>OY728156.1:1845838369-1847088369 GCA_963277665.1 Viscum album
TAGGGATACTCCATATGAAAACACACCAAACTCAGTAGAAATAATTCGGAATAAAACATATATGGTATATGGAAGGGAATAAACTAAAATTTACCACCCATATCTCCCCTTTCACTTGAAATATATTAGTGATCATCCTTAAAAATAGTTTCCCTATATTACTCCAATAGGTCACATGGGTGATATTCATGGAAAGAGCCACGGGGTATAGAAAATGAATCCTATTTTAATAGTCATTTCCTGGACTAACATGTCATTCACATAATCAGATATTAGAAACATGAGGTCCCAAAAAAAATAAACCACATTCACTACATTAAAATATAATTCATATGGTATACTTCAATAAAAATCTTATATTTCATTCTTTTTTCTACACAACACTTCTTTGATATCTTCCTATGAAGCCATATCAAAATCAAAGACTCAACTAACTTCCAAAAAAACGTCTAATGGACATCAAAATGCATTGATTCCATACCTATGTGAATACTTCAAGGATTTGCGAATTGGTATGAGAAATAGAGAGATCCATTAGATCATAATGTGTTTATTCTTTAATATTATGAAATTGCTTTTGATGAGGAATTTTTTCTGATTTTTTTTAATCATGTTTTTACTAAATTAAGTTTCATGGAATGGATTTTAAGGATATATAAATTATTTCTTAGTAAGGATCAATGCCAATTAAATAGATTAAATTTCATTTTATGTTGATTCTAGATCAACATTGCTGAAATTATGAAGTGAAAATCATGTAGTTATTTCCTGTATATAGTAAAAAATCATAATGGTGTCGTCTATATAAATGAAAGGCATCACGTAGCCATTTGATTGACACATCCAATTTTGGAAACCACAGAGCTAAATGATTTTCAAAGATAATTTTATAAATCACATAGAGAAGTTAATTATAAAGGTTTTTTTGAAACCAAAGAAATATTTTATGTACTATTACTGAATTTTGAGGTCAACATTGCAGATTGTAGACATAAATGAATGTTAAATAAAATTATAAAATATGATACATACGAAATTTATACTAAAAACCACGTTAATGGTTTCAACTTATTAAATTACTAATTATAAATACATTATATATTTCCAACTATTTTTTTTACAATGATGTTTTAATAATTCAAAAACAAGTACTGGAAAAATTATGTCAATTCTTGAATAGTTTTGAAATCTTCCATAATCATAGTATTTGATATTAAATTTCTAATTCCAGAAATTTGGAAATATTTTTTGATGGTTCTTATAAAGAATTACGTATTGTTCTTAATATATTTAAAAATTGCATTAATTCATGATGTAGACACAAAAATTATAAATTATGACAATGATTCTAGGTTGATTAAAAATTCTAGTGATCAATGAGTTTGATCACTATGGGGTAATGGATGAGATATCATGGAGATTATGATACATTATCATTACATGGTAACAAATATATGAAAACATTTTGACATGGAATGTTTATATCATACTGAGAATAAAAAATATGAAATATTAAAGAAGATGTTCATTCTTTAGAAATTGACATATAATTAAAATCATGCATTAAGAAGAATAAATATATGTAGATGAATATTTTGTGAAAAAATTAAAAGACATAACAATAGTAAAAACAGTCATACATATCCCATAGGGTCATGGTATATGATATTCATTAATTTAATTTATGTAATCCTATTTATTCTAGTGATATTATTCAATATTAAAGTTACTATTGTACTACATTATTAATATTTGATATTGGATGGGACTTATAAATTCCATTATGTGATACTGCATGAATTGTTGCAATTTTATTTTATATGTTTGTAGAAACACGTATATTCTTGTTGGAAAATGGATCGAAGGTGTTATTTGTGACTAATTTATTCTCATGTGACATCCTATTCATTGAGGGGAAATACGAATTCTTATCCCCACCCATCACATCATTTACAAATCATACCCCACATATCTAATAATAGACATAATTCAAACATTATATTCCTTATCAAATGTTATTTTATAATAAATGATATAGATTTATAAATATTACAACAAATAATAAAATAACGTTCAAATTAAATATTTCATGAATATTTTTAAATTGATAATTAAATATTAATATCCATGAAAAATGATGAACATATTTATTGGAAATTCAATGTCAAATGATTGTTTTATGTTAATTATATCGAAGGATCATAAAGGAATAAAGTTAGTGAACAAAAATACTATCCTATTAAAAATAGATCACAAACTATCAATATTATAAATTATTATGGTATCAATACATCATATCCTATGTAGACAGTGAACAAAGGTTTATTTTCATTGATGAATACAAATACTATAAACTGATGTTCTCATAATATTAGTGATAAAAATATAATTTAATTATAAAAAATATATGGAAAAAAATTATTTTAAAATAAAATATGAAAACATTTTATATAAAAGGTTTCCTTATAAAAATTAAATTTTTGATTCAATGAAAAAAGGTGGGTAAATCCATACTTTTTATATGAAGAAAAAAAGAATAGTAATTTTTCTTAGGAAAAAGGATGTAAAAATTCATTGTTCGAAATTATAAAAATGGATTCTATTAAAAAATCCGTAAAATAAAAAAGGTAAAATTTTAATTAATAATTTCTTCCTTAATTGTTGAAATAGTTTTATAAAAAATTTTGTTTATATGAAATCCAGTTCTTCTTCTAAAAAGATAAATAAAGTCAGTTTTTTTGTAAAAATAATATGTAAAACATTTTAAATAACCTAGTGTAAAAAGATGGTAATAATACTAGAAATATATCATGAATAAGAATGTAGAATAAAATAAAATGATTTATTGTTCAATTTTTATATGATTTCTTCGAATAGAGTAACTGTTGAATGAATATTGAAATTATTAATGAGGGAAAAAATAATTAATTATACCAAAGTGTCCCGTACAAAATTGAATCATTTCAATACATAAGAACCATGAAGGAATATAATTAAATGAAAATTTTAGATACAATTAATATAAATAAATTACTAATATAATACTAAAATGTGATGTCGATACACCCAAAAAAATAATTAGGTGTTCAATAAAACATTAATCTCACTAATCTAAAATGTGACATTAAAATCACAAACTGTGAGTCTAACATTTCTCTTGTGTATATGTATTCTTTAATAATAAGCACATGTTAATTGAATAGTTTCATCAAAACTATTTCCAAGTTTATAATAGATTTTATTTTAGTTATTATCATATTGTATATAACTACATGATCAATTTATTTTAAATCTTCTGTTTCAAACAAATTTGATTTATTTTAAAAAAAATGTTTGTAGGTAAGAAATAGTAAAAGGTGACATTATATATATTATAACAACAATAATTATCAAACAATTATTATAATATTTACATATCACTTGTAATTTTAAAAACAATAAGTAAATATTGTTATTCAAAAAGAAAACATGACACATTCTTGGAGATGTAATGTTGTACATACGCTTGAGTATTATTCAATGTTTAATGATAATTATGTAACTCAATTAAGTAAATATAATAATTATATAAAGATAATTAAATCTTATATAACAAATTATTTAACTATATATTCATAAAAATATAATTATTGTTGTTTTTATAGAATCCCATTATGTTGATGAGGTTGTATTCGACACGTCCACAGACAATGTTATAAATTTTTATGTGTATAAAAGGATAATAAAAATAATAAAATATATTACATTTATATAAACATAATTATATAATAAATATCATATATATATATATATATTACTCTAGATATGTTTTATTAATATTTTCATTTATACATTCCATAAATCTTGGAAATAATCACATCGCTCATAGGAGGCAGTAGTCTACATTTCCATAATTGATGATATCATTTTAAAAAAAATTGAATAATTAATGCGTGTTACATATAGAAATTAAATAATCATAAATAAATTTTAAATATTACATATAAAATATATAATAAATCTGTTTATCCTAATTTCGACTTAATCTGTGCTAAAAAATGAGAACTGGTACGTTTTTTCCATGACATGTAGTTGTTTTGGACATCTTCTAGAGAGACGACGAAGAGATTTATCAACACTGGTGCTGAAGCCTCGACATCAGAAGTACCAGGCATTGGTTAGGAGGGAGGATGGAGTGGGGAAAACCCCTGTGACCCAGCCGATGGTGGGTCTGGAGTAGAGGACAACTGATGTTGAGGGGGAAAATGGGGGTCCCCAGTTGTTGGGCCATTTGGTCCAGAAGCTGGAATAAGGGGTTGGAAAGGTTTCTGATAGGAAAGGATTTATCTCATTCATGTTGGATGTTATGAATACTCAACTTAATCTGGAGGTGCCTGATGTAGGCAAGAGACAATGAAAATAGAATTCTAACAATGGGCACTCTCTGAAGAATGGTGACCCACATGTTGAGGAGAATTTGGTGGATCATCATCTGATTGATGCTATGGAGATGAGGGAACATAGGGATAAAAGTGAAAAAGGTGCCTCGGTAGTTGAATTGGGAAGAAATGAGAGATACCAGGATAGTGGGGGAAAAGGTATCTCTCCTAATCCTTTGCCTTCATTGAGTAACAGGTTACAGGGACTTTCTGAGGAGGGTTTGAATTATTTTCCAACCTAGCAGGATGAATATTTTTAACAGAGTCTGAGGGATTTTTTAGTAGGATAATTTGACAATGATTATTCCTGTAGGTTTATGTATAATCCCACTATGGTGAATACAATTTATCAGTAGTGAAAATCTGATGACTTGGGAAATTTTGTTGAGGGGAAAAGAAATGGAGTATTTAAAGAATAAGGCGCTACAGGAAACTATCTACCTGGGATTGACAGCAACTACCCTGATCATAGGAGAGGAAGAGATTATAAGGGAAAGGAATCAACCTTGGATAGCATCCTCGGGGGGGAGGGGACTCTTTATAGGCGCGATAATGAGAATAGAGGTCGTATGGTCAATCACACCTTCAGTGATATAGTGTAAGGTTGGGATAGAGCCCTGATTGAGGATGGAGCAGTGGAATCTACTACTCCAAAAAGAATAGTAAGGGAGGATTACTCCTATCGGCCTCACCCATTGTGCACTAGATCCTCCTTTAAGAGAGATCATGGGGTGACCTAGTATTTTAAAAAAGGAAGCCTCTTCAAACATGATTATCTTGGGCGAATCACATTGGATGATGTGAGGCAGGACATTAGTAGTGATTTCATGAGGCGTTTTAATCCACATTATAAATGGGGAATGGTTACCATGGAGTAGGACCCCTGTGTTATTTGCGATGATGGGTTTGAATATTATGTATTTTTTGTTGTTGCTCTGTGTGTTTGTTTTCTTGGTTGGTTTTGGATGTGTTTTGTGGGCTTGAAAGTGACGTTGGGTTTCTCACATTTCCTAAAAATGTTTCAAAAATAAAAAAAGTATTTTTCTCACATAACATTACAAAATATTTGTATATGTATCATGAAAGTTTTGTAATATAATCATTGAATAAATATATTTTAGGGTTGGTGAATGGAAATAAAACAAAAGAGCATGGGGAATGATTCTTTCTCTTATTTTGGAAACTCAACTTGGATTGCACAAATGGGAGTTATTGGATGGATACCATCACAAAAGGATTAATAATAGGATGATTTAATGGATTTTAGGATATATTTTGGAATTTATGTTTCTAGAAAATGTTTCTGTAGTTGTTTTGTGAAGTGGTTGTAGAGATTTTATTTTTATAGTGGATGAGGAGTAGAACACTGGTAAATTTTTGGAATAAGAATTCCATCCATGTTTTTTCATGTAATGTGTATACAATAATGATAAAAGTTATATACAATTTAAAAAAGTAATAAATATTATCATACAATAGATTTTATAAAAGTTTCAAGTTCATTTTGACCACTTTGTTTAAGGATTAGTTCTTTTATAAACATATTTTTATTTTAATGATTGTAATTTTCTTTAATTACATTTATAAATAATTTTAGTGAAAAACTATGCAGAACATAGTATAAATTTAAAATTATTCTGATTAATATTATGTATTACATTTTATATAATCCAATGAAATTTTTTGTAGAAATAAATTTAATATTTATCCCCTAGATAGGACAATAGTGCTTGTTTTTAATTTAAAAACGTTCAAAAATTAGGTAGGTTTTTTTTATCAAATTTCCATTTTAAATTTATTCCAATGTGATTCATTACATAAATTAAAAATAGATTTATGTTATTAACATTAATGAAATATATAATCTAATTTATCCCTAAAAATAAAATAGAATAAAAAGATTTTTTGAAATAAAAATAAATATTTTCCCCTACTTATTAATGACTGAAACATCATTTAAAAATAACAAAAATCAATACTAACCGAATTTTTGTGTCCCAATTTTAATTAATTAGTTTATTTTTACATATAATATTTATAATGTTTCGAAAAATTTGATTTATAATAGCTTCTCTATTAAATGGTTGTACCGGTGGCTTAATAAAAATATAGGTTTTTATTTGAAATATTAGGTTTGTTCTTAACTTATTACTATAAAATATATTTAATGATTGTAATAAATATTTTATTGAATAATATATAAATATATAAATATATTTGTGTTAAATTAATATATCTCAAAATTTTTAATTAACATAGTTTATTATTTTTAGACATCTTTATTATCATAAAAATCATTTGGTATAAAAACATTCACATTATATTCAACTGGATCTAATATTCATTTCTAATTAATTTTTAACCAATGAATTAAATTTATATATTTCTAAAACAAATATATTCATATGTTATTTAATAATATTCACAACCACTAATTTAATAGCTAGGTTATATCTTATTATATTAAATTATAATATTTTTAGTAATTTTATATTGACTGCTAAAACTCAACCTTACGTGTAACGGTAGCCATTGAAGGAACTCATTTTTGTGTGTGGAATAAAATAAAAATATTTCACATTAAATGAAATATATATCATTTTTTAATTTAAAATAATAAATACATAAAAAATAATTGGTATATTATATTCCTCTTTGTACTAGGTATTGTGTGTAATACATGCAATCATATATAATGTTCCTAGTTTCGATTGGGGGGTTACATTCTCCCCACCATATTTTTATTGTTTCCTATCCATTTGAGCATGATGGTGGTGATATATGTTTTGATATTTCAAGTGTTATAATCTCACATTAACTGAAGGGTTCATCAGAAATATTCTATAAATTATAGAATTGGTAGTACAAAACTCCAATGGAATAATATATATAGTGGTCTCTAATTATGATAACCTTAGCGGAATCTTGAGATGCTGAATTGGTGGAAAATTGTAAATATTTCTAAATAGTGATTGTACTCATGTTTTAAATACAATTAAATGATAAATGAAATTTTTAGGGTATGAAATCTATAAATCAGGAATGATTTAGAAGATCTTCATATCAAATACAATTATTGAATTTGGACAACATTTTATAAGATCTAATATCATATGTTGAGAAATTACTTTAATACTAAAAAATATATGAAAACTTACATAAGTGAAATTATATAATTTAATATTAAAAATTCTATATTTTCTCCATGATTCAATCAAATTCAAATTTATCCATTACTAATAATAATTTGTATACAAAACCGAACATTGATATTTGATGTACAAAAATATACTTGAAATTGATTATAACGACAAATATAGAATGAAAAGTGTAAATATTGGTCTCAATATATTATAAAAATTAAATATCGATAACAAATTAATCTATAAATCAAAATTTTAACACCACTTTTTCCTCATTAATATTTAATAAAAAAATTGTTCGAACTAAAAAATGATATAGCATCCATGACATTGCCTATGTTTTTGGATGGAAAAATTTCATTATCATCCTTTTCCCAAGGGATAACATACTATGGACTTTCTGGATTTTATTGTTTTTCAAAAAAGATACATTTTTCATTTTATAAAATCATATTGATAATATTTACAAAATAAATATAATGGTCATCCATTAAATATGATAATCTGTAAATAGCCTTTTTGGTAATGTTCTCAATAGAAACACAATACATAATTATTTCAGCCATTTATTTACCCATAGGTCCTTATCTAGTCTAGATGTTATCATATTGAATAGAGAACATAATAATGTAATGATTCAGTTACACACATTTATGGTAAATATTTCTAAAGGATTCCATAGGATGAATTTTATTTCCATAAATCATGCTCTTTATTTTCCTTGGAATTTCATTGCATTATTTCTTTATCAACCACACAAAAATAATATCATCATTCATTTGACTCACATTCTTAGGTGACTATTTATATATTTCATTCATGAATGAAATCTATCATTATTCCCTTCATGTTCTCCACCACATGATCTCTTAGAAAACTAATTACATCTCTTTTTTGGTGTTATCAAAAGTTGGTTAAGGTATATCATGTAAATAATATTCATGGAAAACTAATTAGATATAAATATGATATAATTCACTCCTATCAACACCTTATTATGTTTTCCATTTTCACAACCATGTACATCATGTTCAATTTTAACATAACATAATTGGGTAACCACCATTGAGAAAAATAAAAAATAATATTTTGAGTAACAATAGTTTTAGAAAAATGAATAATAAATTTTACGATATCTAAATTATGTAATCGTATATTCAATAAAATAACCATTAGGTTTACCAATGATATATATTTTAATTGCATATTTAAACCCTACAAAATCATTTATAATGATATTTTGAATCGTCTTAAGAACATCCACATGAATTTGAAACCATGTGTATAGTGAGGTATTCTATTGCGTACTAGTTTACTCCATGTAACGCTTGACACACCCTTTATCAGTTGTTAATATTAGGTATATCTTTACCAAAAACACATCCCCATGTAGTAACAAGACAATGAGTTATTAATAAGAAACCCCCCATAATCAATACTTTTACAAAATTATGGGTTGATCTTCAATATATATCAACAAATTATACCTTAGGGTTATGTTCTCTAATAGATTATTTCATAAATAAAAATTATACAGTTCCAACTATGATTTATCTAATACATAATATCACAAAATGACCATAAAAATCCTAGAGCCGATGTCTCTTATTAGTTAAATTGGTATATGATAGAAGTTAATTATCTCCTAAACGACTGAATGATTTATTAGTATTTTTAAACAAGGTATGTACATGTGTCTTGTATTATAAATGAGTACACTAATTATGACATATTTTTTACCATTTTGAGGGTAATAAAATTATTCCACCTAGCATATAATTGAATTTATTTATTATTACACGTCAAATAATAATAGGTAAATGAAAAATAATAAGGGAGACCCCTAATTATAAGTAATGGTAGTGAAATTTTGCTATAATAATGAATCAATGAGAACATAATATATGTAATCATAATAAAAATGAAGAAATTTCTTTAAAATAACTGGATATGAAAAAATAAATATAGAATTTTAATAAAATAATATACATAACCTTTAACAAATAAATATTATATGAAAGGCATCCATTTATATGTATATGGAAAATCTCAAAGATAAATATTATCTGCATGAAAATATAGGTAATTATTTGTTATTAGATGTTATGTATCTGGAACATGAATAACTATACAATTATGTTCAATAAACAAGATATTTTATGTCCACAGGAAGATACCCATTTATTATTCAAGAAATTTAACTCGATGGATCTATCCAACTAATTTTATCTCATGAGACTATTGACTCATCACGGACCTATATAATGTCTCTGACCTATAACAACCCCAGTAATTATTAGACATTTAAACCCGATTTATTACATAAACATGAATATAATTTAACACTTAATATCAATATGTATAGTGCCTTCTGGTCTTAGGATCATTACATAAAAACATAAAAAATTAATTACACTTCACTAATGAAAAAATAATTTACATGACTTCAAAATTACGTTGTACTTAAAAATAAATTGTATTATATGAGAACATACATAAGAAAATGGTGAGCTATAAATCCAAGTAAATGAGTAAATATAACATAACATGAGAAAGGAAATAAATGTTCTTGAATAGTAATATCATTGAAGAGAAAAATAAATATGATATTAAAGGTATGATATAACATGATATTTAAAACATGGAAATGTGGAAACAACATAAAATATGATATTAACATTATCCAAGCCTCATTACACATGGATTTTCATTATTAAAACCTCATTTCAAAATAATTAACATGTGTACATACTAATTTCCCATTAATTATCATGATTAATTCCTCATTACACATGGAATATGTTAATACTAAACATTACCCAATTCATTACAGTTCTATAATGGAGCACCATATATAACCCTTTCATTTTTCTGTATATGTGTTCCACATAGATAAAAAAATAAGGATTCATTAAACAACATAAATAATTCCATGAATATGGAATGTGGGATTCGTTTAATTTCAAAATAAAAATGTACATGATCATATTGGGGATTACCAATGATATATAAATTTGTATTGTATTCAATATATGATGATTTTGGAATGGAAATTTATTGTGAAATTTTGGACGCATAAAGACGTCAAACCGAAATTCATAAAATTGGTTTATAATTTTGAATGAGGTCTCTCGAAATTTAAAAATGAAATTGATAGTTCATGAGTCAAGGTTAATAATATCCCAATATATTAAATGGAATTTATATTTATAATATAAAATAAATTTTGAATGGAAATGGGAAAAGAAAAATCACTTATGGAATTTCATGGACAAATAATCAGAAAGGAATGAACCCTTACATAGATTGGTGATCCCAAAGGTTTGGGGGAGGCTTCTTGGGAGCTTAGGGGTTCTTTTGAGGGAGTCTGGGGAGTAGGGGTAAGAGGGTGGTTGATCCTCATTGATTTTGATTAAATATAAATTGGAGCATCAGTGGGTTCATATAATAAAAAGGGTTGGTTTCTTTATTGTTTTTTGTTTGGGCACTACATAGTAAAATATTCAAAACCTAAAAAAATCCTATGGTTTTTTACAATGGTTTCTAGAAAATAGGAGTAATGATAATTATTTTATATGGTTACATGATGATGATATTAAATTATTTCACATGCTAATGTCGATGTGATTCACAGTTTCAGAAAATGATTTTAAATTATTAATATACTTTATATGCCTTTGAGGATTCACTATGGATTTATAAAAAATTAATATATACTAGAAATTACATTATAATAAATAAGATAAATATATTTGACCAATATTCACTTTTAAACTATTTATTAAATTTAAAAACCCAAATCATTTTATCAGGTATGTTTTTCACTTTCCATATGTTTTTGAGAAAATGAGGAGTTTTTGAAAAATTTTGAAGTACATGTCGTATACTTATATATACATGTTGGGTACTCTTTCTGAGTACATAGCTATGTGTCGGCCTTGTAACAATGAAGAACAGACCTTTTTATGTTGACCTAGACACCACCAAATGTGGGGTTCAGTAAGGTAAAGTACACATCATTTACTTCTAAAGTATATGCTGTGCACTTCTAATTTTTCATTAAATGGACTCGGGTCACCTCTAATTTGTAGAAGGTTCTTTTTCTCCACCTTCTTTGACTGGGACAATCTATACGATGTAGATCCTTCTCTAAGCCCCTAATCGATCATTCGTTCTCTAAATCGAACTTCGTCAGCTGTGATGGAATCGCATCGGTGAGTTATATCTTCGCATAGAACTTTGTTTCATGATTTCTATTATCTCTTGAGTTATCCTCTATTGAACATCTAATAAATGTTTGTATATATACTACATTCTAGGTCAATCCAAGTGCTGATGCCAGGGTATAACGATCATACGACTCCTAGGTAGGTGGTTTGTGCCTTTCCGTAGATAGACATTGAGTTATATGTGCAAAAGTTCCCAATACCCTTGATTGGGGTATTGCTTGTTTACTGTTTTAACCAAGATATTCCATACTATGATTTATATTCTTGAGTAGAATTCAATTGAATATCACTAGGTTTAATTGATATGCTATGGATTTCTTGTCCATGCTTTAATATTTTATGACCTTTTGGTCTGGAATAGCCTATTAGGTTACTTTATTTCCATTCCTAATGCTGATAGGATAGAGTTATATATTTTATCTAACATGTTGTTATGTTGAAGGCTGTTTAACCAAGTATTTATTGAGGTATACATTGTCTGTTATATATTGATGTGCATGATTGACTTACACATGGAAATTAGATCCTGGTGTAGTATACCATAGGATGAATGGATGTTGAGGGATTTTCCAAAGTGTATCTCTATAGTTACGATGCGAGACCAAAGGGGGAATGGACATAAATTCTTCCTTAGAGTGTCGGTAGTTCCACAATGCGGGCCACATAGGGAATTGGACATTTATTTCTTCCCAATGTGCCTTTTTATTACCAATACGAGGTTATTGGGGGAATTTATGGTGATTGATTCCTTATAGAGAGTATGAGAATGTTTTACCAGAGGGGTAAGATGGTGTGTACTTCATAGAGTGTTGCTTGGGTTGTTTTGGTTGGACTAGAGGGGTTAGGATGTGATTACATCCATAAGGGATACTTATTTTTGATTATTTTCATACATGATATATGATTATTGAATGCATTTGAAACTGTAGGATTGTTTAATTTTGATTACATCCTTGCTTACTGCTTCATTTTGATTATACCCTACAATACATATTTAATGACAGTTATGCACAGATCTTTTAGTGGTAGCCTATTGTGATTTAGTCTCGCACCCAGTTTTCGTTATGATTTTGGGCCCAAAAAAATTATATTTCTATAAGAATAGATAAGGGATATCGCCCATAAACTTCAGGTACATGATTCCTACAAAGCTGGGGAGAAATAGCCTAAGCTGGGGTTAGCGCTGTTGTGGAGTTTTTTTTCAGTTTTTTGTTGAAATTTGCTTTCTTATTGTGTTATAGAATTGTGAATTGTTTGGATAATTTCTTAGACATGTGTATCTTACATAATATATATATATATATACAGACGTTTGTATGCTCCAGTTGTCCATTACTTCCATTGTTTACTTATTTGATGTTTTACTACTTTAGCTATTGCCATCTATTTTACTTCCACTGTATTATTTTGCCTATGTGAGCACAGATTCCCCATTATCACACCCCTGGTCATCCATGTTAGTCAGTAGCCACTGACATTTGAAGAAACATTCCTAGGTTATGTGACCTACCTATTATGGGATGCCTTTGGGCGGCTTCTGGAACATGGACATTACCTAGTTGTATTAGAGGCATGAGTATCAGTAGACCCATAGAGTGTGAGAGAAGTAATTTCTTAAGATATTATAAAAAATTTCATAGAGGTATAGAGTTTTCTAGGGTCGAATGGTTACTAAAACATTTTATAAAAGACTTTTTATGCTTAGCATCACCACTGACAGGCATGACTAAGAATAGTGTGATGTACTTGTGGACAGATTCTTGTGAGTTAGTATTTCAGAAGTTGAACGAGAGGACGAATTCAGCACCGATACTAGAATTTTCAGAGCCGAGCAAGTGCTATACTGTTTACTGTGATGCATCATTTTTTAGGCTAGAAGTTATGCTTATGTAGGGAGAAGGATTCGTTGCGTATTGTTTTCGATAGTTGGGGCCACATGAGAGGAACTACCAAACAGACGATCTCAAACTGGGAGTAGTTGTTCACACATTAAGTTGTTGATGACATAATCTTATGGAAGATCATTTTTTTTCGCCAACCATAAGAGTATCATGTATATCTTCACGTAGGATCACCGAAATTGGAGACAACGAATGTGGTTTGAGTAACTTCAGTCCTTTGACATTGAGCTTTCCTACATGCCTCAGAAATGAAACAATGTGGCTGATTCATTGATCAGGAGAACTCAGATACAATAAGTTCAGGAGGACAACAGTGAGTTGCATCTTTTTTTCTTTGTTCTCTAAGATGCATCAGGAGGTGCACGATCGGTGGGGAAAACATTTCCTTCTTCTGCAGTTGTTACCACCACTCTATATGATGAAGTTAAAAAGATTTTGCAATCAAATTCTGATGGTATGGTCTTATCAATATGCGTTTCAGGACATGACCCTATTCATAGATTTATAATAGGCGAGGATGAGATCTTGCGTTTTCATGGACGTGCGTGGGTTCCAACATAAATACGCAAGGAAATGATGTGAGACTATTACATAGTTTGGGCAGTTCATCCTAGTGTCATGAAGATGTATCATGATCTACACCATCTGTATCGGTGGCCAGGTATGAACAGAGATGTTTCTAGTTTTTCATTAGGTGTTCCACCTGTTAGTAGGTGAAGGTGAAGACTCAACCACAAGCTTGAATTTTTCCGAAGATAACTATACCCAAGTGGAAGTGGAATGTTGGCGCGAAGTATTTTTCAAAATGTTTACTAAGGTCTCCATGAGGTAATGATGCAGTATGGGTTTGCACTAACAGACTCACAACGGTTCCTCACTTCTTAGAGATCAATGAAACCTTTAGTGTTGATGATATTATAATGTTATACATCCAATAGATTGTGCATTTACATGTATTAATGCACAAAATTAATTCATATTGGGATGCTTGTTCAACTTCTTGGGTCTAGCAGGGACTTCAGAAGGATTTGGGTACACAGATATTCTTCAGTACAACATAAAATCCCAAGAAAGATGGCATGTCTGAGCGTACGATTCAGATGCTTGAGGACAAGCTTCAAGCATGCATCCTGGATTTTTGAGGTTCTTAGGAGAAGCAAATAGCTTTTTTCAAGTATTACTACAATAATATTTTTCATGAAACTATTCAGATGGCACCTTATGAGGAATTGTACGGTTGGCCATGGTTATCTCCCTTATTCTGGAAAGAGGTAGGATAAGCAGCTATGGTGGGACCTCAACTTGTCCTGGAGACCTCAAAGAAGATAGAGCTGATTTTGAATTGGATGGCTACTGTAGAGTCTCAATAGAAGTCTTATGCTGATCGACGGAGATGACCTCTGGAGTTTGAGGAAAGAGATATGGTTTTCCAATGTGTCACACCAAGGTTGGGACATAGGAAGATTAAGATATAGGGTAATATTTCACCAAGGTATGTCAGGCCTTTTGAGGTTTTTGAGATAGTTGGGTCAGCTGCCTATCAGTTTCAATTGCCTCCAATTTACCAGGCAATTCGTGATTTCATCGACGTTTCTCAACATCGACTAAACATATCAGTCTCATCTCAAGTTTTCCAACCCAATATGGTTGAGCTCAAGATGGAAGCCTCATTTGAGGAGAATCTTATCTGGATTGTCTATTGAAGTATGAATGTTCATCATGGCCAGTATGTTCCTCAGGTACGAGTGCTATGGTAGCACAAATGAGTACATGATGATACCTGGGAGAGGGGGCCGATGTATGATCATAGTATCCTAATCTTTTAGATGATTTTTCTTCTACGCCACCTAGCTAGAGAAATACATGGATGAATTTCTGAGGGGGGTGTTTGTAAGATCCCAGATGTTAATCCCAGTTATGTTTTTCTATATTTCGGTGTTTTAGAGAAAATTAATAGTTTATAAAATATTTTGAGATAAACATCGTGAACTTATATATACATTCCATGTACTCTTTTTCCTCATGTCGTCGTGTGCTGGCTGTGTAACGGCTAAGCACACCGCCATGTGTGATGTCCTCAAGACCACCTAATTTGAGGGCTAGTGAGGGAAAGTTCATGATGTGTACTTCTAACGTACATGCCATGTACTTTCTTCCATTAAACGGACTGTGGTCACATCTAATTACCAAAAGTGTCTTCTTCATCCCCTTCTTTGACCGAGATCATCTGTCTAACACAGTACATTCCCCCAACCGTTGATCGAGCATTCGCTGTCTGAATCGAACTCTATTCGTAGTGTTGGAATCACATTGGTTAGTTCTCTCTTGTTCTTGATCCTTGTTTCCAAATTTCACATCTCTCATGAGTTATCCTTCGATGAAGATTTTATACGATTTTATAGATCTACTGTATTTTATGTTGATACTAGGGATGACACTATGGTGTATCAATCATACGACATCGAGTTAGGTGTTTTGTGCCTTTCCATAGATATTCTTTGAGTTATATGTGCCAAATTACCCAATAACCTTGATCGGTTTATTGCTTGTTTATGGTTTTAACACTCTCTTATAGATATATAATTTATTTTCTTGAGTAGAGGTCAATTGTATGTAAATAGGGTAAATTGTTATGCTATGGATGTCTTGACCATGATTGTATAGTTTAAGAACGTTTTTTCTTGCTTCGCCTATTAAACTTCTTGCATTCCATTCCTAGTGCTGATATGATGGAGTTATATTATTTATCTGACATGGTGTTATGCAGTAGATTGTTTTTCCATTATTTTCATGAAGTATACATAATCCATTGTATAACAATGTTCTTGATTGACTTAAACAGGGCTTTGAGAACCTAGTATTGTAATCCATAAGTAGAATGGGCGTTGAGGGAATCTACAGAGTATCAGTTTACTGTTACGATGTGAGACCATAGGGGGAATGGACGTAAGAGCATCCTCAAAGTTTATTTAGTTTTGTAATGTGGGGCATAGGGTTAATTGGATGTTGAGTTATTCCCAACAGTGCCTTTTAGTTACCAATTTGTGACTATAGGTGGAATTGACGGTTAGTGATTCCTTAGAGAGTCTGTGAAAAAGTTGAACCAAAGAGGATAGATTGTGTGTACTTCCTAGAGGGATGCTTGTGTTTTTTTGGTTGGACAAAAGGGGTTAGGCCGTGAGTACTTCCTAGAGGATTTTCTATTTGGGATTATCTTCTTACATAATATCTGATAATTGAATTGATTTGAAATTGTAGGATTTCATGCTTTTGAGTACATCCATACTTACCGCTTTAGTTTGATTATACCCTGCCATATATATTCACTAACTGTTAGGCATAGATCATTGTGCAGTTGCCTACTGGGATTTAGTCTCACACCTTATTTGGGTCATGATTTTGGGCCGAAACAGATTATATAACTCTAGGTATAATTAAGGTAAAGGGACATTCTACTTCAGGTACATGATTGTTGCAGAGCTGGGGATCATGGGACCAAGCTACATCTTGCGATTGTGTGGAGTTTTTTTCTGTTTTATGTTGAACTTTGGTTTAGTATTTTATTCTATCATTGTGACATGTTTGGCTAGATTCTATGAAATATGTATTTGGAATAATATATATATGTGTCTGTATGTGTTTGTGTGCTCCAGTTGTTCATTACTTCTATTGTTTTCCTATTTCTTGTTTTATTGATTCATCTATGGCTATCTGTTTTACTTTCGTTGTGTTACTCTTCCAATGGGGGCATAGTTTCCCCACTAACACACCAAAATCCCTCACTGCTAGTCGACACCCACTGACATTTAGGGAAATGCGCTTGAGGCCATTTGACAACCGGGTATGGGGAGCCTTTGAGTGAATTCTGTAACTAGAACGTTACAATTAGATCACCAATTGGTCATTATAATGTCATACAACACATTATATTTTTATATAATATCTAATTTTTACACAAAAATTTGAATGCCTAAGAGAATATTGAAAAATTGTCCATTGGATAATTTTGACATCCTGATTCTAAAAATAAGTTTCATTTTATCTAAATAATTATATATATATATATATATATATTATTTTTCTCTTTGAAAATAAAAATGTACATATAATCAAAATTGGTGTGTTTTAACAGAACTGTTTTCAAACCTTAAAAAAAGTTTCATTTGACTTCCTAAAAATTAAATGATAATCTGTATTTTATAAAATTAATTTAATTATAATATATTAATTAAATATTATTTATTTAAAAATACATTATTTCATCTAAATAAATTTCTTAATTGAATATGAATATGAAACAAAAATACTATTTTTACATTAAAAAATAATCACAATGTAATAATAATAGTCTAATTAAATTAACTAATATATAAAGAAATAATTTACAAATCCATAATGATAGGTTCTTGTTACATATCCCATTATTGAACAGGCATACACATTGAGAGTAAGGTGCCCAATGGTGGGACATTCATGGTGTTGTTCGGTGAACATGGGTTGGGAAGTGACCATGATTAGGATTAACATCTCCCATAAACAATTTTAGTCAAGGATACATTATTTGATTTCATCTTGGGATTGGGGTAGGGAAAATCCCATAAATGGTATGTCCCTCAGCTATTCTAATAAATGGGATTCATAGGGTACGATACAACAGGTTGATGTCATCACATCATTTGTATGTGACAATTTTTTTGTTATAACCCTATATTCATATTAGTCATGAGATTATTATTCATCAGAAACATTATAAATGGTAATGATATTTAATGGTCTTTGAAATCCAATTATATATAATATAAAAAAATTTACTGCATGTGTTTTCCATATCCATATGTTATTAAAATAAATAAATTTTTGTTGATAAATTTTTAGGTCATTAAAACCTTCCCCACTTAAGAAATTTCTGCTTAGAAATTTCCTATCACCAAACTAACCCAGATGAGGGTAACTCAACCTCATCACTTCCTCCAGTTCCCATGACGCTTCTTCAAACATGTGGGATCTCCAAAACACTTTTAATAAGGGAATTTTCTTATTTTGTAGATACTTTAATCTATGATCTACGAACATAACCAGCTTCTCTTCATAGGAAATGTCATTACCCAATGGTACCACCTTTATATTGAGTACATTTGATAGGTCATGGATTTACTTCCTCAAGAGCTAAACATGGATTGCATCATGTACATGAGAAATTTTCGGTGGGAGTTTTAGTCCATTGGACATAACCTTGATGCGATCGAGGATCTAAAAATGGATGATGCACCTAGGAAAAATCATTCACTCATTCCCAAATCTCCTAACTCTCTTTGATTAAGATAAGTGAATAAATACCATGACTGAAAAATTCAACTCCAATTCATATCATAAATTTTCATCATAGCTCTTTTTCTACTCTACATGGAATATATGTGTTACTAGATGGTCTTAAAATTCACAACTATTTTATCAATCATTTCCAAACCTATATGTTTTCATTCCCCAACCCCGTTCAAACATTCCAGTGTTCTTCCCCTCTTCCCTCGAAGGGCTTCATAATGAAACAATTGGATTATTAAGTGGAAACCATTCATGTAAGGGACCTCTATGAAAATAAAATGTTTTTTCCATCCTCATTTGATGTCTATTGATAAAGATTTCAACATGTCCAAAAGTTTATTGATAGTCCCCTCATATTGTCCATATATTTGAGGGTTCTAGGATGTGCTAAAGATCAACTCACTATTTAGACAGCATAAGAGACTCTTCAAGAACATATTGGTTCTTCTCAGATCCCAATCAGACATATGCTATAATGGTACTCAATAAATCCTTACCACTTCTCTAACGAATATATGTTCATTTTTATCCAATGATAAATTCTATCAAAATGTAATGATCTATGTAGTCCTTGTAAGACGATCCACAACAACACAGATTGCATTGTATCCTTTGGTTGTACTTGGAATTCCACTGAAAAATTACATAGTTGTGATTTCCCATTTCCATGTTGGAATGGGTAATGTATACATCATAACCTTATACTTATACCTCTCAGTATTCACTTGTTTATATACTTTGAAATTTGATTCATATTTAGATATCACATTTTTCATGTTATCCCACCAAAATTTTTCCCATAGATCTTGATACATCATTTTCCTTGATGGATATAGAAATTTGAACTACGTGCATCATCTTAATGTTCATTTTTTTACTTTGGATTTGCTGGAACACAAATTTTTGACCCAAATTTCACCATTCCTTCTAAATTAAGATATAACTTGAAGGATTTACCGTTTTTGATAGTTTTATATTTTTCTGAATTCCATCATCATATTATAGAGTATCCATTAACCATCCTAAAATAGATAGATGAGAAATAATTTGTCAAAGGATTTATGATGTTTCCTTATTTATGATTCCCATAAAAATCTTAATAATATATAAGAATATTGGGAATTTTTAAATTCATTTCCCTGATAGAATTTCTATGTCCTTTTTACTTAGAGCATCTACCTCCTTGTTCTCATTTCTAGAGTTTTAATTGATTGAGTAGTCACAATCTTTCATTAGCTCCATCCATCATTATTATTTCATATTATTCTCTTTCTAGGTTAATATATATTTGATAATTTTTTGATCCATATATATATATATATTTTACTATTCTATTGAAATAGATAATTCTTCTAGATATTCAACTAAAATATCATTAATTCCTCGTCTATATGAGGTATAGTGTTGTTCGTCTCATGAATTTTCAACTTCATTGAGGCATAGGAAATGACGTTGTCATTCTGCATCAACCTAAAAACCATGTCATTTTGGAGGCATCATTGAAGACTATAAAAGCTCCCCACATGTGGGTAGTGTGAGAACAAAAATATTGATATGCATCTTCTTCAAATCCCTGATTATTTTATCAAATTCATCATTCTATGAAAACTTAAATCCATTATGAGTTGGATTGGTAAGTTGGTTTGACAGTCATGAGAAATTTCCCACAAATAGGAAATAATATCTTTTATACCCCAATAATCTATGGATATCCATCATATATGTTATCATCATCCTTTAATAAATTTCATTAATTTTGGATAGATCCATAGATATCCCATTAATTGTTGTGATGTCCCCCATGAATTATACTTCCTTCAACCCAAACTCAAACATTCTTTACATTTCATAGTGGTTCTAGTTTTTCATGGTCTCTAGAACAATGCTCAGATGCTCTTCGATATCCTTCATTATTTTAGAGTATATTAGAAAATTGTCAATAAAAACTATCGCAGATTTTTCAAGGTGATCTCTAAATACACTTTTAATCATGTCAATGAATATTTCTAGAGTAATATGAGTCTCAATTGCATCATTATGTAATCATAATTAATGTACAATGTATGGAAAGTATTCTTGGGGATATAAACCTTATTCACCATAACATGGTAATATCAAGACCACATATCCACCATGGATAGGTATTTTGATACTCATAGTTTATCAAAATATTCATTAATGTGTTGAAAAGGATACATGTTTGCTGTCATTATTTTTTTGAGCTCACGATAATCAATGATAAGGCTCATTGACCCATCAAACATCTTGAAGAATAGGACTGGTGCATGCCATTGTGAACCACTTAGGTGTTTAGACCCTTGTTAAAGATTCTCTTATATTTCTGTCTTTTTCTCCTCAAGCTCCACAACAACCATTATATATAGAGCCTTTGAAATTTGAACACGATAGTTATATGAAAAATCATGAATTAAACATCACTTCCTGAAGGTAGAGCATGTAATTTGTTGGGAAACACATCAGTGAATTCCATCAGAATAGGCATGTATTCAATGAAGGTTCATTCCTTAGTATCAATAATCTAAGAATGATTTTCAAGCTCAATGGGCATTAATATCCATGCTTGATATGATGGATCTACTGAACAACCATCCTCTTCCTTGCACTTATATAGAATCTGGGGTTGATTCACCTTATATAGAGTGATTTACCTCTCGTAGAAAGCCATTACATGCAAATAAATGTATCAAAGTCCACTAGAGAGAGTATAAAGTGGTTATCCAGGACAGTGAATCCACAAATTATGACAAGGAGGGAGTTATATAAATATGATAAAATAAATTTCCCTTTTTTGTTTTCACCAAAATTTCAACATCTATATTTTTGGTGGTCTTTAGATTATTCGACTAATCATTTGATATATAAAAGAATGTGTAGAACTAGATTCAAAATGTATATTTTCGGTTATCGAATGAATTAAAATTGTACATATCACCACTTTTTTGGGATTTACATTAGAGGTATTTACGGAAAAATATTTACCATTATGACTTTGAGGTTATTGATTACATCTAATTACCGTTGGCATAAGGAACTGGTTCGCAATGTTCCTTAGTTTGTAAATGTCCTAATAATGTATAATGTACTGAGGGAAAAATAGAGCATTCATTTACACTGTCACATTAATAAGTATCTCTTATTTCAAATTATAATCTAGGGTCCCTTATCTTCCACACATATATAATTTCCAAGATCCCCATAGTAAATTATCAGGGTACTTCTTTCTTTGCTATTGACAAGAGTGGTGTTATTATTTCATAGCACAATTTGATATATCAATGAGAACTCCAATATTAATTTACACTTTCATTAACTTATCACCAATATACCATAGAGATTCTCCGATATCCAAATCGAATTTGAGGGAACATCGGTCAATTTCTACATAGATGTCAATGTAATGGATTGCCAAGTCTTTTTGTAGACTATGTTATGGCCCATAATAAAAGCAGTCAAAATAGCATTCAGTGGTGAAAAAATAAGAGAGATTTACCATGAATGTTTTGTGATGTTTTACTTGTACAATCAAATGGATTCATCATCATTTTTCGTGAGTTTATGTAAATCACAGTCCCTTGTAAAATGGACGATGTTGGGAAAAGTTTATCTGAATTTTTTTTTAAAAATCCTTTCATATGATCTCAATGATCTCATCCTCAGACTTTATATATTTTTTATCAATGTCCACCATTAATCATCTACAAACTCCATATGATAATAATCCAAAATAACCTTATAATTTTTATAAAATTTAAGGATGGATAAGATCATCTCATTGGAGATGATGCATTGTTATGCAATTGAGGGATCAATTGATCCATTGAATGTAGGAGGTCATTGTCTCATGAAGCTCATGTTACGACTTGTTCATTCATGTAGGGGGGGGGTGTAAATTCATCTTGACAACAATTATATTAAAAAGTTCAGTTTACTGAGATTGTATCAGGATAATTTTTGTGATTCATTCTCCCATTGGATTGGGTATCTCATTAGGGTATTCATCACATTGATCTTCACAACGGTTGTTAGTTTGATTAGTCTTATTATCAGCCTTGCTCTAGAATAAGGGGAAAATTAGGGATGGGTATCTTTATTAGTCATATGAATAAAGCGTAATATAATGGAATTAATGGGATAATATAAAAATTACATTTATGAAAACTTCTGAATTTCTAGGTTTTTATATATTTTATCCCTGATCTACTTTTTATCATATATTCTAGTGGGATTCATTTTTCCCTTAATAAAGTCTCATACTAATGTTAATATTTTAATGAATAATATACACTGAGAGGGTCAAAACAAGTGTATATGAAAGACTATTTTCATACATCATTCCCCATTCAAGTGTCACTCAATGTAGTGTTTAGGGTATTTTACATAGATACATCATTGGTAGAGTCACCTCTACTTGTTCATATCTTGGCAAGGATGTATATTATTCATAAACCAATTACTCTTAACTAACCAAAATTTAAGGATTTGTCTCCATTATTTAGTATTATCCATAATTATTTCAATATATATCTCTACAATTAATCTAAAAAATAATTAAACCAATCCACTGATACGAACATTAACAACCCTAGTATTTATTACACATTTAAATGTGATTTATTACAGAAACATGCACGCAAAACTACTCAAAATATTAAGAGTTTTATTGTATTTTAGTATTACTATCATTACATAATAGCTAACAAGATAATGTAGTCATATTTAATGAAATCTTCTTTTCCATGACTAGAACATTTTTTTGTACTCAAGAATGCATTGGATAACCTGAGGATATAAAAACAAAAAGGTCATGATATAAATACCACTAAGGAATAAACATGTTTTAACATTGGATGAAAATAAACGTTATTAAATAGGAATACCAATGGAGTAAAAATTAAACATGAACATAAAGGCAATATATATCCTAATATTAAAAATAGGGAAATGTGGAAACAATATACAAAATTATATTAGAATTATCCAAGGGTCTTTACACATGGATTAGCATGAGTAAACTCTCATTGCACATGAATCAGTAATAGTAAACCATAATAAAAATGAATTAGAATTGTTAATACGTTATTTAGCAAGGTGTATCATCATTCTAAACCTTATCCAATGCATTGGAGCACTACTAGGGTTCGAACATCCTAATAATTTCAATTTCATATATTCATATTACAGAGATATCTTATAACATGCATTTTTAGATATCAAAATTTATTCCATGAAATAAGAAAATAGAATACATATAATTCCTCAATAAATAATTATGTTATCATTATTTAAAATACCTGTGATAGAGAAATTAATATGGTATTCACTATTTGATGATTTCGGCTTGGAAAATCATAGTGCAATTTCTACAGAATAACAATGTTAAAAAGTAATTTGTAAAATGGGTTCATGATAGTTTAAGGGGTCAATTATAATTTATTCTAGAAATGTATAATAATGGGATCATGTGATATAATATCCCTTTATATTAAATGTAATTTTGAGGCATAATATAAAATATATTCTTGAATAGATATGGGAAAACATAAACTCCATACAACATTTCCGCAAGGTAATGGTCATAGGTTGGAAGGATTAATGAGAGATAATGGGGTATATCATCATTAAAATATAATAAGGGAAGTATGGGGTATGTGAGAAAACATACCCTATAATTTTTTATTGAAAATAAAAGGATGTTACTATATAAGGAAACTTTATAATAAATTGAGAAAGGCAGGAACCCTTACATGGATGTGTGATCTAAATGCATTGGGGAGGCTTATTGGGATCTTGGTCTTTATTGAGAAGACTCAAGTGAGTAGGGGGAAGTGGGTGGTCGATCATAAATGATATTGGGTGATGATAAATGGGATATTTGGTGGTTTTATATTGGAAAAGATGGAGATTTATTTATTATTTTGGTTTTAGAAACTACATAATAAAATATTCATAACTATAAATCACTAAATAGTTTTTCCATTATTTATAGAAAAATAGAGATGTATACATTATTTAATAAGCCAAAGGGATGAATATATTAATATATTTCCCATTATTATGTAGATGTGAATAAAACATTCTTGGAATTGATTTTAAAATCCAAAAATATTTTACATGACATGGAAGATTTGCTAAGGATTTTAAAAACAAATCAAATTAACATAAAATTACATTAAATTAAATTTAAAACATATATTTTGCATTATATTCCTTTTTTAGTATTTTATTACATCACAATTTAGTCATTATTAGGTAATAAAACAAATTATATATTTATATGAAATTTAATTTTCACAAAACAATAATTAACAACATCAGAAAATTATTAATAATTAACCACTGTATATTTTTGACATCCAAATTTAAAAATTAATATTCATTTATAGATATAATTTTTTCAATATGTGAAGTTTCACTTCGAAATTATGAATCGAAATGGATTGGTTTAAGAAAAATAGTTTTCAATCCATAATAAAAATTACATTTTACTTCATGTAAATCATAATATCATTAATATTTAATAAACATATTTTAATATAATTTTTTTAAAAAATATTACTTATATTAAAAATTGATTAATTTATGAAAATATATTTCTTAATTGAATTTGAATATTAACTAAGAAAACTATTTGTACTTTAATAAGAATTTTCAATGTAACAACAATCAGAATAATATATTAATTATTATATAAAGAAATAAATTATATATATATCTATAATGATGGGGTCTTGTTACATTTACCATTATTACACCATCATACTCCCTAATATTAAGGTGTGTAATGGGTTGGATTTCATGTGTACATTCGATGAACAAGGTTTGGGTCTTGATCTCAAAGAGATTGAACATCTCCTATGAATAGTTTTGATAATGCATGATTTCGGGGATCTCATCATGGGATTGGTTTGGGGAAAGGCCTAAAAATACTTTCTCCCTCTGAATCCCTGTTATATTGGATTCATAGGGTACGATTCTACTAGTTTAGGGAACCACTTCCCCTATCTATGAAAAAAGCATTTGATAAAACCCTATATCTATACAAGTCATTTGATTACTATAAATGGATACATTATCAATGGTAATGAATCAAAATTGTAATTTAAATATAATTTGATATTAAAAAAATTGAAATTTTTGTTATTTTCTATATTAATATTACATCTGAAAAAATGTGTATTTTATTCATAAATATTTTGGCCATTATAGGACCCACCTGTCACTACAGGTCCAAATAATTCCTCACATATCAAATAAATGTTCCAATTAAAAGAAATTCACTTATCTAATATCAATATTAAAAAATGATGCAGATTTATTATTATTTCCACACACAATATAATAACATTCAAATTAGAAAAAAATATGAAAAAAATAATATGTATTAAAAAATATTAATATTTATGAAAATTTATATGTATATTTTAAAGAAATTAAATCCCAAATGATCATAGAAAATTTAATATTTCATTGCATGTAATGGAATCCAGGAAGTGAATGTCAATACTATACATGTACAAATCATCATTTAAAATTAATTTGTAAAATAAAGATGTTATTAATACATCATATCCTATGTAGAGTAATAAAAATTGGTTTTCATCGTTGATGAATAAAATTATAATAAATGTAATTTTTATATTTCTTTGACGAAACTATCCTTTTATTAAATCATTATGAAAATCCTTTTATTTTAAAATTAATGTTGAAAAAAAGTTCATTAAAAACTATCATTTTAAACAGTAAAAGGATTCTTTAAAGAGATGACAATGGGTAAATTTGAGCACATCATACAAGGTAAAAAAAATTCCATTAGAATAATAAAATGATTAGAAGAACTAATTGTCCCATAATTGACAAGAATATTCCATTAAAATAGGAGTAAATGACACAAGGCATAAAAATGTTTTAAACAAATCATTTTGGAATTTTAAAAAAAATTGAAAACAAATTATAAAAAAAATTGGAAGAAAAGTCTCTTGAATCACAAGTGTAGTGGAAATTAATATATTAATTGAGTAATGGAAATAAAATTTCCTTGAATAGAAATTCTTTTAGAGGATCATTAATATTATTCTTGTAGAATGTAACAATGAAACAATCTAATGTGATCCAAAATAGTTTGAAACATTTAAAATCAAAAAATTTGGGAACAAATAAAATAACATGAAAGTTTCAAATAAAAATAATATTAAATTATTAAGGATATATTATATAAAAAGGTTATTTAAATACACCACACAATATAAATATTGGGTGAATATTAAATTTATCTCACATATGTAAAAAGTGAGATGAAAATCATATACCATGATTTTGACTTTTCTTGTGTGTATTTATTTTCATGAATAATTAACTTTAATTAATTATATACTCTTTTCACACCCTTTTCATGTTATTCATTAAATTTTTTATAGTTTTTATAATGTTTTATTCACACGGTAAACCGTTAGATTTATGTCATTTAATTTGACCAAATTCGGTTTATCTGCACAAAAAACATTCGTATGTCAAATATGGTGAAATGAAACATTATATATCATCTAAAGAATAATAATAATGAAATAATTATAATATATATTTATATATTATTCTTTGATAAATAATAATTAAATATTTTGTTAAAATATTAACTAATGTCACATTCATGGAGACAGTAGGTCGAACATATGTATTTGAAGCATTTCAATTTTTCAATGATCATTATTGAAAGAAGGTAAGTAATATAATTATTTAAATAATTATAATTATATTATAAATAAAATATTAATTACCCATATATTCTTAAATATAATTTTTTTGGGATAAAAATGGAATCACATCATGATGAGGATATGGCAGTCCACACGTCCATGAATAACGGTACCAATTTTTATGTTTGTCAATGGGTAATAAATATTTTGATGTATATTATATATTAAAAAGATAATTATTCCATAGATATCATATATAATTATTTTATTTGAATTTTTTTTAATTAAAATCCTCTTTTATACATTCCATGTCTCGTTTGAATGAATCACATCTCTTTTAGGAGACCACTGTCCACACTTCCACAAGTGATGTTATCGTCTTTAAAAATGGCAATGCACAAATGTATGTTATGTGTAGATATTATAGAACCACAATGAAATTATAAATTTAATATATATAATATATTAAATTCATTTCCATAATACTTTATACCACAATTGGTGGAGAAGGAAGGACAAACAATCTTCATTTCATGAGGCGGTAGTTTTCTATACACATAATGTTAATGTTCATTGTCCATTTAATGGAATTGTGTGAAATTATAGGTCAAACCCTTTATATATAAATATATCATTATAAGGAAGATAATATTTTAGTAATTTATCATTTTAATAAGAATAATTTAGCGGATAGGGAATAGAAATAACACTAATGATCTTGAGGGAAATTGTAACCCATTATTTTGGTACATTTTTTTTATTATGAATAAAGAGATTCCTTGGGTGGATTCCATAATAATTGGACGCCACTATGATTATTGTAGTCATTTTTAATATCAAATTATATTGAAATTTTTCATGAGAAATTGTACAGAGAGGTTTTAGGATATGGGAGGGTTGGGTATTTTTTTATTTCGCCAGAGGAGTGGTATTCATGTATATTTTTTGAAAGGGAATTTAAAAAAAGGTTTACCCTTATCATTTGGATCCAATAATTGTAAATATTTGACAATAGTGAGTATATGGTATATATATATTTCAATAAAATGACCCTTTTAAATGTATTTATATCATTTTTTCCTCATATTTATGGTTTACTCCCTTGTTAAGATTAATTTCATCAAAATCATTGTAGTTAATTTTAATTACATTCAATAATTTTTTTGAAAAATAAAAAAATTATTTATTATAAATAAAAAATATTATTATTTTAAATATTTAATCTATTATTAAAAATTATTATCCTATAATTGGATGATATTAATTTAAAATTTAATCCCACAAATGGGATAATAATGTTGGGTTTTAATGTTAAAACGTTAAAATGTTTTCTAGGGTACTATATCTAATTTCAATGTTAAATTGAGTCCAATGAAGTAAATTTGAATAATTGTGAAAATTCATATGTAATTATAATTTAAAACCAATTAAACATATAACATATAATTATATATAAATTAGATTAAAAATAAGGATAGAATAATAATTCATTATATTTTAGTATTTATGAGAAAAATAAAACTTCATAGAAAAACACTCAAATCACCATAAAATATTTTTTTTCAAATTTAATTTATAAAATTTATATTTACACATAACAATAAAAAAATTTAAAAAAATTATTTAAAATAGTTTATCCATTAAACAGAATTAAGTACCTTATTTGAAATATAGGATTAATTGTTTAATATTCTTATTATTTTTATGTCAACCATATCAAATATATTTTATTAATATTAAGATTATTTGATTGAATAAAATATATATATATATATAAAATTAATATAACTCAATAATTATTAATAAATAAATTTATTTAGATATAAAAATTGTTAATATAACAATAGTTTTCTATGAAAACATTAACTTTATATTTAGTTGGTTCTTATTTTCATTTCTAATTAATTAGTATTCATTGAATTCATAATAAATTTCATGTAACCCACATATTTTCAGAAGTTACATAATATTATTCATAACCTCCAATTTAAAATCCTATTATTTAATTATCAAAATAAATAATATAATTTTATTTATATAATAATGTTAGTTAAATCTTGGTACTTTCTGTAACAGATACCATTACAAAAATTCATTTTTTCAAATGATTTACTCTATCATTATTTCTCATGAATTTTTAGATATAAAATGTACTATATTTTTTGTAAAATATTAAATATAAATTATATACTCATAATATTTTAAACCTATACACATGTGTTTTTGTGGGTTACATACTCCATTAAATACAATATTCTAACGTTAAATTTCCAGGGCATTCCATTCTCCCCACCTCAGTTAAACTTCATTCACAAAATTTGAACTAGATAATCATGATATACTGTTATATATTTCTTATGAATGAAATATCTCTTATTGAGAAGGTTTTATAGGAAATATTCAAGTAGATAGAGAATTTGATGTTAAAAGGGAACATGAAATAACATGTATCTATGTCTCATAGTTGAAGTAAATTAGTGGAAAGTGTTATTCATCAATGTAAATCATTGTAAATCATAATATCGAGTGATTGAGTTAATACACCCAAAATTAGTGAATCATAAGTGGAATTTCATTATACTAAATGCCTCAAATATTCTAAAATTTATAATATCTTCATGAAAACAATACTTAATGTAGTTTGAAAACATTTTTTTTAATATACCATTCATCAAGTTGAAAAATTGATTTACTTCCTAAGAATATAAGTCAATTTACTATCATGATATGTTTTAATTTAATATGAAAAGATACATCTATTAGTTTGGATATAATTAAATTATAATTTAATCCTTACATTATAAAATATGTATACAAATATTTAGTTTTATTAGAGAAGCATAGAAACATAATTATAAAGGATCCTATGGCCCTAAAAGGGTAGGAAATTTAACTATTATCCTCTAACTATTTTCCAATTCCAATATGGTTAACAAATTAATATCTAATCCTAAAATGTAACAGAATTGGATTATCATTAATATTTATTCTTCAGATATTATTAAAAAAAATTGCAAAATATAAACAACTAAACTATGTAGGTTAGTTGTTGGAGTGAAACTATTATCTATCATCACTCATGGGTTTATGTCTCATATCCTTGCTGAGATTGATGGGTTTTCACCTATCATATAATATTCACTTTTCTAAAACCATATTAATATACATTCCTAAATAAATATGTTGTTCATATGTGGAATATGGTTAATTACTAAATACAATTTTAATTAATGCTTTTTGAACAACCCAAATACATAATTTCTTCATCCACTTATTTTTTAAACGGTCCTTCATTTTTTAGAATCTATAAAATTGAATATAGTAATTTATATGTCCCCCACATTTATTAATAGAAACTATAAATAATTCCCTAGAATGAGTTTCATTTCAACCATCACACTCTTCATTATTCCTAATAAATTATTTGAACAATATTCATCTTTTCCATAGATAATCGGAATCCTATTTATATAGGGATTCCTTCATAGTTATATACTTCAACATTTAATCCCTGAGGTAAATATATCATTCTTATCTTCATGGTCTCAACCACTAGAGCACTTAGAATACTCCATCTTTCACTTTTTTTTGATATATGGAGTTGGTTACATTATATGTTATTAATCATATTTAAGGACAATTTATTATCTATAAATATGATATAATTAACTTCTATCATCACCACATTCATTTTCTCATTTTCACCAACATGTCCATCGTGTTAAATGTTAACTTGACTCTACTAGGTACCATCCCTATACTAAAAACAAAAAAAATTAGTGTGAGTAATTATAGTAATCAAAAAATACATAATAATTTATATGATATATATAATATTAATAATTTTCCTCAATAAAGAACACATTATGTTTACCATAGGTTATTCATTTTTATAACACATTATAATCCTTGAAAAGTTTCAGTAAAAAAAATTTCAATAATCATACGAATATCCATAAGGATTTTTAAACTTGGTGCACAATAAAAATTTTGGTTATGTACCAGGTTTTACAAAGTCATTCCTGATGAACCATTTCAAATTTTTTACTCCCAATAAAATCATTTACAATATCATATTCACATAAAATATAATTATAGGTATGTATTAATAGTAATTCACAAATAATATCCACTTAAAATAAATTATAGGGTGTTCTTCTATACTCATAATCAAATTAAACCTTTAGGTTATGTTCTGGAAATTCATGTGTTCCTTAATCGAGTTTCAATAGTTTCTACTAATATTATTTATGAAACCAACTATAGTTAACCAACCCCTATATAATCTATAGTCGATGATTGAAATTATATAAATTTTCAAAAGATACAAGTAAATCTCATCCCAAAGGATTATAATATTTCATATTATTGAAAAACAAGATACATACATAAGTGTTGTGTTAGAAATGAGTAAATAAATTATAAATATTATTTCATTTTGAGGATAAAAAATTTATTCCGTCTACAATGACTTTAAAAGTAATTCTTAGCACCTGTCCAGGAATCTGATGAAAATGAATCAGAATAAGAATGAGATAAAATTCATAGTAAAGGTAGCATAAAGTGAAATAAATATTTATTTAATGAGAATAAGCAATAGGTAAAGGTGAATGACTAATAACTCATTCCATTAAAATAAATAGATAAAAAAAATTCAATATTGATATGTTAGAAGATGAAAAAAAATTAATTTTATCAATGAAATGAAAATGAAATGAATCCATTTATTAAGCAATGGAAAATATTAGGGATAAATAATAACCAGGTTAAAAAACATAATGATTAGTTATTGGACGTCATGTATCGGGTAGATGCACCACTATTCAGTAAAAAATAATCCTCAAAATGTCTATAATTTCTTTAAATGGAAATATCTATGATCATTAAAAGTATTCTTGAGTCATTTTAAATCATAAGCATCCCAAAGGAATAATATTAAATTATAAATTTAAATACCATGTTCATAAACTTATTAATGATTTAATATATCAAAATGGAAAGTAAATATGCCCAGAATATTAATATGTTTTTCATATTTAATTTACCTAACAGATTCAAAAATTTATATTAAAATAACTTTCATTGAGTCCGACATTCCTTATGAGTATTTGTATTCACAGAAAATAAACTTATTCAAAATGTTTAATTTACGTGGAACCTTTTTAGGGTTTATAATATCATTTATTTCACATGTAACCATGTTTTATAAAACTATATAGTAACTAACATTTAAATCAGGTGTTTTTACTAAATTTGATTTATGTGTTATAAAAACATTGGTAGGTAAAAAATGTTAAAAGGGGTCATTTTATTTTTTTCCAAATTAATAATCAAAAAATAATTATAATTTTTATACATTAATTATATTTTTAAAACTAATAATTAAATATGGCCCTGAAAAAAATCCAAAGTTACATTCATGGAGATGGTTGGTCATACGTACACATGAGTAACATTACCATTTTTCAATGATTGTAATAGAAAGAATATAAATAAAATTATCTAGTATATAACAACAAATATATAAATTATAATATATTATTTATTCATATATACAAATATATATAATGATTTTGTAGTAAAAGGAATCATATCATTTTGAGAAGGCGGTAGACCACATGTCCACGAACTATGTTATCACTTTTTAAGTGTGTGAACAGGCAATAATGATAATGATATATATTATATTTCTAGAAATTTAATTAAATCATAAATACAATAGAGATTATTTTTAAAAAATATTTAAAATAAAAACCTTATTTTTTACATTCCACATATCATGTTAAAAAATTACATCAGTTTTATGAGTTAGTACTCCACACATCCACCAACGAAGTTATCATATCTGTACAAAATGTAAAGAATATTGGTATGTACTTTTATTAAATTATATAAGAATACATATATTATAAATATTATATATATCATATAAAAGAAGTATTTATATCATTAATATCACCATGAGAGTAGATAGAGGAAGATAAAACAATCCTGGGTTCATGAGGTTTGGGTTTTCTGTACAAAGAAATGCTATATTTATTATCCATTATATTGAAGTGCATATAAGAATTGGACAAAAAATTATCATTTCAACCTATAATTATTTTTTTATCAATTGTTTTTAAATTCTCAATGAATATTTAAGTTGTGGGTGTCAATAATGGATATAAAAATAAAGAGCTAGAGGAGAGATTTTACATACTTGTTGGAAAACTCATTTTACTTTTCACCAAATGGATTCCTTGGATGGATTACTAGCTAAATATATACACATTAGTTAATAAAAGTTATGTTGAGGAGATATTTTGGAAGTTAAATTTCTAGATAATGTGGATTTAATGTTGTGAGGATGTATGAAGTGTGATTTCTTTTTTATAGTGGAGGAGAAGTGGCACTCTTGTAAAATAATGAATGTAGAATCCCACAACAATGATTCAGAAAAACAATTTCTCCATTAATCGAAAAAATATGTAAAATGGATTATATGCTAGATATATGTAATCATAATGGATTTAGGATTTGTTAATGGTCATTTTTTATCTTAATTTGAATGATCACTACATTGTTAAGAATAATATCATCTTAATAATTTTAATAAAATTTAATTACATTAAATAATATATATTTTTTTAAAAAAATAATTTGACATTGTTATAAATTATAAATTATTTAAAATAAATAAATTTAATCAATGTTTCCAAATTCCAAACATATAAGTAGATAAAATTAATTTAATAATAATCATGCAGATTGGACGACAATGATGGTTATTAATGTAAAATAGTTTAATCATTCTCTTGGATTATATACCAATTTTTTTAAAAATTGATTAAAATATCATAAATTGAAATAATTATTTTAAAAAATATATGATTTAATAAATTTTTATCTTGGGACTATAAAATAAATATGATGAAAATAAATGGTATTTTTTGTAAATATAATATATATTTAATTATGATCAATCACTAATTTAGTTAAATTTAATTTAGTAGGATAAAAAATATATGGGAGGATAAAAATTATGTTCTATAAATTAATATCCTTAGAGTCAATTTGTTCTGGTAATAATTTCTTTTTAATTTGTATGAAATGAAATCATATTTTTTTTTAATCGACATTTATTAACATGTTTGTTGACACTGCTCATATAAGATAATTTAATATCTATGTTATATCATAACATATTATGTAATGATATTATAATAACATGTTATTGTTCCATAAACATGGTCTTACATGTAATACACACCATTGAAGAAACTTATTATTGAATACACTATAAGTGAACTCAGTACTGCATGAATTTTGAGATATAAAATGTTATGAATTTATTTAAAATAATAAATATATTATAAATTCTATTTATTTTATATTCCCTTACTTGTTTAGTATTTTTTTGGAACACTCACTACCGAATACAATGTTCTTACTTTAGATTTTTTGGTGTTACATAGGATATGACTAGGAGTATTTGTGAAGAAATGTTTAATGTTATAGAGTAGTGGAATAAAATATAGAAAAAATGTAATATATTATAATATAAATGCATAATGTTCTTAATATTTATTAATTATTTAAATGAAATTCTGAGCAATATTCATGTTTTTTACTGGAAGCTTCATTACACAAAAATTGTTATGTTTATGTGAAAATATTGTAAATATTTTTTTCCAAAATTTCATCAATTAAAGATAGGTAATATATTTCTCTAGATGATATACAAAATTATATCATTTTTTATATATTTAAAATACTTCATGAATTCAATAATGGTGTGTACATAATGTTATATATTGAAGAAATTAGAAATTTGAAAATTAGGAATGTTGAAAATGTTGTTTAATAATTATATTATGGGAATGAAGAAAATTAACAAATAGTAATACAATTTATTTGGAAATTATTTAAAAAGGGTAAAATAAATAAAAAAGAACATTCTATGTTATATTATATATGTAATATTGTCTTGGACAATATTTAATTAATTTTGAAAAGAATAAAGAATCTATTATTGAATCTAAATATGATAAAAAGTAGAAATTAAATAACAATATAAAAATTTATATATATATGCCTCAGGACATAGTAGAAAAAACTAGATAAAATAAAAAGCATAGTAAATAATATAATGACACAAAGAGGAAAATTTTGACGTATCCAATGTATTGATTCATATAGAGAGACATCAAAAAAGTTTACAAATTTTATGGATTATGTTCAAAATATTATTGATTAATATATTTTTAATAATGATGATTTAGGAATAATAGAGTAATAATAAATTTGTAAAAATTTACTTGACATAGATATAAAAAATTATTCTAGTGAATGTAAAATACATTATAGTAAAACTGAAATAAAAATTATTCAATGATAAAGGATATATTGTCTAAAGAGATAAATTTGTTATAAAATTATATAAAGAAACTATTCTTGAATAATTTATAATATATAAAGATGACTGAATATATTGGATAAAAATGTCAATCAAGGATTAGAATTGTCTATTACATTATAAAAAGTTTCTGTAGATGAAAAATAATGCACAATGGAAAAAAAATTATTTAAAATTATTGAATAATTTTAATGGTGAATATTCTATGGATGGTGAATAGATTATGGTAATGTCCCCATATGGAAAATTGGTCTCCAATAGAGATGACACTAGCAATGTGGTATTATATTTCAATTATCGTCAAATTTGGATTAATAAAAATATAGATAAATTTCTTATTAGGGTAAATGAAGAATAAATAATTTTTAAGAATGATTATTTTATTATTCAATGGAAATTTTATACTAAACTAATTAACTATAAGATAAATTTAGATGATAAACATTTGGTATACAAGACATGAATTTTTTTTTAATAATTATTCTTTTTTGTAATTATTAGTGTTATCTTTTGTTTTTAAATAAACCATAAACCAATCTATGTTACATTTTTATACTTGGTATATAAAAATAAATAAGGGCAATTTGTTTCAATTAGGTGAATGATGATTCTATATAAATTCCATATGAGATTGAATCTAGTTACTATTTTAAAATAGAGAGAGTTTATATTTTTTTAGAGATCCACATTGAACATGAGATAAAAATTAAAGTAGATAAAAGAAAATTATGAAAATTATATAAAATCATTTCCCCCTATAAAATAAATTTAATTTTTTGAATGTTAATAATATTAAAATACATGTTTAGAAGAAGATTATTTTTAAGAATAAATGATAATATGTGTGTAGATATATCATATTTGGTGTTTTTATTATATTATTGGTGATGTTATAAGTTTTGTGAACATTAAGAAACATGAATTAAGTAAAATAACATTTTTTAATGATTATTACATGAAAATAATACTTACTATTGTAGATCATAATATGCAAAATTAATTTCAAGAAGATTTTTTTAATTTATATACATTGGAAAATTAATAACATGTTTAGTGATATCCAAAGATGTGATAATGGTTATGTGTCTATATTAATGAGAAACACAATTAAAATAAAAAAAATTTGTTTTGAGAGATATCTCTATGACGGTTGTAGAACAAGAAGGAACTTATACTTTATTGGTGATCCATAAAATAAATGGGAGTTGATCCTGGAAGATGATAACTTGTTATGAAATTGAGGCCATATTCATCTTAGGAAAATTATTTTGAGGATGTTTTCAAAACACATTATTGTAATACATTTACCTGGGTAAAAGTGTTATTATGATAGAATATATGAAACATTTCATAAGAGAAATATAACTCATAAGACAAACACAAATGAGTACATTAGTTCCCCAAGACTATTAGAGTTAATAAATATATATAATTGTTACACCATGAGACAAAATACTATTAATGGGAATATTTGTTTTAATACGTTGATAAATTATTTCACTCATCTGACTAATTTTATCTTAATCTACACATTATGAGCCTATTATAATACATAAATTTTATAGATGAATGTTAAAAAAGTATTGGCTTTTTTATTATAACAAATTAGATCTAATAATTTTAAAAAATAATAGTTGTATGCATATTAATCATATATTATATTATATGTAATCATATATATGTATAACTAACACTGTAAACCATAATATAATGGTTTTTTTGAGAGGATTAATCATATTATGTGAAATATATATAATCAGTTTCATTGTGAGTGATATATCGAATGATTTATAAAGGAATAATTGTTTATAATTTGTCACATTTATAATATATGTATCTTGAGTCAAGATCACATGATACACATTCCATGATATTATACCAACAACATCACATTGGGAAATTTTTCATGGTTTTTATATACAATGTTATATTAAAATTAACGAATGTTGGCTGGGTATGTTTGAAGAATAAAATCATGATGGTGTATTTGTAGAAATTTATATTATGGGAATGTATATAGATGAAAGGAAAAAACATTTAATAAAATTATGTAGTGTTAAAATTTTATTTTTAATGAAAATATTTTAATTAAAAAGACATACATGAAATGTTTGAGTATGCATCAAAAACAGTGAGTATATATCTGATGGAATGGTTGTTGATGTTTCAGAAATATGAATAAAAACAATTGATTCAAATTCAGAATATTCCACTAATGGAAAAAATGTTTTTTTGTGAAAAAATCAATTTCAAATATATAAAATACATTTTTATAATGATAATATCATTATAAATTAGTGAAAACCAATTCAATAAATAAGTATACTGGGATTTTAAAAGAAATATCTATTGTTTCGCATGCTAAACAAGAAATAGTGTGTAATGATATTGAACAATATGAATATTTGGAAGCTATGAATGGATAAATCCATCCAATATATTGTATTATTACCTAGGAATATATTCCATGTAATGAAAAAATTTATAGTTACAAAATGGGTCTTTAGGAAAAAATTAATGTGAAAGGTAGATTAATATATAATAAGTCTTAAATACTTTTTAAATGTTATTCACATATAGAAGTCATTGAATTTGATTATTAATTTTAATTTTGATGTATACTAGGTAAAATAACAATGTTCATGGATGTGGTAGCACAAAAACATAATAATGATTATTAAATGAGTATATATTTTATTTTTTTGAATTGTAATCCTGAAGAACACTTCAATACTGACCAACCATATAGATTCATTACAAACAATGATGAAAAAGGTCTGGATATTGATGTAATATTTTTATTTCTTAAAATAGGATTTATGGTTTCAGTATTCTGAACAAGATTACTATTTGATAATAATGCATATATCTATGGTGATTGTCAATAGGGATGTTTAATGGAAGAAATATTTTTTATACACATTATCATTAACAGTTTATATAGATGGAATAATTTAAACAACTGAAAATATTTATTTGTTGGAATCATTCAACAAAAACATGATGAATTCGTTTGATAATTATATGATGAGAAAACTAATCCACTTTTTTGTTTTATATATATATTAGAATCAATATTTTGTGTTTTTTTCAAAATAAATCTAAAATAAATTAATTTTTATAATTCATTGAATCAAAATAATAACAATTTTTTAAAAATATTATAGTTTCAAAAAAGATATTAAATGAATAATAAATAAATATTGATGATCAGTGAAACCAAATTTTATTTAAAATAATTCATTACAATGTATGTTGAATAGTGAATTATAGAGTACTATAAAAATTTATTTATTATAAAAGGTTACATCATTACACTATTGATGATAATTTATGTTAATATCTAGAACATCGATCCATAACAACTACAATATCATCCATTGGTAATAGTGATGTAAGTAGATATATGGTTTCATGTTTTTAAAATATATAAGATTTATTTTTTAAATAAATATATATTTGATATGTAAAATAATATTATTTAACAATATTTGTATAGTCATATTGTTTTTTATCATTTTAGAAATGATAATGTGGTTTTGGGAGACATGAAACATTTATATATTGGCATCAAAGAGAATCATAGATAAATTTTTAAAAAACCTTTTCTATATGATTGGTTTTTAGAGATGAAAATACAATTATAAGTTCAAAATATCCTTTATACTTGAATTTATTTTTCTTTGATATCCCTTATATTCCATTAGAATCTTTCTCAAAATGGGGAATATTGTTTGTGATGATTGGTGAGTGTTTATTTTAGGTCATTTTTTCATAAAATTGAAAATGTTAATGATTTATTATAAATTATTAGAAATAATGGAAGATAGTGACGATGTAATTAGTGAGGTAGTATGTTACACAGATGTGATGTTTATGTGAGCTCTAAAAATAATTATCACTAATGGTTGTGATGGAAGTGGTACACTATAGTTAAAATAATGGTCTTTAATTACATTCCATCCTTGGATATTAGATATGATTTTTTTCTTCAATAATTATGTGTTTTATAATGGTATGATATGTTAAGGTATTCCCAAAGGTATCTAAATAAATCCAAAGTTGGATAATTAGGAACATAACATATTTGTTTTTTAGAAGCACTAAATATGGTGTAGTTCCTTATGAGTTTGGGTTGTCATATTTTTTTTAAATCTATTGAAGATGACCTATTAATTATAAAAGTTCTAGATTATGATTTTATATTGCAATATATCATATAAATATGATTCAATATATAAATTAATGATTTTGATCTAGGACAACCCTCGTCTAAATTAGTTCTGTTTGAGTTTTAATACATTCTAGATCCATGAATTTGTAGAAATCCCCCAATATAAATTAAATTAAATATGTAAATGTGTTAATTATAGAAACAATATATATATCTAATCATTAAATTCGTGTATCCAGTTGATTGGAATAGATAATTTTTGGATTTTATGTAGAAACATGATTGATTTATCCCTTTTGGGGAAACAAAATATCTACTTTTAGAAGCATAGATAATTTTGTAGATTGGTGTAGTGGAATGCAGAAATACATTAGTGAATATTCTACAGAGACCAATTATATTAAGATCCACATAAATTATATCAACATAGCTGAATATTCATTTTGTTTGAGATTCATGTTTCTTAAAATATATGGATTATTTTTCTATATTTTTTAAAAACCAAATATAGTAATGATAATTAATTACAATAAAATGAATGGTTTTTAATAATTCTATTTTTATAGTCATCATTTTATAACACATGATTATAGTATGTTTTGAGGGAGTTATCATATGCTCTTGAAAATTTTAAATTGTTATTTTAATATAATGTAAAATATGTTTTATCTGTTATTTAGATAGAATCTTCATTAGTGATCACATATGATGTGGGGTCATAAAAAATGAGTAGATCATACAGTGTCAACTATATGTATAAATATAAGAGAGATAATGGAAATTTTTGTCTGTGGCTCCTATATGGTAATAATATTTGTAATTCCTATTGATGAGTTGTAGAAAGATGAAAATGAGTGTAAAAAATGAAGAACAGTGTTTGAAGCTAAATATAGTTCAAAAAAATAAAAAACTCATGAAACTCATATCATTGAAAATTTGAATATGTGTTTGAGAATATTGGGTACATCCCTTCCAAGATAGGTTTGTCGGTAATATTGGATTTTATATCCTAACGGCCCATGGGAGGTTATATTCATTCATTATTGTTGAAACAAACTAGTTTTTAAGTGAACTTCTTTATTAGGTACTAATTATGTAAAAAACATAGTGAGTCGGTGATGTAGGATATTAATTATAACATCTGTTGACAGATTATGTATGTATTAATGCTATATAGAATCACTTTTGTATATAGTGAACTGAATTTCGGTTGGGGCATTAACTAGAAATTATAAAGAGTGTGCTTAATCATTGAATTTGAGCTTTTTAAACAACTATATTTTCCTTTATATATAATTTTTATTGGATTATGTGATACTACAAAAATTTTATTCTTATTGTATCATCCTCTATCTTGTTGAAGGGTTTTAATTTTCATATAATGAATTTATTAAAATCTCCCTCCACTGATTCGAGAAAATTTATCTGTGGGGTAAAATGATCATATAGAAACTTAACTAAGATTCAATTATAGACATCACATATGTAATACAAAAAATATTCATTATGTTTTAAAAAATATAACAATATTTTATATATTATGTGCGACATGAGACAACAATCTCATGGAACACATGATGTACAATTGAAATATTATTTTATAAATATATGTTTGGTCACATATTCATTCGTCACGTAGGTATGAATAGGATTAAATACATTATGAAAAAAATATTGATAGTTTTTCCATTAAAAATATATTGATTCGTTCCATGTAATGAAATACATTGTTTTGAATTATAATAATTGAATAAAATGATGCTTAAATACCATAAAATTAAAAAAATTATATAAACTCTTGATTTCATAATGTTTTTTAATATTAATTATAAAAGAAAATTTATTATATTAGAAATAAGAATGTATAATATTGAAATTAATATTTATCGAATCATATAAAATATTTTATTATGTAATTTTTTGAAAAATTTCAATGAATATTTATTTTTTATTTAATAGTCAGTCGTTTTGATTTTAATAGGAAATTTCATTTATTTTATGGTGATTAGAAAAAATAATCCTATTTTTTATTTGTTTTATAGTATCCCATATACCCTTTTAAAAAACCCAATTAATACAATTCGAATCATCATTATACATTATTTTTTTATAATATCAATTTTATCCATAAAAGACATTTTTTTCTGAAAACAAGTTTCCCTTCTTTTATGCACATTTTTATTATATGTAAATTATCTAGAACTTCTAGAAATTCAATCAAAGAGTATATTTTATATATTTATAATCAAGATATAAAAATCATGTGATAATTTTTATTTTATTTTGTTTCACAATCAATTTTAACAATTGAAAAATTTTATGGTAACATAAAAGTGTAAAATAGTTTTATTGTTATTACAAAAATACAATAAAGTATAAAAATTTAACAAACACATTTCATTACATCACTAGATAAGTGAATATAAATAATAATAATATATTAAACACAATAAAATTTTTGGGAAACATTACATTGATTAAAATCTTGATATTATACTACAAAATAGATTCTTATAAATTGTTACCATCTCAAACATATTCATTTATCTTTGTATTAAAATAGTGGAAAATAATATATGAGTGACAATATAGGAAATTTTAAAGGAATATAAAACTATATTTATTCTATAAATTTGTTTATATATATTATATATTGTATAGTTACCTAGTGAATTTAAAGAATAGTTATACAATGATTATGATGGAATTATAAAAATCAACTAATTAAAATTAAAATCCAAAAAGTATAATTATTTGAAATATTTTTGGTGTTACGTGAATTTAGTGTATAATTATAATGTATTATTTTATCATAATTATTTATATCTTTATTTTAATTTCTCTATTATGTAACCAATGTCAAATTTTTGGAATGATTCCAAAAATGACCTAAAGTCATAATTAACGAACAAAAAATATTTTAAATTAATTAGAAAATTTTTAGATTCCTATAATAAGTAAAATGGATTATAGTGTGTTTACTATATAATAATTTTTATTTGTATGTGCATCTATTAATTTTAAAAATTATATCCTTTTACCAAATAAATTATAATTTTAATTACTATGGTAATGGTTCAAAGGGTTACTGATGGGGTAAAAATACGAGATAATATTCAAAATCACACATAATATTTTATAAACATTTTTTGAAAAATTCATTTTTCCTTTATCTTCCGTGTCTTATATTATATGTTATTTTTATAATTATATAAATGAACAACAAAAAAACAATATATTAATATTCCATTTATTTATATGATTTCTACCCACCAATCTTGTAAAAAGAAGCCTCATATACACTCTTCTACTTATATCATTTAAAATCTTCTCTTAACTAAATCATTAAAAAAATCAAGAAATACATATCCTTTATTTATAGGTTCATTTATTATTGATGAAAAAACCTTATTTTACTTAAAAAAGATCAAAAGGACATTTGAAAAATAATAATTAATCATCATCACCAAATACATTTAGATTTATTTCATCATCTAACTCTAAAAAAATTAATACCACTATTAAAATCGGAAAATATTTAAAGTTATGATTTATAACTGTTATTATGTTAATATAAAATCCATTATTAATTTATCATCCAATCTAAGGGAATATGAAACATATTCTTGACAACGGAAAAACTATTGTCTCCATAAATGATGTATTTTATTTTTCATCACATTCTCTCATATTTGGTTACTAGATAAATCTGTTTATTTTAAATAATTTTTCTTAATATTATTTTATCATTTAATGATAAAATATAATGTACATTTTTAGCCCTCCTATTTTATGATATATTGTAAGATCACACATGGATACATGTTGACTGTCACATCTACGAAGCAATGTGATTAGATTTTCACGTCATAATTATAAGGATGATCATAAACATATATTAAATTAATATATATGATACCACTATTATTATAGAATGGTTAATTACTATTTATATTTCTTTTAATACATATATTGAGAAGTGACCACATCATTCAAGCATAACTATGCACTACTATTTTAATAAATTAAGGTAATTCATTTATCATAACCACCATATAAAAATTGTAGTAGAGGTGTCTATAATTATTAAATATGATAGCTAAAACAGGATTAAAATTTTATAAATGAATATTAACTATCTAAACCATTATAATGATTTGTGGACATGAAGTACCGAATGAAATCATATATGAAAAACAGAATAGTGTGAAACAAAGAAGATGATTCTACAACGGAAATATTATTAAAATAGTAATAGAAAATGATATGAGAATTATATATATTATTATAATATTGAATGTGGTACTATTATTGATTTATAATTAATATATATTTTTTATATGGAATTGTTTAGTGAATATGAAGCAATACACGACTTAAGGAAATGGTTTCTCTATTTAAATTTATTAATGTGATATAGATGCCATATTCAACACACTTTTCTTTAATGTGGGGTATATACTACCCAAGAATTTATATTAAAATATTTTTGATAAGAAATATGGGGATTTAAAAATAAATATGTTTTTCTCCATTTCATGATGATTTTTTTTCATATATTTCAAAGACTAAGGGTTTTTTCATCTCAATATTGTTTCATTTAGACATTATTAATATAATAAACATATTTATTTCAATATAGTGTTTATATTTATAATTTTACTTGTTATATATTGAATATATTTATATCATGGTATAAATATTTTCATTTAAATTATTTTTCATTAATGATTAATGTGATTCCAAATATACAAAACTGGTAATTGATAATTTAGAACGTTTTTTCCACTTACTATTGATAGTATTAAAATCAAAACCTTGTGAAATTTCATGATTATTATCCATTAACTCCCATAAAATCTATTTAATTATATTTTTCTGAGATTTTATATAGTAATAAAATTATAATCACTTTCATAATTAAAATTATTTATTAAATTATTTAATTAAAACCATCTATATTTCAATTTTTTGTGCCGAGAATATTTTCCACCGTACCCATAAACTAATTTTTTTGTTATATATATTTTTAGAGTAAAATGATATCAAATTTATCTTTATAATATCATGAATTATATTTAAAAATTATAAAATCTAATATATTAAAAATGTTCCAAATTATACAATTTTTACTTTTTAACATAGTGGGATAGAATTTTTTTTTCTAATATCGCATGAAAGTATTTTCCCACCTATATGTCTTCCCTTGTATCAAAATCATCAATTAGATATTTTCTGTTTTATATTCAATGATATTAATTTTTTCAATATTATGTAAATTTCTTGTTCTAATATGTGTTGAAGGAAAGTATTATTTTCCACTACATTGAAATTACATATAAAATGTCATATTACTGTAGTTTTTCATCAATGTCATCACCCTTCAATTTTTCTTTATTCTTCAGGGGGTATCCTATAATGAATGCATACTTTTTTATTCTATTCATGAATTATTGTGATGATTTTTTAAGGGACTATCATTAATCACACTTATTTTTATTTTACAATTAAGTTATATTGGAATTATTATTTTTTAATGTATTTTCATGAAACATTTTTCTTACTAATTAGTTAATAGTATTTTTAATGGAATATTGGATTCTTCTAATATTTTTAATATGAAATTTAATCTAAAAATATTTTTTTTCATGTTATGTTTATTGAATATTGTTCATGATGATGTGTGAGCCAAAATATGACTTGGGATGATTTCATGATCATAATATTTCACTCTAATGAATTATTTAATTTTACTGAGTAAAAATGATCAAAATATGTTATAATGATTATTGAATATAAATAAATACAATTAGATAATGTAGTATATTTGTAATAGTCTAATCCTTGTAGAATACTATAATTAGATTTCTTTGGTTTTTCATTGATAAAATAATAATATCCCAATATACCAACATGGTTTATTCAGGATTCCTTTGAGTTATAATTGATCCTATGAATGATATAGATTTTACATGGTTTCTGATTGGTGACATATATGACTATTATATTCTATTAATTCTTTATTTATTGCATCTTCTTTTACCATCTTCATTTTTATGATTATGAGTTATCTTATATCTTTTTAATGCACATTGAATATGATATCTTATAATTATTAATATCCCATTCAAATAAATCATCATTGAAATATATCTCCAATGATTACCTATACATAGAATCTATTAACACACATTATTATGAATCAATTTTATTAACCAACTATAACAAACTTCAATTTTAATACATTAACTGTACATAACATTCATGAAATAATGAAAACTTTAATCAAATATATTTACCATGAATTCACTAGTTTTGTGACTTTGTAAACATGGAAACATGAATGAGATACATGTTCACCCACTAGTTTCTTCTTTAATATATTCCTTATTAAAGACATTATACGTAATTCATATCATCATAGCACATTTAATGAATCATAAAATGGTCAGATCATATAAGCTTATAAAGGTTAAAAGAAATTGACAATTATGAAGAAAAAAAAATTTATTATAGGGTTATGATAATGTCATCTTAATATTAAATGTTCCTAACATGAATTTCATAAGATTATAAATTTGAATCATGGAATAAATCATGGTAGTTCATAAGGCATTAATGATAAGAAAAAAATATCATAATTTTAGGAAACAAAACATAAGAATAATACATTGAATTGTGTCCAACACTTAATCATATAAAATGACTTCTATACTAGTCAAGGCATTTTAAAGAAGGACATGTTGGTAGTATGAGTTCACTCCACATACCATCATGGTAGTCCTGGTTCCCCCAAATGGCTATGTTAGTTGTATTAATTCAATCATCCTACCATATTGGTAGTCATGGTTCATTCCCATGGCCATCATAGTAGTCAAGGTTCACTCCCAAGACCATATTAGACTAGATTCTGAGATATATATCATTTCTCAATACATTGGAGGATGATATATGTACCTAAAATCTCTAAATGAAATCCTACATACATGTTCCAAATAATTATAAACAATCATGTCCTAACCCATGAAAAAATGGGTATCATAAATATGTCATCATATCATATCCTATGGAAAAATATACAGGTTTCCTCAATATTTCATCAAAAGAATATCCCATTAGAAGAAGAGGGTCTCAAAATCACATAAACTATTAATGGAAAATTAATTTAATAAACATAATTCCATCAGAACATAAACAATTTAAATAAATAATATCAGTGGAAATATTGAATCATTTCCCTTGAAAGGAATGAGTATCACCAATGGATGTAATATTAGATTACAAAAAATGTTGGTAGATCTTTTTTAAATTATATGTTTTTTATATAATATATTTCTTTCATTGAAAATTTATTTTAGAAAAATAATACATTTTTTTAAATCTCATAAATGAAAATGTTGTTATTATAACATTTATAATAATTTCATGAGGAAAATAATTCTCATATTTTTCAAAGCATCACATACCAATTTGAAACATTTATAACATAATCTCCCTGAAATAAAAACATTAAACAACACATAAAATATTAGGAAAATTGGATATTCTTTATGTAACATGTACAATTTTAGTATGTAAATCTCATTAAAGAACATACCTTCATCATAAAACTTGTGTCTTGATGATAGAAAATCTAGACAAAACAAACATAACCATATTGTAAAAATTGAATATTAATAACCCAAAAAATAGATATCATCAATTGAATAAATATATACACAAAAATTAAATTATAATAATCATATAATACATTCATGGGAATTATTTATATGAAATAGAATAAATGGGTGGTGAATAAAGAATTTATCCCATTGAAATAAAATGTGACATGTAATTCTCTTAAAATCTTCATCTCAATGATATAAGAATTCATCAGTTTTACATTATGGAATAGAAAAGGTATACACACACAAAGGGAATTATAAATTAAAACTCATATAAATAAATACACCGATAAACATGGAATAATATAATCTAAGATGTGTGCAGAAAACCTAATGAGTTGAAATTGCGTTATGAAACCTCTTACCTCACACGTCCCTTTATGGTAGAATTCTTTAACAAAGTGTATAATTTTTTAATGAATGTTATTTAATTATTCCATAAATATAATGATATTTATTATAACGATTATTATCCTTCTATAACATATTACAACTCATTAATTATTAATATTTCAATATTTTAATGATTTCGGGTGAGTTCATTTCATGGATTTATGATCGGTTCATTTGTGTTACGTTATGGATGTTATTGTAATATTAGATAAAAAATAGATGTGTAATGAAATAGTAATAATATACATATGAAAATATAAATATTTCTATATATCATTTTTATTTCTTACATGATTATGATTTATTAGATAAAACAATTATGTTAATCGTATAGTTTATTTTGGTGGGGGTCTTTAGAACATCATGATGTATTCTCAGTTTACATAAATTTATGAGTAAATTTAGTTAAAGAATATAAGATAGGATATAATAATAAAATTATAAAATATTTGACCCAAAATACATGATTAATACAATCCATTAAGTTGGTAATTAAAAATTACATAAACATTATTGACAGAGGTGTTTAACCAGCATTACATTAACAATAATTTCATTTCACTAAACAATATGAGATAAAAAATGAAATTTATATGATATATTCCTTTATGACCACAAATATAAATAATATACTTTATTATTGGAGTTATATATCATATATGGATTAATGAGGTGATTATAGTGTAAAAAATAAAAGAAATAAAGAGAGTTAATTTGGGAAAATTATCATTGAATATCACCTTCTTAAGGGACCCATAATGACATAGGATTTGGTATTTTGGTGAGACTTGAAGCACATGGATATGGGGAGAGTGATGAGGTTCGTTTTTGGAAGAAATTTCAATAACTATAATTATATTTGGATTGAAAGCAGGTGGTCAGGGGTGTTACTTATACTCGAGGAAAGGTAGGTTTATGTGATTAAATAATGAATATTTTATTTTAAAATTCAACCATTTGTTGGTGGAATTAAATTCCAGGACATTTTATAAAAATTAATATATCTAATTCTTGATAGGGTTTATAAAAACCACAGAAAGCATTTCTTTATTTTATTTTTTGTGTATTTTAAGGCATTACATTTGGAATTTTAACATGACTCATTTTTTCTCTATATCCTAATAAATAATTTAATTACCATGAAAAAAAATTAACCTAAAAAAAGAATGGGATGATAAAATATATTTTATAACATTTTTTTCATAAATTATTATTCTTTTGACCAAATTAAATTTACCTAATCAAAAAAAAATTATGGTTAAAATAATTATACTAGACACAATGAAAAATTCATTTTTTAATGAGAATAATTTAATAGTTAAAATGTTTTTACGTATAATTTCAATGTGAAATCAATTCGAATGACCTAATTTGCTAGTATAGATTTATAATATAAATAATTATACATTAAAACTAATTTATAATATAATTTTACTATATAAATTTTGTAGACCAAAATTCAGGTATGTACTAAAATGATGTAATTTTCACTATTCATCTAGAAAATGATGTCTCTCAAAAAACTACCCAAAAGTTTTCCAATGAAATTTTTATATCCAAAAATAAATCAATAAGATTATTTTTTCTAATAAAAATACTAAATTTATAAAAATTATTATTTAATATGGATTTTTCATTAAATGTCGGTAAATTTAAAATATAAAATAATATAGGTATAATGTGTAAAATTGTGTTTTTTATCTTATTCATATAAAATATATTGATTAATATAATTAATATTTAAATAGTTACATAACATATATATTTCATTAATGTAACCCACTAATTTTAATTAATTTAATTTATTAGGACAAAATGACATTTGGAGAATAAAAATATATCTCTTTCCATTATAATCAATTGTTATATATTTTAATTTATATTTAAATAGTGACCAATTAATTCATATTATAAACTATATATTTTAATATTTCATTTAATCATATTTATAACTATTAACTTATTATCTATGTTATATATTAATATATGTTAAATAATATTATTTTAATAGTATACTATTTTTCGATAATACTTGGTCATTCTTCTAATGATGGCTTCCATTGAACTCAACATTGTGTTTAACAAAACCAAAAACTATTTTGTGTACACTAAATATCATTCTAGTTTTTCAAGTAATGCAAGAATTTATTGGGTTTTCATATTTCACAATATAATTATAGTTTTTTAACAACAAACGATATATATAATATTGTGTGAAATAAAAAATATCAAAAAAATAAATTAATTTTAAACAATATTTCAAAAAATCCATGGGTATTACACTTTAACAACATAAAATTAATTTATCCCATGAAATTTTTGAGTTTATTAAATTCTAAATACTTGTATATTTCATTCGCAAAAACCGACATCATTAATATGATTACCAAAACATCATTTAAAAAAAATTAAAAATAGTCATTACCCAGGAAAATCATTAATATGATTCTACACAGGAGAACATAGATCAATATTTTAGTATATTGAAAATATATAGAAAATCAACAGGATGTCGGTTATTCTGATATAGTTAATAGTCAAAGTACTATATGATAATGATTTTTGAAATAGTTCATTGATATCATATAAAATGATGTTAACAGGACATAATTTTACATAAACTATTCTTTTTCCTAACTTGGAAGAATTTTAATATGATGATATAATTACACTGATTCAAAAAAAACTTTTTATTGTGCCCTGATCAAGGTTAACATTAACTCAATTTACATGAAATGAAGTTCGATTTTTTATTTATGATGAATTAATAGATCATGATATATATAAATAGAATGTAAGGTTATTCTATCTATAATTATGAATACAAATTGTTTTAACATGTTATCAATTATATGTAAATACTCAAATAGATAGATAATATATTAACCTATAAAACCTCATCTGATTTTTAACATATACCATTAAATAAATGGTTAACATTATATTAATTCCATAAGCTTAAAATAAAAAACAGCTCTAAATTAGATTAATAATTATATCTCATGTTCCATAGGGTAGTTGTTGGATGTCGAATTATTGACATTTGAATACCATCATCATGTATTATCTTGAGTCATAGTAATAACATTAATTATCATACATCATTATCGAAAAAAAGAATGTTTCATTAATCCCAATATTATTGGATATATTCCTTATATCCAAAAATTAGTAAACATCATCCATTATATCATATCCCACTTTCTATAAAACCCTTAATTTGTCCCATGGAAATTAGTACCGCCCAATTTACTTATTCATATCAAACATTCCATTGTGAAAACTATGTTATCCCAACAAGAGGGACATATTAAGAGTGATCACCCCTTAGTTAAAATGACATATTTACATTAAATAACATTTATAATATACTAGATTCCTTAAACATAAACATGTTAATACTGTGAAAATAACACAAATAGAACTATACTTGAATATGTATCCATTTAAATAATATAATTCTTGAATCCAAATACATAAAATCATTGATCATTTAACTTAAATTTAAATAAATTATAATGGATAGCTCATCCAATTACTTAATTAAAATTTTCATTCACATATCATATATATTCTCATTAGCATTAGTAATGTAACAATTACATTTACAACCTTGTTGATTATCTTCATGGGGATTATGTATAAGATATTGATTTACAAAATTCACATTCATTACACATTTTAAGTGTCCATCAATTGATAGTACCTTAGGGAGGAAAATATACCCATCCATTTTATAAACCAATCCCACCATATTTTCTTTGTAGTGACTTACATATTGTCCTTTATTCCATAGTCAAAACAAATTCTTTGTCAAATATTGAATTCACTTTGGTGATTCTATACACATTCTTGATAGAATGGAAACAAAATCATATTTCATTGACGGTCTCCATTACAAGAATTATTAGCTAACTAATTATCTCTCTTATATGGTGAGTCCAAGAGAAGACTACGATACATATTGTTAATTAATTAAATTTAAATCTAACTAAGAATTATAACATCATCATTCACTCGTGTAACCATCCCATTTGTTTTCATAACATAATTTTTTTTATCACATTCATCGTTAACACTATTTCTTCTAGATCCCTCCATTGATTAAAATGAAAAATCATTGGGTAAGATACAAATATCATATATAAAACCACATTATAATGAAAAATATATTATTAAATTTATAAATCATGATACATATTTTTAAATCAATGAAACCATTAGCTTATCATTACTGACTAGCAGAGAAGTACCCATAGAAATATCACATGTTATCTTAGTACGTTACCTCATTCTTCTTTCCAATGATTTACCTAAAATTGGACCTAATACCAAATATAATGAAGCACTATTTTCATACATGGAAGAAACAAAAAAATTATGTAATACTTAAAAAATTATCAAAACAGATGTTGAATAACCATACTATGTTAGTGACTTTAGAATTATGGAAACATAAACATTATTGTATGAATGAGCTACAGTACATCTCACTATATGCTAATTGACTATAATCCTTTTTATAGACATTATAATATGTACATATATTTATAAACTTGTAAAAGAGACATAAAATGTGTGGTCTCATAAGTTCTATAAGGGTAAATTAGAGAGACATATAATTCAAAAACATTAGCATAGGGGTACGATAATGTTATCCTAACATTATATGATCATACCCAGTATATCATAATGTCATAAAAAGAATCATGGTATAATTCATGAATTTTTATAATACATGAATGTTAGGGAAATAATGACCATAATCCATGAAAACATAATAGTGGAATAATATATGGAATTACATAAGACACATAAGATGATAAAATAATTTCAACAATATTCATGTAAACACTTACATGGACATCTTTGTTGTATTTTATCACCCCATACCATATTAAATTTCATGGGTCACTACCATGGACAACTTATTAGTTTTATTTCCTCCTTATACAATCTTAATATTAATGACTCACTCATAGTTCCATATTAGTAGACAAGTTTCACTCCTAATTCCATATTATTCTATCTCATGAGACATAAATAATTAAAAAATAGAGTAGAGGACCATATGGTTCTAGTCCATATCAAAATGAAATAAAAAATACGTATTACACAATATCATAAACAATTATATCACAACCCTTGAAAATGGGAATCACAAACATGTAATCATATCATAACCCCTAGAAAATTATATTGTTTCTATAATAATTTAATCAAAATACTATCGAATGAAAATGTTTTTTTTAAATAGAATATAAAATATGCTATAAAAAATATTTTAATAACCATAATTCAATCAAATAATAAACAATTAAAATAATGAATATGAATGGAATCATTCAATCATTCCATATAAAGGTATGAATAACACAAATTCATGTAATGTGGGGAATGATCTTTTTTTAAAAAAATTGTGAAAAATGTAAATTATTAATTTGAAAATAAGTTTTAAACCTTTAAATTATTTTTAAAAAAAATCCAGGAAAATTAGCTTAATAATCATAGAAAAATAAATCCGAGGGAAAATAATTTTGAACAATTTCAATGTGTCCAATACAACATTGAAAAACTTTTATCATATTTTATACGAAATAAAATCATTAAATAAATAATAATATATCATCAATGTTATGATCTTAATGATATAGAATTTATATTTTCAGTATATACAATTCATATAAGAACATCATTTCATAATAATACATGTGTTTCAGAGATGGAGAACTAAAAGAAAACTAGTTTCTCATTTCGTAACTATTAAATTGTAAAAACTCATGAAATAGTGATCATAAATTATACATCTAAATAAAAAAATTAATTTCTAAACTCATTGAATACATTGATAAGTTGTATTTACACAATTAAAATAAATTAGTGGTTAATAAAGCATTCATTTGATAGAAAAAAAGTTACATGAAATTCCCATAGATTTTTTGTATCAATGACTACTGATTTTATCAAAGGGGCGATTATTTTTTAGAAATATATAACCAATAAAAGGGATATGGAAAAAAAAATATAAATAAATAAATACTGATTCCATACATAATAATGGAATAATAAAATAAAGGAAGTATTTTTAATACAAAAGGAGTTGAAATTGTTTTTAGAAACACATTATATCTCACATAACATTATAGTAGCATTATTAATACTCATGTATAATTGATTAAATAATGTTATTTATTTACTAAAGAAACATATTTACATTTATAATACCTTATATGAAGAATTTATATGATAATACAACCAAATAATCGATAATATTCTAACATTTTCATTATTTCGGCTGCATTTATCTCACAATTTTATGATCAGTACATTTGTATAAAAGTATGGATCTTATTATAATATTATATGAATGATATATAAGGGGAATAAAATAGTATAAATAAAATTCAAAAATTATAAATTTTCCCTTATATACTTTTTATTTCTTAAATGTGTATGAATCATTATATCAAACATTAATGATAAACATTTATTTTTTGGGGTGTTTTCAAACACGAGGAACTTGTATCATTTCATTTACTATTATGAGTATATACTACTAATAAGTTTAAATATTTGAAATTATATATATTTTACAATATTTTTTTCACGAAAAAATATTTTTATTACAATCTAAATAATCAGTAATGATATAAAATAAAAAACATTTTTGATCAAGGTGATTAACTAGCATAACATGGACAATAATTTCATTTTATTATATAAGAAATGATGAGAAAGGAAATGAAAATTATTTATTACAATAACCCATAAAAATAAATTACAGACATTATTATTAAGTTATCTCTATTTTAGGGATGAAGGAGTCGATGAGATATTAGAAAAAGAAATTAAATCATGAGAGGTGAATTTGGATAATTACCTTTAGAAGATAATTTCCCTAAGAGACACCTATGGTTGTTGTATTTAAACATATTGTTTGAAAATGATCTATTGGACGTAAATATAGTTATGACATGCGTTATTAGTAGAGGTTTTAAAATCTACAAGGCTTTTTATCATTAAATATTCTCTTGAGGGTTGGTATTTATAAATAAGGGAAGGTGTGTTTAAGTGATTAAATAATGAATTTTTTATATTTAATTCCATCTATATTTATGTAGTATTAAATTAAATGAAAATGGAATGAAATTAATACAGTGGATACATTATAAGGTTGACTTAACCCTCATCGAATCAATAAACGTTCTAGTTTTTGTGTATTTTAATACTTTAACTTTTTAATTTTTAGATGATTCATTTTTAATATATACCATGTTACATATATATTTTCACAATATAAAATTTTTTATAACTAAAAACTGAAATTTACCATACCACTTATTTTTTTTAACGATAAATAAAAAATGGAATCCATGTAAAAAATTAAAATTCCTATAATTGAAAAAATATATATTTAAAACTAATACCACAGAAACAAAGAAAAAGAGGGTTTATAATGTGAAATGTTCAAAATACTATAATCTTTTTATTAAACTTTTAAGGGGAAATGTATTCTGATGAACATAATTGATATTAATGATGTATAATTGATCTAATTATACATTAAAATTTTGAATTTAAAATTTAAATTATCTACATTAATAATATACATGAAACTGTCATTTTGAACAAAAATGTAGTATTTGTCAATATTCAACAAAAAATGAGGATTCTCAGGAAAATTTAAAAAAACACCCAAATAAAACTGTTATATACCAATTTCAATAAATATATTTATATTATTAATGTAAAAATTATAAATGCTTCCACATTTATATTTAAAATGGGTTCTAAATTTAAATTAACAAAAGGAAACCTTTTGAAAAAAAATAGGATTTCAGAATAAAATTTTCTATGTTCTTTTCTTATGTCTATAAAATATGTTGGTTGAATATCAAAATTATTTTATTCAATATATAACATATATATTTCATTAATATGATTCAATAATGGTAATTCATTTTATTTATTGAGACAAACCAAATTTTGGATTGTAAAAGACTTTTTACTATATATTCAATCAATATATATTTTCATTTATAATTAATGGGTAAAAAATGAATTCATATAATAGAAATTATATCTACATAATTAAGTGATTTATCTTCATAACCAAAAATTTATTGATCAGAAAAAATGTATTTATATTAAATAATATTATTTAAATAATATACTAGTGTATAACAAAATAGGGTCTTGCGTGTAACACCATATACTAAAGAAACTCGACATTATCATTAACACATGATGAAATCTAGGTTTTATATACCACATGTTGAGCCAGTGTTGCGTGTTGTGAACATTTATCATGGTTTTATTAAATAATACAATCCAATAATAATATTTTCAGTCTAAAAAATCTATATTTGTAATTTTAAGAAATGAGAAATATTGGGACGATTAAATTATTTAATAAATATTATTTCACAAAATCTCAAGGTAATACAGCCACATACTATATGCGTATTATTTTTTAAAATAATGGAGGAAATATTAACAATATCATAGTTTTAAATAAAAGAACACCATGGAATGGAACAGTTGCAACAATGAATGTTGGGTAGTAAGAGTGGAGTTCCAAAGATATATACTATATGGCGATGAGGATTAATTGTATACCATGATGCTTTGAAATGTGGTATCCATTATAGGTTTTATGAAAAATGATATAAATATGGTTTTATATGTAAGTTTTTTAAGATAAAACTATATTAGAATTGGTGTTTGTGTTTCCACATTAAATATGGATAATTTTAAATATTTTTAATCTTTTCAATATATTAAATCTGTTTATATAGAAAAGATAATATTTTGAAGTGTACGCCAATGATGTATATTATGTGATGATAAAACTATATAAAATAAATTATTGTTAATATAAATGGGTTACAGATTGGTATTTCACGTTAATTATTTTGTTTAACCATTATTTATAATGATTAATATCTTACAATATTATTTTTATGATACAAATAATATGATGTAAAAGAAGAGAGCTGTAGGTTTTTTGGATGATACAAGTAGATTACATCTTGGAAGCAGAATTGATTTGTGACAATTTAATGTATTGATATTCTTATAGATGTAAAATGTGTCAATGTTATATAGTCACTAACAGCAGTATATTGTGAATATTTTTTATATACTTACATTGAATGGAAATAAAAAATATTTATTATAATTTTGATGTATATCCATATTACAAGATGAATTATTAGTAGAAATGAAGAATCTGCGCAAATATGTTTTTATCTTGATGAAATATATTATTCTTCTTGGAAGCCTATTTGAAATATTTTGTAATCATAAAATACAATAATTGATCTTATTTAAATTAAATAATTATCTTCATAAGTAATTAGATGAAATTATGGATTTACTATAATGACATAAAAAATATGGAATAAGAAAATATCATACAGTGAGGATTATGTATTAGGTTTTTGATACATTTAAGTTACCCTATCTATGTGTCCAAAAAAATAAAATGGAGAAAACTAAATGTTTGTAAATTAACAGACACATGTATGATATTTTATATGGTTATATGATTTTTGGGATCCAAGTATTGTAATTTAGATGCACAGTTCACAAATTAAATAATTCCAAATTTCAATTATTTTATTTCCAACGTTTATTGAACCACATTAAATAAGTAATGTAAATAAAAACTAATTATTTATTAATTATATATAATGCCCAATATTCTTTTGCCTCCAACTAGATTCATTCCAAACACATAAACTACTTACAATGAAATTTCAAATATATACTTTTTATGAATTCCCCTCTTTATGTGATCGACCAACTCATGGTCTCATAAAATATGCATTCCTCAGGATTTTACTCTTATATGTATTTTTTATCCCCCTATCCACCATATTTTGACTTTCCCTTAACCTCCCCTCAAAGAGATACTAACATGTCATTGTCACAATAATCTTCCTTCATTTTTTCACACACATATCTTCTCCATTGAGGATCTTAATATATACAGTAATGTGTTGTAGTCACCTATCCTTATATGTATTAAGTATTATCTCACCAAAATATATAATTTTAATCATTATAAAAATAAATAAATTGATTATTTAATCATTTTTTATATTGTATAGACCATCTTGTTTTTAAATATCATTAAAAAAAATTTATTATTTGAATGTTATTGTAGTTTCATTTGATACCGAATTTTATTTATCTTTCTTATAATATTTTTTCTTGGTTCTTAAAAACTATTATATTTTATAGGTAGTGTTTATTTTCTGGTTTTTTTATTTTCAATGTAATCAACTAGACTATATACATAATAATAAGGGCTATATTCACCACAATAGTCAATTAATCAAGTCACCAGAACACTCCAATTAATAAAAACAGAATAAATGAGATATATATATAAATAATATAAGAAAAAATTTAATCTGTAATGAGTAATCATTCAATAAATTATTTTGTTTAGAAAATATATCTGTTACTATGTAAACATACTATAAGTGTAATTACATGGTAAATGTGTCACATGAAAAACATAAAAATCATGAACAATTTTTAATAGTTTTTTTTTCAATAACTGAAATTTCTAATATTAGAATTGTATTATTAGATAAGACCTAATTATATTTTTTATTTTAATTAAAATTTCTTCATTCTACTTATCTATTTTTATATTATAGGAATAAATAATTAGTTATGACAAATTTTGTACATAATCTTAACCAACATTAATTTATTGAATAATAATAATATCTCATGGATTGTTAATGATGAATTTTCTAGAAATATTGAGACCAATTATTTATATATAATAAATGAAAAATGTATGATATGACCTACCACAGGACTATCATATGGTGGCCTATCCTCTATTTTTCAGTTTGAGCATTCTTTATCAACATTAAACGTAGTGTGATTATTCTGTTGTGTTTCATTTTCAATGGTTAAATTAACGTTAGTTTAGGAAAAAACAAATTTTCATTATTTTATATCCATGTATATTTAGGAAAGGAAAATATTTCATTATTATTATTATATTAATTTTGATAAATGTGTCATATAACTGTTCACATTTCCATATGTGAATATTAACATGTTATTATTAGTGTTCTAACTATAATAATGGAATAGAAAATGATGATGGTATTGGTAAAACACATAATTTTAATTCCATTTTGTTGAAATTATTTTAAAAAATTTATGGAGTATTGGTATATAGTTGTTTAATTAATATATTTAATGAATTGTTTTATGAATTTTTTCAATATATTAATGAATATAATTTCCTCTAAAACACCCTAAAAAACATGAAGATAATTTTACATATTCTATAATAATTTTTTTTAATTTATAAAATCATAATGAATAATTAAAATAAATTAATAATTATATATATTACATGACTTAATAAATAATCTGTTTCAATTCTTCCATTGAAAATCATTGAGTTTTCTGACAAATAATTTTATTATCTTATAATATATTGAACTTGGATATACAATTTTTATCAAATAACTGAGGAGTTTCAGATGGAATTGTAAATTTTTTAGACTATTTACTGATTAATAGATTAAATGGGGGATAGATTTGATGACCCTATATTGATTATATTATAAGTCCATGGAAATAAAATTAGGATTCCAGTTACCCTATCACTAATAATCGGTTTGAAAAATAAAATCATGTTTGTTATCACAATAGAGAAAAAGTGAAATTGATGAATGTAATTTATTTAGCTAAATTGATCAGAATGAAATTTTTTATTTCCAATTAGTTTTCAAAAGTTTCTCAAGTCTACACTTCATGTAAACAGGTTAAAAAATAAGTGATTACAGGATTACCTTTAGCATCTAATGGTTAAAATTATGATTATTGTCATGTTAGATTAATGATTAATGATTTTAATACTCCAATATATCAATCATTTCCATATATTGAAAAATATTACTTATTATTATTATTTTTATCACGGAAAAATATGTATTCTTTTATAAATAAATTTTTTGACTATTTTCATAATGATTTTATGGATGTTTAACATAAAATAAATGAATTCTGGAAAATTATTATATGTTGTCATCTTTTGTTGAATTTTTTTTTTCATTTTTAACTTCCATTAGCTATCTAATTTTTTTTGGATTTGAAAAGTGAAATGCTAAGATAAATGAGTGAAATACATTTGTTTCCTCGAGTCTATTAAATAAAAATTATTGAACTGAATCCCATTTAAACGAGAAATATTTTTTACCATTTCATTCATTTATAGTCATAAAATAAATAATGATAGAAAAATGCATTGGAATTTGTGATGGAATGATTAAAACTGGAATTTTGATACTAATTATATATTTAATATTTAATATGGCTTGCCATGGATGAAATTTGATATAATATATCATGATTTATCAGCTTACCCACACAATGTTATATTGGGATAATTTTATGATTTTTAATCCAATTTCTCAATAGGCATAGTAAACATAGTATTTTACCTTCTTTTATTCATACGTATAATTTACCCTCATTTATTTTTATGTAGAATACCATTAATATATTGATTATATATATTGTTTTATTTAATGTTCCTGAAAATGATATTAACATATACATGAAATCATTAATAGGTGAATTAGAGTATCTGTGGTCCATCGGGTTATAGAAATGTAAATCAATTTCGAAGGACTATACTATGTATTCTAAAAAATTATTTGGGAGGAAAAATGATTTCCCTACATATTTTATAATGTTTATTTAGATAATAAATTAAATATTTTCTTTGTTTCCATGATAGAAACTCATTTTTTGATATTAATGTTTCAGTAATTGTTCATTATTATATGTAATTGAGTATTTTAAAAAATTGATTCACCCATGTAGGGAATGTTATATATTTTTATGTTATTCATGAAATACATATTATTGCCTCAAAGAATGTTAGGGGTTGATATCCTTTATAAAACTGAAATTATTATAATTTTATTGTAAAATTTCTATAAAATTATAGAATGATAAATAATATTAATAATATTACAAAAACTATTTTAAAATGTTAATTATATTCTTTTAATTGTCTTATTGTTTATAAAATTTAGTGTTCCGCTACATTGATGTAATTTAAACCTAGAAAAATTAATTTTAAATGATAATCTCAATTATTTTAATTGAAGAATGAAAAAATTATAATCTTTTCTCAAATAATTCATTAATGGGTTATGATATAAATCATTAAAATCATCCTTTTTCAATAGTCATATTTTGTGGGATGTTCATTATTCATGGTTTTCGATGAATAATATTGTGAAAAATTTCATTTGTTTCTTGGATTGTATAATGGATATATATTTTTAGTCATGAATAATTTTGAAATGGGTTAACATATGAAATGTGAAAATAAAATACCTTAAAAACCACTATTACTATTTTCTATTGCACAGGATGATTCCAATTAAAATTTTTCATTTACTGTCAAATTATATTTGGATCACTATGATTACATTATTTCATATTTTTCAAAAAATAATTTATAAACATCTAAACATATCTGTCTATAAAAATATATAAATATAAACAAGTCTATCATTTTAAATTCAAAAAAATTATCCCTATATATTTTTTCACATGTATGTTAAATCTTATTGTCTATCATCCAATAAAATTTATTTTTTGTTTACTTGTTTGTAATATTTTGATGTATTTATTAGAAATAATGATGATTACATTGAAATGATATTTTAGATGTAAGAATAATCTAGAAGATATATTGTAAAATTTTATTTTTCCAAAAAATTCATGAATTTCTATTCACTTTACATGGCTAATTCAACTTTTATATCCAATCAACCAATGATAATTTAATATTAGAAATATGAACCGATTAATCCTAAATTTACATCAATCATCTATATAATGGATAAATACATCATTATGGATGAATACATTTAATAGGAATGACTGGTAAATGTCTCATCATATAATGTCACTATAAAACAACCTGTCAGTACGAGTTCTCAGAAATTGAAAAATGATTTAATTTTCAAAATTTATGTGAGGGTTCAGTAAATAAATTTTGTAATATATTGAAATTTGATAGAGTTTTAATGGATAAAATAATTTAATTTTGAGGTGGAATTATACTCCTTTGGATACTCTTGGTCATGGGTGGTCTATAAAATCCTCGAGAAAGTTTTCTAGAAGTTTTGGAGTTTTGTATAATGGGTGTATATTTTTTAATGTATGGCTTAGAAGAAACCATGTTTAACACTACTATTTATGGAATTTTTAGTTGAAGTTGTATAGATAAAGGTTTTGTTTCATGGTTAGTTTGTGGTTTATGTTAACCTGTGTGTGCCTAGGGGAAACCATGCCTATCGATGGAAGATAATGAAATAACTCATTGTGCTCGCATAATAGTAGGAAAACAGTACACCTTTCTAAAAATGGTTGTGGTGTAGTGTTGGAAGGATAGTTGATGGGTTGAATGATTTTTGGAAATAAAATGAGATTAATATTGGTTCTAGATAGTGATAATCACATGGGTAAAGAAAGGATTGATGAAACATGATTAAAAATCATATGGCTAGCCGAAATTATATTTAATGTTTTATTTAACTTAAATTCACCATTGATCATTTTGGTGTCCAAAAACACATTTTCCACCAATATATACATACAAACCATGTGGGTGTCCTCCTATCATGCAACTCCATACCTCCATTAATTTTTTATGTTTATGGATCGATTATTCAAGGCTTTTGGAATGTTTTTCCAACGTTTTTGGTTCTATTCATCCACATAATCTACCACAACAAATTTAGTGATCACTAGTTTAGGTTATTATTGTAAATTATGCTAGATCATGGTACAATTTCCTATTTATCTAGTATAATTTGCATTAAATGTTTATATGGGAACCCTAGATGAATTATGTACATATTTTCTTGGAATTTTATTAATGTATGAAAAAATAGTAAATATTTTATAGGTTCTTAATGTAGTTTTTTTTATAATATTAAAATTTGTATAACCATGAAAATAATTTTTTAATAATATTTTCTAGGATATGATGTGGGTCTTTTCTATGTGTTTGGATTTATATATAGTGTAGAATGATGATTTATTATGTTTTCAATAAAAATGAAAAGAAAAAAATAATTAAATAATTGTAATTGTTATAATTTATTAATTATTTGTTACGTGGAATTATGAGAGTGTTAGGCTGGTTCTTGTGAGTTAGTTTAGATGTATAGGATTTTAGATTAGGCCTGGAAATTTTAGTTATTATCCATCATGCCTTTTGAATTTTTGGTAAATATTCTATAATTAGGTATTTATTTTAAGAGCATCTCTCATTATCCTACTTATTTATTTTGATGTGTATGTAGTATTTGTAATATTGAAATTAAATGTTTTTCATACTCTAATGGTCTTGAAAAGTGTTTTATACATTAAATTAATTCCTAATACATTCCAAAAAACTTTTTATATCAAATTTTTATAAAATTTGATCTATATAAACATATTTGGTTTGTTGGATATTGACAATGGAATCATGTTAGTTATTGAGTTTTGTGAAATTAAAATAAATAATTTTATGTTTTAATTAACATTAAACATGGATTATGAATATATTTCAGTATCAATGAATTAATACAATGTTATAGTTTGTCTTTTAATTATGTTTTTTCCTCCACGTTATTTGAAAAAATGTTTTTTGATTAATTTCAATGTTTTATCAAAAATGAATTTTGGGATTATATATTATGAAATTTTTTTATGATTCTATTTAATGATATGAACTAAAAGAATGATTTGGCCATGATTAATTATCAATGTGGATGATAAATGTTTTAATTATAGATTAAAAATATTTTTTAAATGGATGTGTAAAATCCATCATTTTTTAAAAAAATTTAGAAATGGGGTTTTTTGTATGTGAAAGGGAATAGTATCCTAACCCATTTTGTGTTTTAATGTAAAATTGGGACATTAGTAAATAAGGATGGGAAATATGTTTTCCACATTATTTTTGAAAAAAATTAAAGGTTCATATATTTATCATTGATACCAGAAAATGTTATGATAGTTTAAAACAGAATGAGGGATACACACACTATTATTATTATTTTACTATTTAAGGAATTGGTAATGACATTACAAATCCTTTGATTATGGAATGAGATAAGGAAACATTCATCCCATGTTTTTTTATTTGATATGATACCGAGTTTTCAATCCCTATCTATTATAATGAGTATTTGGGATCATTTTTTTGAATGATGGGTTTGATTTCATGCTAAAATTTTGGGAAATGATTGTACATAAACATGGAATGGATCCTTGTAATAGTATGTCCTAGTAAAAGTAATATGATCATCAAGGGTTATCACTTTTCATGATTTTATATTTTTACTTCCCAATGATCTATGACTCCGATGAATTTCATTGGTTGATGCATGTATGGTCGTATGGGTGCAATGTAAAAACGTACGATCTATAGAGTTTGTTAATGAATATTTGTTTCAAAATTAATTTAAATAAATTCCATGTTTATTTAATTTATATCGTTATCTGCAAAAAAAAATATGCTCATAATAGATACTTCATTACTGAAAACTAGTATTGGAATAGTGTGTTTTTCTCATTCCCTTTTTGCATGACTACTACACATGGGTAACCAAGAAGCAATTATTTGTAATTATAGTTATAGATATGGATGTTTATTTAGTTAAGTTTGTCAGGATTGTGAAATATAAATCTGATGGTGTTACAATTTTAGATAATTATTGGCTTAGATATATATTAAAGTCCATTAAATGTGCATATTTTATCTTGGTATGTATATGTAAAAATAAAAAGTGAGCGATAAGTAGTTTTTTTGGCATATGTTTCCGGACATTACTATATTTTTAAAAAATAATTTATTTTTATATTTATTTAATTCAATTTGAAACATATTTTTATATGTTTTTACTTATTTATTATTATGTACTTTGAATATTTTCATCAATATAAATTACATGATTATATTTTTGATATTATGTACTCCATTTTGGGAGTATAGTTTTCCCACAGTACTATTATAGACCCCCACTACTACTATGTATCATATATCACATGGGGAGCCACTCATTATATATTATAGAGAATCTGTCTACTTACTATTATAAATAAAACATGATAATCATATGTCAATGTTGTATTATAGAATTCAATCCCTTTTAGCTAATGAATTTTGGAATATTTATTCCAATGATCAGGAATGTGATGAATCCTCACATGGATATCTCGATGGTACATTAAGAAAACTAAATATTGTGGTAAATCCAATTATCATGGGATGGTATTTGTATTTTTGGTTTTTTATGTTTTAATTGTGTATGATTTTTTTTAACGGAGATGCATATTTGGTTTAAATGTGTTGTTTTATGATATAATCCCAACTCCTAGCTCATTTTAAAGTGGAAATAAATTTGAATTTGAATCTTATCATATAAACAAAAGATTATTATCATGATATATATTAAAGAATTTTGTTTCATCTATCATATAGTACATCTAGATTTATTTTTATCCCGAATGACCAAGGAAAAATTTTATATAGTTTCAAAAACATATCACAAAATGCATTACTATGTATGTTTTTAGATGAATTCAAATAGATGAAACAATGTTTATATGTGTTTATTATTAATATAATTTCATGTTAATATTTTTTAATATTCTCTATAAGGATTATTATGCTGACATATTCCTCATGCATTAAAGGCATATTGATCCTGGTGTGTCAGCATTTCATTGGTTCATAAATTTTAGACCCATCCATTGTGTTTTTTTTATGATTTCCATCTACAGTTTGGTACTGTGGTGTGAAATATGATATGTAAAGTATCGTTTTAGATGTGTTTCTTATGTTTGGTTGTATAGTGTATTATATGAATAGTTTTTAATGAAATATCATATAGAGTGTTGTTTAGCATTTCGTTTTCATGGACATTGGTACAAGATAATGATTGCAACTTCACGAGATATGTTCATATTCTAGTGATAATAAACATAAGTTGATGAACCTAGTGATTTTTTATGATTCATGAATGTTAGGGATATGTGGGAGAACCTATTGACCTTCATTGATGTGATTCTATTTTAGGGAGTAGGTTCTATGTGACTTTTGGGGGTGACACATGGGAGGGGTCAGTCGAGTTGTGAGATTCTTTAAATGTGTAAGTCACTGGTTTATTTTTTAGGGATTATCATAGTGGTGTATTTATTTTTATTCCTCATGTGGAATTTTGGCATGATGATTTTCTAGGTTTAGTGAATGGGAACATGGGTTCTAGCACTTCATACATGTGGATTGTTAATAGGGGCTATGCCTATTTGGATTCCATTCCCATGTACTGGCTATGTACATGGGATGTTCCAGGTGGTTATGATTTGGATCAACATACCGATAAGATATAATGGGTATTTTATTGGTGTTTTTTAATTTTTTTATAATGGCCACAAGGGTGAGTTAGACCCAGTCCTTTTAGATATAGGTTAACATGTGATGCTTGAGGATGAGGACATCATAATTGAGGGTGGTTGGTATGAGTCTTATGGACATTATTATATTTTTTAACATTATATCAATATAGTTTTCTGATTATATTGTAAAATGGAATGTTATTAAGGAAAATAGCTCTTACGGTATGAGCCCAGTCATATTTGGATGAATATTCTGGAAAAATATATGATCCTAAATGACCACGCTGTAATATTTAAATGATTCTTTGGTATTGAGTATTAATTCAATACCTTTTATAGTAATGAGATATATATGGCTTTTTGAAGAACCATCAGACATTGTACTAGGTGATATTTATTTTTGTTATTGTCATGGACAATGTATAGGTCTCATATATAGGGATGTGGTGTTCCTGAGAGGCAATAATATTGTATTTTTAGTATAAAAAAACATATAACTATTAAGTGATAAAGGAAAATTGGAGGCATCAACATGTGGTGTTTTCATATATCATTTGAATCATGGATGTGGGTCATGTAAATTTATTTCAATAGTTTTTTAATTTAGAATATTTTCAATAGTATAAAGAAAATATATATGGGTGAGAAATAAGGCTTAAGGGAATTGTGGCACTGGGCTCTCTAATGTTAATCCCGATGTTTAGAGATTGATTAAAAGAACATAGATTTATTATACATGAATGAAACAATGATCATGGATAATCATTATTTAATGAATTAGACGGTGGCATTTCGGATACGGAAGAATGCCTCAAGAGGAGAGACATGTGTGTTGTTACAACGTTAATATTATTTTCAATGCTTTGTTAAGAGGTTAAGGATTAATCATATAGAGTTAAATAAAACATCAATTTTTTAAATTTTACAAAATTTTTATTTGACAGTATTTTTTTATGTATTGGGAGTGTTGTTCCCATGGGTTTTCAGTAGTGATTAGTGGCCTTTTTGGAGAGCCTCTTTGGGGTGAGAGATCTTACTCCCACATGGCCATTATGTGTAGTGGTTTATGGTGTCTGTATTATGGTAATGGTAAAGTCGTTATAAATTTGATGATATGGATTCCCCTACAGTCAGTAGTATTATATGAGTCATGTTATTATGACCATCCTATAAGGGGCATAATGGTCGATTAAAAAGTGACAGAGTATCTTTGTAGATTTATAATGGAAGTGAGAAAGTATTGATGATTACATTTAGATTCTTCAGTGTATGCTTGGTTATGACTCATATATATTAGAAGATAGAGTCTCAGTTTCAATATCAGGCTATAATGGTTTGCTAAAATGTGATTTTTATCATTTTGAAGGGGTATTATTTGTCTTAGTGTGGTACGATGGTGGAAATAGAAGGTAGCTGGATCATCTATGAAATGTCATAGAATGTTATTTACAATGTTCATCGGGTATTTTATGTTGATCACATGATGCCACTATGAATTATTTCTAGATGAGTTAGAATATTTGTAGTTTAGTGGAAGTGGGAGATGGACATATTCTAAATATATCAGTTGATAAAAGCCTTACTCGGGTTAGTATATAAAATGTGTGTTGTATGTTGTGAATCATATTATTCTTATTATTGTGGAATAATTCGGTGAAATTTGAAATAATATTTTGGAATTTTTATGATGGGAAATATTATTCATATTTCATGAATTGTTAGTGTCTATGGATTTATACAATTGTTTTTTAGTGAAAATGACGAGTTTTTATGTTTTATGTGATTTCTTATATATTTTTTGTTGTGTAATGTTGGAAACCATAATAGTTGTGACGTGCATGTTCTGATTTATGTATCCAGTGATCTTTTTGAGGTTATAGGTTCCATGTATCCTAAATTTACATTTGAATATTGAAATATATATACTGTGGATAACCATAGAGTCATGGGTAATTATTTTTGGAAAAAATTAATTTTTTATCATATATGGGATCTGATATATTATATAATATAATTTTAGTCTTGATAGTGAGAATTGGATTAGTGGTTGGAAGTTTGATCACATTGAGTGGGATGTACATCCAAGAATGGGTTTCTATAGCTTGTATGTATACTAAGGTTGTTTCCCTTCAACATGGTATACAATGTGTGTTCATAAGTGAAGTGGGATGTCCAAGGATATATCATTGGTATTAGAATTATACAATGTAAGTTTCCATTCACTTTACGTATTGAATTTTTTTGTTTTTATGTCATAGGATGGATTTCATAAAAAATATATAAAAAAAATCACCCATTTAGATAATAAGTGTTTAATAATATTATAACTTCTATAAGTAACATATTTATTTGTAGAATATATATATAATTTTTTGAAAAACAATATTTAATATTAATAGGAATCATTTAGGAGAAAAGATTCACTCCCTCATGATATGTCTAGAAGACAATAGTAGATGACCACCCCTTAAGAAATTCTACTACAAGCGGTTCCCATACTTCTATAGTTCCATTAGTGTCCATTGATATATATTCACTGAAATATTTTCTTCCAATCATTCCTTCTATTTAAATTAATTACCAATATATATGTTTCCTCCCTTTTCACCAATTTCCTCATACTACCATGCATTTCAGTCCCTATCCCCATATATTTTTCCATTATCTTCATTTATCCATGTAATATACACTATTTAATCCTTTTTAAACTCATACAATTCTACCCAGATTTCGAATCCACAATCATCTAAAATTTACCCAACTCTAGTTATTGTACACCAATATAGTGTATAATTTTTAGTGGAAAAATAATTTTTATGGTAAATGTTAAACAAATCAATAATTTAATTTTTTTATATTATATGCCTTATATTTATACTAAATATATGTTTATATTTTCATGGAATTGTTATATTAAAAGTCATGACCATTCAAAAAATTAAGGAATACGTACTAGGAATGAATAAATCATTATTGAGTATAATTATAACATACTAATATCGTTTAAAATGATAAATAATTATGATATTTCCTTGAGAACCTCCACAAAACAACATTATTATTCAATTTATAGAACTATATTAGAGAAAATATGTAAAGAATATAAGATAAAAATCTTAGTGAGAAATATGTGAAATAAATTTTTTTAAATTATTTTATTTTTCACTATTATGAATAATTAAAAGTCTTATATTATGAATCATCAATGTAACATGCCTAATGGACGATAAGAAAAAAAAAATTAATGTAAATTAAACTAGAAAATATGTGTTGTGTTTACAATAATAACCTATATTTGAGATAAAAAACAAGAAGTTGAATTGGTCTTGAGAATATAATAATAATAAATGATATTTTATTTATTCAATAAATGGAATATTCTCTAATGGAGGAGTTCTTATTTTTTTGAATTTTATCATAATTTTCATTTAATTTAGTTTATTTTTCGAAGATTCATTATCTAAAAATATAATATAACAATTTTTTCATCAGAAAAAATTGTTATTTTAAACCGGCCAATTCTATTTGAAAATTGTTAACCATTACAATTTTCATATCTTATTTATTCACTACAATATATATAATTCAATTAAAAATACATATATTTATTCTTTCTTGATATAAATTTTTTTTGACATGTTATTATTTTTTTAGTAATGTTATACTTAAAAAAATTAGAAAATTAAACTTATTTTTCACAAAATGCTTCTCTTGAGACATTAATTGTTTAATTGATCTTTTTACCAATTATGAAAATCATGATTTTTGGATGAACCGCTTGAAAATATTTTCATATTTATATTCATAAAATAATTCATGTATTCTATGATAATTGATAGAGAATTACACTAACAAAAAATATATGAAGCATTTTATTAAAAATAAAATCCCCCAAAAGGATTTCATCATTAGAATCCAATTTATATTCAAAAAACTATTTTCATAATAAAAATAAGTAAGAAATTTGAAAAGCTATACTAAAATTTCTCATCATAGTGATACACAGGACAAAAATTCCTTGATAAGGATATTTCATCAAACATAGAGTTGGTGATATATACTCATTATATTTACTAATATTCATATAATAAGATTCATTGATATAAATCCTTGAATACATAATAAAATGATGATAAGAAATTATTTAGGTATCACATAAAGAAATGTTTTTTTATGATAAACACAAAGTTTCAATCTAGTTAAAAACTACTGTATATGGTTGGTGTTAAATCTATATTTATAATTATTTAAATTATGATTTCAAAGGAAAATTAAATGTATTTAAACATTTTATCAACAATCGAACCTTTATTTCAATAGGGTTATATAATGTAGAGGATTTCATTATAGAGAGGCTTATGTTAAAATATAAATATGGTATTTATACCGGTTTATATTTTGGCCAAAAACTATACCGTATTATTCATATAATTCTATGATATTTTCAATATTATTTTCAAATCCCATAAAAAATATTATATCAAAAAAATAAATTAACTGGTATGTGTAAAAAAACATCTTACATCTCTAATGTTATTTGTATTCTCTTTATATCTACTCTTCAAATAGTCAATACTATTATAATCCTTTATAAAACAGATGAGGGTAGTGTATAAATAATTAAATAGTCTCACAACACTTTTGAATGAAAATAAATTTTCAGTGGAACCATTTACTGACCTAAAAAATAAAATTTAATCTATGAAACCCTTATATAGTGTGAACTAGATTTTTATACATCACTATTATATCATTTTTATAAAATATTAATTATATTACACAATATAATGCAGTGGATCATAATATTTTAGTGTATCAAGAAAATATGAAAGACAAACAACCAGTTCGGAGGTAAAATAAATAATATCACTAAATTTTCATTATACCTAGCACCCTTATTAGAAATATCATTCACAATACACCCTTTTAAAACAAGGATAAATCAATCATAACAATGGGAAGCTCAAATTCATAGTAATTGTATACAAGTGAATATAAAATCATCAAATTAGAATAAAGGTTTAATTGAATGAGTATAAAATTTGATAGAAACCCCATCACATCATAGACCAATATTGTACCAACATTTAGCATGGTCTAACCGCTAGTGTATCCAATTTTTTGTGATTGAAAAACCCACACACAAACCCTAAATTTCAATGATATAAGAAACAGCATTATACCATCATACCTAATAGAAAATTTATCCCATTCCATATCATTAGAGGGATATAGCGGCCCCCCTAAATGATATAATTGAAAAAATAAACCTGTGTAAAACAAGATAAATAAATACTTAACATATCATTAACTTTTAAAATGAAATGTTTTCCTATACATTTCATATCATCATAACATGTAGAATAGAGTGAGGTTTCATTAACATTTTATCATTTAATCATAGAATAATACATTGAAAAATAAGTTTGATGTATTTAATTTTTATCATGGTATAACCTATTGAGAAAAATGATTTTCTAATAAATTATGTAATCAAGAACAGAAATGATTCATGTGAGAAATATGAGATAAATCCATGGACACATTACCAGTAAATCATAAGTAAAAAAAGTATTCCATCTGAAATAGAGAAATATATTTAATTAAAAAACACTATGAACATTTCATGAGGAAAATATACTTTTTATACAAAAATTTAAAAAATACTTATAAAATATATTTTATATATTATTATATTAGATACATTAAATGGATGGTTTAAAAAGCATATAACCATTTCATAAGGAATAACGTTGATATTATTAGAGAAGAATCTGTTAAAATGTATATCATTTTGAAAATACTTTTTTAATAAAACTACAAAAACATATATAAGATCCTTGAAAGAAAATAATTTTCAAAAGGATGGGAATTTTCAATCATTACAGACATGTTAAAAATATATTCCTTAAATAATTCCATTAAAGGGAATAATGACATTGATTGGAAAAGGAAATGAAGATTAATTTTATTTTTATAAAAAATGTTGTACAAATGTAATTCAAAATTAATAGAGTAATTCTAAATAAAATAATAACATTTTAAAGAAACGTGGTTATTGATGAATACATCTTTCACCTGAAGAGATAGATTATAATGGATTTTAAGGAAAGGTAGGTATAGTTGGCCCCCTCAATACTCATGTCTGTCAGTCTCCTCCGTGTGCTGACTTGATAAAAGGTCAACCTCCGGGTACCATCCAGTCGTGGCGCTCTCGGCCTCCATCAGTGATGTCCATCGTCTTCATCCAACACAATGAGGTGCGGGCCTAGCCCGTGTAGGGGTGAGGATAATGATACTCAGTAGGGACCCCGAGACCCACAAGGTATCATAATATCAACTAAGGATAAACAAAAGAATAAAGATACAATCATGGCGTATCAACCAACCCTACATAGGTATATGCACATACATATACCTAAGTTAGCAATCGCAGTCTGCCTCAACTCCTGATCCCATGAACAAACCAATTCCAGAATGGAAGTAACGTCTATCACCATATTGATAATGGTTGAAATACATGACTCATCTCACACAGGTATACAACTCATGAAGAGGGGTAGAGATAATTAGATATAGTATCTGAATAATCTCTTCTGTCGAACCAACTAGGATCCTGGAACAATATCAGCGTCATCAAACCAACTATGGATTCTGGCACAGAAGTTGTCACGGTCAAACCCATGTAGGATTATGGTATAGTAGTCATCATTGTCGAACACACGTAGGATCCTGGAATAGAAGCCATCACTGTCTAACCCACGTATGATTCTGGTATAGTAGTTTCTGCTGTTGAACCCATGTACGATCCTGTTACTGAAGACATCATTGTGGAACCCACTTAGAATTCTGGTATAGTATTCATCAATGCCGAACACACGTAGGATCCTGGTACAGAAGTCATCACTGTCAAACCCACGGAGGATTTTGGTAACGTAGTCATCCCTATCGAACCCACGTAGAATCCTGGTACAGAAGTCGTCACTGTCGAACCCACGTAGAATTAAGGTACAGTTGTCATTGCTGTCAAACCCACATAGGATCCCAAAACAGATGTCATCACTATCAAAACCACATAGGATTCTGGTACATTTTTCATCACTATCGAACCCACAAAGGATTCAGTCATCTCAATCGCAGCCGGCCCTAGGTTTCCCGCACGCAGCACGGTCGATTCTGGGAGGGTCCAGTGCTCGAGCCAAGTGTTGAAACATCAACTATCACGAAGTCCTGATTTGAGGTATCTTTTATTTCTGTCTCAACATAAGGAACTCAACGCGATAGACGGTGTGTCAATCAGACACTTGGTATGAGAGTTATTGGCGTTTCCATTCCAGGGGGCCCATTGGATTTCGAGTACAATCCAACCAGGACATACTCAAAATTCATATGAATCATTTTTAGAGTATTCCAAAAGTATTTCCTCATCAATAGGGATCCAACGTAGTTGATATCATGTCAATCGGACATCTGGTCCTTAAGTTATAAGCATTTCTGCTCTGAGGGCCTAGTGGGTTTCGGGTTCGAACCAACCTGACCATACCCAAACCTTGCCAAAACCATGAGTGTAATATACCGAAACAACCACCTCGATCCAAGTAATCCTACACAACTAATGGTGGATCGATCATAGGATGGTATCTCATGTTATGGGAAAAAACAAAAGTTGTCCGAAGAGGGGGTCTGGGACAGGTCCGTCCCAGCCTAACCCGCCTTGGGTCGGCCTGAACCAGGTTGACCCGATCCAGATCCAAGTCTAGCTCGCTGAGCGTGGCCCGGACCGGTGGCTGGGGATAGACCATATAAGGGTGGACCAGCCCTTGTGTCAGGAAGCCCGACCCAAACGGTTGGTCGCGTCACTGCCTGGCCGAGCGTGTTGAGCGCATGGCGCGTGGATGGGGTGGGTGGGTGCCCCCCCATGTCTTTTAACGGAGGTGCCAGCGAACACTGCTCGTCCTTCCCAGAACCTTCAGATTCCAGTTCCACTACATCACCGTGGCTGGTGCCAGGTGGCCTTCCATCGGCAGCGCGTGAGGGGAGCCACCGCCCCCAGGCTGCCGATCGGTGTCGGCCACTGCCTCTGCTCACTGGCGCTGCCGTGCCGGCCACCCGTGCTACTGCGCTTCTCTGCGGGCCATCAGAGTCATTATGGTGGTCTGTTTTTCCAGTCGTAGGCGCCTATGGCCTCCTTCAGTCATGTTCATCACTACGACGACCTCGATTTAGGGTTTCCATTTCTTTCACTTGTCGACCTTAAAACTGCACATCAAGAATGAATTGGTGGATATTATGGACTTCTACATTAACCCATGCCCTCTGTGTTTGTGGTTCAAACAGTAAACCAACTTATAATTGAACCAGATACATACACCAGCTTAATCTCTAACCCATCCCGCAATCAACATCTATTCAACGGATCGACATGATCGGGTGGTCGATCTGTGGTAGTTGTTTTTATCCAAGGGAAGAGAAGAACGTAAAAGAAATTTATTCATCCATGAATTCAAAACCCTACCTCGATTGTCAATGACCATTGATAAAGATGCAGGATGGAAGCATCATTCTATTTATATTGGAAGGATGTGACGTCCTCTTTGGCAACTTTCTTCGTGGGAGGCATCTTCTCCTTTGATGTAGAGGAAGAGAAAAATCGAAGATCATTCTTCATGGGCATTTCCTAACTTTCTTTCCCTAGTTTTAGAAGGGAGATGATGATCGAGTTCCTCATGTTCTTCACTGGATCGGGTTATGTACTCCTAATTCTCACAACCCAAGAAAAGATTATTCCCACCCAACCATAATAATATCCCTCATATTATTATGATAAAAATATGAATTCAAAAACAAGAATCAATTAATTAAATCATTAATTAGTTGTGTTGGCACAATAAAGGATAAGCCAAATAGTTTCTCCTATTAATGGGGATCACAAGTGGGTCAAAAGGGTAATTTAAGGGGGTTATTCCGTATGGGCCCCACCACATAATATCCTCCCATGGGAGGTTATGGGGGAGTGGGCCACACATCAAACTTCCCTTTTTGGAAAATAACCACATTTCAAATAAATATGTGTTACACAAACTTTTTTATTTTAATTTTTATTTTAAATAGAAACACCAAAACTACCTTCCATTCATGTTGAAACCCAACTGCGGTAAAGGCCTCCATTAGCGAATATCGGCATTGCGAGTTCAATGGTTCCCTTGGAATTCAATTCTAAGCACCGATTCAAAATATATATAACCTGCAAGTATGTTTATTGAACGTACCCAAACAAAACATTATAAAATGATTCCGGTCACACAGGTCTGTGGAATCAGGCACAGTCAGAAACTGTAGACTCGTAAAATACACATGTATTTAAGAAAAATTCCATGGGAATTCCAGGTCATTCCATTCTCCCCACCTCAGGGCCTTACGTCCTTGAAAGATAAAAATCACACTATGGAAACAAATTGCGATAGTGAGCATGCATCTGAGCCTCCTGCTCTTATGTTCTCTCCTGGAGGATCCAGTGCTACCATTGAACATGCACCAGAGGAATCAACGGTCCACATAGGACCTTCTCCTATCAATCCTTAATCTCCATTTGAACAACCATGAAATTTTCCCGGTCATCGATATCTAGCTCATTGTGGTCGATGTTGTTGGATAGATCGTGCAAGTATCTTCTCAGCTGAGATACGTGGAAGACGTCTTGCACCCGTTGCAGCTGAGGTAGAATTCCCAAGTGGTAAGCCACCTCACCTACCCTGATGAGGACCTTAAATGGTCCGTCGAATAATGAAGATAACATGTTGCCTCAACTAAATATATGTAGACCACCTTTAGGTGAGACCCATAGAATAACGTGGTCTCCATTCTTGAATTATATAGGTCTCCGACTCCGGGATGTACAATTAAAATTGATTTGTGTAACTATTTCATCACATCCGCCTGAATTGACACTAGTACCATAGTACATTCTCTAAAGAGGATGAAGTTCTCCCTACCTTCAGAAAATCCTCCAGGATCCTGTCCTGTAGAAATATGAGCACTTCATGTCTCACTGTTAGCAATCCCACACTGCGCCTCCCTGAATCAATAAAGAAGTAGGGGAATGACTGTAAGAGACTGAAGAAAGGCTGCTCCACCTCAATACACAAAGGATATCTGCAACATGACTTGCTGCTTTTTCGCCTCTCCTAATAGCTGCAAACCTAATCACCTGCTAAGATAATCTGCAACAACGTTCCCCTTCCATGGAATATATACTATCTCAAAGTCATAGTCCTAGAGGAACTGAAGCAATCACCACTACCTTAGGTTCAGATCCTTCCGAGAGAAGATATACCTAAGACTCTGGTGGTCAGAGTACACTGTAATGTATTCACCCATAAGATAGTTCCCCCACATCATCAAGGTGAACACCACTGCTGCTAACTCTAGGTCATGGGAAGCATAGTTATTCTCGTGCTATCTCAACTTCTGATAACCATACGTGATCACTACTCTCTCCTACATCAGGACTCGCCTGTGTCCGGTCCCTAATGCATCGCAATAAACTACGTACCCAATGTTATCCACATGTAGCCTCAAGATGGGTACACTAGTCAACCTCTTCCTCAACTCTTGAATTCCCTTATGGAATCTCTATGACCATACAAAGGGTTTCCATTTCATCTTCAAAGCTGAAAGTGGTGCAGCATCTCTGGAGAAGTCTGGCACAAAGTTAAGTCTGGCCGACACTTGGGTGATCGACTGCACCCTCTTATGCATGATTCCATCATGTGCTGCCTGGGTTTTCCTTTTTTCTAACCAAGGAATCCCCCATCCTAATATTGTAGATAAACCAGAACCTTTTTTCCTAATATATTCAATCTATGTATGAACTGTGGTTTCCCAGTCCATACCCAAACTAACTTCCTAAGGCCTTGATGCTTCCACCAAGAAATTCCTACCAAAACTCTCAATTCATGGGTCAGATCACACCATTGGCGTAAATGTGATTATTAAGTCTCCTCCCAAAGTTATCTCCAGATATGAGGTTCAAGTCAATGGTTTAACCAGAAATTGTAGTTCTGGGACAAGATTTGTGGAAGGAATGAATGATTGGTACATATGTCTATTGATACGATAACTAGTAGTAGACACAGACCATAGCTCAATTCTTTCATAGATCCCTTGGGTCACACTCCTTGACTGCATGCAGCTACTCCCTACCCTTTCCCTCTAGCTCCATGAGACTAGTGGGGAAAACAATGGTGGGTGGATTGTAACATGTCGAAATGTTCCCCACCTCATGAAGCTCTCCTAGCTCTGTTACCATGTATGATGCCATACGGATTCTTCTATCCTTAACACTTGCTCATCCTCAAACATCTCACACACCCAAGTCTATGAAACTGATACTCGTTTCATGCTTTCCAAATTCTAACATTCACTGGTTGTATCTGCTCATCCACTGAACATTCAACCACAAAGGATCTCTCTATCACCCTAATATAAGTACGAATGCATAGAAGAAAAAGATCTGGTCGGATATCCATAATCACACCTCACTAAAAGTTCCGAGCTCTAAAGCACTGATCTAATCATATTAATCGAGTATCATGAATGGTCGGTACACTTCGATGAATACACAACTAATTACACGTCGTCCTTCCGAAGCTGTATAAGCTCTAGAAAACTGTTAGTCACCTCCTCAAGCTAGTATTCAACCGCCTATGGTTCGAGCTCACCATAGAACATTAGGGATATCTAGTTATAAAACACATGTATGGAACTAAGCCTACAAGTGTCCTCTACCAGTACTACCGGTAGTTTCTGCAGACCAACGGGCAGTGATATAGTTGTCACACTGCTAGAAGGTACCATCTCGGTAAACAGTCCAAGTACTAAAACCTCATCATTATACGGACCTTCCTCATTATCAGTAACTTAAAAAGATCAGTAGATAAGATCAACATCTTCTCTACCAGTGTCTCAAATAGGCATAAAACTCCAGTAATCGCCCCCATCTACTCCTCTGCTGCCTGGGAATCTGTCTCTCCTCGAAAACTCGGAGGCCTCTTCCGCTGAAACTCATAAAACGTGCTCAGTCGGTGGGCATTGTCTGCCAATGCGGCTAGTGGTATATGCTGCCCAGTGGGTGGTGGTGAAACTATTACACCACTCAATGGTGCCAATTTAGAAAGAGGGCCCAAAACTGGAGCCGCATCACTCAGTGGTTTGTCATCGTGTACTCTAGCAAAAACCCTATCTGGATGTCTACGCAGCGGCATCCTAATAAAGAACAGGTGTGCCATGGTCAACAAGTTATACCTGGTGAGCTAACTAAAAGAGACAATAATGGAATCTCTTGAAATAGACACACAATCAGTTTTCTTGTTTATTGAGTCAGAAATAAGATGTCAGGGTCCTTGTGTATGGATACATCGGCCGCCGCATAAAAATTGGACTCCCAAGATTGAAGACAAGACTCAATACTCTTAACAATAATGCTTCACAGTAAAACATATCAGAGTCTTATGTTCTGCGGTAAAACCTCCCTCTGATACCAATTTGTCATGACCCATCCTCAGGCCCCGTGCTGTGACTATCCCAAGCCCGCCTTCCATAGGCTAGTGGCTGGAGACTAGAACCAAAGGTGTAAATACCTATGCTCAGAAGCCATTTCCTTTATAAAAGTAAACAATCACAATAGAGTACGCAACAATAAGTTAACACTATGTAAAACTGAATACAAAAGAGTGTGATGTAATGTAAATGGGCCAGTATACAAACCCAACTAAACAACAAGTTCAACGAAAAAGGGACAAACAGCTGAATGTACAAGGAATCTCATGAATCATCCTTTGGAGTTCTTAAATGAAGGGTAGGTATAAATGTCCACCTCAACACTCACATACATCAGTCTCCTCTGTGTGACGACTCGTCGCAAGGTCCACCTTCGAGTACTGTCCAATTGTGGGACACTCAGCCTCCCTCAGCACTGTCTATAGTTTGCATCCAACACAACGAGCTACGGGTATAGCCCGTGCAGAGGGGAGTATAACAATACTCAGTAGGGACCCTGAGACCCGAAAGTTCTCGCAATTTCCACGAAGTATAAACCATATAATAAGGATACAATCATGAATTATCAACCAAACATACTTAGGTATATGCCCATACTTATACATAATTTTCCAATCAATGTCCGAATAAATGACTCAAGCCCAAGCATAAATCAATTCCACAAAGGAAGTAAATTAAATCAACACGTTGATAATGGCTGAATGACATGACTCAGCTCACACAGGTATACAACTCATGAAGAGGGGTAGAGATGATTAGATATAGTCTGTGAATCATCTCCTCCGTCGAACCCACATAGGATCCTGGAACAATATCAGCACTGTCGAACCCACATAGGATCCTAGCATAGAATTTGTCATTATCGAATGCACGTATGATTTAGTTATAGTAGTCATCACTGTCAAACCCATGTAGGATACTGGCATAGAATTCATCACTATCAAACCCATGAAGGATTCTGATAAAGTAGTCATCGCTGTTTAAACCAGATAGGATCCTGGTACAGAAGTCGTCATTGTCAAACCCATATAGGATTTCAGTACAGTAGTCATCGTTGTCGATCCCATGTAGGATCCTCATATAGAAGTAGTCACTATCAAACCCATGTAGGATTCTAGTACAGTAGTCATTTCTATCAAACCCACATAGGATCCTGGCACAGAAGTTATCACTGTTGAACCCACGTAGGATTCTTTAGACTAGTCATCACTGTCGAACCCACGGAGGATTCTGTCATCCTAGTCGCAGCCAGCCCTAGGGTTCCCGCACACACCGCGCTCGATTCTAGGAGGGTCTGCTCCTAGAGACAAGTGTTGATACATCAACAATAACAAATTCCTTAGTTTATTTATCATGTAGTACCATCTCAAAATAAGTAATTCAACGCGAAAGATGGTCTGTCAATCAGACGCCCGGTCTGAGAGTTATTGATGTTTCTGTTCTAAGGGACGGTTGGATTTCAGATACAATCCAACCCGTCTATACTCTAATCTCATCCGAATATTATATGGAGTAAAAAAAGGAACTTCTCATCAAAAGGGATCAAACATAGTTGACGACACATCAATCAGGCGTCATGTCCTTAAGTTATAAGCGTTTCCGCTCCGAGGGCCCGGTTGGTTTCAGTTTCAAACCAACCCGGCCGTACAAAGACTTCATCCAGACCTAGAGTGTCATATAACGAAACTGCCTTCTCGATCCAAGGAATCCAACGCAACTGATGGTGCATCGATCGGAGGCCATTATCTCATGTTAAGGGCATAAAATAAAATGTGGTCTGAAGAGGGGGATTTGGGTCCGGTCCGACCGGCCAAACACGCCCGGGGTCGGCCCAAACCGGGTCGACCTGACCCGGATCCAGGTCTAGTCGGATAGGGTGCGGCCCGACCCAGTATGTGCATCCCGGCCCCATGATTGTGTCTTGGCCCGCGCGAGGGTGGCCCGAACCGCGTAGTAGGCCACGTCTCGGCCTGACCGAGTGCGTAACGCTCATGGCGCATGGAGTAGGGGGGCTGGTGTCTTGTAACGATAGAGCCAGCTGGTGACAGCCAGCCTTCCTGGAACACACGGATATGGGTTCCACTCCACTGCCTCGCCCGGGGCCACAACGGACTTCCGACGATATCCTGTGATGGGATCCTCTGCACCGAGGTGGCCCGCCGGTGCCAGCCGCTGCTTCCGGTCACCGGCGCCATCGTGTCGGCAACCCACCCCACTGATCTCTTCTGTGGGTCACCAGAGTCGTTCTAGTTTTCCATTTTACCTCTCGTCTACGCCTTCCGCCTCCTCGGGTCCTGTTCTTCACTATGACAACCTCAAATTAGGGTTATCATTCCGTTCACCTGTCTCCCATCAAAACGTGCATCAAGAAAAAATTAGTGGAGGGTCAGGACTTGTTCGTTAGCCTGTGTCCTCCGTGTTAGGGGCCCAAACAAAAAACCAACTTATAATTAAAACAGAAACAAACTCCATCTTATTATCTAACCCTTCTAGCAATTAAAATTCGTTCTGCAGATCGACATGTTCGTGGGGTCAATCCGCCATTGTTTTTTTATCCATGGGAAAATAATATCAAAAATGAAAGGAATTCAAACTCGAATTCAAACCCAACATCAATTTTCGTTGACCGTTGACAAAGTCGTGTTATGGAGGCGTCATTCTGTTGATGTCGGAAGGAGGTGATGTCTTCATTGGCGATGTTCTTCGAAGGAGGCATCTTCTCCTTTTATGCGGAAGAAGTGGAATGAAGATGATCGTTCTCCAAGGGCGTCTCCTCACTTTCATGCCCCAGTTGAAGAAGGGAGAAGATGATCGTTTTCCTTGCTTTCTTCGCTGGAGCGGGTGATATCCTCCCAAATCTCCCTACCCAAGAAAAGATTATGACCACCCAACCATAATAATATCTCTCATATTATTATGTTGGTAAAATGAATTCAAACACACAAATCAATTAATATAATCATTAATTAATTGTGTTGGCACCATAAAGGAGAAGCCCAATAGTTTCCCCTATTAATGGGGAGGTCAAGGGGTTCAAAAGGGGATTTTTTGGGGGTTGAGATCGTGTGGACCCCACCACATAATATCCTCCCATGGGAGGTTATGTGGGAGTGGGAACCACCTCTAACTTCCAATTGGAGAAAATAACCACTTTTCAAATAAAAATGTGTTACACATACATTTTTATATAACTTTTAATTTTAAATAGATATTCCAATACTAACTTTCAGTCACGTAGAATCGCAACTACATTAAATGCCTCTTTAAGAGAATACAAGCAGTGCGAGTTCAACAATGCCCTCATATTTCAATTTCGAGCACCAGTTTAAAAAATATAAAACCTGCTTGTACGTTTACTGAAAGTACCCAAAAAAACATCAGAGATAGATTTTGGGCACACCGGGCCACCCAATCTGGCATCTTCATAAACCATAGACTCGTAAAATTCTTAGCCATATGTATGGTGCACTGTCTGGTTGATATGTAGGGCCCATAATGAAGACATTTTTCTCTAGGGGGGCTGAATGTAACACCCCCATATGATAAATGGTTAATTGACAAAATGATATGACTCATTTCAACAAGTTGCACCTTCCTTCTCAAGACCATACCTGATTAGAACTCAAAAATTAAGTGTTCTTGGACTAGAGTAGTGATCTGGAAGGGTGACCTTTTGCGATGTTTCCCATGGTGTGTGCAAGTGAGGTCAAAACACACTAGAAATAGCATGTGTTGGTATGTGGGTACTGTCATCATTCAAATTACCCATTCGGTAATGTGGGTGGGCCCCAGGGTGGGGACCACATGTCTACGGGCAACTGGCGGGTGAGGCGTAGTTGTTACATGAATTATATATCTATACAATGAATTGGGATAAGAAATATATCCCCTAACATAGACAAGAATAAAATGGAATGTAAATCTGGTTTAGTAATACAGTGCTAGAATGTAATGAAAATCTGTTTCAATAATACATGGTTGGAATGACAAGCATCTTAGGTATAGTAAAGTAATTTATCCACGATGATGGTCTTGGAATCAATGCCTTGGAAACTATTGTAATCATAATATGATTTTTCGTTATCTATAATTCCATGTTTTATACCAATAATATTTTATCATAGTTAATGACCCTTTAAGATCTATGAACTTCATACTAACATTATTTCTATCATTACACGCAATATATATATTTAATCATTTTGTTCATGTTTCAAAATTCTTATTTTTTGGTTATGTGTTATATTCTCCATTTTTACTATAACTGAGAATTTGAGCTCACCCATTTTATGTTTCCTTTTCCAGAGGATATAAGGAATGGATTTATATAGGAAAAAATAGGGGATTTCAGTTTTGGGATATTTTGAAGATCTTACACTATGTTAGAAGACTATGTTTAATTTTTCCGAAAACAGTAAACTAATACGGTCTTTGGGCATATAATTTTTTAATGTATAAAGTAATAAAAACTGTATTGTCCTTTTACATCAAGCATGGGTCGCTATATATAAGGTGTTATATAATTATATAGATATCCTAAGAAATGTAATGCGATGTGTATGAACATGTTAAAACCTGGAAATATGAAAAATAAAAGGGCTTATTACTATAAAATTACATGAAATAAAAAAAAGTAGAGAGTCGCTTATCGTGAGAGGGTATACTATAATTTTTGGAGGATCTTCTTATGCACATGTAAATTACATGATAGGGATTTGGTGAGGGATATGAATAATAAATTTATTCTTAATGTTTTAAAATGGAATATTAATGGGAGTATGGGTGGGTATTTATAGAAAAATTGTAAAAGACCATTATTAAATATGTTTTAGAATCTATATGATGTAATAGTTAAAAAAACCCGTAGAATTTTTCCATGGATTCCAAAAAAGCGGATTGCGTTTCAATATTTAATATTTGATTGAATTAAACTATATTAAATTATATGATTCATGATGTGGAAGTAATTAATGCTTATAAATTACTGATTCTAAAATATTTGAATATAATATTTATTTTTATTCTATATTATGAGTTTACTAATTAAATCAAATAATTTCAAAAAAACATTATTTTAAATGGGAATCATATTTTGGATCCTTTATTCAATTCATACTATTTATTATATCACTTTTTCCTATTATATGTCATATTAGAATTTGAATTTATTTTTCACACAACATTTCAACTTCTCTTCAAAATAAGAGAAATTTACAACTGTAAAAATATGTCAAACTACTTTCGAAATTTATTTTTTAAAAAAAAAATTAGTAAATATAATTTTGGTAACTTTTAAATTGAAAATACCATTTAGGAAAAATAATTCACTTTTATGACAATAATAGTTTTATGACCCTTATAATGACTAAATTTGAGTTCGCTAAATTATGTTATCATTTCTAAATTAATATTTTATAATAAGAATAATTTTTTAAAATATGATTTATTTAAAAAGTATTGAATTGATGAAAAATTGTTTTATAATTAAAATATTATATACACTATATATAAATTTATTAATTCCATATATCAAAATATAATTTTCATCCATTCATATAAAATTGTAATAATGAAAATATATATATATATATCATTTTATTAACAAAATAAACATATTAATTAAAAGTAAAAGGGATTTGACACATAACCACTTGTTAGACTGTTGTATTCCAAAAGGGTATGATTTGCAAAGGTGGGGCTTTCTTGGGGGTGGGAGAATGATGAACATGGTTTGGGTTATGACCTCAATGGTTATGAACTTATCCTATTAATAATTTCATTCATGCTTCAGTTATTGAATTTTTTTCTTTGATTTCATCAAGGATAAATCCTAATGATGACAACTCCCATGGAATATTTTATCTATGGGATTAATAGGGAATAATACTAAAGGTTGTGACCATCTCCCCTTACATAATTTAAAATTATACTTTATTATACCCATTAATATATATTATTACTATAAATTTCTATAAAATGGATATATTATCATTGGTTAAAATTATTAATGGGGTTTTAAATCTAACATGATATATTTTATAATTTTTCCTAAAATAACCGTATTAGTTAATGTATTTTCTATAACTTTAATAGTTAATAACGAATTTATTCCCAGAGAATGAAATTTTAATGTATATAATATTGGGTTAATACCTTGTTACATGATTTCTATCTAGTCAATTCCTTGATTATCGGTTTCATATGACACCCTATCCCTAGCTCCATTTTTAATAAGAATGAATTCAACCACATGGAATAAAATTATGATGGACTGAGAAAATTTCCATAATCAACTAGTCGAACATAAAGAACACTAGTTGTATTCTTTATTTCATTTATGACTGATATTATACTATAAAAACTTATAGATAATGAAAGAGACATTTAGTCACTGAAATAGGGATTTGGTAATTAATAGATAAAATTGAAATTGTTTTAGAATTCACATACATTTATTAAACCACAAACTCTTAGTGTAGGATATGTCAAAGTGATCACAACACAATTTAGGACAGTGATAAATAATAATAATATTTAATAGTTTTGAGAAATTATATCATGTGTGGATAATTTTTTAGTCTATTTAAATGACTTATAATGGAAAAATAAAATTTTGTTACAATGGAATAAATGGAAATTTGATGAAAAATACATGGGTTATATAATGAAATGGGTTTTCCATCATTCTCTAAAACACTATACCTACACTTTCTTGGTTATGTATGTGACTCAATGTTGGGTATTATGGTTGTAGTAACTTGTTAATAAAACAATATCATATTAGTTCGTATAAAATATTATATATAGAGAATTTATTTTTCAAAAAAAATCATGGATTACAATTCTTAGGTTGTCTCAAATAGAATAATAATATGGTTTAAATAATAATATAGTATATTATTTTATTAGATTATCATAATTTGTTCCTTATGGATGCAACTAATGTTGATATTTTTTAAATTTCTATAATCATTAATGTCATAGATTCTTTTTTGGGGTATTATAATATGGAACTTGAAGCTTACTACTGACATTATAGGAAACAATTATTATATTTTATTATATCATAGACATTTTTTACCACATAGATTTATGTTATTATATTGTGTAAATTTATATTGGATGAACATTATTGTGTATATCATTTGAATGAATCATTCAACCTTTATGGGTAATACATTATTTATTTATTGGGTATTATAATTAATACGAAGAAATGTGTTATCTTATTTTGTTAGTATATGAAATTTAATAGTTGTTTGGAGACTATGTCACTGATGTAATAGTTAGATAGTTTCACTATTTCTTGATAATAATTATACTAAGCTAGAAAATATTATTGTGTATGATAGGTTTTTTAGATATAATTAATGAAAAAAAAATTGAAATTATATATTTTTTATTTCTCTATTATGGTGATACATGATATTCATGGAGAATACTAACATATTTTAGAGGCTTTGTGATTTTGGAATATTCGAATTTTTATGTGACTTTATGTGAGATTGAGGATGTCAGGAGATGAATTTCATGTCAATCACAAGATTATGTGGGGTCCAATATTATTTATTTATTCTTAATTGAATTAGTTAAGGAATATTTTTATGATCAATATTATTATTTATGGAATTTTTTATGTCAATATTTGAGTGATATTATTGTAATTTTAGGGATTAATCTTGTATTTATTCATATGATTTTTTATTCGTAAATGATATTATCATATCTTGTGATAATAATTTTTGGCTATAATAATATGATATACATATGACATATAACTTTTAATACTATTTTATGTCACATGATCTATTGAATGTTATTTTTTTCTTCTGGAATGAATACTTTATCATTGGTAATATGGCATGTATAAGAGATGAAAACTATTCACAACAGAACTAATGTATTAAATAATTTGTAATGTATGTGATATAGTTATATATGTATATTTTAATTATTTTATATCATGATGGTAAATGAAATTGAAAACATAAGAAATATGATGAAAAATATTTCAACATTAAGTGGAAAATATCATACAGTCATGAAGCTATCATTTGTGAAACAATTTCTCTAGAAAAACTTACCTTATGATAAATTCATTTGTTCAGAAATACTTATATATGAAAATTTACTAATTATAAAAATAAAAATAATAATATTTTTTGAAACGAGTAATTATTAATCAACAATAAATATAATAACTATACAAATATAGATATTAAACACCGATATATTTGAATTGATTCTAAAAATGATGGAAACAATGTTAATCACACGTGATTTTAAATTTTTGGGCTGCAATTTCATTAAAGTTGTTGAATGTAACCCCATGAGAATTTAGATATTTACATTAAAAAGATTAAAATGATCAATATTTTGTACCTTTCCCAACACAATTCATGAATGAAATATGATATATTATGGAAATATTAAAATTTTATAATAATAATTAAATCCCTAACTTTATTTGGTGAGTAAAAATAAAAGAAACCTTATTATGAAATATATATTTAAAAGATATCATTATTTAAATTAATTTATTATTTTCCATGCAATAATTATTTATTTTTTATTTATAAAAAAATCAAATAAATATTATTATAGATAAAATTATAGAAGATAAATTTATATTAGAAAGAATGTTTTTTATCATTTATATTCTTATTTAAAATGATAATTTTATTAATTTATAAAACATATTAGGTTATATTTACATAATTTTTTATATCATCTTATAAAATATTTCGTTGGGTGAATTTTAAGATTTTTATAAGAATATATATTTTTGATTTAATAGTGAAAAATAATAACTTTCATAAAAATTGTTATTTTCTAATGTGATTACCAAATTCTATAATATTTATAATTTTTTTATATGTAAAAAATTTCAAACTCATAAAAAATAATTGAATAGGAATAAACATTATACGATTGTCGAAAAATATCATTTTATGCTAAAACATATATTTTTCTCAAAAAAATTCTTTATTATGATTTCGGAAGTCACCTTAAGACTAATATTTATCAATTCGTGAAATATGAAAATAGAAAATGGGTTTTACATCTAGTATAAGAATATGAAAATAGTTTAATATGGTCAAAATATTTCAAATTTTAATAGTATTCATATTATATGATTATCAAAATAGAAATTGGTAAAAATGTTATAATAGGATTAAAACAAACTGATAAAATATTAAAAAATACAAAAAAATCCATAAGATAAATAGATGTGTTTATTACTACAAAATCATCATTGATTTTAAATTATGAATTTTTTTTTCCAAATTTCACATTTTTATAACATTTATATTATAGAAGGTAATAGAAAATTAAAAAATTTCAGTCTCTCTCATTCATTATATTAGCGTAATATAGATAGTGATATAAATGGTAGATGAATAAATATATATGTCAATTTTTATTAATAATATACAATATTATTAATTCTAAATTCTTGTAAAATTAATAAAAGTAAATTCAAATTTATTAATGAGACGTTATTTTTTCCATGAAAGAGTTTGAAATATATAAGTAAATATTACTGGATCTAGGTTCTAAAAGGGTGTACTATTACGATGCGCAGTGATCCCAAAATTAATTTTATGAAAATATAAAATATATTATATATTATATGTAAAAATATTTTTAATTAAAATGGGATATCCTCTAAAGTGAGTCTTGTGTCATAAAAAAGAGACAAAAGTTGAGTTTAGAATATGTGGGATGCCCTAGGTGAATCATAGAATTGATTAGATGGGTGTTAGAATATACTGTTCATTGTAGTGTTGCACTTAGTTAAAATATATAAAAAAATTTATTATTATATTAAATGTAATAAAACAAGTTTTGTCAAAAATTCCCTATTATGCCTAATTTATAGGGTCATTTTATTTACCCAAGGATTATTTATAGGCCCCTATTACACCTCCCATTGAATAATAAAAATATTTCCATGATGAAATTCCATATCTATGTAAATTGCAGCATAACTAATGCTACAACTCCCCGTATTCATTAGAGAGTGCATTATTCATCGATAAATGATCCAATATCTAGGATGAACTTATATGATTAGGGCTTCCACCCAATTTGAAATAAAATAATGAGTATGATCGTTCAATATATTTGGAGTATTCTAATTGGCCTCTACACATGCTCGTACAATGGTTTTTAAATCAATTATTTAGCTTTTGTCACCCAAGGAATCTCATTTTGTGTTTTTTGGTCATGAATTCTTGATCAATGATCATTAAACTATTGTTTTTATGAATTTCTCTCAATCATTATTATCATAATTCACTTATTTTTCAATAGGGTATCAACTCAACATTGATAGTCGAGAGTGATACTAATTAAACCCCCAGATTCCTAGAGGAATCGTTGAAGGGGAATTGATTCAAGAATGAGGGAAGGATTCAATGGGTCATCAAATTAAAAGTGAAGGATCTGTTGACTAGTTACTAAAATGATTATTTAGGCGATGAGAGACACATCTAGTGCATGGATGATTCAAACAGACCATTGAAAATTAACTTTTCAACTAAAATTCAGTTAAAATGATGAAAATAAGGAATTTCCCTGGATTTTGGGAAAGAAACATGTATGTATCATGAGGTTGGTGGAATAATTGGAACATAATGGAGATGATGATGCTTTATGGGAAAAATCCAACTACATTGGGTATGAATGGTTAAATAATTGTTTATTAGTTCCCCTTTGGCTATGACACCTTGGTATTGTAATATTTAATTATGACACCCTATGTATCTTGGTCACATCCTGTGTGACCCTCCTCTAATTGACATTCCATGTGATGATGCACATACACTAGACCCCATATGTTAGAAAATTATGTATACTTAAGTACACAAATAAGGGAAATATTACACTAATAACATCCAATGCATATGAAGGAAACTGTGTTGCAAAGACACTCCCTAATGTCCTTCAATATTTTATGTATCACTACAAAAGCTCTAAGCCATGTACTAGAAAACACAGATCTAGTCAGTGGAGCGATAACACACAATTGATGTCCATTACAAAGTTGTTAATCCCCATATTTTATTTCATGAATCATCAACCACATTTATCTCATTCATTAAGAATCTGATTTTTTTGTATCCTGTCGTAAGTGGGTTTACACATAGAAAAATATTGTTTCCTTCATAGTGTCCTTGGAGATATGATGTGAGATGTTTGTTGAATTATAATTATTTAGGAAGCAGCTGATTATGGTAGTGATATGGACGGATCACCAGAGGTATATAGGGTAAGACCATCCTACAAGGATGTGTTATGATTTATCTACCAATATTAGAGTATTATATTCTTGATGGTATTAGAAGTGAACATGTACCATCTATATAGCTATAATCCTTAAGAGGTATCACAGAATGGTTTCTCTACTACTAGGGTGGAACCATTTATCTAGGTTGGGCATGGATACATAATCTATTAACCATGGGTCAGCCTCTATTTATAATAGTTCATGGGTCCTTGTATACTGGAATGGTACCCTCTATCTGGGATAGTCACGGTCTGTATAATAACTATATATGCGGAAACCTAAAGGTTGGATTGGCATGGTTATTCAACCAATAATTATAGTGGAACCCTGCATTTGGGATGGAAAGATGTGCTCTTTTTACCATGAGATTAAAACCCTTATACAAGACAGGGAATGGGTCATATTTCTACTATCGAAGTAGAACCATCCCTTGGTACTATGGAGTGTTTCTTCCACTAATTGAGTCACACCCATCTTGTGTACCATAGTATTGGTCCACAGCTTAGAAATATTTCCACATGACTATGATGTAGATTGGGGAGGTGTGGATTGAATTGGATGTCCCATCAGAGAGATGTGTGAGATGCTATGAGTCATTGATGGACCTATTGGAATAGATGAAACTCTTTTCCTTGGATGGGTTGTGGGATTCCCTTATCTCTCTCACTAGGGCTTATTCAGTTTGAGAATATTTATGTGTGTGCTTTTGTAACTAGGTAATTTTATTTTTTACTCTATTATTCTAGGTTGAGCTATCTTTTCATACCATGTCTCTTGTTTTTCCCACATCATATTTAAGGACATTGTACTACATATTTATATAATCACACCATTATTGTATTTTACTATAGGTGTCATGTGTTATGCAGATGATGGATTAGTTGGTTATAATTATAGAGGATATTAGGTATAAGAAGTGCATTTTTCTTTATAGAATGGTTGAATAATAAAATTTAAATATGGGTTATCTCAGCTTTAATTTTCCAGTTTTATTATGTTGGAAAATCTTTTAGGTGGGGCATATATTTCTCCATGTTACTTTTTAGTTTAAATTTTCCCCATCATGTCAACCATATATTTTTATAAATACACATTTATACTATATATATTTCAAAATTTTATTATTATTCATATGAACTCTTATATTGATATGGTCATGTGTGTTTGTATTTGTACAATTGTAGAAGGCCTCTCGTTTTAGTAATTCATTTTGAAACCTGTCACCACCAATGTACATTGGAGGTAGGATTGTGGTATTTTTAGCATCAACCACATTGAGTCGTGTCATGATTGGTTGGTATCAGAGTAGTTCATTTTATAGAAATGCTCTTAGAGTAGTCCCATTAAAAGAAATAAGTTCGTATTTAGTGTAATAATTTCAATTTTTTATAAGAGTGGCATTAAGGATTATTTATTGTGTGGGAATCCAACATATCAGCATTTCCAGATTCTAAATACCTACATATATTCTTGGAATAATTGTAAAATAGAGGCAAGTAATATTTTCACATAAATTATAAATGATTGAATCATTGCATACAATTATTTATTAATCTCGCCATATATATATTCTCATTTCAATATGGTACATATTGATTAATTTATCAAGATGAATCTATGAAGACAACAATTTGTGTTACTTATTCTGAATCGTGATGACGATCTGATGAGTGATGAGGCCTTAGTTTAGGGGTCGTTGTTTGATATTTTCCATCCAGTTGGATAGGTACAGTCACCCTCACCTATAGAGTAACACATAATACAGGTAGAGAGAGTTGAGAATGAACACAACTTATTGAAATTTATGAGGTAAATTGCTAGAGGTAATTGAGCTTCCTTTGTGAGCCAGATCTCGAGGAAGCAAAAGATTAAATAGGGTTAGTGATTCAATGCCATTAGTGTTATCTAGAAACTGATTGATAATGTAGTATCAATAGAATAAAATATTTTCTATGCATTTTCTATGCACAGGTGGTGTCCATATTCACATATAAATGATTATTCAACACTCTCTTGGGGGAACATTTATGAACACTTCCATAAAGAGTACTAACACAATTTCATGAACATAGTTTGGATTTAGGATCATTTAAATTAGCACAATGGTTGTATGATATTTTATTTCTATGCCATAATGTTTACAGATCTTATAATTTTCTCCAATGATATGATTTGAGTGGGATAATAAAGAGAATGGAAGATTGAGAAGGGTATCCATAGGGATATCCTTGACAGGGTAGTTACCTAGTGAATTCAAATTTGTTAAATTGTGATAGAGAATGCACTGATGATATATAACATCATATAAGGGAGATTCCTGGTATTTGGACCTCATATAAGATTTCATAGAGGAGATTCTTCCTTAGTAAATATTATGTTCACCAAGACATGTTATCTCCATAGAAGATACTCCCAAGGTCAGTTTCTAGAATGTGTTTAAGAATATCCCAAATTACTTGGAAAAAACTATAGAAAGTGAGTGATATGTACATGATAGATGTTGTCATATGGTGAATGATTTATGGACTAGACATTTTGAGAAGCCTATGTAGATTGGAGAAGGACCAAAATAGCAGAGGTAAAATCGTGATCAAAAACCTCAAGTGTGGGTAGGGAGGTACTGAGAGAGGTAAATCATTAAGAGGAGTAGGCATAGATAAGGAAGGTTCATCCTTGGGAAGTGGATTATGATATGAGATACAATAATCACCACCACTAGGCATCCCACATCAGTCTCATGGAGACAGTTGTGGGGTCAACAAAAACCTATAGCGAGTGAATGATTATGTCCTAGCTTCATAATAGTTGATGGGATGAACATTCTTCATTTATTTTACACATTCATCAGTATTATTAGAAATTGGTTTTAGTCATTCTTTAATATATTTACTCCTAATAAGAGATATAGATCTTCTTATCGTGGATATATCTTAGTATCCTTGAATTGATGTTTGTATGGGGAATGCTCTTACTGTGTCTTCAACATTCAAATAGTGTGATCTATTTCTTGTGTATTATAGGTTCTTGTGGGAACATTGGGTTTTCATGATGGCACCCTATGAAATTATCTTGGGTATGCAATGATTTTCAATGACTTGAGATGCGATTTTATATCCCCGCGGATGAGTCAGATTCATTCTTATTGATGGGATGCAATTCTCATTTTATAGTGAGAGATATATTATGGGGGGGCATTATGATTTTCTCAAAAGAGGTAGATTACCATTACCCATCAGTTTGAGAGTTATCCATTAGTGTAAAAGTAAAATATATCATCTATACTCATTATATCTTGGATGATTCCAAGGAATTATTCCCTGAAGAGGGTAGATGATAACTTGTGAGGTGAGAGACAGAGTTCTATATCAGCTTATATACCTATAAAACACTTATATATTCCTAGGGATATTGGATATCCCCTTACTAGATCAATTTTGAAAAGTTGTATTTGGGAATCCTTTTTAATAATGATGTCATTACGACAAATGCGTCCCCAGAGGAAACTACAGTTTTGTTCATAAACAATGCATATGAAATCTATATTTTTTATGATTATCTTCAACTAAACTAGGAAAAATATAGAACAAATTCTATTAGATTTGGTTTTATTAACTATTAGATTTGTTTTGAATCATTAAATTGTTCTTTGAATAAAAATCACTAGGAATGATAAAATAATTGATAGTGCTTGAGGATGATATCACATATATGGAATTCCAATTTTGTAATAGAAACTATGAGTTCTTGGTGATTCCCTTCTGTGTGATGAATACCCATGATATATTAATGTATTTTATGTACTGGGGATTCTTGTATTACATGTAATTATTTGTATAATACTTCACCAGTAACGTATGCCTATAAATAATTTCATATCTAGAGAAGTTAAAAAAACATGATGATTGTACTATATTTTCCTTGGGAGAATAATATTGTTTACTAAAACCATCAAAGTCTCGTGTTTTTTTCATTTATGGATAGTTGAACGTTTAAATGAGGAACATGTTAATGTTTATATTGTAATATGACATAGAGATATTCTAATATCCAATGAGGGGAAACATGGTAGTAGATTCCCTTAACAAGAAGTCACATTCTCATTTGGTGAAAGAGGTGTCTGAGTAGTTGACATCCATTCATCTAGATTGAATGATTAGTATGGTAAAACATTTCATTAGTAAATGGTGTTGAATCTCAACTCCATCAATGTATGAGAGACTCCGAGTTGAGATACATATACTATGAGGTGTTTTGTGACTAGATATCCTCAATATTTGCAACTTAAGGGTTTTATGATGATGGAAATCACTTAATCATTTTAAATGGATTGATAGTTGTGTCATTCATAATTACAAATCTGGCGATGATAGATGTCAACACATCTATTTTAGTTATACATAATATTGTTTGGAATATTTATATATAAAATTAGTGGTAAATTTGGTGTGATAACATAATGTGGAGAATGGATGATTTTATCTCATGATTCCTCCCTAGTCAGTAGGTTAATGATGGAAACATGGTTTTGGTTTGTTTTTTATAGACACTTGAGATATAATCATTGAAATTTTATGGATAATATATGGGAGTATTGAGAGGTATTTCATGGGAAATGAATTTCTATGATTCCATCCGTGTGATTTTTGACTGGCTCATGTAAGTATCATGCTTATTTGTTATCAACGAGCAGTTTTATCGAGAATGATTGGGCTCGATGTACCAATGGAAGAAAGTTATATTTCTTAAGAATTCCTCAACTAATATGGTAGAATGTGATGTGTGGATTATGTACCATTTTTGGAGATGCCTCTATGTGGAATTTCCAACCTATATGAGGATGAGTGTATTATTACATAACCTGATAATTGGGCACACCAAGCACAATATCCAGATGATATAGTATATGTATATGGCTTCTGTGGTTGACATCATCTTTATTATAAATGATCAAATTTCCATATTAGTGTTTGCATAAAATAATTTCTATCAAAAAATATTGGCATGATACCCTTCATGGAATTAATTCACAGACCCTACAAATCACCCTAGTGCTAGAAATAAATCGCTGGAGCCTATCTTGTGGTCCAAATATATTGAAAATGATTATTAAGAGAGACTATGACATTTGTGAGATAATGATGAAATCCCAGATGAGGAAATATTTTTACACATATCAACATCAAAGACAATTTGATTTATGTATACAGATTCATTGTTTTATATAGAATATCACAATAAAGAAGATTTTATAGATTCAACCAAGGATTGAAGCTATCACCAATGTTCATTAGTATATTTGAGATTATGTAGTTGGTTTGTGATGTTACTTATTTTCTTTCCCTACTCCCATAGTTGGAGTAGGTGCAAGATGACTTCCATGGGATGAAACTAAAGAGTTATGTGCATTACCCCATTAAAATTATTGACTGGGCTGTGTTGGACATCAGGGATGGATCCACATTTTTTGATCATGCAATGCCATCTTGGATTTACAGTAGAGGAACGTGTGTGGATGGATCATTGCCTTGGTTAATTTGTATTCACTGAAAAAAGGCATGCAAGAGAGCTCATATTAGATATAGATCTATATGAAGGCTTATTATCCAGATTTTTTTGATATATTTTTTCATTGGTGAACATATTGAAGGAGGAAATGATTTTGAGACATTTTTTCTCCTACAAGTCATTAAAATATATATACATATATTCTATAAACATGAAAATGTTATGTTATACAATTATAGCGCTTGGTGTGCCTATAATTATGTTTCAAAAAATTGTAAATATTTTATTTTACACATTCGTGGTTTCATAATGAATGTGGGATATCACCAAAATGTTATCCAGGATGAGAAATTGAATACCGTAGTTGATTCCAGAATGTGATGATCACTCTAAGTTTGTCATAATATTTTCCATCATAAGGAATTCATATATTATTTTCATTGTGATTGTGTTTTGTTAAAAGAAATTTATAAATTTGAATTACTTATTATGTGATGAATTTTTTTACATCTATAAACTCACTATTATGAATAATGTGTATGTTTTTCCCTATAACCCTATGATCATTGATAATTTTTCCATCCAACTCTCATTGGAGAATCAAAATTCAACACTGAATGAATTTTGGAACTATTAATAATGAGTCACAAAAAATGAAAAAAACTAATTCATCATTGGATTCAATGTTCTTCATCAATAAAAATCTAATCTATTATCTAAAATTTTAAATTTATATATTCATAAAAAAATGATTAAAATGCTTGAGCATAATCATATTGTTTCATTGATCTAAAAAAATTAATACTCTACATGTTCATGTTCCTTGGTTTTTATATTTAGTAGCTTGTTTCTATTATATATTTAGTCAAAATTATTCATAATTATAAGAGTACACATGAGCAATGATCATATCACTACTGATGTTGTGCATTTCTGAATGACATTCATCATGTTATTTGATGAATTTACCATGGGGTCTTGGTTTGACATTTATAGGTGGGACCGATAGTAATTTTACCCCATGTTTAATGGTTAAATCACATAAAATAATGGGTTTTAGAATATGGTATGGATTTTAATTACATTTGGGTTGAAGATGAATAATTTAATGATATTGGATCTAAAATGATGATGGTGGTGATAGAAAATATGTGCACTGCAAGAAATATTCAAATAGACAATTATGAATTCATTTTTTCCCACTGGATGGGTGAATATGATAAATAAAGGATTAATCTTCGAATTCGATCAACACATAGGTATTTATAGTTTTGGAGGATGTGTTTTTGGAATTATATGACCATATCAATATTTAAAGAAAAAAATGATTTCACTAAATGTAAATGCATGAGAACATGTCTTGTAGTGATACAATGGATAAAAAATTAGGGGTTTGAAATAGTTATGGATGACATGTAGTGTGATTGGTGAACACTCCATGTTACCCTCAACAAGTTGATAGGTTGTGTGAAGGAACACATGGGTATTTCCCCGTGCAGCGAACACACCATGTATGTATGTACGTGGAATTGAGAATGAGTATACAGACATTGCTAGGAGCCCAAGAAATTCACTATGTAGCTAAAAAATGTTGTCTTGAGTACACAAATTATATATAATTCTATATAGAATGTAGGAAATGTACAAAATGTGACATTTCTAGGAATTTGAGTGGTAAAACACCTCATATAGGTATTATACACACACTATGCCACTACATTCCTTTTGAAAAAATGTCAACCTCTCATATCTGATTCATTTGAATTTATATATTGGCATGGGAGTAGACTATCATGGGTGTTATTACAGGTATAGAAAAATGGTGGTCACTGTAATGTATTTTTATTTAAGAAATTTTTTTAAATTAATATTATTTCGAATATTCTTGATGAAATGAATGATCAGGACAGATCAAATGAGGCATACAATATGGAACACTCTTACTAGGATATGGTATGGGTCCTCCACCATGTTTGAGTGGAAAACTATATATGAACATTGATGGTGTCCTCTATCAACCATTCATGTGTCACATTCCTATAATATTAGTGTTTTCCCCTAGACTTCATGATTGTATCCCTCTTTCAGGGTATGGAATATATCCTCAATATACTAATAGATTGTCACCCTCCTATGGTATTAGTTCATGGGTTCTTGACTACTGGAGTGGGACACTACAACTAGGCTAGGCATGGATCATCTGCTGACTATTAGTTTTGAATGCTCTAACTGGGATATGCATAGATCCTCTTCCAACCATTATAGTGGAACCCTTCTACTAAAAAATCACGGGTCCTTTATCACTTATCTGTGTGGAAGCCTTTTATGGTATCATGGAATGGTTTTATATATAATTGAGTGGAAACCTAGGGATGTACCAGGGATTATTTCTTCTAAATAAAAATTATTCCCTTATACAATAAGTCATTATTGGTAGTTGTGAATCGACGTGGATGTCACTTCATGTATATGAGTGATATATTTGGCACCACTAATGGACCACTTAGAACTAGAACAACTCTTTTTTTAGATTGGGCTGTGAGATTGAGTCCCCTTTCTCTCACATTTGTTCTTATTTGGTTTGAGAATATATACATATAACCATATATATGTATATCTATATCATTAGATATTGTACTATATAACATTTTTTTGATATATTTTTTATTATATTTTTTCCTCCCATTAAATTTTGAAGAATCGTACTGGGTATGTACATACTCACAACTATATGCGCTTTTACCAAACATTTTTTGCCTAATGTAGATGAAAGATTTATAGGAGGTAATTTTAAATGTTTCTGGGGATACGTATAGAATTTATATATGCATATTAGAAGGATGAAGGTGAGTCATAGTAAGGATTCTCAACATTTACATTTCAAGCATTGTCAAGTGACGTCATCTTTCTGGTTGGGTGTGTATTTTTCCCCTTTATATTGCTATTTGCATAGTCTTATTGTTTGACACCCTAGAAGTTTATTCATTGATGGTTATTATATATATTTCTTCTTTAATATATTATTCCTCTCGAATAATTCATTAATATTGTCAGGATTGTGGATACTGTTTAGTAGGAATGAACATCCTTTATTAGTTTTTCCTTTCATCATATGACACCACCCCTAGAATATAATGGTCGTATTGGGGTAGTATTTGCCTGATCAATCATTGGGTCAGGTAGAGACACATTGTTAAATTAAAAAAATTCATTAAATGAAATTTATGGTAAATTGAAGGGTTTGTAATCATTATTCTATGTATTTAACACATAGAACTTTTACCATTAAATTCAAAACCTCTGGAAAAAATGTTTGTGGAAATAGTTAGTGTAAAAATGGATGATGATGTGGTTAAACAATTATATAATGTTATAAATTCAAAATGGAATGAATACATATCATTGGTTGAATTTATATAAAACTTTTCATTATTTTATTAGAATAAATTTGAATATTCATTAATTTTACACGAGTTATACACATATTATATTTTATTATTTTGTTTATTTATATAAATGCTACCCACACCACTTTTAAAATGATACAACTTATCCCATTTTGTAAAAAAACATATTAACTCAAATATCATGATGATACATACCCATTACAGTTATAATATTTCTAATCCATGTTATATATTATCTTTTATTCTCAAAAGACCATACTAAGTGTCAATATGATGACATTTAAAAGATGTTTCATTATAAAAATGAACATATATTTACTAAATAATTTTATATTTATTTCTTCTTCACATCCCCAAGGTATTTATTAACAAACTAACATTGTGAAATTAGTAAAAAAATTAATGAAATTTTATTATGTTAATATAACAACCATTATGAATTTATTATCTAACCCAATAGAAAATGATAACTTATTTTTTAAAAGATATGAACTACCATCTCGATGATTTAAATATTTTATTTATTATAATTTAATCCCAATATTTAGTTATATATAAGGACTATATATGATTCTCACAATAATAATATTATATAAGGATAAAATATTATCTACTAATGGATGCTCTCGCCAATCATAAGATGATAACATCACTCGTGCATATGAGTGGACTACCACATCCACAAGGTGATGTTATTCATCTTAAACATTTCCAATATATGTATTTTTGTATGGATATATTTTATGAATATATATTCTAAATAAGTTATATTAATATTTCAATAAAAGTAACTTCCTATTTAACATTAATTATTTCCACCCACTGAGAAGTGAAAACATCACTTGTATATATCGATGAACTACCATATCTATGATGTGATGTAATTAATATATCCTAAACAAATTAATTGAATTGTTATAAAATTATATATAATTAATAAATATTAAACTTATAAAAATGATAAAATTTTATATATGTTGGTGTAAATACAATTTTTATTGGACTATAACTGCCGAACCAAAACATGTACAAAATGCTAAATTGTGAGAACATAGAATAATGATATTATCGATGAATGTTAAATAATAAGCTTAATAAAAACTATATGTTAATAACATATGTATAAATAATATATAATATGACTAGTGTATAAATTTATAATGAATACATATGTATTATAATGGAGTTTTGAGTGAATACGAAACCTGATGGGAATTCATGATATTGTTTATCATCTCACATTAATTTCTATGACAGTTGTTGTTTTCAAAACTTATAATTTTGGATTATTTCGAACCCATGAATTAATAATTGTATAATTCAGCTAAACGTTTTTTTGATTGAAAAATAAATTTATTCTAATCTCATTCATTATGTTTTGAGTTAATGTTTACAAAAGATGGTATGGTCCTCATGTAAATATTGTTTCTTTAAGACGTTATTTAGGGTATGCAACTCCTTGTTTCGATATGGTGTATATATGTACCCATTTTTTATTCAAATTATGAATAAGATTATATTTTGGGTATTTAAAATTTCCCTTAATGTTCATTATTTCAATTAAAATCTTAATAATAATATTTAATAATGAAAAGTGTTTATGATACAATCTCACTTTTTATATGTATTTTCCTTGATAAAATATTTAATGACTAAAAATCTAAAATAATTATCCAATAAAAAAATAAAAATACTAGTGTAATTCCTATAAATATCAATTATTTAAAATATTTTCCAATATTTATTTCATAAATTTATCGATAAATTGTTCTTATGGAATGGTGATCTTATTTTTTTTCATGACTAATTATCATCCTTATTAATATTATTTTAAATCAGTTAATTAATTTCTTTATCATTAATAAATTTTTATTAAATTTATTTTTACAATACATTTTTCATGGATTAAAAATTAATAAAAAAATCTTCTAAAATATTTTCCATATGAATCACTTTAGACATTATACATATATGTGGAATTAAAAATTTAAATATGTGAAATTGATGTATTTCCCATTGCCTTTTAATTTTTTCTAAATGAAAATTACATTATACTATCAAAGGGATATTTTTGGTATATTTTGTTTTCAATATTGTTAAAAGTAATAGTTTTAACTATAAATAATGGAGATATTATCATCCATTGTTTTCAAGTATAGGTTAAAAATATATTACAATGTTACTTTTTAACAATATCTAAAACCATTCATTGATTATTTTATTTAAATGGGTATATATTAGAATAAAAACATATATTTTTCCTCCATAAGGTTTATTATGATGATATATTAACAAGTTTCTCATGAAACCCATTTCTTTTTAGATTTTAACCAAGAAATATTTTAATTATTCTATTTTAATGATGTTATTATGAATCATTCTTCTAGATAATTTTTTAAAAATTATTGAAAGGGATTTATATTTCATTAATGATTTTTGTGATTAAAAAACACAACATAGTTTATGTAGTTTATTTTTCTAATATATTTTTTATTATAACAATTTAGGCCAATATTTTCCATGATAATGGGTGAGCATAATAAACCTCTCAAATTCATTACATAATGGGATGTATTTGACCACATAGAGGATAAAAATATGATATTTTTGATACTGATGACTATTTTTGACACCAAATATATAGAAATGTTTTTCAATTATGAGTTAATCCTAATATAATTTTTTAATTATCAAATTTAACTAATTACCTAGTGAATGTATAATTTCATGGATATAAAAATGTTTCTTTATGATCATTGTGAGGTGTAATGGTTCAATTAAACAATACTAATCTCACATGTTTAATTATTGTCGATTCATATCACTCTTATCTTATGTTAATGCATCACGACATCGTGAGTAGTATACGAAACATGATTTGATGTGTATAAATTCACTTCTATTATTTGCATGTACATGGATTATGTCTTCATTCACATATTCATATCACATTTATACATATGATCATAAATGTGAATCTCATATGTTTAACTATATTGAAGAACTAAGACAATATTTTTATTATTTAAAATTACTATTTTATAGAAAATTTAAAGTATATATGATGTGTCTAGAAGTACACCATGTGTGGGGAATTTTTTCATATTTCAAAAGCATCTTATTGAAAAATAAAATACTATTATAATAGTATAAATTCATATTTGGAGAGATATAAATTAATTTTTATATATTAATAGTTTCTTCCAAATTCTATATATCTAAAATCTAAACATGTCATGGGTATGTAAGTTACTCAATGATGGGTATTTATAATGTATATATGGATGGTTAAATTTTTTTCATTATAGTTTTTATCAGTTTTAGTATTTAAATAATATGTTTTCATTTCCAAGTAAGGATATATGGGATATGGTCTATCACATCACACAAATCCCGATGTAAAACTAGAATTCTTTATCAAAACAATGACCTCATTATCTAAGTGTAAAGACTCGGAATTTACATGGAAGTTTTTGTAAATATATGTGAATTATATGAGACCGTGAAAATTTATGGCACATGAATCCACGTCCTGGGGTTCCCAGAATCAATTTCTGATGTTTTTATGGATACGTTAGGTAAACGTGCGAGCAAGATTTTATTTCTTTTGATCTGGGGCTCAGAATTGAAACTTAAGGGCCAGTTTTTTCTCACAGTGCAGGTATTCTCTTAAGGAGACATTCACATTGACAACAGTGAGTTAATAATAGAATATTGATTCTGGGTTTTTTTGTAATGTAATAAATTAATGGGAGTTTCACATTATTTAATTTGAGCCGCCCTCTGAGTGTTTGGATGTTAAAACATCATCATTGAAGTTGGAGGTGTGACCGCCACACCTTGACCATCCTTGAAAGATTATGGTGGTGGGGCCCACATGAACATAACCTCCCACAAGAGGTTACATTGTGGGGACCACACGAGACTAAAACCCCACAATTAATGGGAGGAGTGGACAATCTCTCAACTCTCCACATTAATGAGGGGGGAGTCCCTTGACCTCCTCTACCATTTATGGTGCCACCACCTCCCCTTTAATTAATTGGGCCAATGCATAATTTATTATGCCTAATCCTTCACATTAATTATTTAGATCCATTTAATTTAATTCCTTTTTTTGAATGATGTGGCAATGAAATAATAAGATATCACAATATCTTATAATTTTTGGGTTGTCACATCTATTCATTTTTTGAGGAGAGCTTGGGTGAAAAGGAGTTCTCCAACGAAGAACCTCCTCTTCCAACGAAGAACGAAGAGTGTGATATTCAAACAAAAAATGCTGACAATGACCTTAGTTGACTGCTTCCTCAGAGCTTCAGCCATCATGAGACGTCTTGGATGACCGACTTCTGCATCATCGGCAATGAGCCGATGTAGATCGAGTTTGGAAGTGCTTGGCAGAGGTGACTAACGACGACCTTCTTTGTCTACTTTTCACAACTCCTTCAATGGTCGACAATCGACAATCAAAGTTAGGGGTTTAATTTTATATATGTATGATCATTTCCAAAGTTCTTGCTCTCCCTGAAATCAATGAACGAGGGTTTTTGTGCTTCATACTTATGAGCCTCTTGTAATCACTCGAACCGCAGAGGGTGAGGGCCAAACCAAAATGGCCCAACCCCTCTGTCATTCTAGTTTGAGATGATCCTCGGCATGGAAATGAGGCGACGGAACAACGAAGGTAGAAATGACAACGTTCGTGCTACCTGCGGCCTCTGCGAACCGCACTACCCCCACGACGTACCGGTTCTTCCAGCCAAACATCGCCACCCCATGTCGTCGCGATTCGCACCAAACTGGCCAGCCTGACGGCCTCCTAGCTATCGGCCCGACCATGGCCAACGGTGCGCCCAACCCAGTATTTTTGTGAACTCATGCGCGCCTGCCCGGCCTGCCCGCAGCCACCCCTGCGCCCCTCTTGCCTGCCCACTGCCTTCCCATGTGCCCCACACGGTTGCCTACGGCTTTCCCACACACCGCCGGCCTACCCGCAGCCTTCCTAGAGCCCACATGACTGCCCGCCAGCATACCTAGGCCGCCAGTCGGCCTGCCCGACCGCCCATCCCGGGCCCCACCTAGCCTGACAACACTCAGCCCCGCCGCATGCAGATGAGGCCGCACCCGCTTGGCATCCCACCTTCCCACCTGGCACCCTACCCAGCCACCCTACAGCCCACCAAGAGCCCTAAACGAATGCCCTCCAGCCCGCATGGAACCCTGCCCAGCTGCCTCCTGGCCTGGTCGCTGGTCGGCCTTCCTGGTGCCCTGCCCGGCCGCGTGCCCGCCTGTCCGCACACTGCCAGGCCTCCTCCCAGCTGCCCAACATCCCAAACTGTCATTTGAACCCTCTCGCAGCGCCTTGGTTGAACCGCCCTAGCTGAGTCGGGCCAGGCCATGCCCTCGCAACGCTCCAGGCCGCACCGACCCCGAGCCCGGGCCGAACTAACCTTCTATCCTACTGGGCTAGCATAGGATAAACCTAACAGTTTGGCCCACCTAATGGACCGGTCCAGTCCCAACAGTTATGACAAGGTTGACCCAGAATGGGTTCGGCCGAGTTGGCCCAACCGAGTTATACCGGACCTAGGCCCACTATTGACCCCTTTAATTTCTTTGGCCATATCTTTGGCACTGGAAGACCATTTGGCGAGTCGTCAATGGCACTTGTTTTCATGGAGCACGACGGTCCCTTTGTGTATACCAAACTGGTGTTGAGGGTAAATTTTAGATACTGTCAGGTTGAATCATATATGAATCCAACCAGGCCACTAGTACTAATGGATAATAACTCATATACCGGGCGTCTGATTGATGCTCCGTCTATAGAGTTGAGTCTTATATGATGTGTCAGACTATTGAGATACATCATCGTAGGACATCGTGGAATTTGGAACAGTGAACAGTAGCTTATGGAGAGGATCTTTTGGAGATGACAGTGCATTTTTGTGGGAACCTAGTAGCTAGCTATCACATGATGATTGTTGACTGTTTGACTCTAAGTGACTCTACTGGCACAGTGGGGAGCACCTTGGTGTCGTGGCAGACCCACAGTGGGGAGCGCCTTGGTGACGCAACCTACCCATGATACTCGACAAGAGAAGTACCTCAGAAAGCTATAAGGGGGGGGGGTGCCTTTGTGTGATGTGGAAAACCCACAGTGGGGAGAACCTCTGGGTGACACGGTAGACCCACGATTCTCAACAAGTGGAGAACCTTAGCAGGCTACGAGGGGGAGCACCTCTATGGGATGTGGTAGCACCATGGTGGGGAGAGCCTCTGTGTGACGTGGGAGACCCACGGTACTCAACAGGAGGAGTACCTCAGCAGTCCTAGGAAGGTGGAGAGCACCTCTATGAGACTCAGAAGGCCCACATTACTCGATAGAGGAGGAGTACTCCAGCAGCCAAGGTTTCAACAGTATGTCTAAGAATGTTACTTAATACTTACCCTATAATCAAATCCGGGTATGAGCTGTGTTAGTGACATCTGTGTTATCCCCATGATTGGGATGGGTTACATGATAACTTAGGTATATGTATGGGCATATACCTATGTAATGGATATTTTTTGATTTCATACTATGTGGTTTATACTTTGTGGAATTTGAGAGACCTTGGTGCTCTCGGGGTCCTTACTGAGTATCGTTATACACACCCCTACACGGGATATGTATGCACCTCATTATGTTGGATACAAAAGATAGATATTTCTATCCGAGGCATAGTGTACGAGGATTGGATGGTACCCAGAGGTGGACCTCACAACGTGTCAGTACCCCGAGGAGACGGACGGATGTGGAGTGATGAGAAGGATATCTATACATACCCTTTAGGTAGGATCTGTGGCAGATGATCCAGGAGCTTTTTTCACCATTCATCTATTTTTTTTCTTTTTAGTTGTACATGTACTTTTAGATGGGCTTGTATTTCTGGCCCCTATAATTTTCATCACTCTCTTATTATACAGTTTTTACTTAGTGTGTGCTTTCAGCATTGTACTCTGTTATGTGCATTTTTAGATATAGATTAATTCCTTCCCAATTTAGGGACTTATGGCTTTGGTGCTAGAATCCAGCCCATGTCCTATTGAAGGCGGGATTGGGGTAGTTACTACATATGCCCCGGGGGATGGTTCATGAAAAATTATTATCAGAGGAGTCAGCTATACCACATAACATAGGAATCTGTTCTTTTTTTTCTATGAAGTAATTATGTTAAGTGTATTAGGTGTGGTTTTTAGTTCACGGAGTCATGTGTTGGTGTGATGACTGACGTATTGATACACCATGACCCTATCTACTGATTTCCAAATCAGTGCATGAAAACCCTGATTTTTTGTGTGATTTCAAATTTTTTCTATATGTCAGCACAATCAGTTAAGCTCACTAGGTATGGTCTTTTGACCATGTCGCAACTATTTCATTCAAGATATCTCCCTGCGGAAAACCAGTTAGAGACCCATGTTTTGTATACACATATATCCCACCGAGTGATGTGGCCTCGGTGCAGGGCACTCATCCAGTTGAGGCACCAATGGTACCACTACCCATTAGTCCAATGATGACACCATCCCCAATAGCAGATGATGCATGCCGCTTGTGCATGATTCATAAGTTCCAGCACCTGAGACCCACCATTTACTGCGGAGAGATGGACCCATAGGTAGCAGAGTATTGGTTGGAGGCTGTGGTGAGAGTCTTTAGACTTGTAGGGACACCAACATACCTTATGTTGATCCTTGCTGTGAGTTGCCTTTTGGCAGCAGCAGACAGATGGTGGAGCCTGATGCTCTAGGTGCATAATGAGATGACTCTACTATGGACATTCATCAAGGGCTTGTTTCAGGTGGATTTTGTCCCATCCACCTTATGTGAAGTGCAGATATAGGAGATAATGCATATACAGTAAGGTATCATGATGGTAGCTCTGTACTCTTCGAGGATCCCCGACCTCTCGCGCTATTCCATAGATATGGTGTTGGAGATTTTCATCATGGCCCAGACCATCGAGCAGGGGATCAGGAGAGAGATCAGGGCTTCGATGATCTCACTCAGCATCCCAACACAGGCGGGGGAGCTAGAGAGAGCCATCATAGTGGAATGTTTCCATGATGAGAAGTCTCTAGCAGCGAGACCCACCACTAGTCGACATGGAGCGGAGTCATCTACAACTGGTAGTAGAGAGATTTTGCAGAGGTATAAGAGGACAAAAACCATGGGTGTACGATCGAATGACTCAGGATATGTTGTGCAGGGCACTTGGGCCAGTGACATACATGCCTGGAGAAGACCGTGATACTCATGGGGAGAGCAGGGTCACATGGCTCGTGACTGTTTGACCTGTCATACAGATGATCAGCTAACCATTGATATACCTCCCCATAATAGGCAGAGGTTTGATCGAGGCAGTCCTCAGGTAGGAGGCAGATGTGTCAGAAGAGCTGGTTGTGCAGCTGGTGGTGGATGCTGTTATGACTTGTTACCACCACCGACACCTAGAGGTCCACCCTGACCGTTTGGATTAGGTGGACATGCAAGATCTTATCTCTAGGATTCTAAGGCTTACGATCATGGTGCTCCAGAGATGATTCGAGCTATGATATTTGTCTTATCTACGATAGCTACAATTCTTATAGACACTGGTTCCAATCACTCTTTCATTGCCACTGCCCACATTTGGAACTCAGAGATTCTGACAGAGCCATTGGCTCAATATATACGGCTAGAGACTCCTACGAGAGAATACTCAATGATTTCACACTGGTGATGGTAGTGTGAGAATACTCTAAGAGGTGAGATCTTCGACTGGGATCTCCTCGTAGCAGCGTAGAGGCCTTCTGACATCATCTTGGGTATGGAATGGTTATCTACATTCCATGCTCAGATTGATTGTATTATGTTCAATGTGTGGTGTGTTTGTATTGGTAGGACAAGGTTCACCTTCACCAGGGATAAGGGATCCTTTTCAGCACCAGACGAACTTACCAGGAGGAGGGTGTAGCCGACCACTCATCAGTTGGCCTGCCTTATTCTCGGAGTAGTAGATGTGGAGTGTTCGAGCAATCCTATAGTGGTGGAACAGTACGTAGATGTTTTCACTGATGATGTAACAAGTATACCTCCTCATAGAGTGGTGGAATTTTACTTTTAAATGTACCACAAGAAAACACCATTATCTACACCAGTATATTGGATGGCTCTTGTGGATCTTCGCGAACTATGGGTATTGCTATAGGACTTGCAGGGGAAGGGATTCATCTGTCCCAGTTGTTTCTCCCTGGGCATCCCCAATTCTGTTCACCAAGAAGGCGGATGGGAGCTTGAGGCTATGTTTCAACTACCGGTACCTGAACCATGTGACCGTGAAGAACAAGTACCCAATCTTGGGGATTGACGACCTCTTTGATCAGTTAAAGGAGCTCGATGGTTCTCAAAGATAGAACCCGGATCAGGCTATCACCATGTTAGTGTTTGAGACGTAGATGTGTAGAAGGCGGCCTTCAGATGTGGGTATGGCCAATACGAGTTCATGGTTATGCCATTCAGCATAACCCACGATACAACAGTGTTCATGGGACTCATGAACATGATCTTCCATCCATTTCTTGATCTCTTTGTCGTTGTATTTATCGAAGACATTCTGATCTACTCGAGTACTATGGAGGAGAATTCCTAGAACTTACAGGTAGTACTCGACACCCTCCGAGAGCACCAGGTTTACGACAATATCTTTATGTACCAGTTTTGGATACAAGAGGTTCACTATCTAGTAAATTTTGTCTTAGAGGATGGAGATGCAGTTGACCCAGTGAAGATTGAGGAGGTACTTTCATGGGAGACACCTAGGAGTATGGTGGAGGTATGGAGTTTCCTTGGATTGGCTGGTTATTACTGAAGATTCATTCCAGTCTTCTCCAGAGTTGCATCACCCCTATCATCCTATAAAAAGTAGGGTCAACCCTTCATTTGGCCGGAGATATGCCAGAAATGATTTTAGGAGATGAGGAAAAGGCTGACTAGTGCCCCTATCTTGAGGCTTCCAGAGGAAGGCATAGGGTACATAGTATACTGCGATGCATTAGGGACCAGACTCAGGTGTGTCCTGATGTATGGGCAATCAATGATCACATATGGTTTTTAGTAGCTGAGATAGCATGATAAGAACTATGCTACCCATGACCTGATGATAGAAGCAGTGGACTTCTCCTTGAAGATGTGGTGACACTATTTTATGGGAGAATGTTTTATCATGTACTATAATCTCAAGATTCTCAGTTATATTTTCTCCTAGAAGAACCTGAACCTGAGACAGCGGTGCTGGCTTGAGTTCCTCCAGGACTATGTCTTCTTGTTAGTATATACTCAGAGGAATGGTAATGTTGTTGCACGTGTGCTTAGTAGGAGATCTGGTATACAGCTACTAGGAGAGGCAACATGGAAAATGTCTACATTATAGATATCCTCTATGGATTGAGACATAGTAGATTTTCTCTAGTATCTCATGGTCACTACCCCCACTCCATCATCGATTCAGGGAAGCACAACATGGAGACGCTAACTGAGAGACACGACGTGCATAGATATCCATAGGGTAGGCACCTTATTGATTTTCTGAAGGTGGGGAGCATATCATTCTCTTCAGATGACATACTATGGTGCTAGTTTCACTTCAGGAGGATGTGTTGAGGGAGTTCCACACATCCCTTATAGAGTTACATCCCAGAGTGGTGAAGATGTATCGGGTCTTCTGACGATTGCATTGGTGGCTAGGTTTGAGGAAAGTAGTTGCAGTTTCTTGTTTCTCGATGCCTCACATGTCTGCAAGTGAAGGTGGAGCATCAGGTACCAGTAGGATTGGTACAAACTTTAGAGGATGCATAGTATATGTGTGATGGGATATTCATGGATTTCATGATGGGGAATCCACATACAACTAGGAGTCATGATTCGATTTGGGTGATCGTTTACTGACTCACCAAGTCAGCCCACTTCATACCGATCAGAGAGCATGGTTTAGTAGAGTGGATGGGACACCTCTATGTGGATGGGATTGTGAAGATACATGTTATACCCTTGACGAATGTCTCCGATCGTGACACACGATTTACTTCCTGGCAATGAAAGTGGTTGAAGGAAGCTTATGGGACGCAGCTTCTCCTGAGCATCGCATTCCATCCTCAAATGGATGGTCAGACCGATTGGACCTTTCAGGACCTTGATGAAATTCTTGGAGCATGTGTCCTCGACTTTGTTCATTTATGGGAGGATCACCTACATTTTGGTGAAGTTTTCATACAACAACATATATCACTTCACCATAGGGATGACAACTTTTGACGTGTGATACGGGTGACCTTGCTGATCACCCTTGTCCTAGACTGCCCAGGGGAGTAGCACTGGTGGGACCAGAGATGATACGAGCTACCATAGAGAAGGTGAATATCATTCATGAGTCGATGAAGACTACACAGAGTAGGTAGAAGTCATTTTCTTATAGGAGACGGAGGCCTCTGGAGTTCAAGGATAGAGACAATGTCTTCCTACATGTCTCACCTCGACGAGGTCTATATAGATTTCGCCGAGGTGGGATGATATCTCTAAGATTAATTGAACCTTTTCAGGTCCTCATCAAAGTTTTCAAGGTGGAATACCGCTCTTCACTTCCACCCCACTTGCAGCGGGTGTAAGACGTCTTCCACATATCTCAGCTGAGAAGATACGTGCATGACCCATCTCACATCATCTACCATGGGGATTTGGATGTCGACGATGGGGAGACATTCATGGAAGCTGCAATAGAGACTGAGGATCGATAGGAGTGGGTCCTATGTGGACGGGCGATACCACTGGGGAACATTCTTTCACAACACGGGAACCTCTAGGAGAGCACATGGGCGAAGGAGTCTCAGATGTGTGCTGAGTCCCCACATTTTTCCCTTTGTTCGATTTGTAGCTTACGTGGATGTAAATCCCTATTGTGGGGATAATATAAAGACCCAAAATTTATGTGGATTTGTTTTTAAATACATGGGAATTATATGAGTCCATGAAAATTTACAGAGCATGATTCTGAGGCCTGGTGTCCCCAAAATCAATTACTGATGTTTTGTACGGGTACATTCAGTAAACATGCGGAAAAAAATTTATAACTTTTGAACTGGTTCTCAGAATTGAAATATGAGGGCACCGTTGATCATGCAGCACTAGTATATGCTTAAGGAGACATTCAATTCGATGGTACATAGTCGAGAATATAATATAGATTTTGGGTTTTCATGGAATGTAATAAAATAAAGTGATCTTCACTTTATTTAATTGTATCCCCCATGTGAGTGTTGGGTGGATAAAACCTCATCATGGAAGTTGGGCGGGGGGACCACATGAGACTAAAACCACCCAATTAATGGGAGGAGTGGAAAATATATCAACTCCCCTCCTTAATGAGGGATGAGTCCCTTGACCTCCTCTACCATTTATGGTGCCACCATCTCCCCTTTAATTAATTGGGACAACACATAATTTATTTTGCCTAATCCTTCACATTAATTAGGTGGAGCCATTAAATTTAATTTTTTTAATATTGTGCCAATGAAATAATAATATATCACAATATTTGCTTATTTTTGGGTTGGAACATCTATTCATATTTTCAAGAGAGCTTGGGAGTAAAGGTGTTCTCCAACAATGAACCTCCTCTTCCAATGAAGAGTAAATGGTGCATTCTTCAAATGAAGAATGCTGAAAATGACCTTCTTCCTCATTTCCACTGGAGCTTCAACCATCGTTAGATGTCTTCGATGACCAACATTAGCATCATCATCAATGAGATTATGCATCTCAGGTTTTGATTTGTTTGGCATTTGCAACGAATGATGACCTTCTTTTTCTGCATTCCATGACTCCTTCTAATGTCGACAACTGATAATCAAAGGTACGTGTCTAATTTTATGTAAGTATAATCTTTTCAAATGTTATTCATTTCACCCAAAACCACGATTGAGGGTTTTATTTATTCATACTTATGAGCCTCTTAATAACACCCTAACCACGGAGGGTGCAGGCCAAACCACATGACCCATCACCTCCACCGTTCTTGTTTGAGACGATCCTCTGAATGATGATATGGCGATGGAACAATGAAGGAGACGATGAAAAATGACTCACTACCCATGGTATCCAGGATCCATGCTGCCCCTCCAGCACCTCGGTGCACCTGGACGAACACCGTCGGCCTCCACCAGCTCTAGTCGTGCCGAACCGGTTGGACTCTCATAGCATCTCATGCACCTCACTCGGCTTATCAGCGGCTTCCCGTGGGCCCTGACCAGCCTGCTCGTGGCCTCTCATGCGCCCCGTTGGCCTACCCCCAGCCTCCATGTGCTCCGCTGGCCTACCTGTGGCCTACATGGCACCCTCCTAGACACTTTTCGGCCATATAGGCCACCCTCATCCCTGCCCAGAATCCCACCATCCGGCCTCAAGAGCTACCCAGACACCCCCTGTCCACCTTATGTCAATGCCACAGCCCTCTCGTCCCCCCACCAGCCCACCTTATGCCCTTCTAAGACACCCGATGTCCCACCTGGAGACCTACCTGGTTGCATCTCAGTCCGGTCGTGCCGTACCCGGTCCCCTGCCGACTGGGCTGTGCCCCGCTCTGTCGCCCGACGACCCGCATGGTGCCCAGCCCGACCGCTATCTGGCAGCCTCGTGCCCCACCCGGTCGCATTCCCTCCTTGTCGTGTCATGCCTAGTGGCCTTCCAGTTTCCCATCCTCCCGAACCGGCCTATGGCACAACTCGTTGTGCCCTGCTCATGACTCTCTAGGCCGAACATGCCTCGATCTCGGGCCGAACCGTCGTTGCGGCCTATTGGGTGGGGCCCAGTGTGCCGACCCGAACCTAACAGGCTGGCCCACCCATAGGACTGGGCTAGACCGATCATGTTTGACGTGGTCAACCTAGACCGAGTCAGCCAAGTCGAGGTTGGGTCGAGTCAGTCCGACCAGGTCAGACCAGAATCGGGCCCACTACTGACCCCATTACTTTTTGGGCCATTTCATTGGCATAGGATGATCGTTTGATGAACCGTCAGCGGTGATGGTTTTCTTGGAGCATGATAGTCCCTTTGATTATACCCTACTGGAGTTTAGGGTAATGTTGAGATATGGCCAGATTGTATAGTACATGAATACAAATGGGATCCTATGACTAAAATGTTAATAACTCACAAACTGGGCATCTGATTGACGTTCCATCTACTATGTTGAGACCACTATGACATGGAAGAACATTGAGATTTTTTTTTTGTGGGACATTGTGTCAGTTGGAGCATCGACAAATAGCTTGTGGAGAGGAACATCCAGAGATGAGCGATCAATTGTGCGGGAACCTCATAGCTCGCTGAGACATTAGAACTGCTGAGTGTATGACTCCGAGTGACTCTACTAGCCCTGTGGGGAGAGCCTTGGTTAAACTGTAGACCCACTGTACTCGATAGGAGAATTACCTCAGTAGGATATAAGGGGGAGCGCCTCTATGTGACCCAACAGACCCACAGTGGCGAGCGCATCTGTGTGGCGCAATAGACCCATGATAATTGACACATGGAGTATGTCAACAGGCTATGAGGGGGAGTGCCTATGTGTGACATGGAAGACCCATGGTGGGGAGTGGCTCTGTGTGTTGTGACATGCCCATGATACTCAACTAGAGGAGTACCTCAGAAGTCCAAGGATAGTGGGAAGCGCCACTATGTGATGCGACAGACCCACAATACTCGATAGAGGAGGAGTGCTCTAGCAACCGAGGTTTCGACAGTGTGTATGGGGATGTTACTTTATACTAACCCTATAATCAAATCATGGTTTGAGCTAAGTTTGTGACCTTTGTTTTTTCCTCATGATTGGGATGGGTTACATGATAACTTATGTATATTTATGGGCATATACATAAGTAATTTCTATCCGTTGATTTCATACTCTTTGGTTTATCATTGGATGAATTTTGGAGACCATGGTTGTCTCAGGGTCCCTACTAAGTATCATTATACTCACCCCTGCACGGTCTATGCCCACAACTCATTGCTTTGGATGTCGAAAACATACAGTGCTGACCGAGGATGAGTGTACGAGGACTGGACATTACCCGGATGTGGACCTCACAACGAATCGGTACCAAGAAGAGACTGATGGGCATGTAGCTCTTAAGAGGATATTTGTAACTACCCATCATATAGGATCTGTGGAGGACGATCCAGGAGATACTTTTCACCTTTCAAATGTTTTTGTCCTTTTCAGTTGTACATATACTTTCATTTGGGCTTGTATTTCCGACCCATTTACTTTTTAGCACTCTCATGTTATAAAATTTTAACTTAGTGTTTTCTTTCAGCTGTGTACTATGTTGTGTGTGATTTCAGTTATTAAAGAAATGCCTTCCTATTTTATGGATTTACGCCTTTTGTGCTGGAGGAAAGCCCCTGTCCTATGGAAGGCGGGCTTAGGTTAGTCACGACATGAGCCCTAGGGGATAGGCCATTAAACTAAAGGACTTTATTTTTAATATAAATTGAAAAAACAAAACATCACATATGTGTATATGTTGATTACCACCCTCATGAGGATATTTAATACAATTTTATTGACTACCTTAGAAGGATATAACAATTCAGACCTACTGTGAGAAAAAACACCCACCATAACATAGTTGTTGGCTCTTGGCCCAACAGGTTCTACCTGTTTCCTCTCAAACAGATGGTCCACTCTTTGGGGCCCAACCTCTTTCCCAAATGGGTTTACATACTAAAAAAATACATTATATGAGAAAAAATATTCTTTTAGTTATTAAATTTCCCAACCCACACAACCCATATGAAACAATTCATGTGTTCACACATTCTGGTCAAAAATCCCTGCCAATAATGTTTAGAAATGGCCATCAAATTAGGTAGTATGCCAAATTGAAGGGGTATAATTGCTGGTTTTGTGGCATGATGGTGGAAATATATGGTTGTTTGGTCAACTTTGGACAACCATATAATGTTATGTACAATTCCCATTGGGTGTTTTCTATTGATCACATGATGCCACTATGAATTATGTCCAGATGAGTTGGAATGATGGAAATATAGTGGAAGTGGGAGATTATCATTTTCCAAACATATCAATTGATAATATCTATACATGGGTTTGTATATAGAATGTGTGTTGTTTGTTATGAACAATATTTTTTGTATTATTGTGAAATAATTGGGAGAAATTTGAAATTATATTTTGGGATTTTTAGGATGGGTAATATTATTCATGTTACTTTCATTGATAATGGCTATGTATTAATACAATTGGTTTTTAATAACATGTATGGGTTTCTATGTTTTATACGAATTCATATCTATTTTTTTGTGGAATGTTGGGATCCATAGTTGGTGTGATGTGCATGTTCAGGTTTATGTATCTAATGATCTTATTTTAGTGCAGAGGTTCCATGCATCATAAATTTAAATTCAAATATTGAAATATTTATTGGGGAGAATCGTAGACTCGTGGGTAATAATTTTGGGAAAAAATTAATTATTTATGATATACGGTATATGATATATTATATCATGTAGTTGTGGTTTTGATTGTGGGAAATGGATTAGTTATTGGTAGTTTGATCACCATGATTTGGATGTACATCCTTGAATGGGTTTCTATTTCTTCGAAGTATACTAAGGTTGTTTCTCATCAACTTGTTATATAATGTGTGATGGTATGTGAAGTGGGATTAAAGAGGAAATTTCATTATTATGATAAGTAAACTATATTTGTTTCCCTTCACATTACTTATTGAATTTTTGTGTTTTTATGTCTTATGAAGAGGTTCTTAAAAAATATAAAAAAATTCACACATTTAGAGAATAAGGTTTTAATAATATTATAGCTTCTATACGTTATATATTTCATAGAATATATCTATTATTTTTTGAAAAATTATTTATAATATTAATAGGAATCATTTAAGAGAAAACTTTCACTCCATATAGATATTTCTAGAATCCAAGAGCATATGACCACCCCTTTTGAAATTATAATATACGTGGTTCCCTTACTTCAATAGTTCCATTAGTGGCCATAGATATAAATTCACAGAAATATTTTCACCCAATAATTCCTTCTATTTAAATAAATTACCAATATATATGTTTCCTCCCTTTTGAACCATTTCCTCATACTACCAATCATGTCATTCCCAGTCCCCCTAATTTTTCCAATTTCGTCCTTTATCCATTTAGGGTACATATATACTATTTATTCATTTTAAACCCATATAATATTACCTTGATTATGAATCAACATTCCACTAAAATTTACCCAACTCAAGTTTTTAACCTCTAATATAATGGATAAGATATATTGGACAAATAATTATTATGGTAAATGTTGAAAAATCGATAACTTTCTTTATATAATTTTTATTTTATTTTTATAATAATTATATGATTCTCTCTTCATGTAATTCTTAAAGTAAAAGGTATGAACAATCAATAAATTATTGAATTTGTACAAGGATTGTATAAATAATTAATGAGTATAATGAAGACATACTAAAAACATTAAAAATGGTAAATAATTGTGATATTTCATGGAGAAACACCCCAAAGCATTATTATTATAGAATTTATAGAAATAAATTGGAGAAATCTATATATAAAATAACATAAAAGTCTTAGGGAGAAATATGAGAAATAAATTTTTAGAAATTATTTTATTTTTTACTATAATGTATGATTGAAAATAATATATTATGAATCATCAATATAACATTCCTAATGGACTCTATGAAAACAATGTTAGGTAAATTAAACAATAAAATATGAGGTGTGTTTACATTAATAACCTATATGTGAGATGAAAAAGAAGAAGTGGAATTGGTATTGAGAATATTATAATATTTAATAAGTGTTTATTCATAAATAAAAAAAATTATCATACTGGAGTAGTTCTTGTTTTATGGAATTATATGATATTTTATATTAAATTATGTTTCTTTTTCTAGGATTCAATAACTAAAAATATAATATACAAAAAAATTTCTTCAGAAAATATTTTTATTTAAAAAAGACAATTTCTATTTGAAATATTTTAAAAAAATAAAAATTGTATGTGATATTTATTCACTTCAATATATTTAATTCAATGAAAAATACATATATTTATTCTTCCTTGATATAAAAATTATTTTATGACATTTTATAATTTTTTAGTTATGTTAGTCATACAAAAAATATAAATTGAAGTTATTTTTTCAGAAAATGCATCTCTTGAGACATTAATGGTTCAATGGATCATTTTTGCAATTATTAAAATCATGAATCTATTATCAACCTCTTGCGAATATTTTCATTATTCATTTCATTTAATAATCCATGTATGCAGTGAAAATTGATAGAGCATTACAATGAACAAAAATTTATGAAGCATTTTATTCAAAATTTAATTTCTCATAAAGAGTTCCTCATTATAACCCAATTTATATACAAAAATATATTTCATTACAAAAATTAATATGAAATTATAATAGATCTATTGTAATTTCCCATCATAGAGACACTCACGTCTAAAATTACAAGATAAGTATATATCATCAATCATAGAATTTTTGATATATCCTCATTATATTAACGAATATTTATATGATAATTTTCATAGATACAAAAATATGAATACATAATAAAATGATTATAAGATATTATTTTTGTACTAAATGAAGTTGAGTTAATTATGATCAACACAAATTTTCAATAATCTTAAAAAAACACTTTAGGGGTGGTGTCAAATCAATATTTATAATAATTTAAATGATGACTTCAATGGAAAGTTAAATGTATTTATTTATTTTATCAACAACCAAAAATTTATTTCAAAAGGGATATATAATTTGGAGGATTTAATTATAGAGAGGCTCATGTTAAAATATTAATTTGGGATTTAGACTTGTTTATATTTTGGCCAAAAACCATACCATATTTATCAAATAATTCTATGTTATTTTCAATATTATTTTAAAATCCCAAAAAATATGATAACAAAAATATAAAATACTGGTTTGCATAAAAAATACATTTTATATATTGAATTTTATTGGTATTCTCCATAAAATAATTATTCCAATAGAGGCAACGGTTATAAGCTTTCATAAAACACATGACGTTAGAGGATAAATAATTAACTAGTCTCATAACACTTTGGAATGAGAATATTATTATAGTGGAACCATTAAATGACATAATAAATATAATATAATCATTGAAAACATTACATGGAGTGAACTAGATTATCAAACATCAGTATTATAACATTTTTAACAAATATTCATTATATTACACAAAAACATTCATGAGGAGTGTAATATTTTAGTGTATTAAGAAAATATAAAACCCAAACCACTTTTCCAGATGTAAAATACATCATATATATAAATTTCCATTATAACTAGAACCCTTATTATAAATATCATTAATAATACCCCCATTTAAAATAAAGAGAAAAGAATCATAACTATGGGGGAGCTCAAATTCTCAATAATTGTAAACTAGTGAATACAAAATCATAAATTTAAAATAAGGGTATGATGGAATGATTATAAAATTTGATATAAACACCCATCATATCAAAGATCTTTGTAACACCCTGAAATTTTATGAAAAATATTCTTTTTAATTTTATTGATGCCTTGTGTTGTACGCTACCCCAAAAGGAGCTTGCACTACATGCATCCTTGACTTGGATTGCATTACACACAATCACAAACTTCCTCGATAGCTTGCGTCGTACGCAATACCGAGTTTCACCAAACAACGATATGCTATTAAAATATTTTTCAAACTACCCGTTATGAATAGTAATAACCACTTTTTAGAATTTTGTAAATTTTATCTTACAAAATTGACTTCATTTATGGATTCTGAATATCAAAAGTTGCATAGGGCATATTTTTTGTATTTTTCAGAAAACATTCAATTTTTGATGAATAGTGAAAACACTGAGTTACTATTTAAAATCTGACATTTCATTTAAATAATTATTTATTTTATTTAAATTTATTTTGAGTCAATATTGATACATAATACATATATATGTTCAATTTAATTCATTGAAGTCATTTTATAATAAATATAGTTATATAAAATTTTTATTGAACTTTTCACCGTATTTTACCCACCTCCTAGGAGAATTTGGAAATTCACATAAAACATTATTTTACCGCTTCTATGAGTGTAATTTAGAAAATCCGAGAGACACGGTGAATATCAAGGACTAAAATGTGGTTCAAGGAGATGAATGTAATTTTTTGTGTATAGTAACTTTTTAATTTTATTAACCACGGTTAAAAGTAAATAAGGTAATTAAGGGTAAACATGATATTATTATTACCCTAACACATTTCTTAATTCTATTTTATAAGTTTAATTCGATCAAAAACAACCTTAGGAATGAAATATGACCATTTAGGTCCACTTGGATTAGATTAGGACATTTAATATTGTTTTATTTAAAGAATAGTAAAAATAATTTAAATTAATTTTTATTAACTAAAACATTTTTAATATAGGGTTATACATAAGATAAATTCAACTATAAATATTCATAAAAATATAAAACAATTTCCTACAAAATGGTATTTTATTTATAATTTTTATATATTAAATAATTTAATTTATTTATGACACAATGATGATGCAGTAATTATCTTATTAATAAAATATTGATATAATTGATGATATAAATACCCAAATAAAGGTAAATTGATACTTTTTATTAATTAAATTAAATTTCAAGGATAATATGACATGTTATTATGGATTTAATTAACGTTTTTCGAACTAATCATTCTGTTATGATTTTCACAAAAATCAATTACCAAATAGTGTCAAAATTGAAATAAAATAGATTTTAAAACAAATTTTATATTATTAATTGTAATTTTATTCCTAAAAATTTAAGGATCGGCCAAATGACTTAGATAATGTTATATATATTAATAATAAACAACTTGTGGTTCTTTTGGCTTGTTATAGTAAGTTTATTAACCATATAGTGTAAGAAAAATAGAAGACATAATAAAAGTAAAATTGTTTTACTTAATGTTAAATCAAAATGATAAGGTACAAATAGAAACCTAAACTAGTCTAAATTATATTAGATGAGAGTATTTCGACCCATACCCACATTATAATTGAAATAAATCAATTTGGAGCTATTATAAACCGAATATGACTTTATTATAAAATGATATTTTATGTTTTTTCAAAGGTGCCCCTCTCCTCCCTTATAAAAAGGGCACCCATTCCTTCTTCTCTTCACACCCTTTTGAGCCTTGAATCTTGGAAAACCCATACCAATTTCTCTTCTACACTTCCCTGGAAACATTTTGGAGGTTCTGGACTTCTCAAAAGACCATATCTACTTCTATATGAGGAAGCTTAAAGGTGGTGCGTCGAAGAAGAGGAGGTTCGGATACATACGAAGCATATTAGACATAAGGCAAGAGATAATTTTTCCAATCTCATTCTTATCCAAGATTATTTATTCGTAAGAATTTACTGGGGTTATGTTTATTATTTATGTCCATAGGTTCTAAAAAAAATTCATAAAATGTTTAATTTCCATCCATGTATGTTTAAAGTCATTCTTACCCTTTTGTTTACATTTATCACATCGCATGGAAGGAATCTTTCTTTTGTTTACCATACGAGGTTCTTTTTGAATTTTCCTACAAAAGTATGAGAAGAATGTTTTTTTTAACTTATACGGTGTGAATAGATTTTTGCAGTTTCATAACGCCTCATTTTCATAAAGCTTACCCTACAATATTTTATGACTATTTTCAACAAAATACTTTTCTTTTAAAATTGCATGGAATTTTGTGAAAAGAAAACGATTTTGAAGAAGAAATGATATTTTCTTCAAAAATTCATTTCAAGTGTTTTACCAAAACCATTTCCCATATATTATGACATTATTTCATATGTTTATATTTCAAATATAATGTCTCTATGATTTACATGTTTTCACTTTTCGTGTGATGAAATATCCATTTGTTTTATATGGTTTATGAGATGATGGGACGATGTTTATGAAACCCATTTTATTTTTTGGGTTATGATGAATGTTTTAAGATTATTTTGTGGCACAAGTAAGAATGATTTCATTATGATATGAGTGGGACCTATATCTCCCTCCAATGAATTGGTTAAAGATTTATATCTCATGAGATAGACATGGATGGAATGGTAAGTTAATCTGGATTAGTGTTACAGGACCGGAACGAGGAGTGAACTCGATTTAGAATGGGAATTTTTCCACTATCATGGTCTTGGCATCAATGATTTGGATAATATGGAAATAATAACATGGGCCTAATGGATGCCATATTACATATTTTTTTACCATTCTAGTTTATCATGACTAATGTTCCTTTATGATCTATTCCTTGTGTACATCCAAGATTTATGTCGTTGCTCATGATTTTGATGTTTAGATTTTATGTTCATGTTTTTGCATTCAAATGTTTATGGATTGTTTTATGTTCTCTATGTTTACCCTTACTAATCATTTTATCTCACCCTTTATATTTTTTCTTTTCCCCAGGATTTAAAGAATGGTTTTAGGTAAGAAAACAAAAATGGAAGATCTTTATGGGAGATGTTGAAGATCATTCACCACGATTAGAAGATTATTTTTCCAAGTTTCCAAATATACTAAACTATTACGGTCCTTGTGTGTCTGTTTTCATTATGTATTAAGTATTCCACAAAAGTAATGTAATGTACATGTATGTCAAGTGTTGGGTCTTTACAGTAGGTATTAGAGGAATTTTTTAGTTAACATTTGGAATCTAGGATGAAAAAACATTAGTGAGATCCCTAGAGATATTTCTATGGTATGTCTAGGGATGTCCTTAAGGTTAAGTGTATGTATAGGTTATTGTCCTAGAATTATGGTAACAATATTAGAATTAAACATAAGATGTTAGATATTGAAGGTACTCCTGCTTTATTATGTTGTTTTCCTAGCATGAATTTTTCCTCTCACACTATTCTTTTTGGGTTTTAGACAATGGCTAGAACCTTAAGGAACCGTGTTGATCAATGTAATGGACAATGAAATGATTTTTGTCCCGAGAAACCAAATGTGATGGGGGCTGGAGTGACAAATCTTATTGCTATACTTACACAAGCTATGAATCATTCTGGATTTCCAAATGGTCAGATAAGGGAACAATATTCTATTGAGTCCATCATGAGGCAACGCCCACAGTCTTTCAATGTGTCTTCTGATCCACTTGTTACTAAACAATGGATCAATACCATTGAAAAGATATTTTCCATACTTTGCTGTTCAGAACATGAAAATGTCATTTTATCTGTTTACTGTTTAGAAGGTGAAGCAGACCAGAGGTGGACTCTAATTAAGAATACAAGGCCCCAAGATGAAATTGAATCAATGGAATGGGATGAGTTAAAGATCTTTTTTTCAGTAAGTACTTCCCTCATATTCTTCGAACAATGATGGAAAAGGAGTTTCTTGAGCTTAAGCTGAAGGATTATGAATCTGTTGGTATATACGAAGCCAATTTTACAAGACATGCAAGGTATGCTTCCAGCTATATCATCCAACTTGAATGTAAATGTGATCAATTTTTCAGTGTCTTAAAACCAAGTCATCGAAGGGAATTAGATATAATTGACTTCAGTAGCTATGAGGAAATTGTGTGTTGTGCTATCAAGGTAGAACTAGAAGTTTTTGTAACATATCCATCTCATGTTTTTGACAAGAAACGAAAGATGGAGTTTAAAGAGAAATCACATAATAATGGTGAAAAGATGAAGAATGCTTCTTTATGCTCAATGTGTGGAAAGATGCATTGTGGAGATTGTATTAAAGGGACTATAAAATGTTTTAATTGGGGAAAACAAGTTCATCTAGCAACTGACTGTTGATGTAATGGAAAAGGGTAGCTAATGTTTTGAATAAAGAAAAGACAGCATAGAATGCACCACCAACATTTCAATGAATCAATTGCAAGGAAATGGGTAATTATGATAATTAATGCCATAATCCCATGGTTAATGATGATCAACATGAGAATCCATTTAAGGAAAAGGATAAAGTGAAGTCACATGCAATCACTATTTTTTGATGTTGAGTATGAAAATGAAGTTCTGTAATGATTAAGTTTTTATGTAATGGTATTTCAAAATAGTATCATGGAATCTCATTTATACTATCATAGAATTTTGAAATATTTTTGTATTGGTCCATTGTGGTTTTCTATAAAAATATGGTACCAGTAACCATGAAAATTCATTCAAATATTTTGGATAGCAGATGATATGTGCATAATGATGGGATAAGGAGAAAATGAATTGTTTGATAGTATTCATGATATCAAGATTGATATAAAGACTAAGTGTTATCATGGTTTGAGTATATAGAATTTTGAGGATTTTAGTATGTGGAAAGTGTTAAATTTTAACTGCATTCATGATTTCACTAAGGTTCAATGGGTAATCATTTTTCTATAGAATATATGATTAAGGCCTTTGAATGTTTGGAATGTGACCAACAAGATATATCGTATGATATATGGGGGATAGATGATAGTATTCATGTACTTCTTATGTGACCTCTCAAGTAATCATTTTCTTTACACTTTGATATTGGACTGAAGTATTTGGGATAAGCTTAAAGGTTTGAATGGATTAAGTTCGACATTAGATAGAATTATTTAAGGGTAGAATTTTTCTTTGATATAATTTATGGAATTTTATAATAATGTAGTTTTAGAAAATGGACAAGCTGCGGGATGGGAGACAACACGTCGTGTCGGACGAGGCTGTGGGAATCAAACCCACAACTGAAGTGCGACAGGCCTTTATCGCCTACCACTGGCCTACAGGAAGTCCTTGTTTAGTAGAAACCAGTTTTATTATATTAATCAGTATGATATATGAAGTATAAGTCTATTTGAGGAACCATATATGATTAATCTCACTATTGATGGACTTATGTATTTTTGATAAATTTTTCAAACCTTTTGTTTAAGATATATGGAATGACCCATCATTCTATCATATGATCTGCAAACACTTCACGAATGACAAATTCAAAATCATTTCTTCAAGAGATGAAGTGGAAATTATCTAATGAACAACCAACGGTGAGACTATACCAAAACAAGAATGTATTTCTTCTAATTCCAATTGCTTCATCTTTAGGGAAATTATCATGAAAACCAAAAATGTTGTCCTAGTGCCCTTATATCAGATGAATCAGATGGTACCTTAGATCATCACAAATCTATGGATTTGTGATTGTTGGATTTCTCATATCCATGTTCTCAACCAATCTCTATCAGAACATGATGGTCATATTTCTCTTCCATATCTATATTTTCACCTATGTTCTCCTATGTGGAAACCCAGTGATTAGTTTATTTGGGTAACTGTTACGTTTTATACATTATTTTTTAAATATTGGATTTGGTATTCCATTTTACGATGTGGGTTTCTATTAAAGAATATTTCGAGTAGTAAACCATTTATAACCCCAATGAATTTCGAGGGCGAAATTCATTTTAAGGGGGGTAGAATGTAACACCCTGAGATTTTATGAAAAATATTATTTTTAATTTTTCTGATGTCTTATGTTGTATGATACACCAAAAATAGATTGCACTACATGCATCCCTGACTTGGCTTTCATTACACGCAATCATGACGATCTTCTATATATTTTGTCGTACGCAATACCGAGTTTCACCAAACAATGATATGCTATCAAAATATTATTAAAACTAGCAATTATGAATAGTAATACTCACTTTTTAAAATTTCGTAAATTTTAACATTCAAAATGGACTTCATTTTTGGATTCGGAATATCGAAATTTTCCTAGGGTGATTTTTAGGTATTTTTCTGAAAACATTCAATTTTTGATGAATAGTGAAAACACTAAGTTACTCTTTAAAAACCGACATTTTATTTAAATAAATATTTATTTTATTTAAATTTATTTTAGGTTAAAATTGATACATAATACATATATATGTTCAATGTAATTAGTTGGAGTCATTTTATAATAATTTTAGATATATAAAAATTTTATTGAACTTTTCACCATGTTTTAACCACCTCCTATGAGAATTTGTAAATTCACATAAAACAAAATTTTTCGGCTTCTGTGAGTGGAATTTCGAAAATATGAATGACGCAGTTAATATCAAGGACTAAAATTTGGTTCAATGAGATGAAAATAATTTTTGGTGAATAGTAACGTTTTACTCTTATTTACCACGGTTAAAAGTAAATAGTGCAATTAAGGGTAAAACTGATTTTATTATTACCCTAACTCGTTTCCCAATACTATTGTATAAGTGTAGTTCGACCATAAAGAACCCTAGAAATAAAATATGACCATTTAGGTCCACCTGGATTAGATTAGGACATTTAATATTATATTATTTAAAGAATAGTTAAAATAGTTAAAATCAAAGTTTAATAACTAAAACATTTTTAATATAGGGTTATACATAAGATAAATTCATCTATAAATATTAATTCAAAAGATAAAAATATTTCATACATAATTATATTTTATTTATAATTTTTATACATTAAATAATTTCATTTATTTATGACAAAATGATGATGAAGTAATTAATTTATTAATGAAATATTTACATAATTGTAGTTTTAAATACCCAAATAAATGTAATTTGAGACTTTTTATAAATTCCAATAATTTTATAGGTTAATCTGACATGTTATTATGATTTAACGAAATTTTTACGAACTAATTATCCTGTAATGATTTTCACAGAAATCAATTACCAAATAGTTTAAAATTTTACATAAAATAGTTTTTTAAAAAATATTATATTATTAATTTTTTTTATTCCTAAAAATCTAATGTTCGGCCAAATGAGTTAGATAAGGTTATATATATTAATTATAAACAAATCGGGGTTCGTTTGGTTTTTTATAGTAAGTTTATTAACCTTATTGTGTAATAAAACAAGAAGACACTGTAAAATTAGAATTATTTAACTTAAAGTTAAATCTAAATGATAAGGTTAAAATAGAATCCCAAACTTGTCTAAATAATATTCGATGAGAGGATTTAGACCCATTCACACCTTAACATCGAAATAAATCAATTTGGAGCTATTATAAACTAAATATGACTTTATTATAAAATAACCTTTTATGTTTTTCCAAAGGTGCCCCTCTCCTCCCTTATAAAAAGGGAACCCCTTCCCCCTTCTCTTCACACGCTTTTGAGCCTTGAAGCTCGGCCAACCACTGCCCATTTCTCTTCTGCACTTCCGAAGAAACATTCTAGAGGTTCTGGTCTTCTCAAAAGACAAACTCTACAACCATAAGAGGATTCTTAAAGGAGGTTTGTCGAAGAAGAGGATGTTCGGATACATACGAAGCATATCAGACATAAGGTAAGGGATAATTATTCCAATCTCATTATTATTCGAGATTTTCTATTCGTAAGTATTTACCGGGGTTATGTTTATTATTCATTTCCATATGTTCTCAAAATGTTTTCATAAAATGTTTAATTTTCATCCATGTATGTTTAAAGTCATTCTTACCCTTTTTTTACTTTTATCACATCATATGGAAGAAATATTTATTTCATTTACCAGACGAGGTACTTTTTGAATTTTCTGACAAAAGTATGAGAAGAATGATATTTTTAACATATACAACGTGAATGGATTTTTAACGTTTCATAATGCCTCATTTTCATGATGCTTACCGTTCAATATTTTATGAGTATTTTCAACAAAATACTTTTCATTTAAAATTGCATGGAATTTTGTGCAAAGAATATGATTTTGAAGGAGAAAGGTTATTTTCCTTAAGAATTCATTTCAATTATTATATAAAAAACATTTTCCTTCTATGATGACATTATTTCATATGTGTATGTTTTATGTATAATGTTTCTATGATTTACATGTTTTCACTTTTCTTATGATGAAATATCCATTTCTTTTATATGGATTATGTGATGGTGGGATAATGTTTATGAAACCCATTTTATTTTTTAGGTTATGATTAATGTTTGAGTTTTATTATGTGGAACAAGTATGAATTATTTAATTATGATATGGGTGGGACCTATATCTACCTCCAATTAATTGTGTAAAGATTTATATCTAATGAGATAGACATGGCTGGAATGGTAAGTTAATCCAGTTCAGTGTTACAGGACTAGAATGAGGAGTGAACTCAATTCAGAATGGGACATTGTCCACTATGATGGTCCTTGCAGCAATTCCTTGGCTAATATGGAAATCATAACATGTGCCTAATGGATGCCACAAATACATGTTTTTTACCATGCTAGTTTATCATGACTAATTTTCCTTTATGATCTATGCCTTCTGTAATTCCAAGATTTATGCCGTTGCTCATGATTTTGATGTTTAGATTTTTTGTTCAAGTTTTTGCATTCAAATGTTTATGGATTATTTTATGTTCTCTATGCTTACCCTTACTTAGAATATGCGCTCTCCATTTATATGTTTTCATTTCCCCAGGATTTAAAGAAAGGATTAATGTAAGAAAACAAAAGGGGAAGATATTTATGGGAGATGTTGAAGATATTTCACCATGATTAGAAGATTATTTTTCCGAGATTCCAATGACACTAAACAATTATGGTCCTTGTGTGTCTGTTTTAAATATGTATTAAGTATTCTGCAAAAGTAATGTAATGTCCATGTACGTCAAGCTTTGGGTCTTCAAAATCTTAATCATGAGTCATGACATAATTTTTTGTGAATTAATAAGTCATGGATCATTATAGAATCAAAGAACATGATAAATGTGACAAGATCATTGTCATAAGACCTAGAATAATGGAATATACAAAATCATTGAATATATTATTCCAAGGATACCAAAACGAAATTCATGTTGTTTTAGATATGGGATTACCGCCATCGTACCAACATCTAGCATGGGCTAACCACTAGTGCACCCAATTTTTGGGGATTGGAAAAACAACCCACAAACCCTACTTTACATAGTTTGAAGAGACACCATTTTACTGTCTTATATAATAGAAAATTTATCACAATCCATTTCATTGAGTGGATATTGAGGCCCCCCTAAATCACATAATTGAAAAAAGACACATGTGTAAAATAAGATTAATAAATATTAAGCATATCATTAACCAGTAAAATGAAATGTTTTTCCTAAACATTTCAAATCATCATAACATGTTGAATAGTGCGAGGTTTCATTAACATTTCATCATTTCATCATAGAATAATACATAGAAAAAGAATTCTGATGTATCTGAATTTTATCATGGTATAACCTATTGAAATGAATTGATTTTCTCCAACATTATGCAATCAAAAACATAAACAATTCATGGTAAAAATAAGTGTGAAATCTATGGATCAAATTCTTAGTAAATCATAACTAACATAAAAGGATGACATCTTAACTATAGAAATATTTTTAATTAAAAACACTATGAACATTTCATGTGGAAAATATATCTTCTATAATAAAATTAAAAAAATACATAAAAAATACTTTTTATAAAATTATATTGTAAAATAAAATATGATGGTATTAAAAGCATTTAAAACATTTCATGATGAAAATATCCATTCATATTTGAGAAGAAAATTTTGAAATATATATCATTTTGAAAATACTATTATCTGAAAGAACTAAAAAATTATATTTAATATACTTTATTGAAAATACTATTAAATAAGGTTTGAATTTTCAGTCATTCCATACATGTTAAAAATATACTCATGAAACACTTCCATTAAAGACCAAAATGGACTTTTTTGGAAAAGGAAATGAAGATTAATTTTAATTTTTCGTTTAAAAGTGGTATAAATTTATTTCAAATTTAATGGATAATTTTAAATAAAATTAAAACATTTTATGAAACCATGGTTATTGATGAAAACATATTTCTATCCGAAAAAATAGATTACAAAGGATTTTTAGGAAAAAGATTCTCATTTATTTTATTTTCAAAATATCATAAATATTGTTCTATTAGATTAAAATATCATGAATAAAAAGATAATAATGAAAATAAATATTTTATTGTGATATGAAAAATAAGTTTTTACCATAGGGAGATCAAAAAGACTCCTGATAAATGATTATATTGTAACATAAAATCATAACAACATTGGTGTTTTTGAATAAAAATTTCCAATAATGAATAAATTTACACATACCATAATATTTAATGACTATTAATAAACTCATGATATAAAATATCAATGGGGCTGTATATACACATCATTACCGAATATGGTTCTATAACATTACATACATCTCAGAAGAATAAAACATTAAGAAAATTTATCTTACCTTAAGTATTCACTTCTATTATATAAGTTCAAAAATCCTATATATAAAATATACTATGATTCATAACATTTTATTGAAAATTATTTTTATATATCATTTATAATATTATCTCATTATGACCTTTTATTACCCATTTATTAGCAATTTTGTGTTATAGTTACGTTTCATGTAACAACTAATTCTTTTCATTATAAGTTATGAATATTAATTTTTTAATAATACATTAATCATGTTTACACAACCTCAATAATGATAAATAAAATATATATATAATATATATATTATGTATGTTTTTATATTAATTTATAAAAGATATAAACTGATAATGAAATACAAAGTTCATAGAGGCGATTGTTCATACATACATATAAAAAAGTTTCTATTGTCTCAAAATAAGGATTGGAAGAGAAATAAATAATTTTTTATTAATAGAGAATCATTTTTATGCCATATTTTCCTTAAACTCATCTTTATTACCTTCCAAGTAAATTAATATGGAAACATATCAATTAGTGTTGCAGTAGTTATCTACGCACAGAAATGACTTTATAGTTTTCCCACAAAAATTACTGAATGATGTTATCTAAGATATAATATTGAAAAGACAATATTAATATCATAAATATAATATCTAAAAAATAAATCCATAATTATGTTATAACATGGAAGGATTTAATTCAATAGTGAATGACATATGTTTAGGATGTTGTTGTCTTCCATACAACGAAACAATGATTCCCCAACCAATTTGATGGAATTGGAGATAGTTATATATCATTCCCATAAAATAACAACATACAATTATATGTATTATAATAATTTTATTATATTATCATGGAAAAATAATAATTTAATGAGGTCGAGAATAAAAAAGAAAATCTGTATTGAGGAATTTTACATATACATTAGATATTATCAATTGGTTTGCACTGAAAGCCTTCCTAGGATTGATTTTTGTTCAACCTAATGATTAAGAATAGTATAAAGGAATAAAAGAGGTTATTTGTGAAATTGTTGGAAAATATGAAATGGTATTATGGTGTTAATAATAAATGATATGAGGTGTCCTTCTATAAGTGGGTGACTAGAAGACTTTTTTTATAGAAAATTGTATCTGAATGTTTTTTAAAACCCACATAGGTTAAATGTAGATAAAATTAGAATCAAAGAAAATATACGGTATAAATATTTCAAAAAATAGATTTTATTCAATTTTATATGCCATTTTAACAATGCAGTTTTTAGTTGACCCCTAATGAAAAAAAATTTACATTAACCATGGGTAATAAAATTTATGATTTGTAAAATTTTTTTGGAAGAAATTAGTTACACAGGTTAGATAATATAAATTAATCTGATTCCATGTACGGGGTAGTATATACATATCTAGTAGGAAATTATGATATAATGAAATAGAATGCATAATGTGAGAGTAGCTATCTTCCAAAAATGATAGAATGTTAATTATAATATGATAATAAAATAATATAGATAATCTAGAAATGCTCAACCAAAATCCCAAATGTGGGGGAATTTAACACTTCTTCTCAATAAAAAAATATGAACAATTACCATGTTTTTTACTCTAAAAGACCATATTTGATTACTGTAATCATGAAAAACTACCCAAAAATCCATATCTAGGTCAGTCACATTGTTATTATTATTCAATTCTAAGGGAGAATTATCTTATAATGATTTATCATGGGTACTCTCAACATAGTCATAGTGGAGGGGCATGCTCTTCACTTTTATTCACCACATATAAGTGAGAACCAAATACTGTAGATCACACACTCCCCTCTAAAGCTTAATATCATTAAATTCCCACACTATAGATAGTTTAAATGCACATTTTTGGGTATGGGAGAGAATAGAATCATCATATGAAAGTAGTTTGTGTAGCATTAAACATAGTTTAACTGGGGGGTACCATCCATGCAACACCATTGATGAACATTATTAATTTTTACCTTCAGTAATTATTCACCTGATGAATCATAACACACACAATAAATCACATAATATCATGAATGCCTCAATTAATGAATTCAACAAGTTTTTGATTAAATACAACTAATTTTAGTATACTCACACGTCCAAATTTGGGAATCATGTATAGATAATTAGAAGGTATAATATCAGTGTCACAATCCTTCCCTAAAGGTGTACAATTGATTTACCCTGAGGCACATGATGTGAGAATATGAAATTGTCCTTTCATGTGTCTCACCGAATGACACTAAATTTCTTTACCAAGATACATGGCTTTCCCAGTGTGGATGAATTCCATTTAGAGTAAAAATTGTAAAAAAATTGTATCGTAATATCCGAGCAGTATACAACTACTAGTTCCAATGATTTAATGATGTTCCTATCTACATTGGTCTTTCAAGAGATCTTTTCAATGTGCAAGCAATACTCCCCAATACACAATGAAGATTGTGGTCAACCCAGCAGTTGTAATTTTGTGTCTCCCAAACACCATGTACTATTAGAATATGACATTTTTAATGCTAATATAATTCACATGTGGGGATCATGGGATATAATGCATGTACACCCTATACACATCAATCTATCCACCATAGATTACATGGTGTTTGACTTGGCCACATGATGTGCAATACCATAAGGTTTCCAGGTCATGTACTATATCTATATGAAGAGGTTACATGCTAATATGGTACACAGAGTGTCGAGAAACAAAATTTTGTGTTATATTTATCTCCACATATAAACCGTACATGATATATTTTCTTCATACTTCACACTATGTAGTTGTAATTTTTGATGAAATTTTTAGTTCTTAATGTGTCATAATTTCACACCTGCATGACTATCAGATCCATAGTCAACAATCACCATAGATCTTAAATTTTTGGAACATAATTTCTAAAACAAATTTAGTGTATGGTCTTTATCCAAATTATTTTCTCACATACATCATCCATAACATTGCACTGATGAATGTTGAACAAATGAAGTGATAATATGTTTTCCAAACCATGATCACCCATGGTGATAAATATATTTCATTTATTCATTCAATACAAACCCCCTACTCATGGTCTTAATATATTTAAACAAATAATGGTTTCACAAAGATATATTACGAGGTATTTTTTTGGGTTTCTGACAAATGGAAATTTTACTGATGAATGAGTGAAGAACAGTTGTATGAAGTTATAAATAATAAATGTGATGAATAAACCTCATAAATTGTTCATTTCATCATCAATATGATGTTATTTTAATGGTTAAAAAGTTATAAATAATATAAATTTTCAAACCCCATGAAGAAAACCCAATAAACAAAACTAATAAATTGATCCAGGAATCATTCTTTTTAGAAGGATTGAATCCCATTTCACATTGGATAAAAAATAGGGGTAAATCCACAAAAAAACATCCAAAGATAGGTTTTGATCTACTTATGGTGTTGAAAATTCACTAGATTATGCTTGATAAATAATCCTCATACACTATTGTTATGGAAAATCCTAGTGGTACCAATCCATTGAAACATAATACAACATCCCTGAAATATCCCCTCTATAGCTCCTCCTCAATAAATCCGAGTTATGTGGAAACCCCTCGGATTTTACCAAAACCAATATTTAATATTTGATGGATCTATATAGTTTAATCAAAATTAATTAATTAGATTATTAATTTATTATTACTTCTATGAACTCTTTTCAAACGAACACAAAATGCTGAGAAATGTTATATTGTCCCTAGGATAAAAGTTGTGTTACATATGTCACCGAGGAATCATATTCCTCATATAGTAATCCACTTAGGATATATTATATTATTACAAAAACAACTACATGTTCATGATATATTTTTTAATAAAATTTGAAATTACTAATTTCTTTCCACCTAAGACATAAAAATCGAGGGATGACATAATTCACGGCACTAAAAATATGTTGTACCTCTCGTACCCCTCGTGGTTTAATTTTCATGATCACAATCACTCTCTTATTTATCTAATGTTGTTTTAAGTGTTTGTGTTGATAGGAAAAAGTTTTCCAAGGAATTGGGCCAAGAAGGAATGAAAGTGGACTGATTTCAGTCCACCGGCCGACCGGTGGATGACCACCGGCCAGCCGATGGAGCCTGGACAGAAGGCATCCCCTCTGTCCAGACCACCGGCCAACCGGTGTCCCACCACCGGCCAGCCGGTGGAACCCAGACAGGCCGGACAGCTACTGTCTCAGCACCGGCCAACCGGTGGACTCCTCACCGGCCAGCCGGTGGTGCCTGGGCAGAAGGACCCTCCCTTTTTCAAAGCACCGGCCAACTGGTGGCCAAGAACCGGTCAGCCGGTGGAGCCAGTCAAACTAGCCATTGGGCTTTGACCAGGCTTGTCCACTTGACTCCCAACGGCTCCGAAGGCCTCTCCAACGGCACCGAAGACCCCCAAAGGCCATTTTAGGGTTCCCCCTTTATAAATAAAGGACTAGGATGCCTCAGAACAATAACTAAGCCAAAAGTAAGCCCACGGGAACATTTTTCAACAATTTGGCGAACCTCCGGTGGATTCCTTCAAGGAACCTCAATTGCTCCAACCCACTTCCACATCCAAGGAGCACCACCATAGAAGCTTGGGAGTGCTCTTCATCATCTTCATCAATCCATTGGCGCCCAAGACTTCTCCACATTACGGTTTTTCATTATTTATCTTTTTGAGCATCAATTTGGGTTTATGCCTACAAACCCCTCCTTTCTCTCATCTTCCTTTTGTTTGGGTTTTCACACCACCTTCAAGGTGTGAAGAGGTTAGTCAAGACTTCCCCTTAAAAGGCTTGAGTCATAGGTGAGCTATCCTTCACCTGTAAGAAGGCTAGTGGGTTCTTGCTCAACCATTAAAAGCAAGTGGGTTCTTGCTCAACCATTAAAAGCAAGCTGTAATAGGTTCTAGACTACCTTAAAGTCTAGTGGGTTTCTTGCTAAAACCATTAAAAATCAAGCAGTAGTAAATCTCTCAACGGTTGAGTTGGGAGCGGAGACGTAGGCTTTGGTTTAAGCCGAACTCCGTTATCAAGTTTTGTGTCTTGCCTCTTTTATTTCCGCTGCAATTTTTACTTTGATTTTAAATTGTTAATTATTTTTTAAAAGGCAATTCACCCCCCTCTTGCCATCACTCTCTGGCCCAACAATTGGTATCCGAGGAAAAATTTGAGTAATACCCTAACCGGTTTCAAATTCAAGATCCATTGTGATGGCTTTAACTTCTTTCGCCCCCGAAGACTATTCTTTGGGTCGTGCTCCATTCTTTGATGGAACCGACTATACTTATTGGAAAACTCGCATGACCACTTCATGTAGATGTATAGGTTATCCTATTTATAGAATTGTCATGCATGGTTATTCTCTCTCTTCTCCCGATGATTCCAAATGGACTCAAGCCGATATTAAAAATTTTGAGCTTAATGGAAAAGCCATGAACGCTCTTCATTGCGGCCTTGATCATAATGAATTCAATCGAGTTTCCACATGCACCTCATCTCATGAAATCTGGGAACTATTGGAGGTTACCCATGAGGGGACCAACAAAGTTAAGGATACTAGATTGGATATGTACCGTCAAGATTTTGAGTCTTTCACCATGCACCCACACGAAAATATTATGGAAATGTTTACTCGTTTTACTGATGTTTTCAATGGGAGAAAGTCCCTTGGTGATGATGTTTCTGCAGAAACAATGGTCAAGAAGATCCTTTGGATCTTACCATGCACATGGGCACCAAAAGTCACGGCAATCCAAGAAGCAAAAGACATCAAGAACATGCCGGTCGAAGAGCTCATCAGATCCCTCATGACCTACGAGATCACCATGAGGAGGCAAGCTGAAAAGGAAGGCAATCTCATCAAAACTCCAAAGAACATCCCCTTCAAAGTTCAAAAATAAGAAAGCTCCTCCTCCTCATCGTCTTCCTCTTCAAGCGGCGATTCAGAAATTGAGAATCTTTCCCAAAAAATGCACAAATTCATGAGGAAGCACAAGAAGAAGAAATCCCGCAAGGTTCAACCCAACGAAAAATCTGAGCCCGAGGTAACATGTTACGGGTGTGGCAAGAAAGGTCATTACAAGCCCGATTGTCCACTCAAAAGAAAAAGGCCAAGCAAATGAAGAAGGCATTCAAGGCCACATGGAGTGATAGCTCCACATCCTCCACCTCCTCCTCCTCAAGTGACAATAGTAAAAAATTCCTAATGGCATTCCATGAGGTAACCTCTTCTGACTCCTCTTCCTCTTGTTCTTCCAATTCTTTCAATCATTTATCTTATGAGGATCTCCAACATGCTCGAGATCAATTGGAGGAAGGTTTTCACGAACTTTCGTCCAAATTTTTTGCTTTAAAAAATAATTTCAAAAAACTTTCTTCCGAAAAAGATCAACTACTCAAAAAGAAGGAAGACTTGTCCCTCAAGATCCAAAACCTTCCCGATGTTGATTCTATGGAATCAAAAATCAAGTATTTAAGGGAATCCCTAGCTAAGTTCACTGAAGGTGAACATAACCTCTCGAAGCTCCTTGGTTCCCAATGCGTATCTAGAACCACCCAAGGGCTTGGCTATTCCAAGCAAGATTCCTCTTCCCATGCTCCAACAATTTTTGTAAGGGGGAGCTCCAAATATAAATTTTGCAACTATTGTAAAAAACCCGGGCACTTAATTTATGAGTGCAATTGAAAAAATGCCTGGTATGGAATTCCCAAAACCATTTTCTTTAATGATGAATTTCATAGGATAAGACCCACCACTAGACAAGTATGGATTGAAAAATCCCTTTTAGCGAGTCTCTCCGAGCCAAAATTTGTCTCGGTTTCAAAATCCTCTCCCCGGTGATTTGTTGTTTTTATTTAGGGGGAGTTAGGATCGTTTTAACCTTTTTGTCTTTTTTTTTTCAAAACCTTCATTTTCAAAACTTTCAATTCAAAGCTTTCAATTCAAATTTCAAAAATTTCAATTGGTTTAAAATCTCTATCTTGTTTTTCAATCCTTTCCCTCAATCAAGTTTTATGCCCCGTGCTATTTTGATAATCACAAAGGGGGAGAAATTCTTGGTTGATTGGGGGAGAAATATTTCTCTCATGCTTTTCTTTACTTTTCAATTTATCCTTTAAATCATGCCTTTCTTTTAAGTCTTTTACATTGTTTGTTTTGGTGATTGTGATCATCAAAATAGGGGGAGATTGTTGTACCTCTAGTACCCCTCGTGGTTTAATTTTCATGATCACAATCACTCTCTTATTTATCTAATCTTGTTTTAAGTGTTTGTGTTGATAGGAAAAAGGTTTCCAAGGAATTGGGCCAAGAAGGACTGAAAGTGGACTGATTTCAGTCCACCGGCCAACCAGTGGATGACCACCGGCCAGCTGATGGAGCCTGGACAGAAGGCATCCCCTCTGTCCAGACCACCGGCCAACCGGTGTCCCACCACCGGCCAGCCGGTGGAACCCAGACAGGCCGGACAGCTACTGTCTCAGCACCGGCCAATCGGTGGACTCCTCACCGGCCAGCTGGTGGTGCCTGGGCAGAAAGACCCTCCCTTTTTCAAAGCACCGGTCAACCGGTGGCCAAGCACCGGTCAGCCGGTGGAGCCAGTCAAACTAGCCGTTGGGCTTTGACCAGGCTTGTCCACTTGACTCCCAACGGCTCCGAAGGCCTCTCCAACGGCTCCGAAGACCCCCAAAGGCCATTTGAGGGTTCCCCCTCTATAAATAAAGGACTAGGAAGCCTCGGAACAATAACTAAGCCAAAAGTAAGCCCACGGTAACATTTTTCAACCATTTGGCGAACCTCCGGCGGATTCCTTCAAGGAACCTCAATTGCTCCAACCCACTTACACATCCAAGGAGCACGACCATAGAAGCTTCGGAGCGCTATTCATCAACTTCATCAATCCATTGGCACCCAAGACTTCTCCACATTACGGTTTTACATTATTTATCTTTTTGAGCATCAATTTGGGTTTGTGCCTACAAACCCCTACTTTCTCTCATCTTCCTTTTGTTTGGGTTTTCACACCACCTTCAAGGTGTGAAGAGGTTAGTCAAGCCTTCCCTTTAAAAGGCTTGAGTCATAGGTGAGCTAGCCTTCACCTGTAAGAAGGCTAGTGGGTTCTTGCTCAACCATTAAAAGCAAGTGGGTTCTTTCTCAACCATTAAAAGCAAGCTGTAATAGGTTTAGACTACCTTAAAGTCTAGTGGGTTTTTGCTAAAACCATTAAAAAGCAAGCGGTAATAAATCTCTCAACGGTTGAGTTGGTAGCGGAGACGTAGGCTTTGGTTTATGCCGAACTCCGTTATCAAGTTTTGTGTCTTGCCTCTTTTATTTCCGCTGCACTTTTTACTTTGATTTTAAATTGTTAATTATTTTTTAAAAGGCAATTCACCCCCCTCTTGCCATCACTCTCCGACCCAACATCTTCCTTTTGTTTGGGTTTTCACACCACCTTCAATGTGTGAAGAGGTTAGTCAAGCCTTCCCTTTAAAAGGCTTGAGTCATAGGTGAGCTAGCCTTCACTTGTAAGAAGGCTAGTGGGTTCTTGCTCAACCATTAAAAGAAAGTGGGTTCTTGCTCAACCATTAAAAGAAAGCTGTAATAGGTTCTAGACTACCTTAAAGTCTAGTGGGGTTCTTTCTAAAACCATTAAAAAGCATGCTGTAGTAAATCTCTCAACGGTTGAGTTGGGAGCGGAGACATAGGCTTTGGTTTAAGCCGAACTCCGTTATCAAGTTTTGTGTCTTGCCTCTTTTATTTCCGCTGCACTTTTTACTTTGATTTTAAATTGTTAATTATTTTTTAAAAGGAAATTCACCCCCCTCTTTCCATCACTCTCCGACCCAACAAAATATTCCATAAAAAATACATAGTATTATGTTGAGAAATAAAAATCATTAAAAAATATATAAGGGGGTGATAAATATTTCTATAACCCAACTCTATATAAAATTATTTTTTAATAATTTTTAAAAACCTCAATGTAATATTCAAATCATGACCAGATACAATTGATAGTATAAAACCTTGAAGTGTTACAAATGATGTATTTTATATATTGGTGTGTTGTTTGAGAGATAAATCATCCTCAATAGTGGTGAAATGGACTTACATTGAATTGTCATCAAATACCACCTTTTTGCAATTTTTTCCATTATATGCCATTAGTATTCCAATGATGAAATAAATGGTAATAAATTCACATTTCCAAATTGGTATGGGAAATGATTTTATAATACCCATAAAATGTTTCATTCCGCCATTACTTTTGTTATTCAATGAATGTAGAAACAAACATTTTAATATTTAAAATAATTCTATCCATCAATATGTTTTATTAGGATATGTTTACTTATCATTTCATACATGTAAAATAGAGAATGATGAGTTATAAACATCATTCAAAATTTCCATCTTCAATTCTAGATTTTATGGGAAGAAAATACCGGTCCAAAAAATATAGAAATTCATATATAACAAATATGAAGTCTAGAATATTTTCAACATTTTATAACACATTAGTATCATCTTTTTGTGCCTCATTGATCCTCTCATGAATAAAAGGTTGATAATATATTTTATAAAATATGATTAAATAAACAATTTTTATTTCCATGTCCATCATTTTCATGTCCAAGATGGTTGGATCCATTTCAATTAAAATTACTAAATTTTATTCATAATAGTTTTTACACTGACCATCTAGAAATTTTTCACCATCCACGTATGTTAATAGAATAAATAATCATAATCTTGCACAAGTACAAACAACCTACATTTCTATGTAATTAGTTCCATGAATGTGACTATACACATAAGGATTTTATGATTGACATATATGTCCCACTCCCCTATATATAAATAATGTCACAAAACATTCAACATTAATATCACTAAATCTGTTCTTAGATCGTGTGTTGGGAATTTAATTTCAAGCATCAAAAATTATAATAATGAATATAGAATAAAATTTATATATTTCATGAATATAATTTTGAGTAACACTTTGGAAAAATCTCTAAATATCCCAAATACTTCCCCACTAGTGGGTATTGTGATCATAATAACAGCGATTAACCACTTTATTAGTTCCTCATTTTTTTAAAAATTTTATATTTCTAGAAAGACATCAACCCCTTATAATTTATCCAATATTTTGGGAATCAAAATCATTTGTAGTTGGTCACAAAGTTGTTAAGGTACCCATATAATTCATGGAAATTATGAATTTCTATTACATTACATGATGGTTACATCCTTAAATTTTATATATATTTTAATGATTTATATATCAATTTTGAAGTTATTATATTACACATTGAATTTTATAGTCTCCATAAAAATATATAGTTTACAATTATTTATATAGAATATTTCTTATTTAGAGGTCTTGAGTAAAAAATTCTAATTGTTTTTATGTTTTCCCGTGGATTTGGATTAGAATAAAATATCATCAATAAGGATTACAATAAATTTGTCAATGTAATCCCTAAAGTCTCCCTTAATTATTCTTATAATTATATATTGAGAAATAGTGTGTCCCAAAGAAATCAATACAAACTAGTAGTTCACATTCATTTTAAAAGAATTAGTAATGGGTAGGTCATCCATATTATCATTTACATAATAATGTCATGACTAATGATAAACCATAGATAAGTACTATGCTTTATGTATCTAATTGAAAATTCAATAATTGATACAATATCATAATTGATTTTTATTATGATATTGTTAAATTCAAAATAATAAACGTAGAGGGGCATTGGCCCACCCGTCACCATGACTAGGGTTATCGATGCACCCCTTGGTGAGGAACTTGGTAATATAAAAATTTTATATAGATTATCTAGTAATTTATTCATATGATCATAATGTTAAATAGTATACACTCGATATATATAATTGGGATTTGGAAATCATCATGATATAAGATCAATTGAAAACTCAACCTCAGAGATTATATGAAGACCATTTAAATATATAGGAAACACAACAACATTTTACCTACAATATGTATGTCCTGATGTATGATATTTTCCTTAGTACCAATCATTTGAAGAATATACACATTCTCATAAGGTTGTAATATCAATTCGTGATGTGATGATACTAATAAAGATTACCCTTCCAACTTTTACTTGTACAAAATACAAAGATTATTTGTGATATGGAAGTTGATTTCATACTCTTAGTAATATTTTATGTCCATATTCATGGAAATACAATACATTCACATAATTTTATAAAATTCATCCAAATTTTGTGTCCCAATTTCCATGGATAAGATCATAATGCAAAAATTGTTAGGGGGGATGTTATATACATGGGGTGAAATAATATACCAATTTTTAATTTTAACATATAGCTCTAATATCATGTTTTGTGGGAGTGTAAGAAACATTCAACATAACATTATTTATATTGATGAATTCATATAATGAGAATGAAAAATTATGTTCACTATTCATAAATGAATAACCAGTGTACCTATCACCATGTCATTGTCAATTCCCCCATTAGCATTTGTTATGTAATAAATTTTCCCTTTCATTATTTCCATGGGGTTTTTTGGCCTTGGTTATCATCAACAACCCTTTTATTCTTTAACAGATTTATATTATATCATTATTTTTTAAAGGTAATCCATTTGATGGAATGTTATGGTTCGACTAGAAAATTCTTTTCATCCCTTTAATTTTTTATCTCTGGTCCGAAATCAATATCAATGTTACCTTTATTCCCATATATAATAATTTACTTTACTCCTTTAGGAATTTATTATTATTCTTCATCCCACAATTTTGACATGTTTGATAATGTAATTTAATTCCACAATGAGACATTTTGATCACATATTTGGAAGTAAAATCTAGTATCTACTTCACATCTCAAAACCTATAAGAATAATTATATTTGATGATCTCTATTTGGAATTTGATAAAACAATTAACAATTTCCTAAAAGTTATCAATGTCTCAATCAGAAAATATTTTCATTTATTCCACATTATCCAACAATATAATCTATTAACATTAATGTTTATTGTGTATAACGTTTCAAAGGAAAAACATGCAAGCCTTGATAGGTTATCCTTATAATAAACAATAGATTCATCATCCTTTTACATGATTATATTAAAGTACCAATCCGTTATATGTAAGATGATGTGAGGAAAATATTAATCAATTTTTTAATCAGTAATTCCTTCCAGTCTATCAGTTTGTTCTATTTTATACGATTAATATTTTTAATCATCAACCTTTTTACAATATTAACCATCCATGCACAAAATTATCTGTATAAACATCTCTTCCCTTGGGAATTTAATGATATAAAATATTATTTCAATAATTTTAATCTATTATTCAATGATTTAGTGATTGGATGATCCACATCAATGTTTTTTACTTTTTTACATAATGGACTTAATGGTGTCATTTTCATTATTAGGGGTGTGGGTTATGCCAAATAAAATTTGTTTCCCTAATGAACATAAGTTAATTTAGAAAGTATTGATTTGGTGTTTTCATTACCTTCTACAATCATATTGGGTATATCAATAGGTAATTATTTACAATTCTCAACATAGAGGTTATTTGGTTTCTTTTTCCTAATCCTTGTCACTGAAAAAATGAAAAAAATTAATGTTTTTTTGAATTATAAAACACATATAATTTTAATAAAAAAAAATTAAATTACCAATCATATGTGACATACATAACATATCATGGGAATTTATAGGTCTCATTCTAGGTCATATGTTTTCAATTACAGAATATATAATTAAATTGGAATTTTTGGTCTACATATAATATTTCGTAACTTGATTGTGAATTTACAAAATAATATCCCCACAATTTTCCAAATGGATGTAATGAAAGGAATGTTTTCATGCACAATTATATGATCATTTAAAATCCCAATGAACCATTTTCTGGGTTATTACCCCTAGGAAAAATTGTTTATGATTTAAATCCAATTTTTTATCTCTGTAGGGATTTTGTTTGATAAAAACCAATTACATTTTACATTAACATAATATAAGGATGTTTTCATATGATTTAAATTACATGTATGGATTTTAATTATGTTTTCTTATGTTATTCCCCATTAATAACCATATATTCATCTAATACCAAATAAGACATAAATTATCATTAATATAACTCAATTCAATATTTATTAGAAATATATACTAATAATGAGATCCCATATGATCATGAGGCATAGAATACTTTGTATATTATGTATATAAATTATTATCATTAAAATTGCATATACCAGTAATGAAGATAAATTGAAAAACATGCACTTATATTCTAACAACCCTCTATTACAACAACGGATAACCTGTGGAAATATATATGAAAATAGTGAGATGAAAAGCATAGTAATTTATTAGTCAATGAATAAAATGATGAATGTAATATTTTTAATTAAATAAGAACATCAAGGTTTCATAAAAGATGTAACAATCATAAATAACACCATTGAAGCCTTATATAAGATGATAACATCATTGAAACATAATAATGTCTCAAAAACTAAATTATTTCACTATAATAATAGTAAAAGGTTAAAAAAATTCATTACATATTATTTATTGATAAAAAATAAGGAAAAATAAATGACATATCACATTATAATATTCATTGGTGGGATATAAATATTGAGGATATCCATCATAGTTATTTCAAGTACATGTATTTGTATTCCAAAAATACTATACAACATATTGACACCATTAATAATTTTTACTCCTATGATTAATGAGTATGATTTAAAAATATTGAATTCCACAATAAATGAAATATAGGATAAACTAGGTGAAAAACTAGCATCTAAATTGTGATGGGAATACAAGAAATAAATTATTGGCATATAAAATTGTATGATAATTTTGGTAGAAAAATGAATGTACATAGAGGATTATCGGATGACTAAATTACGGTAATATGTATCACCCATAGTTTTTATATAGAATTTTCATAAATAAATTATGATATTCATTTATATGTTCTAATGAATTATGTAAAAAATTCCTTTCATACTAACCTGACTTGTTATATGTTACATGGAACGAGTTGGGGTACGTTACACACAAAACTGAGAATAGATTTGGTTTAAAGTATGTAAGGTAAATTTTTGGATTATGTAATACGTAACACCGATGGGATATTGCGCTACATGAAAAATTGATTTTCCTTGTGTTACATGCACAAGTGACCTTCTTCGATATCTATAACTACATGCATTAGCGAGTTTCACTAAACATTGATATATTATTTGAAAATTAATATTTAATGGGATATAAACAATCAGTTATTAGTAGTTTTAACCAAATTTTAAATTTTATATATCATTAAGATTTATCTTATATATTTTAAATCCATGATATAAGAAGAAATTCTACATTTCATATAAAAGAACTTTTTTTACAAAAATGTTGTTTTGAACCTTTTTATAGAGAACCAATTTTAAATATATTTTCTATAGAATTTATATATTCGATATTAGAAAATAACATTCTTTTTTGAAATATAGAAATCAATAATTTACTTTGGATTAAATTTTGGGTTTTTCTGATAAAATTCATATTTTAGTGAATTGTGAAAAGTTAATAATTTTATTAATGAATTATGATTACAATTTAATCCAATTTTGGTTATTGGAGGTAATTTCACATTAAAATTTTATATAAAAACATGCCAATCTATTGACTATTTTTAGTTTATAAAAACCTTCTTTCCGGTTTTGACAACAGGATTTAATTTTAAATTAAAATATTAAAATATTATGTTTTGAGTTTAGAAAAATTGATTCAATATATTGAATCATATGTTCTTGGTTTTCAAAATAGTTACAATTTATTTTATGACATTATGATTAGTAACATCGGTACTTATTTTTGTTTACCATGGGAAAAGGGTAAATTATGTAAATAAAGAAAACAAATATTATGATAATAATATAAAAATTTTCTAACATGTGTCCAAATCCAATTGAATGACTCACGGTAGACAAAAACAATCATTAGGCTGAAATTTTGGCATTTAATAACCACTTTTCTAAGAAAATTACATGTTATAATAATTAATTTAAATGGAAATAAAACATAAACATGTATCATTTTAGTATAACAATATTATTTTGGGGATATATTTTTTATAATTTTAACTAAAAATAATAATTAAAAATATTTTAATAATTCATAGATCATCGTATTTTAATTATTATTTTTAGAAATTAAATAAATACATTTATTTGTTACATAATGGTTATCATGTGACTACCTTATAAATAAAATATTCAAATAAATGATATTATTAATATTAATATAAATAAAATATATACTTTTTTATTCCATCTGTGAATTTTTTGGATATCATTGACATGTAAGGGATTCGTAAAATAATGTGTTTTAAAGTAATTAGGTTATTATAATGTTATAAAAATCAATTACTAAATAGTGTCCAAATTGACAAAAAAGTGTTTAAAAAAACTAATTTATCAAATGATATAATAGTCATAAAAATATATTATTTAGAAAAAAGTACTTATATAATGTTAAAAATGTCATTAATGATCCAATTTGTTTTGCCTTATAATTTTATAGTAACAATAGTAACCATATATTATGAAAATACTATAAGACATGGTATGAGTAATTGTTATTTAACTAAGGGTTATACAAAAAAAAGGTTAATTTTTTGACCTATAAATTTCTGAAACCTATTAGTTTAGAGTATTTATTCCCCTCATTATCTTATCCACTAAATATATCTATGATAAGTATAAAATTTAATTATAATAAAATAATATTTCAATACCTTCCTAACGTACCCCTCCTCCCTCTTATAAAAGGCCACAACCTCTACCCACTTACTTGCACCATTTAAACACCCTGAGTCATCCAAATTATTCAAAAATTAGCTCCCAACATCCCTATATTTATCCATGTGGCTAAAATTATGACATAAATCCATCATAGGGAGATATTTTGTGATATTCAATGAGAAGATACTCGAAAAAGAGGTAATTCTTTTATCAAATCATTCAAAATTCGTTTCTTCATCTACTAACTCTACACATGTATTTCCATAATAAAGCAATAAATATATAGTATTATTCATTTTTAGATGTTATATAATTATTATAAACCCTAATAACTCTATTTATCTAATCTATAAATGACAATATAACAATGATTTCATATGTACAGATTATCATTTTCACATCGTGGGGTAATTTGTTATTCAGAAATACATAATTTTGATGGGTATAATGATGAGTATAATGGATTTAAATAATGAATTCAACATGAATATTATTATGTATAATTAAAATATAATCTAATCATATACTTTTTAACCATTAAGTGAATGATATTGTAGCCAATGCGTACATACGACCTACTGTCTCTATGATGTGATTCGATTCATTATCCACGTTAACCATTCAAGAATAATTATAACGTATATATAATAAATAATAAAGAAATATATAAAATAATAATTCCACAAGATTTATTTATATATATAAATCATTTAATTTTTTTTATTCAATTCAATAAAGAAAACAGAAATAGTGTTGAAGCATATATACGACCCATCGTCTCCATGAATGGTGTACTACATTTCATTTATCTATCTATTATATATATTTCAATATTTAATATTTATCATATATAAATAATTTTTCACTGTCAATATGTAATTAAATCATTAACTATGTAATAAGATCAATATTTACATCTCAAAACACATATGTTAAATATAACAATTTTTACCCAAAACCGGGCTTTAGAATTAAATTGACAAATACACGGTTAATATTAATTCATAAGTGAATCATATATAATATCCTAAATATTATTAGTTTTCTATTAAAAGTTAATAATATTTGTAAACTGACTATACTAGAGTTTCAGACACATACGTATAATTATCATCTGTGTCCTTCATTCATTAATATATAATATTATTTCTTTTCTTCAACAATTTCTAGAGGTATATTTTAAAAATGGGTGAATTTTTATTAAAAGTTATTGAAGGAATCATTATTTCATTTTAAATTTGTGTTACATTTGGTATTTTTCAATAAAAGTATGTGGAGAATTCTTCTTTTAATTATATAACCTGAAAATATTTTTACACATTCACAACTCCTTATTTACCTGAATCATTCATGAAAATATATCAATTTTAATTTAAATTAAAATAATTTCATTTAAAAATGGCAGTCAATTTGATAAAAGAAAATGTTTTTGATGAAGAATATATGTTTTCTTCAGTAATTATGTTTATGTGTTTTATCAAAATTATTTTCCTTATAAACCATAATAATAAAATTTGTTTTTTTAGATCTATATTATTAATATGATTTGTTTGTGTTAATAATGGAATTTTATTTTAAATGGAATGTTTTATTATGGAATGATGTTTTAGAAAACCACTTTATTTTGTGGGTTATTCTAGGAAGAATGATTTATTTTATTGAGGCACATGTAAGAATGATTTAAAAATGACATGGACGGGACATATATATCTCTCCTATTAGTTGGGTAATGAATTACATATCATGATATAGTCATGAATTTAATGGAATGAAAATATAATTTAGGAATATAGGGATAGAATAGAATGTAAATCTAGTACAGTATTACATGGTTTGAATGGAATGTAAACCCGGTTTAGTAATTGACGTTTTCCACTATGATTGACATTACTAAAATACCTTGGCCATAATGGAAATCATTTTATGTCATTATTTTTTTCCACAATTCCATGTTTTATGGAAATTATATTTTATCATATTTAATGTTCCATTTAATGTGTGACTTACATACTACCATGATTTATTTCATGACTCAAGTTTTTGATATTTATTCATTATGTTCATGTTTTTAAATTTTTATGTTTATGGTTTTTTTTAGGTTTTGAATTTCTACCCTTACTAAAAATTGGAGCTCACCCTTTTTATTTTTTCCTTTCCCAAGGATATAAATAGAGGTTTTTGGTTGGAAAAAAAGGCAAAGATATTTATAGAAGATGTTGAAGAACTTCTAACAAGTTTGATGATTATGTTCCTTGTTTCCTCAAAGGAAATGTAATTTCCTTATACGTAATGCTTGGTTATTAATAGCTGGTATCAGCCTGAATGTTTAGATAACCCATCGAAACTAGGAGGAAAACTCTTTAGTTAGATCCCAGTAGATATTTATATGGTATGTCTAGGGATATCCCTTAAGGTGATGTCTAACAATAGGTTATAGTCTTTTAATTATATTAACTATCATGAATATCCAAGGCTTAAACCTATGTTGTTAGAGGTTTTTATGTAATCCCCCTTGATTATTTTATTTTTCTAGTATGATTTTTTCCACTCATTATATTATTTTTGGGTTTTAGACAATTGATGGAACCTAGAAAAACTATGTTAAAGATAAATTCACTAGGAAATGAAGTGATTTTCCTCCTGAACAACCAAATGTAATGGGAGAAGGAATGAAAAATCTTATTATAAATCATAAACACGCTATGAATCATTCTAGACATCCATATGAGAATGAAAAGGAACAACATAATGTTGTGTCCATTAAAACGAAGAATCCACTTCATTTATTTTGGTATCTTGATCCACTTTTATTTAAATAATGTATTAGTACCATTGAAAATATGTTTTATATTCATAAATATATGGAATATGAAAATTTCATGTTGACTGTTTATCATTAAGAAGGTGAAGCATACTATTGGTAGACTATAATCAACAATACAAGGTAGAAAGTTGTAATCGAATTCATGGAATGTTACAAGTTGTCAAACATATTTTTCAATATGTAACTACCATGTACTATTTGAACAAATATGGAAAGATGATCCTTGTGTTTATGAAAAAGGAGATGAATCCATTGTTACATATGAGGAAATTTTTACAAGACTTCCATGGAATGATTCTGGGATTATCATCTATTCTAAAAGTAATTTTGATCAATTCATCAGTTTCATAATACCATATCATCGAAGGGAATTATATATAAGAAAATTTTGTTGCTATGAAGATATTGTTTATTGTGAAGTTAAGGTAGAAATAGATGTTTTTTATATATAAATCTCCTGGTTTTGACAAGAAACGAAATATGGGATTCAATAGCACATCTAAAAATAAAGGTTAATAGAATATGATTGTTTATTTATTAACATATTGTGGAATAGAGTGTGGTGGTTATTGTTTAAAGGGACTATAAAATATTTCACGTGTAGAAAAGAAGGTCATCGGGTAGTAGAATACCAAAGTAATGGGAAAAAGGATGCTAAATATATGAATATAGAAAAATTAAAGAGAATGAATCACCAAAACATCAATGCTTAAAGTAAAAGGAAATGTTGAATTATACTATGAAATTCCATAATCTAAGTGTTTACGAAGATCGACATCAATAGAAACTTATGAAAAAAGGGGAAGTCACAAGCGATAACTGTTGGTGATGTTTAGTATGACTCCAAAGTGGTTGTATGATTATGTATTTATGTAATGGGTTCCAAAATAGTGTCATAGAATATCTATTTTAGTATTATGGAATATTTGAATATATATTTATTGGTCCATTTTGGTTTTCTATATATATATATGTTACCAATAACAATGAAAAGTGATTCAAATATTTGTGGAAGGCAGGAGATATTCATATAATGAAGGAATAAAATGATAATTATAAGTTGATTGTATTAATGAACTCATGATTGACATAAGGACACATATATTTCATGGTTTAATTTTATATAATGTTTAAATTTTCATGTGTGTCAAAAGAGATAAATTTTATATAATTCATGTTCTCACTACAGTTCTACGGTAATTCATGTTATTGTCATGTTTCAAGAAAATACATGTTTAATGTGTACAAATATTTGGAATGTAACAACCATGAGCTAATTTTTGAGACATGGGAGATAAATGTTAATTCAAATTAGTTCATAACTTTCTAAAGTTTTATATTTTCATTTTTAGTATGGATTGAAATGTTATCCATTCAGGGATAGTATATGTTATATTTCTGTTTATTTTAGTTAAATTAATTTATTATCTGACTAATGGGAACTTATGGATAATTTATTACTTGTTAAAACATTTTATATTTAGAGATGGATGGAATGACCAATCATTATATCACATGATCTACTAAAACTTCAAGAATGAAAATTTGTACTTTATTTCATTATACAGAGATAATGTGGATATTTTTTAAGGGACAAGAAATTGTGATATTATACCAAAATCATGTATGTAATTTTTCTAATGAAAAATTATTAAACTTTATGGAAATCATCATTAAAATTAAAAATGTCATTTTAGTGCCTTCTTATCTAATGAATCATTTGGTCCCTTAAATAATTGTATATTTATGGCTTATTGGTTGTTTTCTTTCACGAAAAAATGTACTCTAATATTATCCATCCGAACACAATGGTTATATTTGTGATCCATATCCATGTTTTCATATCCCACCTATGTTGTCTTATATAGAAACATAGTGTTTTGTTACCATGAGTAACGATTATGTTTATAACATTCCTGTTTAAAATGAAAATTATTATTCCATTTTATTATGTATTTTTCCATGGAAGAAACATTATTGTAGTAATCCATTTGTATCACTGATGAAATTAGAGGATGGAACTCATTTTAATTGGTGTATAATATAACACCCAATGTTTTTATGGACCATTTTTTTGAAGAAATTAAAATTTTCATTTATAAAATTCAATGAACTATTTCAAACATTCCTTTCACACTAAACCTACATTACATATGTTACACACAACACCAAGTTTGCATACGTTATACGAAACACTATGTATAGAAATTGGACAATGTATAATAGAACCACGTTTAGATTATGTTATACATAACCCAATTGTAACATTTCACTGCATGCAACACTGTCTTGGATTTAATGACACCCAAGAGTGACCATCCTTAACAGCTTTCATTTTATTCAATAATGTGTTTTACTAAACACCGGTATGTTATTATAATATTTCTATTTAAAAGGATATAAAATAGACTTTATGTGTTGTATTAAACACATTTTTAATTTTATATAACATAAAAATTCAAATTATGTATTTTATAGAAATTATATATGAACAAAAAAAAATTTCAGAAAAAAGTAGCATTTTTAATAAAAATTTAGTTTTGTTGCCTTTTGATGAACCATAAATTTTAAATCGAGTTTTCATCAATATAATCTATTATATTTGAAAAAATAAACTTCTTATTTGTTATTTTGACATCAAAAGATATTTTGGATTAATTTAATGTATAATTCTGATAAAATTATTAATTTATTGAATAGTGAAAATAATTCATTTATATTCCAATCAACATTTTCATCTAATATATATATATATATATTATCATCTTAATTTGTTTTAATGTATAATTGGATTATGTTTCTATCAATTAATCTAATTTTGGTCACTGTATGTAATTTTACATTTAAATTTGGTATAAATACAAGTCAATCATTTGATAGTTTTTACATCTAGAAACCCTAATTTTGGGTTTTTACAATAAGAAATAAATTTAAATTAAATTATACCAAATATTGTGTTTCGAATTTAGAAAATTGGATTCCATATATGAAATCATAAGTTCCAAATTGTGTAAATTGGGGTAAATCAAGTAGATTAGTGTAACCAACTATATTATAATAATATAAATCTACACTGATATTTGTCATAATTCTATTGGATTATTCATGGGTGAGGAAATAAATCATTATGCTGATGTTTTGGCCTTTTAAGATAACTTGGATGTGCAAAATATAATTTTATAATAATTAATTTAAATTAAAAGTAGATATAACATAAACAACTATCATTTATCTAAAACTATTTTAAGGTGGCAATACATAATTTATAATATTGAATAAAAAAATAATTAAAAATTAAAAATTATTTCATACATCATGGTATTTTATTTATAATTTTTATACACTGAATAAACACATTTTTGTGCCATAATAATGATGTCGTGATTGCCTAATTATTGAATTATTCAATTAAATGATATTATATATATTAAAATAAAATTAATTTGAACATTTTGATTCCATCAAAAAAATTTATTAAAAAATTAACATGTGAGGGATTAGTTAATGCATATTTTTCTAAATAATCATGTTGTTGTTACATTAACAAAAATAAATTACTGAATTGTGTCAAAATTGACATAATTGAGTTGTTAAAATACTATTTATTTTAATGAAGGAATATTCCTAAAAATATCATATTATGATAAATGAATTATATAATGTTAAAAATTTCATTATTTTTCAACTTTTGGTTCTCTTGTAATTTAATAATAACCATAGTAACCATGTATTATTAAAATATAGGAAGACATAGAACATGTTAATGTTTTTTAACTAAGGGTTAATGTTTAATGATATGTTAAAATTTGAAACCTAAACATTTAAAAAAAACTATTGGTTGAGGGAATTTCAACCAATCCTAATCCTATCAATGAAATATATACCTTTTGATTTATTATAATTCTAAAATGAATTTATAATAAAATTATATTTTAATACTTTCCAGAAGTGCCCCTCCGGTCTCTTATATAAGAATGCCAAATATACCCATTTAATTACACCTTTCAAGACCATTGTCTCCACAAATGTCTTCTAAAATAATCTCCCAACATCACTACCTTATTCTTATGGGCTAAAATTTTGTCAGAAATCTTTCCTAGGATGTCCTTTTGTGAAAATAAAAATGAAGATACCCGAAAAAGATGTAGTTGTTTTATTTACTATTTCAATATTCATTTCTTCTTACACATCCTATTATTATGTAATTTCCATAGTATGTTAATAAATATAGTATCATATACATTATGAAATGTTATTATAAAAATGGGAAAAACTTATACAACCTTTTATTAATCTTATGAATCACAATATCACCATTCGTGCATATGTATGGATTACCATATCCATGTCGTAGTGTAATATGCTATTCAATAATAAATAATTTTAATGGGTATAATGATTATTTTAATGGATTTAAATATTTAATATAACTTGATAATTATTTTGTATAATTAATATACAATCCATTAACTGAATGATATTGTCACTCATGTGATTGTACAACCTACCATCTTCATGACGTGGTGAATTTTATTCTCCCAATTTTCCTTTAAAGGATGAATATCATATATATATATATTAAATATGAATTAAATATATAATATAAAAATTCTACTGGTTTTTTGTGTATATATATATAATTCATTTACATGCTTTTATTTAATTCAATAAGGAAATGGAAACCACATTCATGCGTACGTACAACATATCGTCTCCATGAATTGTGTATTGAATTTCATTTATCAATCTATTATATATATTTCTATAATGATTATTTATGATATATAAAAACTTTTTTACAATTTGTATGTAATTAAATAACGATCTAGGTAATATGACCATGAAAAAAAAGGCAAAACTTGTATGATAAAGAAAACAATTATTACCCAAAACATTAATTAACCATATAATTGATAAATAAATAGGTAATATAAGTCATAATGAATAATATATGAGATCATATATAAAATTATGGTTCTTTTTCAAGTCAATAACATGTTTAAACTAACTATAAAGTAGTTTCAGACACATACTTATGAAATTAGTCCTAATGTTTGGGATAATTTCAAATTCTAATTATTTTCTTTTATTGTTTATATGTAAAAATTTACTTGGGATTATTTTTCATTTATTTAAATGTTTTATAAATATATAATATTATTTATATTCATACATTATTTTTTAATGTCCATTTTATAAATTGATGAATTTTTATTATATGTTATGGAAGTAATGTTTCTTTTATTTTCAATATGATATACTCTTTGACTTTTATGACAACAGAAAGTGGATAATGTTTTTTAACTTGTACTACATGAAAAACAATTTAAAGTTTCCGAACACTTTATTTCTGTGAATATTATAATAAGATATTAAGTATAAATTTCTAGTTAAAATATTTTCTTATAATATTTTTTGACATTTTTTGATAATTAATTTTTCTGATGAAGAAAGGATATTTTCCTCACAAATTATGTTCTTGTGTTTTATCAAAAAGACATTCCATCTAAGATGATGATATTAATATTGAATTATGTGTGAATCACTATTATTAATATGAATTTACTGTTTTAATTATGGAATGTTATTTTATGTGGATTATGTAATGATGGAATGATGTTTATGAAACCCATTTTATTTCTTGTGTTATGCTTGGATGAATAATTTTTTTTATGTGGAACATGTACAAATGATTTCATTATGATATTGGTGGGGCTTATTTCTCTATAAAATGCATTCAGTAATGAAATATATCACATGATATAGACATGAATAGAATGGAAACTAGATCGTGTTTAGTAATAAAATTCTTGAATGGAAGGTAAATCTGGTTCTAAAATACTTGGATGGAATAGAAGGTATCCCTGATTTAGTAATGTAATTTATCCACGATAATGGACTTTGAATAAATTCCTTGGCTACTATGGGAATAAAATTATGTTTTTATTTGTTTTCCAAAATTCCATTTTTTATGCCAATGATATTTTGTCAGGGTTAATGGCCATTTAAGATCTATGCATTACATACTGGCATGATTTCTATCATCACATGTGATTAAAATATTTTTACTTTTTGTTCCTGTTATTACATTATTAGGTTTCTGTTTTTTGTTTTGTTCTCCATTTTTATTGTTACTGACCATTTGAGCTAACCCTTTTTATGGTTCCTTTTCCAGAGGTTATAAATAAGGCTTTTTTTCTATAAAAACAATAGGGGATGAACTTTTTGAGAGATTTTTTAAGATCATCTTCCATGTTATAAAACTATGTACATTTTTTCCAAAAAAACTAAACTAATATGGTATTTGGGTGTATAATTTTATAATGTATAAAGTATTAAAAATTTAATGTCCTTGTACATCATGCTTGGGTCTCTATATAAAATGTGTAATCTAATTATAGGGATATCTAAATAAAAGTAATTGTATGTGTATAGACATGTTACTACAAGGATATATGAAAAATTAAACGGTATAGTACTATGAAATTGCATCAAATAAAAATAAAAGAAGAGAGTCACTTACCTTGACAGGGCGCTCTTATAATTTTGGGAGGAACTTATTATGGGCTTCGAAAAGTCATGAGGGGTTTTTGGTGAGGGATTTGAATAATAAATTTATTATTAATGTGTTCATAGTGAATATTAACGGGTCTATGGGTTGGTATTTTTAGAAAAATAGTAAAAAAAATTTATTTATTAGGTTTCAGAATCTACATGATAAAATATTGAAAAACCCCATAAAATTTTTCCATTGATTCCAAATAAAGATTTGTTTTTTGATATTTAATATTTCAATGAAGTGAACTCTATTAAATTATATGATTTATTATGTGGATGTAATTTGTGCTTATAATAACTGATTCTAAAAAATTTAAATATAATATCGATTTTTAACCTATATTTTTGGTTTACTAATTTAATAAAAAAATTCAAAACACGTTATTTTAAATGGGAACCATATTTTTTATCCTTTATTCAATTCATTTTATTTATTATATCACTTTTTCCATAAAAATATCATAATAAAAGTTTTATTTTTTTGTCACAGAAAAATTCCACTTCACTTGAATAGAAGAGAAATTTATAGTTGTAAATATATGTCAAACTAGTTTCAGAATTTATATTTATTTTTTGAAAAAAAATTAGTAAATATAATAGTGGTAACTTTTAAATATAAAACACGATTTTTGAAAAAATTATTCTCTTTTATAACAATAATAGTTTTATGACCCTTATAATGACTAAATTTTAGTTCACTAAATTATATTATAAATTTTAAGTAAATATTTTATAATAAGAATAATATTGGGGAATATGATTTATTTAAAATGTATTGAATTCATAAATTTTTTTGTTATAATTAAAATAATATATTCTCTAGATATAAATTTATTGATTCCATATATCAAAATATAATTTTCATCCATCCATATAAAATTTAAATTATGAAATTATAAATAAATATATAATATTTTATTAACAATATAATCATATTAATTAAATGTACTAGGGCTTTGATACATAACCCCTTGTTTGATTGTTTTATTCCTAAAAGGAATGATGTGAAATGGTGGGGCTTCCTTTGGGGTGGGAGGGTGATGAACATGGTTTGGGTTATGACCTCAATGTTCATGAACAAATACTATAAATAATTTCATTCTTTCTTATGTTATTGAATTTTATCTTCGTCTTTATTAAGGATTAATCTTAGTGGTGTAATCTCCCATGGAATGTTTTATATATGGGATTCATAGGGAATAATCCTACTTGTCGTGGCCATCTCCCCTTACATAATTTAAAATTGATCTTTATTATAGTCATTAATATATAGTATTACTATCCAAACCAATAAAATGGGTTCATTATCATTGGTTAACATCATGAATGGTGTTTTAAATATAATATGATATATTTTATAATTTTTACAAAAATAACCATATTAGAGATTGAATTTTCCATAACTATAATAAATAATATTAAATTTTTTCCCTGAGAAGAAAATTTTAATATATAGAATATTGGGTTAGTACCGCCTAACATGATTTCTATATGGTCAATTCCATGATTACCAGTTCCATATCATACACTATCCTTGGCTTAGTTTGTATTAAGAATGAAATCATCCGCATGAAATAAAATTATGATGCACTGAGGAAATATCCATAAAAAACTAGTCGAACATAAAAAAATTGTTGTTATATTCTTTATTTCATTCATATTTAATATTAAATTATAAAAAATTTATAGATAATGAATTATAGATTTATTCCCCTAAATAGAGATGTGGTAATTAAAAAATAAAATTGATATTGTATTAGAATTCAAAGAACGTTGAATAAAAAACCAACTCGTAGTGTGGGATATGTCAAAGTGATGGCAACAAAATTTAGCCCGGTTATAAATAATAATATTATGTAATAGTTTTGAAGAAATGTGTCATGTATGGATGAATTTTTAGATTATTTATATGTCTAATGGTGAAAAAATAAAATTTTTTATAATAGAAAAAATTGGAATTTGATGAAAAATACAAGTGTTTTATAAAGAAATGGTTTTTCCATCATTCTCTAAAATGATATACCCACATTTTCATGGTTATGTATGTGAATATATGTTAGATATTATGGATGTATTAATGCATTAATAAAATTGGAAAATATTAATTTGTATCAAATATAATATATATGGAATTTATTTTTCAAACAAAATATATGTTTACAATTCATAGGTTGTCTCAAATTGAATTAAAATATGATTTAAATAACAATATATTATATTATTTTTATTAGATTATGATAATTTATACATTAAGGACACCACTAATGTTGATACCTTTTAAAATTATTTAAATATTAATATCACTTATTCGCATTTTGGGTATTATAATATGGGTCTTAAAGGTTACTACTGACATTTTATGAAATTAGTTTTAGAATTTAGAATATATTTGAGGTTTATTTACAACATTTATTTATGTTATTATTTAATGTAAATTTATTTGGTATGAACCATATTGCATATATAGGTTGAATAAATCATATAACCTTTATGGATAATACATTATTTAAAGATTGGGTAATTATAAATAATAGTATTAAAGATTTTATCTTATTTTAAGAGTATATGAAATTAAAGAGTCTTTAAAAGACAATGTTATTTAATTAATAGTTAGATATGTTCACTATTTTCATGATAATAAAAAAACTAGGCTAAAAATTATTATTGGCTATGATGGGTTTTTTTAGATATAACGACTGCATAAAAAAATATAATATTATATGATTTTATTCCTCCATTATGGTGATACATGATATTCAAGGAGAATATTAACATATTTTAGAGGCTCTGTGATTATGGAAAATTTTTATTTTTATGTGACAATAGGTGAGATTGAGGATGTTGGGAGAGGAATTTATTTCCAATCACATAAGCTTATGTGGTCAAATATTTTTTATTTATTCTAAAATGGATTAGGTATGAATATTTTTGATGATCAATATTGTTATTTGTTGAATTTTTTATTCCAATATTTGAGTTTTATTATTTTAATTTCAGGGATTAATGATGAATTTCATCATATGAATTTGTATTCATAGATGATATTATCATATATTGTGATAATCATTTCTGATTATAATTAAATGATATACATATAACATATAATATTTAATACTTTTTTAGCTCACTTGATCTAATTAATGTTAATTTATTTCATTTGGAATGAATAATTTATCATTGGTAATATGACATGAAGAGGAGTTGAAAAATGGTAACAATAGAACTAATGGAGTAAATTTTGTGTCATGTATTGGATATTTTAATATATTTATATTTTAATTATGTTATATCAAGATGATAAATGAACATGGAAATATAATAAAGATGACGACAAATATTTCAACATAATGTGGAAAATATCATACAGATATAGAGTTTTCCTGTGTGAATCTCTTTCTCTTGAATAATGTTACATTATGATTAATTCAAGGCTTCAGAAATAATTATAAATGACAATTTTATAATTATAAAAATCAAAATAATAATAATTTTAGAAATGAGTCATTATTAATATATATAAAATGGAATAACTATAAAATATAGATATTAAGCACCAATATATTGGAATTTATTGTAGAAATGTGTTAAAATAGTATTTATCACACGTGATTTAATGTTTTGAGGAAGCAATTTCATTAAAGATGTGAAATATAACCCCCTGAGCATTTAGATTTTAACATTAAAAATATTAAAATGATAAATATTTTTTGTCATGCCCAACACAATTCAGAAAAGAAATATGATATACTATAGAAATATTAAAAGATAAATATAAAAATTAAAACCCTACTGTTAGTTTGGTGAGTACAAATAGAAGAAACTGTATTATGAAATATATATTGAAAAGATATCATTAATTAAAATAATTTATTATTTACCATGAAATAAATATTTAATTTTTATTTATAAAAAATATATCAAATAAGGATTATAATATATAAAATTATAAAAGACAAATTTATATTAAAAAGAATTTTTTTTATCATTAATATTCTTATTTAAAATGATAATTTTATCAATTTTGAAAAAATATTGGCAAATATGTACATTAAATTTTATATCATCTTATAAAATATATCGATTGGTGAATTTTATGATTTTTATAAATATATTTATTCATGATTTAATATTAAAAAATTATGCTTTTCATAAAAAATTTTATTTTATAAAGTGATTACAAAATTCTTTTATTTTTTTAATTTGTTTAAATATAAAATTTTATAACTCATAAAAAACAACTAATTGAATATGAATAAATATTTCCAATATTGGGAAAAATATCATTTTATGCTAAAACTTATATTTTTCTCAAAACAATTCTTCTTCATGATTAATGTAGTCCCATTAAGTCTAATATATCTCAATTCTTGAAATAGGATAATATAAAATGGGTTTTAAAACTATTATCAGAATATGAAAATAGTATAATATGGTTCAAAAAATTCATATTTGAATAGTAACCATAGTAAATTATTACTAAAATAGAAAATGGTAAAATGGGTTTAATATGATTAAGACTCTATTATAACATATAAATACTAGTCCAAAACAACCCATAAGATAAATAAATGAGTTTATTGTTACCAAAATCATCATTGATTCTAAATTGTGAAATTCTTTCCCATTAGTCCTTTATTATAACATTTATATTATAAATGGAAATGGGAAATTAAAAAATATCAGTCTCTATCATTTATTATATTATAATGGTATATATAGAGATATAAATGTTATATGAATAAATATATATGTCAATTATTAATAATAATAAACAATATTATTTATAATAACATATTATTAATTCTAATTTATTGTAAAATGCATAAATGTAAAATTAAATTTATTAAGGAGACATGATTTTTTATATTTAAAACATTGAAATATATATGGAATTATTAATGGATCCAGGAGCTAAGAGGTTGTACTATTACATAGCCCAGTGATCCCAAAATAAATTTTATAAAAATATAAAATATATTTTATATTATTTGTATAAATGACATTATTGTATATGGGATATCCCATTAAGGGATTCTTGTGTCATAAAATAGAGATCAAAATTGAGTCTGGAATGTGTGGGTTTCCCAAGGTGCAATATGAAATGGATTAGAAGGTGTGCTAGACTGTACTAATCATTTTAATGTTTCATTTTTTAATATATATAAATAAATTTATTATTAAATTAAATGTATTAAAAAAAAATTTCAATAAATATTTTTTATGGATATTTTATAGGGTCATCTGCATTACCCTAGGATCATTTAGAGGTCCCCCTTCCACCTCTCATTAGATAATAAAGATATTTCCTTAATAAAACTCTATATCTAGGTAGATCGTGGCATAATGAATGCTATAACTCCCCTTATTCATTAGAGAGCACATTATTCATCAATAGTGTATCCAATATATAGGATGGACTTAAATGTTTGTGGACTACTCCCCATTTGAAAAAATATTCCTGAGCATGGTCATTCATTTAATTTGTGTATTCTAATAGGCCTCTTCATATGCTGGTACATTGTATTTTAAATCAATTATTTCTATTTTATCACTCTTGAAATACTAGTTTGTGTTTTTTGGTCATGAATTCTAGATCAATGATCATTAACCTATTACTCTATTGCATTTTTCTCAGTCATTATTCTCTCCATTCACTTATTTTCCAATAGGGTATTAGTTCAACATTGATAGTCACGGCTGATACTGATTAGACCCTGATATTCTTAGAGGAATCATTGTAGGGGAATTGATTCGTGAATGAGGTAAGGATTCAATTTTTTTTCATATTACAATTGAATGAGATGTTGACTAGGATCTAAATTGATGATTTAGGCGATGAAAGACACATCTTGTGCATGGATGATTCGAACATTCCATTAGAAATTTACTTTACAACCAACAATTAATAAAATTTGATGAAAATAAGGCTTCTCCATGGATTTCAAGAAAGAAAAACGTGTAAGTCAATAGGGTGGAGGAACAGTCGGAACATTAGGGAGAGGATCTAGATTTTTAGAAATAATCTCTCTAAATGGGGTGTGTATGGATAAACAGGTGTTTTTTAGTTCCCCTATTACTGCAACACTAGGGTATTGTAAAATTTAACTATGACACCCTATTTGGCTCAGCCACATCCTTTGTGACCCTCCACTGATTGACAATTCATGTGATGAAGCACATACACTGGTCCCCATGTGGGATAAAATTATTTATACTGAAGTACAAAAACAAGGGAAATACTACACTGACACCATCAGGAGCATGGGGAGGACACTATGTGGCCAATACACTTTGTATAGTCCTCCAATATTCTATGTATCACTACAGAAGCTATGATCCATGTACCAAAAGATACAAATCTAGCCAGTGGAGTGGGAACACACATAGTATTTGTCCATTACAAGTTGTTAATCACTATATTCTGTTTCATGAATCATCAACCACTTTTATCACATTCTTTTGGAATCTAATTTTTCCTTTTTGTATCATATACTAAGTGGGTTTACACATAGAAAATGATTGTGACCTCCATAGTATCCATGGAGATATGATGTGATGTATTCATTGAATGATTCTTATATAAGAGACATGAGATAATGGTAGTGATTTGGAAGGATCACCAGAGGTATATAGAGTAGAACAATATTACTAGAATGTGCTATGATTCCTCTACAAGTCATACATAATTATATTGTTGAAGGTATAGGAAGCGAACTTGTACCATCCTTATAGATAGAATCCTCTAGAGGTATCAAATCATGGGTCCTCCACTACTAAGGTGGAACCCTGTAGCTAGGCTGGGCATGTATCCTTTATCTACTAACCAAGTGTCTCCCTCTGTTTATAATAGTTCATGGGTCCTTGAATACTAGATTGGCACCCTTTTATGGGCTACTCAAGGTCAATATATAAACTATTATAGTGGAAACCTATAGGAGGGATTTTCATGGTTCTTAGACCAATAATTATCGTGGAACCCTACAGTTGGGATGGAAATGTGTCCTTCTATAACCAAGAGAATAAAACCCTCATACTAGACAGAGAATGGGTCCTATTTCTACTATCGATGTGGAACCGTCCCATGGTACCAATGAATAGTTCTTCCACTAATTGAGTCACACCCATCTAGTGCACCAAATTATGGGTCGAATTCTTAGATATCATTCCCCTTGAATAAGATGTGGAGTGGTGAGGTGTGGATTTAATTGGATGTTACTTTAGAGAGATGTGTGAGATGCTATGAGTCTTTGATGGACCCATTGGAATTGATGAAACTATTTTCCATGGATGTGTTGTGGGATTGAGATCCCTTATCTCTGTCATTAGGGATTCTACAGTTTGAGAATATATATATATATTTCTCTCTCTCTCTGTCACTATGACATTTTATTTTTTACTCTATTACTGTAGGATGATTTGTCTTTTCCGATCACATCTCTTTTTTGTCTTGCATCATATTATAGGACATCCTACAACATATTTTATAATAACACCTCTATAGTATTTCCCCCCAGCTGTCATGTGTGATGCAGATAATGGATTGGTCATTTATGATTATAAGGGATATTAGGGATATAAAGTGAATTTTTCCTTATACAATGGTTGGATCATGGAGATTTTAATATGTGATATCTCAGCTCTAGTTTTCCAGTTTTTTTAGATTGGGAAATATTTTAGGTGGAGAATATATTTCCTTAAGTTACTATTTAGTTTACATTTCCACAATCATGTAAACCCTATATATTTATATATACATGTTTATTCTGTAGATATTTCATCATTTAATTATTATTCATATTCACTCCTGTAATGATATGTTTATGTGTGTGTTTTTATGTACAATAGGAAAAGGCCTCTCATATTAGTAAATTATTATGACATCTGTCTCCAATAATTTACATTAGAGGTACGATTAGGGTATTTGCAGCATGAGGCCCATTGAGTTGTGTAATGATATGTTGGTATTAAAGTAGTTCATTTTATTTGAACGATTATAGAGTTTTCCCAATACAATCAATTGGATTGTACATCAGGTAATAATTTCAATGATTAATTATTGAGACATTAAGGATATAGAACCAATTGATGGTGTGGGATGCCAACAAATCAACATATTCAGATTCTAACTACCAACATATATTCTTGTAATAATTATTAAATGGAGGCACAAATTTTTTTTACATAAGATATAAAGGAATAAATATTTTTCCTACCATTCGTTATTTATCTCCATATAAATATATTCTCATTTCAACATGGTACAACTTGATTTATTTATCAAGATGCATATATGATGACAACAATTATGGTTACTTATTTTGGATCATGACGATGATCTTATGAGTGATGATGCCTTAGTTTATGGAACATTTTGTGATATTCTTCATCCAGTTGGATAGTTACAAGCACACTCACCTATGGAGAAACTCATAATATAGGTAGAGAAAGTCGGAAATGGACACATCTTTTTGAAATTTATGTGATAAATTTCCAGAGCAATTGATCTTCCATGGTGAGCCAGATGTCTATGTATAAAAGGATTAACAAGAGTTAGTGAACAATGTCTTTAGGATTATCTAGAAACTAATTGATAATATGGATTCAATAGAAAAAAAATAATTTCTATGGACTATTTAGGCACTGGTGGTGTCCATTTTCACATATAAAAGATTATTAAACACTCTCTTGGGGGAACATTTATAACCAATTCCTTGAAGAGTACTACCGCTATTTCCTGAACATAGAATGGATTTAGGATCATTTTATGTATTAGAATAGATGTATGATAGTGTATATGTATGCCAAAATGTTCACAGATCTTACTATGTTCTCCAACGATATTATATGAGGGGGATAAGTAAGAGAATGTATGTTTGAGAAGGGTATCCACAATGATATCCTTACCAGGGAAGTTCTCTAGTGAATTCGCATTTTTTATGTTGTGTTGGATAATGCACTCATGATATATAAAACCATAGGAGGGAGATATCAGGTAGTTGGAGCTCATATTGGATTTTATATCGGAATGTATTCTTTAGTATATAGTAGGTTCCTCTTGACATGTTCTCACCATATGAGATCCTCCCAAGATCAGGTTCTGGAAAGTGGTTAGGAATATCCAAAATGACATGGGATATTTTAGAAAGTAATTGTTTTGTTCATGATAAAAGATATCATACTGTGCATGATTGTTGGACTACATATTTTGAAATTCCCTTGCATATTGAAAAAGGACTGCAATAGCAGAGGTTGAATCATGATTAGAATCCTCAATGGTGGGTAGGGCGGTACCCCAGAGAGGTAAATTTAGAAGCGGTGTAAGAATAGATCCTGAAGGTTTTTTTATGCGTAATGGATTATGGTATGTGATAAAACAATTACTGCCACTAGGCATCCCATATCACTATCAGGGAGATGGTTGTGGAGCCAACAAATAGCTGTATATAGTGGATGATTATGAACTAGCTTCATAAGAGTTTATGGGATGCACATTCTTAATTTATCTTACTCATTCATCAGTAATATTAGAAATTGGTGTTATTCATTCCTTCATATATTTACTCCTAGTAGGATATCTAGAGCTGCTTATAATGGATTTATCTTAGTAGCTTTGAATTTGTGTTCATATGGGGAATGATCTTACAGTGTCTTCTACATTCCCATAGTGTGATCTATTTCATGGGTGTTATAAGTTCATGTGGGAACTTTGGGTTTTCATGATAGAGCCCTATGAAATTATCTTGGGTATGAGATGGCTTTAAATGTCTTGAATTGATATTTTCTATCACCATAGATGAGTCAGATGCATTCCTACTGATTGGATGATATTCTCTTTTTATAGTGAGAGATATATAAGGTGGACATTATGATTTTTTCAAAAGGAGATCGATTCACTTTACCAATCTGTTTGAGTGTGTATCACATAGTGTGGATGGAAAATATATCATTTCTATGCCTTAATTCATGGATAATTCCATGGAATTATTCACTAAAGAGGTTATAGGATGACCTGTGAGGTGAGTGATGGAGTTCTATATCAGATTACGTACCTGATAAACTCTAAAAATATTCCTGGGGATATCTGATAGCCCCTTACTAGAACCATGATCTTCAGTTGTATTTGGGGAACCTACATAACAATGGGGTCATTAGGACCAATTCATCCCCCGAGTTTACTACAGTTTTATTCAAAAAAATTGAAAATGAGATCTTTCGATTATTTTATTATGTTAAACTAAACTAGAAAAAATATAGAACATGTTCTATTGGATGAGGATTGAAGAAATATTAGATATGTTCTGAATCATTAAATGGTTTCTGAATAAAAATAACAAGGCATGCTAAAACAATTTGTGAGTTTGTGAGGATGGTATCACAAATATAGAATTCCAAATTTGTAATAGAAACTATGATATCATAGTGATTCCCTCATGTGTGATGAAATTCCATGATCTATTTATATATTATATGAACATGAAATTCCTATAATACATGTAATGATTTGTGGATCTCTTCACCAGTAACCTATGCCTATACATAATTTCATAGCTTGAGGAGTTATAAAACATGATGGTAGTACTATATTTTTCTTGGAAGAATATTATTGATTAATAAAACCATTATAGTGTCATGTTTTTTTAATTTATATTGAGTTAAGTGTTTAAAAGAGGAACATGTTTATGTCACTATTGTTATATGACATAGAGATAGTCTATTATTCATCGATGAAAAACATCATATTATATGCCCTTAACATGATGTCACATTCTCATTTGGTTTAGGAGGTGTCTGATTATTTGACATCCTTGCATCTATCCATGAATAATTATTATGGTGAAGCATTTCTTCATTTAATGGTGTGGACTCTCAACTCATTCAATGTTTCAGAGTCTCCATGTTGAGATACATCTAAAATGAGGTCTTGCGTGACAAGATATCCTCAATATTATCACGTTATTGATTTTCTGAAGATGGGAATCAATTATTCCTTTTAAAGGGATGGATTGTTGTATAATTCATTATTCTCTAGGAGGTGATGATATGTGTCCACACTTATCTTTTATTTTACATCATATTGTGTGGAATAATTATATAGAACAGTAGTGGTAATTCTTTTTGATAACATGAGGTGAATAATTGATGATTATATTGTATAATTATTCCCCTTTCAACTGGTGATGGATATGAAATTGGTTTTGGTTGGTTTATTATAGACCCTTGAGATACCATCATAGAAATGTGATGGAAAATATGTGGACATATTGATAGTTATTTCAAGGAAAATTAAAGGATGATATGCCATCAGGGTGATTTTTGACCAGCCCATGAAAGTATCATGCTTATTTGTTATCAAGGAGCAGTTTAATCGAGAATGATTGGGCTAGATATTCCTATGGTAGAAATTTATATATCATCGAAACCCCTAAAAAAATATCATAGAATGTGATGTGTGGTTTATGTGTCATTTTTCGAGAGGCCTCTATGCGAAATTTCATACCTATATAAGGATGAGTGTATTATTCAATAACTAGACAATTGGGAACACCATGAAAAATATCCAAATGATAGAGTATATGTTGAAGGATTGTGTGGTATACATAGTCTAGACTATAAATGATCACATTTACCTATTAGTCTTTTCATAAAATAATTTCTATCAAAAAATATCATCATTAAACCCTTCAATGACATAATTCGGATACCCTACAGATCACCCTAGTGCTGGAAATAGATCGCCGAAGACTGTCTTGTTGGTCCAGAGATTGTGAAAATGGTGATTAAGAAAGACTATGACATTAGTGAGATAATGAGAAAATCTTGGGTAAGGAAAAAGTCTTACACATATCAACATCAATGAAAATTGGATTTATGTATACATATGCATTGTTTTTTTTGTAGAATCTCACAATAACAAAGATCGGGTAGATTTAACCGAGAATTGAAGCTATCAAAAATGTCCATTAAGATATTTTAGATTATGTAGTTGGTTAGTGATTTTTCTTATTTTCTTTCCATAACACCACAGTTGGAGTAGGTGAAATATTTCTTCCATGTGATGCAACAAAAAACTTATGTGAATGACCCCATTAAAATTATTTACTGGGGTGAGTTTGATATTAGGGATGGATACACATTTTCATATCATGTTATGGAATCATGGAATTTCAAGAGATGTTCTTTTGTGGATGGATAATTCCCTTGGTTAGTTTGTATTTGTAGCACAAAATCATTCAAGAGAGCCCCTATGAGATGTAGATATAAATGAAGGCTTATTATCCAAAATTTTTTAGACATTTCCATTGGTGAAAATATTGAAGGAGGAAAAGATATAAAGACCTTTTCCCACAATAAATCATTAAATTAATTATCCAAATATTTTTTATGCTTGAATGTAGGATATTATACAATTCTGGGGCTCCATGGTCCAAGAATTCTCATTAAAACAAATTGAAAATATGTTTTATATTACACATTCATTGTTTCATAATAAATGTGGGATATCTCAAAAATGGTATCTAGGATGAGAAAAAAGATACTGTATTTGAGTCCTTAATATAAGGTTCACTATAAGTATTTCATATTATTATTTTATCATAATGAATTCATTTACTATGGTCATTGGGATTGTGTTTAATTAAAATAAATTGATAAATTTGAATTATTTAATTATGTGATGAAATTTTTTTTCATCTCTAAATTAACTATTATGATTGATGGACATATTTTTCCCTATAACCCTATGATCATTGATAAATTTTCCATCCGACTCCCATTGGAGAATAAAAATCCAAAATTCAATAAAAATTCCATATATTAATAATAATCTATAAAAAATGAAATAAAACTTATTCATCAATGAATTATATGTTCTTCATCAATAAAAATCCAATCTCCTTTTTGGAATTTTCAATTTCTAGATATGATAAAAAATATATAAAATACTTGAGCAAGATCATATGGTTTCATTGATATATACTAATTAAGACTCTACTTGTGCATGTTCCTTGGTTTTTAAATTTATTTTCCAGTCTATTTTACACATGGAATCAAAATTAATCTTCATCAGAAGAGAAATCTTGAGCAATAATCAATTACCTATTGCTGTTGTCCATTTCTGAATGTCTTTCTTCATGTTATTTTATGAATTGACCACGGGTTCTTGGATAGACATTTCTATGTGGTAACGATAATAATTTGACCCTATGATTCTTGCAGAAATCACATAAAAAGATTGGGTTTTATAATATGGTATTAATTTGAATGAAAATTGTGTTTAAGATGAATGATTTGTTTCTATTGGATCTAAAATGGTGATGGTGGTGGTAGAAAATCTGTGCGATGCAGGAAATATTCAAATAGACCATCAAAATTTAATTTTGTTTCCACGAGATGGCTGAAAATATTGAATAAAGGATTGTTCTTTGTGTTCAATCAATACATACTAATGGATAAATTTAATGGAGATGTTTTTGGAATTATATGACCATATCAATATTTACAGAAAAAATTTGAATTCCCTAAATTTATATGGATGAACACATGACCTGTAGTGACTCATTGGATACAAAAATAGGGGTTTGAAATAATTATGGATGACATGTAGTGTGATTGGGGAACACACCATGTTACCCTCAACTAGTTGATAGGTTTTGTGATGGAACACATGTCTAGGTCCCTATGCATCAAAACACACCATGTACATAAGCAAGTAGACATGATAATTAATACACTGACATGTATAGAAGCCCTAGAGAAACATTGTTCAGCTATAAAATGTTGTGTTTTATAATTAAATTCCATATAATTCTATATAGGATGTAATAAATGTACCAAATGTCACATTTATAGGAATTGGAGTGGTAAAATGCCTCATGATGGTATTTTACACATACAATGCCACTACATTCCTTTTGAAAAAATATCAACCTCTTGTATCTGCTTCATTTGAATTCATATTTTTGTGTGTGAGTATACTATAATCAGTGTTATTATAGGTATAGAAAAATGGTTGTTTTTGTAATGTATTTTTATTTAAGGTTTATATTTTTATGAATTAATCTTATATAGAATATTATTGATGATAGGAATGACCATGACAGATCAACTGAGACATATAATTTGGAACTCTTTTACCAAAATATTGTATGGGTCCTCCACCAATCTTTGAGTGGAACCCTCTATATGGCCTTCGATGGTGTCCTCTATTAACCATTCTTGTCTAACGATCCTATTATATTAGTGTGTTTTCCCTGGAAATTCCTAAGTGGAGCCCTCTTACTGGGTAGGGACTCTATCCTTAATCTAGTAATAGATTGTTACTCTCCTGTGGTATTAGTGCATGGGTTCTTGACTAGTAGAGTTCGATACTACAACTAGGCTGGGAAATGGATCATATACAGACTATTATTTTAGAATGATCCAACTGGGCTCTATAAATATCCTCTACAAACCATTAGAGTGGCACCATTCTACTAAAAAACATGGGTCCTTTATCCACTATCTTTGTGGAATCCTTTTATGGAATCATTGAATGGTTCTATACATAATTGAGTGGAAAAATATGGTTGTACATAGGATTGGTTCCACTACATAGAAATTATTCTCTTATAACGTAATTCATAATAGATATCTATGAATTGACTTGGATTTCACTTTATGTATACGACTGAGATATTTGGAATCATTGATGGACCACTTGGAAGTAGTGCCACTCTTTTCTTAGGTTGGGTTATGAGATTTAGTCCCCTTTCTCTGTCATTTGTTCTTATTTTGTTTGAGAATATATACATATATATATATCCAGATATATATATCCATCACATTAGATATTTTAATGTATAACATTGTTTAGATATTTATTTTCTTGTAATATGTCTTTTTTTCCTCACATTAGACTTTTAAGAATCGTACGGGGTATGTATATACTCCCACCTATATAGTATTTTACCAATTTTTTTATTATGTAGATGAATGATTGAAGGGTGATAATTTTAGAGGATATTTGTAATACCTCTGGACTATTTATGTGTATTTTGGCTGGATCATGGTGACTCAGAGTTGGGACTCTAAACATTTACTTTTCCAGCATTCTCAAGTGACGACATCTTTCTATTTGGGTGTGTATTTTTTCCCATTATATTAATATTTTCACTATCTTATTCTTTGACACCACAGATATTTATACATGGATGGTTATTATCTATATATTTATTCATTAATATATTATTCCTCTACCATAATTAATTAATAATTTTATGAGTGTGCATGCCATTTAATAGGAGATTTCATCCTTTATTAGTTATTCCTTTCATCACATGTCACCACCCATGGACTATAACGGTCGGATTGGGGTAGTTTCAATCTGATCGATCATTAGGTCAGGTCAAGACACATGATTAAATTAAAAAAAATAAACTTTATGGGAAATTTAAGGGGTTTTAATCATTATTCTAATTATGTACCACATAGAACATTTACCATTAAATTCATAACCTCTAGAAAAAATTGTTTGTGGAAACATTTATTTTTAAAAGGGATAATGTTATCTTTAAACAATGATATAATGTTATAAATCCACATTGAAATGGCTATATATCATTAGTTTAATTTATTTAAAACATTTCCTCCTTTTATTATAATTAATTTGAAATTTCATTCATTTAACAAGAGTTATAAACATATTATATTTTATTATTTAGTGTATTTATATAAATTCTACCCACGTCACATTTAAAATGATACCTTCTATACCGTTTTGTAAAATAAACATATTAACACAAATATCATGGACATACCTACCCATCACATCTATAATATTTCTAATCCATGTTATATATTATCTGTTATTATCAATAGACCATACCTAGGGTCAATATGAATATATTAAAAAGTGGTTTCATTATGAAAATGTAATTATCTTAACTGAATCATTTTATAATTATTCCCACTTCACATACTGTAGATATTATTTAAAAATATTTATTTATTGAAATCAGAAAAAAAAATTATGAAATTTTATTTTGTTAATATAACAACCATTATCATTTTATTATATAACACAATGGAAAATGAAAACTTCTTTTTAAAAATATATGAACTAGCATCTCCATGAATGACCTATTTTATTCTTCATAATTATATCCCATTATTAGATTAATACTTATATATAATGACTATATATTATTCTCACAATAATTATATTATATAATAATAATATATTATCTAGAAATGGATGCTCTCATCCATCATAAGATGATAACATCACTCATGCATATGAGTGGACTAACACCTCAACAAGGTGATGTGATTAATCTTCCATATTTCATATATACATATTTTCCTGAGGTTATATTTAATTAATATATATTCTTAATATGTTATAGTAATTTTTTTTAATGGTGACTAACTATTTAAAATTCATTCTTTCCATCCACCGAGAAGTGAAAACATCACCTATGTATATCGATGAACTAATATATTTATGATGTGATGTAATTAATTTCTCATAACAAAATTAATTGTATGGTTATAAAATTTTATATAATTAATAAATAATTAAATATTAAAATGAAAAAATTCTATATATGATGAAACAATTACAAAAGTGTTGGGACCATAACTGTCAAACCAAAATATGTACAAATTGTTAAATTATGAGAACCTAGAATAATGATATTATTGATGAACGTTAAATAATGGGGTTAATAAAACATATATATGAATAATATATGTCAATTTAATATTTAATATGAATTGGGAATAAATTTATAACTAATATATTTGTATTATAATGGTGGTTTGAGTGAATACGAAACATGATGGTAATTTATATTATTCATTCTCATCTCACATTAATTTATATGATAGAAGTTTTATTTGTAATATATAATTTTGGATTATATAGAACACATGAAATTATAATCTTATAAATCTAATAAAAAAATTTGGGATTGAAATTTCCATTTAGTCTAATATCATTCATTATGTTTTGATTTATAGTTTACAAAAATTAGTATGGTTTTCCTTCCAATATTGTTTCATTGAGTCAAATTTCAATGTATGCAACTCCTTGCTTCTATATAGTGTTTATAGATACCCATTTATTGATAAAATTATAAATATGGTTATATTTTGGGTATTTAAAATTTCCAGTAATGTTTTATTTCAATGGAAAAATTAGTCAAAATAAACAATATTGATAAGAAGAATATGATAAAATCTCATTTTTGGCATGTATTTTCCATGATTAAATATTCAATGACTAAAATTATCTAATAATTATCCTATAAAATTAAAAAAAATAACTAGGGTATTGTCTATAAATATCCAATATCATTAACATTATCCCATATTTATTACTAAAAATTTCGGATAATTTGTTTTTATGGAATGGTGATCTTATTACTTCATTTTTGTTACATGAATAATTATTATCCTTATAAATATTATTTTAACTAATTTTATTAATGTCATTATAATTAATAATTTTTTTAATTTTATTTTTTCAATAAATTTTTCATTGATTATAAATAAATAAATAAAATATAATAAAATATTTTTCATATGAATCACTTTAGACATTATAAAAATAATTGGAAATAACATTTTAAATATATAAAATTGATGCATTTTTTCATTTCCTTTGAATTTTTTATAATGAACATTACAATATATTATTAAACGGTAATTTTTCATATATCAGTTTTTTTAATATTGTACGAAATAATATTTTTAACAATAAATAATGGATATATATTTTTTCATTGTTTTCATGGATTTGTTAAAATTATATATTAATGTTACCTCCCACCTATCTCTAAAACCATACATTTATTTTTTATTTAAATGGTTATATATTAGAATAAAAAAAATCTATATTTCCTTCATAAGGGTTATTATGATGATATACTAATATATTTTTTATGATACCCATTTCTTTTTAGAGGTTATTTAAAGAATATTTTAATTATGAACTTCTAATTTTGTAATTATGAAATTATTTTCTAGATCATTGTTTAAAAATTAATTTAAGGGAATTATGTTTCATCAATAATTCTTATGATCAAATAAAAATAATACATACTTCATATAGTTTATGGTTTTAATATATTATTTAGTAATACTATTGTGGATAATATTTCCCATGATAATAGGTGAGCATGATATACCTCTAAAATGCATTGCATAACGGTATATATTTTACCATATAGAGGATACTAATATGATATTTTAGATACTAATAACAATTTTTGAATCCAAATATATGGAATTGATTTCCAATTATGGGTTAATACTAATTCAATTTTTCAATAATCCAATTTAACTAATTCCCTAGTGAATGTATAATTTCCTAGGATATTAAAATGGTTCTTTATGATCATTGTGTTTTGTAATGGTTCTATTAAACAATATCAATCTCACACTTTTAATTATTCTTGATTCATAAGACTTTTATCTTATGTTAATGCATCACTATATCGAGAGTATTATATGAAACATGATTTGATTCCTATAAATTCTCTTATATTACTTGCATGTACATTGATTATTTCGTCATTCACATATTCATATAACATTCATATATATGATCATTAATATTAATCTTATATTTTTAACCATACTGAGAAACTAAGAAAACCTTTTTATTATTCAATATTACCATGTTATGAAAAATTATAGTATATATGATGTCTAGAAGGACATAATATGTGGGGAATTTTTAGTCAAATTTAGAAGGCATCCTATGAAAAAATAAAATATTGGTATAATGGTAAACATTCATATTTGGAGAGATATAAATTAATTATTATATATTAAAGGTTTTTTCAAAATTTATTATAACTCAAATCTAAACATGTATTGGGTATTTATGTAACTCAATGATTGATATTGAAAATGTATATATGGATGGTTAAAATTTTTTCATTAAAGGTTGTATAAATTTTAATATGTAAATTTTATGATTTCATTACCCGATCATGCTGTATAAGACTCAGTATATCACATCACCCTTATCCCAATGTAAATTTATAATTCCCTATGAAAATAATGACCTCGTTATCTAAGTGTCTTTACATTTCATATAAATTGAAACACTAAAAAATCACATTTGTGTATGTTTTGATTACCACTGTCATTATGTAATGTGATTCAATGTTATTGACAACATAAGATGGATGTGAAAAATGGTACCTACTGACAGCATAAACACCCACCATAACTTGGTTGTTGGCTCTTGTCCAACCAGGTTCTGCACGTTTCCTCACAGATAGATGGTCCCCTCCGTGGGGCCCAACCACTTTCCGAAATGGGTTAACAGACGAAAAAAATCAATATACAAGAAAAAATGTTCTTTCATGTATTATATTTCCCCACTCATACAACCCATAGTAAACTATTATTTTGTTCAAACATTATGGTAAAAACATTACCCAATAATTATTCACAATGGAATTCTAATTAGGTAGTCTCCCAAATTTTAATTTGAAACTTATTTACATGATTCATTTAAATGATCCTTCAATCCTTTAATTGTTTTGGTGTATTACATTCACCCACATGAGTATAATGTCCTAATTGTGGTCACTATATCTCATCCCAAGTCATGGAACCATACATAAGGATGAGATACTACTTAGATAAAAAAATCAACAAATAAGCCCCTCTATAAGAACATGAACTCTATAAAATAAGGATGTTAGGTCCATGATCAAATGGTACTAATAGTATCCCCCAAACACAAGGATCCTTCTATATGGACCACCAACTTTCTTGAACAAGTCATCAATCTACTGAATGTCCCCACATGAAAAAAATATGTTTTCTATTGTGCATGAGTTTCACTCACACACACCAAGTAAATATTCCAAATTCTCAGAAATAATCAATATAACTCATCGAAAAATAATTTTTAATACGGTGTTCTTATCAGGTGGGATCTTGAAAGAAACGTGTAACATATTGACATGAGTAAACAAATTTATCCTTTAAAAACTTTGAATTCAGGGTGGTTAAAATGGATCGTTATACAAATAAATTTTATGAATATATTTGACAGTAAGGAGTAATATATGGAACTAATTTGAATCTATATAAATTAGAACAAAATGAACACCAATTATAAATTAACCTATCATATTGGTAAAGTAAAAATAATAATAATCTAATCACTGAATTAATATTCAAGAGTCATAAATAAATATTAGAAGATATAAAATTAGGTCATAGATAATCATCACAAAATATATAATCTATTACCATATATTCCAAAAAATGAATTTCATATCAATTAGAGGGTTATAACATCATAATTACAAAACATGCATGAAACATTCCTAATTCGAAACAAAATATGATGAAATGAATAATCAATATATATATATATATAGTAAATTATTTGAATTAAATGGTATAAAATATTATATTTTTTAAAAAGTTTTTAAAATAATTTTATAGATATTTATTTTAATTATACCAAGGTTTATGTGATTTCACAGAAGTCAAGATTTAAAGATAGTGTTTCATCTCAAATATCCTTTAATAAGACATTTTAGTTACTATACAACTATTTTTTATCTGGTGAATATAATACCTTATACATGTATAATTACATTATTATATCATTATTCATGGTATTTAAGTTTTCCTTAATTTTATCTTATAATATCTTAATTTACATCTCATCGTACTTATTTTTCTTTGATACATATTTCTTATTCGTATATTCTTTTATACTCTGTATTGTATTGAAATCCTATGAATTATTTTTTATAACATCATGATATTATGAGGATATAAAAATCAATACAAATTTATATCATTCATGGTCTTTCTATTCTATAAATATCAATTTTTAGGGGTTTCATCATCTCCACGTCCCTTCCTATGCATCTGTTCAATATTCACCACATTATGATTTCAAAATGCAGATAATTACAATGAATAAAAAATATAATGCTATAAAATAAATTTATCTTGGTTTACTAATATTAATATGTTTTTCTCAAACATCATGTTTTAATTCGTAGGTTACCAAATCTATAAGCGGTTATGTTACAATATGACTTTTTATTATTATTGCTTATGTTTCAATTTTGATGAATGAATCATATTTTATATCACTTTTATAAATCAAATATAATATTAACCCATTTTTATTTATAGTTTTTTCATGTAATATATCTATTTTTACTAATTTTGTTATCAATAGGAATAAATTATTTTTTCTTTAAAAAATTTTATGTACATATCAATTTTGTCTGGAATTATTCTCCATCATATCCATATTATAAAAATTATTTTGTTTAAAATTTTAATCACATTTTTTAAAGATCCCTTAAATGATGGAAAAACAATAATTCTATATCAATGATACAAGGAAAATATTTTTAGGATGTTTTTCTTTGTGTTTTCAATCTTGTTTCATAATCCTGACATAACATGGTTCCATTCCAAAAAAATGGATTGTGTATTTATAGTTGAATTAATTAAATGGAATTGTTAAGTTCATGATATATATATATATATATATATATCATTAATATTATTTGATGACAATGGATTTATTCTAAATAAAAAAACCATGGTTTATTCTACTCATTTTTTGTTTTTGGAATTAATCCCTTGTCTATCACAAATTCATAGTAGAAATTTTATTTTTTTCCCATTATCCAATGAATACCCAATATTTGTTCATTACACTACCATTATTTATTGTAATAGATAAATATTGTAGATTTACATTATGATCTATTGTGTGATCATGTTGCAACAAAAGAGGTGGATGTTCAGAATTAAATCAGATCAAATTTTCATCATTCATTCTTCCATGATTGAAGGAATGTTGATGGATCAGTTGAAAGAGTTAATTACGAGAAGATCAAGGGCTATTATTTTCGATGGAATTGATATTAAGGTGTTGGTGACCTTGGATATTTGATCACCATAGATGATCATGGCGGTAGCAGTGTGAATAAGAGAAACGTAGAAAATAATTCAGTATTAGGTAAATCATAGAATATACATCATATAATATTGCATTACATATCATGTGGTCCCCATAACTATGTTTCTAGTGTGTGGTCATAGTTAAATTAAACAAACATTCTGACTCATTCACACGCCCTGTGGCTCATTCTATTTAGGATCGGTGTATATTTTATATGTACACGGAAACAGTAGAAAGTAAGCGGTAAGGTGGAATCTTGTGTAATTCAACAACAGCATGGATGTGTGTACAAGGACTGGTAGAAAACACATGAATGTACATGTATGGGGACACATTATAGGAAAATGTCATGGTTACTTGGGTATGGGACTGTGTGCCTCTACTTTTCGTTTACTTCATCTACAAATCATTCAGATGAAGAATAACATGTCGTGTGAGTCTTTTCTACAATGGAAGACTTGGTGGTAGATAGATACAATATCTACCCATGGTTAAACAATGTGTTCCTTGATAAAGAGTTTTCTAATCTCTTATTTTTTGTATGTTGTACTATTATAGATTGATTGTGATCCATTATATATTTATCGTGAGGTTTCTGTGTGACATTAAATCCATATCACAAGATTATTATCCCCTATAGAGGTTGAGTCTCATAGATTGTTTTGGAGTACCTTTGTGAGACTAGAGTTAAATTATTTATCATCCTTGTTCCGAAGATTTTTTTGTGTGTATTCTACATAACCTTCCTATGAAGGGAGTTGATCCTCCATTGAGATTGTGTATCAATAGGGTATTTGGTATCGTTGATATATTATCCCTTATGTAGCGGGTTGTTCATGATTTGGATTGTGGTTTCTCCTAACGGTTCGGGGTGTTACCCTTATCATTGTATCAGGGGATTCCTAGACCACTGAGATTTATTAGGTGGGTCCCAATGACATAGTCCTTATCATCCAGTGACACAAATGATTAAATGAAAAATGGAGTTGATTCTCTTATAATGAGTGTTCCCATGAGCATAATCTTGTGGATGGAAGTATGTCATGAAAATATGGTGGTTTAGTGTCTTTCCAAACTATATCTACGTATCATCATTATTGGTTTATTATAATAACATTTTATTATTTGAAGATACTTTGTTATTATTATTTAGTTTTTTGGGGGTTTCCTACTGAGTATTATTATTATCACCCCTTCGTGGGTTTTCCTACACAGACTAAGATTTATATAGATTATGACACATTTAACGGTGTCTTGGGAGGAAAGGGAGTGGGTGGTGCTTATATTATGATTTTGAGATCATGGTGATTATCAAGATAATGAATTTTATTATAGTCCTCTCTTTTAGTAGGTGTTAAATATATAGTTTCTTTTGATCGACTTCTATTTGGAACCATTTTTCTAATTCATTAATTTACATCCAAGCTATATTTTGGGATCAAATATTTATAAATCCATTGTAACCATTGTTTTATATTTTCAAATTTTTTTGGGATTTGATATATTTGATTGAGTACATGTATTATATGTGAAAACCTCCCATTTGAGGGATATTCATTAAAATGGTTTCTACTGCCTTGGATAATGGAATTGGGACTATTGTATTAATAGGATAGACCAAGACATGTAGGGTATTGATAGAGTTGTATCTATGTATTCCATTCTAGATTAGACTTGTAGTTGGTCATTTGAATTCGGGAAATAGTGTTTACTATTTTGATATCTGCATTCTCTCCAAGGAAACTTGTGTTGGTGTATATACTGATATATCCATGCACTATGACTCTGATCACTTTCATTTCAACTAGGTATAGGTAAAAATTACTTATAGGGAAATTAATTCTCTATATTCATCATATATAACTGGGTGTGTTTTCCATGTAATACTTTAGTCACCTACATATATATACACTTTTGATTGTTGTGCATCTTCTATTATTTAATGATACCTCTATTCAGACTGCCAAACAATATTACAATATTTGATCATTCGGATGATCCACCTAGTGATAATGCATCAGTGTAAGGGAAGGTACCAGAAATATCACATCATGGTGGTTTACCATCAACACCACCACATACTGACAAGTAACTATAAATGGATGTACTAGTTGAGGATTCAAAAAAGATGAGTGTGTTATATTATTTTATGATGAACCGACATCCCATTTTTGTATGTGAGATAGACCCTTAGGTAGATGCGGTCTATCAAGAGGTAGTCACTCTCGTTTTCTACCTTGTGAGGACTTCTGAAGATCTTTTAATAGTCATCGTGAGGTGTCTTCTACATGGATCTTTTGGTTAATGGTGGATCCAATTGGCTAAGTCACATGATGATATTTCTCTCTCCTAGTAAAAAATTTAGTCTATTTTCAATGAGGAGTTCAATATATACATGTTACGATTGGTACACATATAGTATATTCTTCATCTGTTATAGGGAACTATGAATATATCTGAGTACTCAATATGGTTTATGAGTTACTCATGTTACTACTAGAATATAGTGTAGGACAAATCCATCAATTATCAGACCATTGATGAGGTATTTTGATGAGATATTAATAACTAAGTAGAATCATTTTCCATTATCACAATTGATGGGGTACAAGTCCTAGAATTTATAGTTTAGATATTTCTATAATAGAAATCACCAATAGTGGGAGATAATAGTGGGAACATTATAGCTGATACCATTGAAGCAGGTGACCATTGACTATAACATTGATTCAATAATTTCATGTGATTTAGGAGGTGATCCCATTACTCAAGGACATAAATTATGGGATCCTACACTTACTTTTATTTTCCATGTATGATGAGGTGTTTTTCTTGTGATAGTTTGTGACATCATCATGGGTAATTTATGAACTATCATACTACTAATCATGAGACCATATATAGAGCACCATGATATAGATAGATGAATGATAGGGGTATTCTATAGGTTGGTATCATGGAAGAGGGGATGGTAGGGAAACCCATGGTGGTTAGTGTTTCGATTTATTATCATGGTCATCCCCCCTAGTGGTCTGCACTACGATCAGGGTGCTGGAGGATATGGGCAAGGCCAACTACAAGCTATGAGGGCCAATAACAAAATGATTACAGGGATAATATGAGGTATGATCTAAGTCAACATTATATTCTTTATACATGTAATAGATAAAATTCTACTTCATTACTTATTTCCCTCATATAGGGATTATGAGTTATTGAATCTGATTGAGCCATTAGAGCAACCCTTGTGGTTGGAGAATCTTATATAAGTGGACATAGTGATTTAACAATTGTTATGATAATTTTATCTGACAATTAGAAATTATACTTGTATATGTTATCCCTTCATTTCAGTAATGAGAGCTTATAAAATCATCATTGGTATAGACTCTCATTCCACATTTCATTCATAGATTTACTATTTTAAGTGGAAGAAGTGTTTTTTCCATAGTGACTAAATGAGGTTTTCTTTTGAATGTGGTCAAGGTTCAAATTATTAGGTATGTTCATATTTATTTATTCTAGGCCTTGTCATGGTGGGGATGATTATAGGTGATATACTTTTGGAACATTGTGATTTTCCACCTTCTATAAACATATTTATGTTTGATAAGATACTAATTTGTAAAGAAATTATATTTTCTATGAATGTGTGTGAGTGTGTTGGAGATAGAGAATCATATGATGTGAATAAGAAGACAAAGGAAAGAAAAATTATGGTGTATTAGTTTAATTATTTTTTCTTAAGATGGATTATTTATAAAATTTTAATTTATATTAAATGCCATTTATTTTTATAAACTGTGACCTAACATTCTTCAAATTCGTCTTGCATGTTTTCTGATATCTCTATGGTAAAACAACTTTGTTATGGATACTCATCCATTTCTAAAGCACTTTGGGGAATATGAAGAAAATTTCCATTAGGTAATTGGTAATGGAATTGTCTCTTATTTGAGTAATTGAAAATTAAGATTCTATTCCATTGGAATAGTATTCATATAGTTCGGTTTCATTAATCGAGTGGTTGGAGTAGTTCCACATTAGCATTTTTTCATTGGGGAGTTTCTTATTTTTCATGACCTATTTGTTTTATTTTTTCAATGATACACATATTATGTTTCTATTAATTTATCATTATATTATTAATGTCTCTAATTTTTCATCAAAAATTATAAATTGTTTTTGATGTTTTAATGTTTGTTATATTGTCTTCAGAAAAGATCAAATTTACGTTGATTTTTCAGGTGAGCCCTTGTAATTTAATCCATATATTGATGTCCTAGGCAGGTAACCTACTGTTACTATAACCTCATATCTTCCAAACAAAATGTTTAGGGTTAGGATTATTCATTATTGATATGCTTATTGATGGAACATGGAATGATTCGGAAAAAAATTAATTCTATGATATTTTGAGTGACATTAATATTTCTTAAAATGTTGTGTTTCATTCATGAATGAAACACAATTACCAAAAGAATAACTTTATTCAATGAAATCTCGATAAAAGAATTGTTGGAGTAGTGGAATTTTGATTATATGTTTAATATTACTAATATGTCTATAATGGTGGTACTATATAAAATAATAAGTCCACATTGCACTTGAGATGGACTAAAATGATCTGATGGAGTGGGGGAGAATATAAGGTATAAAATAGTAGAATAACTATCATTGAATCATTAAAATGATTTAGATCCTAAAAAAATTTATATTTGGGATAATATTGGGTTTTATAAAAATATATGATTATAGTAGAGAAAACATTATAGATGGTGATTAATAGACATGTGTGATTGGATAATAAAACACAGAGTTGTGGATTTATTATTAGTGGATATATTTAATCATATATATTTCATTAGACAATAATAAATAGAAGTATATCTTCTAGAAATATTGTTTAAAAATATTCATGATAAACTTTTTAAATCATAATAACAACCAGTTGAAATATTCCATTAAAAATTGATAGATAAAAAAAAATAATTAAATAATGTTCATCTAATGAAGAGTATTATATATTGTTTTTACTATGAGTGGATATAAAATTAAAGGTATGTGTGAATTATGAATAGTTATTTTTGGTTGGAACTGATGAATCAACTATTTAGTTGAGGTTACCTTCTCTAATGGGAGGCATACCATGAATAATGGTGGTCAGTGCAACATATTAATTAGATGAAGACCTATATAAATACAGGTGGTAGCCAATATCTGAAGGTGATGATTCGTTTATACATATTTGATGGAAATTAAAAGATAAGGACTATATTGTATGAGAAAATGAAAATATTAGAAGTTGGATGTGAGTTTTTAATCTCTTATATATATATTAATGAATATTTTTCAGTGTTCTCTTATCGATATAAGATATTCATCCACACAACATAAATAATATTTTTATCAGTATTTATTTATATTAATTCATGAATTTTATATAGTTATTATTAGGAAATGATCTTAATTATAGTGCACAGACTTTGGAATGATATTATTATCAAACAAACCTCATTATAATAGAATTATATATATATATATATATAGTGAAGAATAATGTTATCAGATATAATTCCATGTGGTGTACATGGTTCAAAGAATTTCCATCTGATCAAATGGATTTAGGGTTTATGTTGTTCCTCTTTCATATCTAAAAATTTGTGGATGATAGAAATATATTATAAGTGACTGATTATTTTCACCAAATTTATCCATAAACCTTTATACGCTAGATAGAATATGTAATGTTACTTCTATTAAATATATAAACCAATATAACTATTATAATTCCTAACAATCCAAATTGAATAGTAATACCATTTATTATAATTCATTTTACTTTTAAATATATTGTATCCAATTTCATTTATTCCATGGTTCTCAAATAGGATTAATGCATCAATTGAATTAGAAAATTGTTAAAATAATGTTATATCAATCTTTGCATTTACATTATTATCTTAGATGATGGGTATTTTAAATGAATTTTTTTATTTATATTTTGAAACCCATTTATTTTAAATTGTTACATGATTTAATTATTATTGATGAAATTATGAATGTTTTTCTAACATGATTCCACTATTAAAGGATAGGAAACACAGTTTCATTCCATAGGGATTATTATGATTTGATGAATAAGAACCATTTTCATTCAATGGGATCCTTGTATTGCTTATAGTGAAACCATTTTATTCTAATGGGATCCTTATATTACTTATAGTAGGTGATTGTATGTTATAGTTTTTCATAAGCATGGGAATTGATGTTGCATCACAATAATTTAATATTTCGTTATTATAATGTTTGTGTAATATTTTAAATATTATTATAATTACAATGTTACTCTATCATGTATAAGTCTCATTAACTAATATTTCCACCCTCATTTGATTCATTTTGTATGTTATTTCGTGAAATATTTCATTATTTTTGATCTATTATATTATTGGTTATTAGATTTCAATATATTATTATTGTACTCATACGTTCATCTTATTTTCACATATGATATTAGTTTTTTGCACTTATACTTCCAATTTCTAAGCATCTATTATCCCCCATTTCTTATGATACTATTTACAAAAATTATTATGTTAATAAATGTAAAAAATTTCTTTAAGATTGTATTATATAGATATTTAGTGGGAGATATTGTTCTATTGATATAGATTATGTTGCTATTAAATGGTGGGGATAATATTCATTTGATGAGAAAATGGGTTTTATAGATAATTATTTCCACTAATTTTATAAAAATACATGAATAAAAAATAATGGGGATGTATGTAAATAAATATTTTCTTAAATTCATGTAATCATGATGCACATGATTGTAGGATACCTTAGTCGGTATCCAAATCAGTGCTTATGGAATTTTTTCTTGCATTAGATGATAGAGTGTCTTTGTCTACGATTATATAGTTATAATTAGAACCAATTTTAGTTATCTTTGAGATTAGTATAGATTACATTATCTAAACACCCAGAGATATATCAATATATTTGATAACATTGTGAACATCTAGTAATTTTATGATTTTGTTTCACAGAAATTACATCCCTATATAGATAGTTCAAGTGGATATATTCCCTAAAAAATATGCAAACTAGGTTAGTAACGGTAACTAGTTCCTATGGGGTATTTTCTTATAGTTAATCATTTGTTTGAAAATGTCGCATAACTACTCATGTGGTTTGACTCACTAGTGGGATATTATTTTGTTAATAACATATTGTTTTCAATCCATTATTACTAATTTGATATGATATTGAATTAAATTATGAAGTGTGAGAGAATACTATTTATATTTTACTAGGATGGATGAAGAGAGTAATCAGGTGAACCAATTTTGAATGAATTTAGAAAAAAATTCATATATTAATATGATAGTTTCATTAGAGAAGACATCTTATGAATAAGACCCCATTTTCATATGATCATTTATATTGATTCAATTAGTTATAACTATAATAATTTTGGTTTTAATATTTTGATTAAATGGGATCTCTAAAATGTTTTCATTGAAATTATGTATCGAGAATCTCTTGAAACTTATGTATTGAGGCATATTTGGATAAATTGTTGAAAATATTAATATATTCATATTATTTAGGAATATATATGTTACCCACTATTCCCAATGATATGGAGAAATGTATCTCAGAGAATCTATATATTTTTCCTATTATTGTCATTATAGTCCATTCATTATTTTTATTACAATGTAATAATATAAATTTTAAGGTTTAGTTTTTTTATATATGAAATAATGAAGAACGAATAATTTCACTATATATATTACATAAATAGATTTAATAGTTAAAACATGTTCTATATATAAAATAAAACAAAACTAAATTGCTACATGTAAGATGAAAATTATAATGAAATAATATGATTAATAAAACATATAGTAAATGATGAGATATTGTTCAATAAAAAATTTCTTCATTTATAGTGTAAATAATTAAAAAGATTTATCATGAATGAATTTATTATTTATCAAATAGAATTTAGAGTTATAATAAATTATATAGACCTATTTTAAATAATTATTATGATAATATATATTAAAAATAAATATGATATATTATATAAATTCTAAATTATAGAATAATATGAAATAAAATTGTGAAACCATTATTATTAAGTGGAACATGTTTTTAAATAAACATTTTTTTTCAATAAACATTGATCAACAATTAAAAAGGTAAATATTTATTTTTAGGATTTTAATTTTATAAATGTACAATAATTTTTTAATTCATAATATCAATTTTCTTATATGATTAATTATTTATATTTATTTAAAATAATTATTTTAGTTGAATAGAAAAGATTACTGTTTTGAATAAAATCTTCGAATTTATATCTATATGAAGATGTATAACATAAAAACATATAAAATATTTTTACTAATCAATTGCATATTTAGGGAGAAAAACTCTACAATTCAATATACGATTTGAAAATTTTAAAATTTTTGATTAACAACATTATTGATATTTTCTAACAAAAATAATTACAGGCATTCTCATTCAATTTAATGTTAAATTCATAAAGTTTGTTTTTTTATTAATTTTATTATCAAAATAATATATTTTCTTATAAAATAACCCATTTTATATTGAGAAAGTATAATGGGAATATGATTATAACCTACACATAATTTTCACACATATAAATAAATGTTTAAAAAAATTATGTGATACATCTGCTAATGTTAAAATTGAATCAAATAAATATAGATATATTATCTGATAATTATTTTCATATATTTTTCTATTAAGGGATCATTATTTAATAAGGGCCAATTTTTTAGATTTATATATATGGAATTCATACAAATTATTTTCCAAAGTAAATTCCAAAAAGGTATAATAGTGAATTATATGAGTAAAGTAATAATAATGTGGATATAAATTTGTTAAAATGAATTGTTAGATGTTATTGAAATTATAACTATCCCTACACTATTATATATAATTTTTTATTCCCCTTGACATTCTAAACTTGTTCTGTGTTTATAACAAGTAGAAATACTTAAAATAATTTCATTATCGTTAACTATAATATAGCACCTCCCACCAAAAATAAAATACCAAATATATAAATTAGATTCAACCTAAAAATATTCCAATTTTTTTATCTAATGTAATTTTCCACATTTGATATATCTTTTATTAAAAATACATTTTCATAAGGCCTCAATTTCTATGGAATCGTCCAAGGGAAACCTCACTATATAAATTTCATTACATTTCCATTATGTTTTTTTTCAAAAAAAATTAATCAAAAAAGTAATATATTTATTATATTATAAATTAATAATTTATTTTTTATTTGATTTCATTATTATTATTAATTATATATAAACCACATTTCTACTTTTCTATTATGAAAAATGAAATCATCTTCCATGTAGTGTATATAATATCATCCAAAAAAATCAAAATCATCCACATTTTTAATGATAAGAATATTAATTGATTAAAAAAGTGAGATTTCATGATAAATTTTACACATATACTATGTCTGTAATTTTATACAAAAAAATTACTATTGAACTTCATTCCCCCTATTTATTGAAAAAAAAATATTATCCATGTATTCTATGGACAACCACCTCAATAATGCCCCATTTCTTATATAAATATATTTTAATTATTACATATTTAAATATTTTAAAATATTATTCAGAATAATAATATATCTAGCTAAAATCATTTTTATTATATAATAATTATATTATATGAAAAATAAATAGTTATATAATCATAACCATCAATTAAATATTAAATTTTAATGTTTAGGTTGATCCATCCATCTACATGAAAAATGATATATAATAATATCATTGAAGAAAATTAGAACATAATCACTAATAATATATTTTATAAATAATAAAATGATTATTTTCTTTTAGTTCTTAATGGTATCATTAATATTAAAATCATTAATTATTTTATCACAATTAATTATTAGAAAATATTTCAAACATGATTGTATACCTTAACATTTAAGAAAACATTCTATAAAATACCATATAATGAAATTATGTCATTGTAAATATTTTTAAACCCTTAATTATAGTACATTTTATGAAATGATATTGATTAAAATAGTGATTTTAATGATGATTAATAGTAATTTTATTTATTAATTTATTTTAGGGGCTATTTATAAACCCTATTTAAATTTAATTAACATTTAAATTTGATTTCGTAATATATAGTTTTCAATACAAGTTGGTATATCTATAAAAACATTCCTAGAAAAATGAAATTATAAAAAACATAATTTTGAAATCTATTTCATAATGATAAAAATTAAAATGAATGAAAAATAAAAACAAGATTCTAATAGATTATAGTCAATAAATTGCCCCATATGATTCAATATAATAAAAACCTTTATCGTGATTATATCCTTTAATATCATTTCATTACTCTTTATATATGATAATTCCATCATCGTTGTTTTTTGGAGAAATACATCATGTAACAAGAACATAATTATCATTTGGTCATTCGATGAGATTCGAGAATATAATCCTTGGAAATTGGTTTAACTCATATTTTATGATTAATATCCCACTTTAATCAATAATAATTTCATCAAGGTTTTGTGGTTCATGGTGTTTGAGAGAAAATTAATAATTAAACTCATTTTTAACTTACCTTATAGTATATGTTTCAGATTACAATTCACAAATAACATTCACAAGGTGATTGTATTTGGATTTAAACCATTTATATGATAATGGAATAGAAGGGGGTTCTTGTGATTTATTTATTACAATAGAATAAAGTGTTTTATATCCTCTCAAAATAGTTTTCTCAAAATTATTATCATTATTAAGATATGATTTAATAATATTGTCCTTGAACATGATATGAATTAACTCATATATAGAATTACCATTCTTATTGAAGACTCGATAATGATTGACATGAGTTTGAGTACCTAGAAAAGATACAATCATAGTAATTTGGTTAAAAATTTTAAATATTATCCATCAGATTAAGGTCAAATAATTCAAAACTGAAGACATTAATAAATCAAGAGCTTGAATCTTTTTCATTCCACAAAGCATAAGATGATTTTTTCAATGTTTGGTCATTCTGTAGTCGGATTAATTATAATATTTTTGGTATTAAATACCTTCAACTAAAATAATTGAGGATAATTAAAATCATCCAAAAGAGTTCTATACATTTTTTTGAATATTCATATTTAATCTTTTGACTATAAAATTTATTGAGAAATTTCGAGAGTATAGATGAATTGATTATAAGCCTATGAAAAAAACAGTAAATTATTTATTGAGAAATTCCATAAAATGTTCAATTTAAGGGAACTAATCATTAGGATTATTCATTTTTTTCCTTTCATCAAATGTAGATTTAGAAATAAAATTCATCATTATCCTGATCTAAGAGGAAAATCCGATAATTTTAGTGTAATCATCATTAATTAGAATGATATAATACTTTCCTCTGATAGTGAAACAATGTGATGGTATAAAAGGTCAATATAGAAATATTAAATTGGTATATAAGTAGAACCAATAGAATTTTTTTTGAAATATTATTTTTTTTCTTTCCATGTTGGAAAGGATCAAAAACATAGTTATATTTTAAATAAAATTATGATAAATCATGTACTTTTCAGTCATTATTGATCTTGAAAGTAGTGTGACTATTAAAATGACATAGGTTTTAATTCAAAGGAAATATTTATTTTCATCTTCAATTAAATAGTTTTTAATTTTAATTTATTTTTTTAAATCTAAAATATATAAATTTTTTAAATTGGTCGAATAATTGAAAATTTAATATTATTATTAAAAAAATACATAAATTATTTTTAAATATAATTTTGTATCCATTATAACATAGTTGAATAATACATAGTAATTCATTGTTTAATCCATTTAAAATAAAAATATATTTAATTACAATACAGAATGAAAAATAAAGTACACATATAATAGATGTTATACCTTATATTGTATAACCAAATGTGACAAGTCCCCTATCAATGTCTTCTTGATGCATTTATACAGAGAGGAAGCCACTCAATTTCCTCTTTTCCCACTATCTATATACCAAGAAGCTTCAGAAATTTTTTAAATTAGACAATAACACAAAAAATATATGAGGTGATTGATTTCAAAATTCATATCATGGGTACAATATGTTTCTCGAATAGTTGCATTGAAATCCATCTTATTTGGGTCAAATTATTTTCCATAAAATGTGAAATGAAAAATGATTTACACTTGGACTGGATGGTTTTGGTGACATCTTCTTTCAAAGATTTTGGGATCTCATTAGTTCTGATGTTTGTAGGTTAGTTATTCACTTTTTCATAGGTGGATCTCTTATTAAAGGCTTGACTTCTTAGTTTATTTTGTTTATTCTAGAAGAGGATAATTCTAATGAAATTCATCTCTTCAGGTTAGTTTCTCTGGTTAACACAGTTTACAAAATAATTTTCAAAATCCTTTCCAACATGCATTCCTTCATTGCCTATAATTTTTATTCAGCAAATCAGTTTGGCTTCATCAAAGGAAGATCAATCCAATATTTTCTTATCACAGCTTCGTAGTGTGATAATATTCTTTAAAAAACACATTAGAAGTGGAAATATTTCCTTCAAAATGGATGTTGAAAAATTCTTCGATACAATATATTGGGTATTCATCTGCTAGATCCTTGTCATGTATGGATTTGATTTGGTGGCTCATTTACAAGGATTCCTCTCAACATTTTTAGAAATCCAATTAGACTATGGATTATTTGATTGACTTGGACTTGGAGGGGGATTCAAACCTGGATTTTGATTTTTTCAATCAAGGATTTGCATGGTAACATGGAAAATCTTCTAGATTATATCACTTTGACTATAGATGAATATTGTTGGTCCCCTAGGGGTGATTTTTGGGCTTGGGAGCCTGTTGTCAATGAAATTCTCACCTCCAAAGGAATTTATAATCACTCTATTGGTAGATTAATTTACATGAAATGGATTGTTAACTTGCATAGTGTATTTTAAAGGATATCACAATATATTATTTCATGGACGTTGGCTTAGAAAAAAACCAAATGTTTATTTTTTGTAGGTATGTTGTATTTCTCTTTGCTCCATTTGTGCTTTGATCTTCTATCAAATGGAGGATGTGGACCACCTTTTCCTCGGCTATTTTTATGGAATAAGCAATGTGGAAGGTGGTTAATGATATATTTGAAGTTATAATGCCTATTTTCAACTCAATTGAAAGGCATGTTTTTATCAAACTCATTTCATGAATTTTGTACTTAATCGGATTGGGGTGAAAGGAAACATTCATCCTCATCTTGTTAAAATAGATGTAATTTGGAAGGCCCCTTTTCATGGGTGGTTTAAGGTCAACTCTGATGGTGCTTCAAGAGGCAATCTGCGTGCCTTTGGATTTGGTGTAGTCCATAGGGAATATCAGGGAAATGTTCTTAGGTAAATCTATGGATCATGTGGAATTTCATATGATCTTGATGTAGAAAGGTTTGGTGTTATAATTTCAGTTGAGCAAGCTAGAATGTGGGGTTGGAACAAGATTTGTATTGAGTGTGACTCCACTATTATAGTAAATTCTAGTCAAACAAGGGATTTGATTATTTATCTAAAGCTAACTAATCACTGCAATAGATGATGGTATCCCTCTAATCATGTGTTACGACCCGTCCCCCGGGGCCCATGTAGTTACGACCCCAATCCAGTCATCTATAGGCCTAGGGATGATGACTATCACCAAAGGCATAAATCCCTAAGTTGTGAAGGAGTTACCTTTTTAAATTATAAACACACACAATCAGAGTACTTTGGAAGAAAAAATCTAGCTAAAACAATAAAAAAATGAGTGCTAAAATGTAAAGGGGTTAGAATACAAGCCAAACAAGAAAGTAAAAATACAACTGAAAAGGGACAAAAAGATGAAAGGTGAAAGAATCACTTGGATCGTCCACCACAAATCGTATCTAAAGGGTAGTTACAGAGAGCCTCTGCAGCACTCCACGTCCATCTGTCTCCTCCGTGTACCGTCAAACCATGTGGTGCACCTCTAGGTACTATCCCGTCCTGTCCACACTGGGTCGGTCAGGGTTGTGTGACTTCTTCCTCCAACACAATGAGGTTCGGGCATATCCCATGCTAGGGTGAGTATAAATATACTTATTAGGGACCTCGATACTCTCAAGGGCTCACAAAATCCAACAAGGATAACAACAATGTAAGAAATAAAATGATAACCGCACTTAGTTATATAACCATACTTATACCTATGTTATCTAGTAATCCATAATAATCATGATGTAAACTCAAAAGGTACTGACTCAGCTCACACAGGTATATAACTTATGTAGAGAGATAGAGATGATCAGATAATGCCATTGAATCATCAGAGTTGTCGGAACAACACATGATCTAGGAACAAAAATTCCTTAGGACCAACACATGATCCATGACCAGCTATTCTGCCAGACCAACACATGATCCTGGAACAGGTGTCAGTGCACAGCCAGCCACAGGGATTCCACAAAGCACGCTTGATTCCAGGAGTGTCCGGTCCTCAAGCCAAGTGTCGACATGTCAACATCAACCAATTCCCATTAATAATTATCTCAAAGGTCCGTCTCATCATAGGGGTCTCAATGAAACAGACGGCACGTCAATCAGACGCTTGGTCTGTGAGTCATTAGCATCTTAGTCCTAGGGGCCCGATTGGATTTTTGTACGATCCAACCTAACTGTATGTCAACATTACCCCTAGCTATGGAAGTGTATACTCAAAGGGACAATCATGATCCAATAAAACCAATGCCGTTGATTGTTCATCAAATGGTCATATGTTGCCAAAGTACAGCGAAAGAAGTAACATGGTCGGTAATGGGCATGGGCCTGGTCCGACCCGGTCAGATCAACGTGGTCCAACCCATATTGGGCTGACCCGGTCTGTGTCGAATGAGTCATACCCACTGGATCGGACCCGACCCATTGGGAGGGTCAGCCTTCTGGGTTTGGCCCAGTCCACTAGGCCCGACCCAAAAAACTACGAGGGAGGTTCGTCTCTGAGGTTGCCGCGTAGGCGGCACGGCCCGAAGGCGGGGGCCAGTTCAACCAGCCCTACCTGGGGCGCTGCTAGGGATAGTTCTCCCGGAATGCGGATATGGTTTGGCCAGCGACGCCAAGAATGACGCCACGGGCTAGCTCAGGTGGCCGAAACAGCGCGGCCGGTTCAGCCAGGATCCATGGTGCAGGTAGGCCTTGCGGGACACCTGGCAGGGCACGGGCAGGACGAGCGGGGCACGGGCAGGCTAGCATGGTGCCAGGCAGGGCGCAGGGAGGCCGACAGGGCACAGGAAACACACGGGCAGGCCGGCAGGGCACTAAGCAGGGCGCTGGCCAGCCAGCAGTGCGTAGTAAGTGCACGAGAAGGCTGGCAGGGCACACGGGAAGCACGCGGGCAGGCCGGCAGAGCTAGCAGGTAGCGCGCGAGCAGGCCATGGGCCGCCGAGAAGGGTTGGTTAGGCCGGCGGGGCAGGGGAAGGGTGTGAGTAGGCAAGCGGTCCATTTGGGCATCGCGCGGGCAGGCTGCGCTGTGCGCGGGTAGGCCGTGCGGGGCACGGGCATGCCGTAAGGCCATAGGGCCGTGCGCGGGGCGGCCACTGGGTCGGGCGGGCATCGGCCGGGCGGGCCAGCAGTGCATGTGGGCAGCGCGCGGGCAAGCCGAGGCACATCGGGCGTGGCGCAGGTAGGCCAGCAGGGCAGGGACAGCACGCGGGCAATCTACGTGGGGCGGTGCAGTTCACGGAGGCCGCAGGTAGCGTGACCTTTGTCAATGTCTTCTCTGTCGCCTCGTCGTTGTTACGTCACTATGCCATAGAACACCATTAGAAGTTAAAATTACGGAGGTTTTTGGGACATGTTACGTTATCCTACACCCTCAGCATTTAGGGAGGTATCAATTGGCACAACAAGATAAGCAGTTTATTATAAACAAATCCACAACAAACCCTTTCTATACGTTGAAGAAGATAAGAAAAAGTGTATAACATCATGAAGCAATAAACTCCCTCCTTTTGATCATTGCTCGACAATGATTTCATATGAATAAGATGATGTTGTCCTCCTTCATCGCATCTTCTGTGCACTTCCAATCAAATATCATGTGTTGGTTTGTTGATGATGATGATGAGGATAGATCGTTCAAAAATGTTCGTGTTGAAGGGGGTTCCGATGAAGAATGTTGAGGAAGATCGTTCTTTGTTTTCGAAGGTGTTCATTGTTGGGAGACTTCTCCCAATATTTCTCCCAAGTTCCTCATATCACTCCACTACACCGAAAATGAAAATCATTGCCAAATAATATATTAGGATCTATTATGTTTAATGGTGTAAATTCAAATTGAGTGATTTAATTAAATGATATGACTCATTTAATTAATGGGGTGGAGTTTTCATGACAATTAAAAAGTGTATAATTAATTAATTAGATCCACCTCATTAAATCTTTAGAGTTGGCAAGAATTAATTTATGGTAGATCAAGACTCTCTCCCAAATTAATTAGGGAGAGTTGAGTGATTTTATCCTTTTCCATCAATATGGATCAGGTGGTCCCCAACCGTATTATTCAAAATAGAGGTTCTTTGGTCTTAGGTGGTCCCCAAGTCGTATCCTCTTGCAGGAGGTTATGTTCGGGTTGACCCCACCACCATAACCTCTCATGGGATGTTAAGGTGTGGTGGTCCCACCTCTAACTCCATTTATGAGGTTTTAACCACCCAACCTCTACATGGTGGTTAAAAATAAAATAAAGTGAGCTTACTTTTTCTTATTACTTCACATAAAAACCCAAAAACAATCCTTTAACCTCGACTCAATACAATCTAAGTGGATGTTTTATTAAGTGAATAATGGAGTTATGAGTTCAACGGCGCCCTCGAATTTCAGTTCCAAGCACTGGTTCAAAAGTTATAAAAACCCGCTTGTACAGTTACTGAAGGTACATGAATATAACATTATAAATTGATTTTGGGCACACCGGGCCTCAGAATCAAGCGCCGTTAGATTTCACGGAATCGTACAATTTCCTTGTATTTATGATAAAAATCCTCTGAAATTGTGTGTCATTACATTCTCCCCATCTCATGGAATTACGTCCCCATATTCTATAACTCGAAAAAAGGGAACAAAAGGGGGTACTTAACATGAATATGATCCTCCTACTCCCATGTGCTCTCCTGGAGGTTCTTGTGCTGCCAACGAACTTGCACCAGAGGTATCAACCATCTACGAAGGACCCGCTCCAGTTGATCCTCAATATCCACTAGAACCATCATAAAAGTCACCCCATCATCGGTGTCCAACACACCATGGTTGATGATGTGTGAAAGGTCATGCACATATCTCATCTACTGGGATACGTGGAAGAAGACATTGACCTTGTTCAACTGAGGTGGAAGAGGTATGCTATAATCCACCACACCTACTCTGGTGAGGACCTGGAATGTTCTGATGAATCTCAGAGATAACATTTCGCCTCGGCCAAATAATCATATAACTCGTCGAGATGAGACCCATAAGAAGACGTGGATGCCATCCTCAAACTCCAGTGTCCTCCGTCTCCTGTCTGTATATGACATCTTTCTGCACTGTGATGTCTTCATCCGCTCCTGGATGATCTGCACCTTATCCGTGGTAGCTCATACCATCTCTGGTCCCACTGGTGCTGACTCCCCTAGATCTGTCCAGCATATAGGCGGTCTTCAAGGTCGACCATACTAGTCCTCAAAAGGTTCCATCCCAATGGTGTTGTGAGAGATGTTTTTTATGAAAACTCCATCAAAGGTAAGTGATCCTCTCAGCTACGACTGATGTTCAGGACACAAGCACGTAGCATTTCATTAAGGTTCTGAATGGTCTGTTCAGTATGACCATCTGTCTGAAGATGGAAGGTGATGCTCAGATGAATCTACATACTGAAAGCCTCTACAACCCCTTCCATAGCTGAGAGGTAAATCGTGTGTCACGATCATAGACCAATGATGAAAGAACTCCATGTATCCGCACAATATCTTGCACATAGAGGCTTCCCAAGATCCCTACTAAACCCAGCTCTCTGATCGGTAGTATGTGGACCGACATGGTGAGTCGATCAATGATAACCCAACTCTAGTTGTGTCCCATGTGTGTATATTGAAGACCCATTACGACGTCCATGTATATCCCATCCTACTTCCACTCTGGGACATCTAATGGCGGAACCAAGCCTGCTGGTACCTGGTGGTCCAACTTCAGTTGCTGAAAAGTGAGGCATCAAGAGACATACTCTACAACTGCCTACTTTATACCTGGCCACAAGTGTTGTTGCCTAAGGTCCGAGTACATCTTCACCACTACTGGTTGTACCTATAGAGGGTATGCATGAAACTCTCTCAACACATCTTCCTGAAGTTCTACTGGTACCACGGTGCATCCTCTAAAGAGGATTATGTGCTCCCCACCTTTAAAAAATCAATCAGTTGCCTGCCCAGTGGATATATGAGCACGTCGTGTCTCGTAGTCATCATCCCCATGATGTTCCTCCCTGACTCACTGATGAAGTGAGGTAGTGACTGTAAAATAATGAATGAAAACTACTCAATCACGGTCCAAAAAAGATATCTTTAGAGTAGCTTGCTGCTCCGTCACCTCGCCTAGTAGATGTATAACACTAATCCACCTAAGTGGATCTGTAACAATGTTACTTTTCTGAGGAGTATAGACTATCTCAAAGTCATTGTTATAGAAGAAGTCATTCCAACATCGGTGTATCAGGTTCAGGTCCATATTAGAGAAGATATACCTCAGACTATTTTAATAAGAATACACAGCAAAAAGTTGACACATTAGATAGTGTCGCCACATCTTCTTGGCAAAGAGAACTGCTAATAACTCCAGTTCATGGGTAGTGTATTTCTTCTTGTGACATATCATCTATTGAGAACCATATGCGATCATTTCTCATTCCTGCATCTGGACACACCCAAGTCCAGTCCCTGATGTGTCACTGTAGACAATTTACCTTACACCTTCCTCTAAAATCCCCATGATGGGGCCTCTAGTTAGCATCTTCCTCAGCTCCTGAAAGCTCTGCTGGTATCTATCTAACCTCATGATGGGTATCCCCTTCTTCTCCAAGGCTGATAGTGGTTCTACAACCTTGTAGAAATCTTGGATGAACCACCAGTAGAAGCCAGCCAATCACAGGAAACTTCGTACCTCCTTCACACTCCTTGGTGGCTCTAAGAAAGTATCACCTCAATATTTGCTGGATCCACTGCAACTCTAGCTTCTGAGATGACATCACCTAGAAAGTGAACCTCTCAGATCCAGAACTGGCACTTCGATAGCTTACCATAAAGCTGGTTCTCTCAGAGTGTGTCTCATACTACCTACAAATGGTAGGCAAGCTCCTCCTCAGTAGTCCAGAAGATCACAATGTAGTCGATGAAGACATGAACCATGTATTCAAGGCATGGCTGGAAAATCCTATTCATGGGACCCATGAACAGTCTTAGAGCATTGTTTATGCCGAAAGGCATAACCATGAACCCGTAGTGGTCGTACCGACATATGAAGGTCGTCTTCTGTACATCCTCACCTCAAAATCTGAGCTGGTGATTAACTGATCTATGTCCTATCTTCGAGAACCACCGTGCTCCCTTCAGATGATCAAAGATATCCTAAATCCTTGGGAGTGGGTACTTGTTCTCCACGATCACCTAGTTCAGGCGAGGGAAGTTGACAAAAGCCCCAAAATTCCATCTGCCTTCTTGGAAAACAATATCGGGGCTGCCCAAGAAGAAACACTGGGTCGTATGAATCCCTTCCCCTGAAATTCCTTGAGCAGTACACACAGCTCACGAAGCTCAGAGGGAGCCATCCGATATATTGGTGTAGATATATTTTTCCTCCTGGGGTACATGTCAATGTAGAATTCCACCTATCTGCGTGGATGTAGACCTAGAACATCATCCGAGAAAACATCTGCATACTGGTCCACCACTATATGATAATTTGGACTCTCTACATCTACAGATCTGATTTAAGGCAGGACAACTAATGAGTGATTGGATACACCCTCCCCTGAGTAAGTCTATCCTGCGCTGAAAATTCTCCCTTCTCTCTAGTGAAGGTGAACATGGTCCCATCCATGCAGACTCATCACACATTCTTCCTAATACAGTCGATCTGAGCATGTACTATGGATAATCAGTACATACTGAAGATGACTTCGTAAGGCCTCAAAGATACTACAAGGATATCCCATCCAAATCGCTCGCCTCCTAATGTAAGCTCATACTACTGGAACCAGTGTGTAATCATAGATTTTGCGCCTGTAGGAGTCTATAACCATAAGTATCGAGCCAACGGCTCTATTGAGATAAATGAGATCCGAAGGTGGGAAGTGGAAATGAAATAGTGACTAGAACCTATGTCTTTGTGAACTGAATCCAAGGTGGAGTAGAAATAGACCATACCATGAATCATTTCTGGAGTGCCATGTTCATAAGCCTCTGCATCCTAGAGCTGAAATCTCCCATGTACAACTAATCCATGCGGTCATGGTGGACCTCTTAGTTGTGGTGCTAGTAACACCTCGTAACATTGTCTACCACCAACTGCACAACCAGCTCCTCGGCCACGTTCGCCTACACCCTGTGGATCACCTCGACCAAACCTATGCCTTTTCCTAGGAGGTCCCTCAACTGACTATTGATCATTCAAATGGTGTGTTGTATATTCACGATCCATGTGACCCTACATGCCGCATGTGAAACACTACCTATTACTTGAATGACCTACTTTGTCTCATGGGCCTCACACAGCCGAACATGAGTTCTGAGGTCATCCACTAGATGGTCTGGTCCCCTTTGACCTTTGAGACATCTTTATTCTACTAGCTGCAGGAGACTCCACTATGTAATGCCCAGTGGCTGGTCTCGCTGCCGGTGTCTTCTCAGCAAAGAAAATCTCCACTAAGAGGGCTCGCTCAAACACCCTCACCTACATTGGGATGCCGAGGGAGATCATTGGAGCGCTGATATCTCACTTGACCAAATGATCGAATGTCTGAGCCCTGATGAATGGGTCTCGTACCATATCATTGGAGTAGTGTGAGAGGTCGGTGAACCTCCTTGAGTACTGATCTACTATCATGATACCTTGTTGTAGATGTAGTATCTCATGTATCCTCACCTCACATAGGGTGGGTGGGAGAAACAATGCCCTAAACAGGCTCTCAATATCCTCCTATAGAAGTATTGCCTCTTCATGAAACTAGAGCCTCAGGATCCACAATCTGCCTACAGCTTCCTAAATAAGTCTTGTGGAAATGGTTCACCATAAGGTATACTTCTATCCCTACCTGTCTAAAGACTCTCAAAAAAGACTCTAATCAATACACATCTACCTGCGGGTCCATATCACCCTTGTTCATGGGAATCCACTATCACTTGAACTTGTGAAATGCGCTCAGGGATCGTGCACTCTATGATGCTAGGGATGGTGGTATCAGTGGCCCAACTGATAGTGGTACCGCTAGTGCATCCGCTGTGATAGGGCCTTGTAGTAAGGCCTCATTGCTCAGTGGGATGCCATCTCATATAAATCCTAGAACCCCAGATGGCTGTCTACATGGGGCTATCCTGAAAAAGAATAGGTGTGTAACTGTCAATAAGTTATACTAGGTGAGCTGACTCAAAGATATCACTAAGAAAACTCTTGAAACACACACACAACTAGTGTTTTCATGCACTGAGTCTGAAATCCAATGTTAGGGTCATGTTGTATGGATAAGCCAGCTGCCACACCAACACTGGACTCCCTGAACTAAAAACCAAAATTAATACACTAAACATTACTAGTTCACTAAAACGAAATATGAGAGTTATAAGTTTTTCGATAGAACCTCCCTCTGATACCAATGGTCACGACCCGCCTCCCTAGGACACAAACCTTGTCATCTAACCCCATGGGTCTCCTGTAATATCAAGGATGACTTCACAGTACACCATAGCCTATTAATCACTAGGGTTGCCTATCAGACTAATGACTATCCCCACAGGCCATCAAATGTCCTTTCTAGTGTGTTTTTTCCGCACTCACACACACCCTGGGAATCTTCCCAAATGATCACCCATCTTGATCACTACTCAATGACAAGAATGATTATCGGTGGAGTTCTAATCTGATTGGATCCTGAAAAGGTATGTTCACATTGTTGAAATGGGTAGTAACATTTAGACTTTTAATTATAACTTTTCCAAGGGTGTTACATTATCCACCCCATTAAAGCACAACACCCTCAGTGTGGTCCCCAATCCTCAAATCAAGGTAGTGCCAAAGCACTTCTAGCTGGTTATTGGCTTGAATACAAATTTTTTGTAACTCGTCCCCTGGGTCCCGTGTCATGACCACCCCAATACCACCTTCCATAGGCCTGGTTCTGGTAACTAGCACCAAATGAATAAATCCCTAAGATAGGAAATTATTGCCTTTATTAATCATAAACACATAAAATAAGAGTTTTATGAAGAAAAACTCTATGTAAAACTATATAAAAATGGCATCAAAGCCAATACCCAACCATATGTTCTTAGGCAGAGACCGGGTTTGAGGTTATGGGTCCACAATGACGGTGTTGTTCATTAAATGTGTGGATAATGTAACAAACCTGGAAAAATAAGATATAAATGGGTAAATGTTACTACCCATGTCAATATGGTGAACATTCCTTTTTGGGAGCCTGTCTGATTTGAACTCCATAGTTAAGAATGTTTGGCCTCAAGTAGTGATCAGGATGGATGACCTTTTGGGAAGATACCAAGGGTGTGTGTTATTGGGGAAAAACACACTGGAGAGGACACGTGTTGGCCTATGGTGACAGTCATTAGTCTGATTAGAGACCCAAGTGAGTAATATCCTATGGTGTGATGAGAGTGCATCCAAGGTAATACAGGAGACCCATGGGGTTAGATGACAAGATTCGTGGCCCAGGGAGGTGGGTAATGACATCAAGATGCTACTTTATTACTCATACTTATAGAAAGGAAAATGCATTAGCAGATGGGATTTCTAATAATGGAATTAATGGTAATGATTTAGATTGGGTTTATAATGTTCCAGATGATCTCTTTACTGTTTTCTGAAATTATTTTTCAAATTAATCATCATTCAGACCTCTGTGAGTTTTTTTACTAATAAAGGGATCTTGCATTTCTATGCATGTTCTCATTTTGATAGAAAAAGATGATTTCCCTTTAGGTATAATAAATTAAGAAAATTTAAAATTCATTTCATACAAAATAAGATCAAATTTCATATAATAATTGAAAAAATTAATTTCGAAATGATCATTTCATAAAATTATTATTTATGTATTGTTTGGAAAATTAGATTATATTGAAAACAAAATCCCATGATTATTTTGGAATAATCATTCTAATAAAAATAACAAATATTTGTTTATTTTGAATCAGTAAAATAATATAAATTATTTTTTAGATCCTTAACATGATATTAGAATATTTAATCATTTTTTTATTACATTAGTTTCAATAAATAATCATTTTCTCTTCAGAGTTGATAATTTCCATAAACCATATAAATATAATTATTGTTGGAGTCATTTAATTTTGAATTTACTATAAAAAATATTATTACAGTTTGTTTTTATCATTAATGATATATTTATATATTAAATAAGAGGTTAAACCAATTAATAGGACTTGGTACTCTAACCAGCATTGTTTTCTTCTCTCGTAGGGGGCTAGGGTTTCCGCCGATGGAGTCGTTCCCTCCCCACCTCCCGTTTAACTCGAACAGATTTTCTGTATCTCCTTATGTCTTGGTGTCTGGTTTGTTCGATATGACAGCTTTTCATTTTGTCTGCTCTGGGGAGGCAGCATATTTTTCACTCTATCACGCCCAACGTGCATGTTTTGGTTTTGGGCGGGCAGAGGTGTTCGACAAGAGAGGGCATCTCATATCAGTGGGTGTGGCTTCAGCTTGGCCACCGACCTCATCTTCTCAGGAAAGGCATCATCCTATCATGGTTGGAAAGAATTTTTTTAGTGGGCATGGATCTGAATCTGGGTAGGTAGTGATGTTTTTGGTGGGTGAAGGTGTCTCGGATCATGGCTGGCGTTAGTGGCTGAGGCTCGGTGTTGGCCCCAGAGTAGGATGGAGGGGGGAGTGCCTCTTGGATTTGACTTCGAGTGGTCATGTGATTTTATTAAAGGGATGTTGTGAAGGAATGTGATATTTAAAAATGGCTTTGAATGTGTTTAAGTGGTGGTGGAGTTTGTTTCTACTCCATACTATGAATGCTTTAACTTTTTCCTACTGTTGAAGAGTTCTTGATCCCATATTTTCTTCAATGACTGATTTAGATGAGGTTTTGAGATGCATGTTTTCACCAGACTTATGAAATTCAGCTTTAGATGCTTGAGAGTGTATGACCTTGGCCATTGGTATCGACCGGTCATTATTCAAGATTGATTGTCATGCATCGTTGGATTGGTGGAAGCTGCACTCAATGGTTTTTATGCTGGGGAGGGGATTTTTCTGTTGTTTGATCTCGTTTTTTGAATGTTTGATTAACGGGGCACGGTTTGATGTATAAAAAATAAAAGGTTAACCACTTTGAGTTTATTAACTAGAAAAAATAAAATTTACATTTTCATGTACAATGACATTTTCCATGTGGATCCTAAAGAATTATCCATGATATTGATATATATAGATTGAGTACCCACTAGTACACTATAATGACAGATTTATAATGTTTTAACATTATTATTTTAATCTAATATAATTAATACCTCTATATTATCCCTCTGGTATCAATAAAAAAAATAACATTACGCTTTTAATTTTCCAATTTTAATATTTGAGTAGATCTTTACGTGTTCTTATACTTGTTCAACCTTTTGGAATGATAACTAATATAATGGTCAATTTTAATGGATCCATTTGTGATTTCATTTAAAATAATAGTTCTCTTAGTTTCATTGACAAACTTTTCTTTTTTTTCTACATGAATTTTCATTGTTATCTAATATATAAAGAGAGAACTAATGATATCCCCAACCGTAATATTATTTATATCTATTTTATCATGGGTTATAGTGACATTAGATACCAGGTTTCCGGAAAAACCCCAATTTATATTCATTAATAATTTTCCTATAAAAAGATAGTGAATAATATATATTCTATAATTAATTATTTCAATAAATCGTGTAAATAATATATACATTGATTCTACAAAATTATATCCAAACATTAAAATTATCATTTTAATATATCGAAATGGAATTCTAGGACTTTTTTACATCTTTTATGTGTATCTTCTATGAGTTGAAAATTTAAAAAAAAATTCTCTGATATAAATGCTTAAAGTCATTATGATTTAAACTAAAATGAATAGAATACATTATTATAGTATCTAGTTAAACAGTAAAAAACCCATTAAGAAACTACTAATTATAATATTTATTTGTAGCTGTAAAACCATTCACAACAATCTTTTATAATTAAATACCAAATGATCCATGGAATGTAGAAATATGAGATATCAAATATGAATAATGTTTAACAAAAAGGGGTAATAACACAAAAAGAGTCTTCAATGTTGGATTGAATATGTAGATGTATTTGTATATTAGATGGAACAATACAATAGGGGGGTGAATTGTAGGTTTAAAAACATTTGTATTTAAACACTTAAGAGATTAGTTTAAAAGGTCTTAAACTAATACAAATACAAACACCCACAATTGTATTGAATATAAAACGTATGAAGTAAGGTGATACTAATGAATAGTAAAAAAATTGTATTCGAGATGAACACAATAAATAGAGTAATATGAAGATGAATGATTCTACCTTAAACCATATAGAATTAATCAATACAACATGTAATAGAATGATTGTAATTGAAACAATTACAATTGAATAAGTAATGAAGAAAGAAAACAATACAAATTCCTTTATAATACAAGAAGCAGCGGAAAAGTAAAAGAATTACAAATCTTTTGACCCAAAGAGAAGGGTTATCCTTTAACCTAGGATAAAAGGTATGTCTCACCAACACCTTGGTAAGCCCTCGATAGGATGATCTGAATGACTGTCTGCCTATCCCCGGCAGCCCACGATACGATGATCGGACCATCCGTCTGCCTATCCCTGGAAGCCCTCGATTTTGTAGGTAATCGGCACCTCTGTCTTTCATTCACTTGAAAGCCACTGATACGATGATCGAACGCACAAAGAAGATGAGAGAATTCACAGTGTCTCTCTCTAGAACTTGATAAAATTAGAGTATCGCGGTTGTTCCCTAGCCCTTTGTTATCCTCCTTTCAGCTTCAAATGACCTCCTATTTATAGGCCTCGGGTTCCAACTATCATGTTGCCTCCAACATTCATTTTTCTCTGAAAAACTCAGAGGGACTTGGACACCTATCATTATAACGGTCATATTGAAACAGAAAGCATGACATCGTTTTGATTAGTTTATAACTAACTCAACGACATCATATTGGTTAGAACAATATATCTGAAGCTAATAAACAATACTATGATTAATATGAAACACGTGTTTTTGACAAAGTACCAAAACAAGTAATGAAAGTATGAAAAGAAGATTCAATACGATACAATTGACAGAGTCAATACGATATGATTGACAGAGTTTGTACAATATGATTGACAAGGTCAGTACGATACGATTGACAAGGTCAGCATGATACGATTGACAAAATCAGTATGATATGTTTTACAGTGTCAATACGATACAATTGAAAAGTTCAGTACGATACGATTGATAGGGTCAGTACGATAGGATTGACAAGGTCAGTACAATACCATTGATAAATTCAGTACGATTAAAAAGACATTTGTGATTTCCAAACCAATATATAGAAGTCAAAAGGGAACTTTTGACTCAACAATCTCCCCCTTTTTGGAAAGTACAAAAAACTAAGTAAATATAACAATTAATACTTATCTCCCCCTGAGTTATTGGAAACTCTTCTGAATATGAATTTGAATACAACTAACTCCCCCTTAGGTGTATACATTCCTAAGGATTGTATTCATATATTTTCCTTGGTTTCGAAAAATTTGATTAAACAAATCTCCCTTTGAAAAAAATTCTCCCCCTTTATAAAACATTCTCCCCCATTGTGGTTTACAAAATGAATGGGGTCACATTGAGTTGCCTGAAGGGGTTAGATAGAAGAATTTCAGGACAAAAGAAAGAATCATAAAAGATATTACAAAACAAAGACAGGTTCCAAAGGAAAACAAATACAACAGTCATTTGTTTCTCTTTGTTTTTCCTTATTTATGAGCTCATGAAGAACAACTTTCATCTTCTTGATTTCATTCTTGTCTTCAAAAATTGAATCACCCTGAGTTCTGAGAAGCTCTTTTTGGTCTGCAAAAATCTGATCTTGATTCATGATAGTTTCCTCATGGACTCTGATTTCATCCTCAAGGGAATCAATTCTATTTTCCAGTTTCCTGTTATATTTGGATAACACAGAATTTTTTTTCTTCAACAAAACCATTTCATCCTTGAAAGATGAAACCTTGGAGAATTCAGATTGAAAATCATTCATTCTCTCTTGCAATTCTTTCACTGAAGGAATATCGGCTCCATGAGTTATCTGATTCAGCCTTTCCACAGTTTCATTATCAATCTTATTAAAGGAAATAGAAAGATCATTTGACAACCTCCTTATATCTTCAATTTCTATATAATGGTCATTCTCTGAGCATTTTGTTTTATATGACCACTTGGTCATTTTGTTGCAAGCTTTCTTATGAGTAGCCGAGGTTTCAGAAATAACATTCATATCGGCTTCAACTAAAAAAACTTTCTTTCTCAACTCTCTTACAGAACCAAACTTCTTTTTCTGATTCTCAGTGATGAAATAAATTTTCCCTTCCAGCCTTGGAAAGTGAGGAATGGTCTTTTCAACCCTTCATATAAAACGAACAATATAATCACTTTTCTTGAGAGAGTTTGTATGTTCTGAATCAGTATCCTCATCGTATGATGGAAATTCATTTGATCTGCTTGAGTCAACAACTGGCTGTTTTCCTTTTGATTTTTCTTTCTCTTTTCATTCTTCTACTTTGTCACTGATGACAATAACTTTTTCAGTATGAGAATATTGTACACCTTGCTTTACTTGAGGGGGTGTTTTATCCGGATTTTCTGATGTTTCAAATGGTGCTTCATCGGCATGAGGGGTTTTTTGAACACCTTCACTCTGCTTTTGAACCGATTCCTCCCTACTCTTATTCGAACATTGAAGGAATTCTAAAAGAAAATCTCTTTCCTCCTCTTCCACTTCTTCTATCTCATCCATCATTTGTTTTCCATTTTCTTTCTCAGGTAGGCTCTGTACGATGGGATCTTGATGCACTTCTGTGGTAAGCTGAGCACTAGATTCCTCAATAGCTTTCAAACGATTTGAAGCATCAAATTCCTGTGATTTTCTTTTCAAAAGTACCATCTTCTTCATTTTAGTCTAAAGTGTATCCTCAACCCTTAATCTCTCAGTAAAGGCTTCAGATGGATCATGTCCAAACCTTGGATAACCTTCCATTATCTGTTCCTTATCCTTTCTCCATTTGGATATGACCTCCTTACTGTACATAGGCTTCTTCTTTGCCTTTGAGAAGGTTTGCGGATCAGACTTCTGAGAAAGAACAAGAGAATGATTGTCTTCGGCTGGCATTGTTGGCCATTGATTTTGAGCCAATTCAGCTTCTACATCTCTTATAAATTTTTTTGAATGTGGATCAAAAACAAACATGGAGCTTTTTCTTCGTACTCATAAAAATCCAAGATGGCTTCAAATCTATCAGATTTCCATTCAAAGGAATGTTTCAAAACTTCATGCTCTCAAGAATAAACTTTGTAAGGATGGCTGGATACATAATCATTTGTGACTTAATGCCTCCTGTCTTGACATTATTAATGGTTTCAAAAACATACCCCATGAGTTTTACTTTTCTCATATTCACAAGATAGTCAAGCACAAAAATATCAGAAACTATCAGAGTTTCTCTATCCCATTTCCTTGGGACAAGAAAACCATGCATCCATAAAGACACAAACCGATTTTCCGGAGAATGATGAGCCACTTTTCTCTTCTCTTCATTTATAACAAACAAATACTTCTCAGCACTTTCTCTATTAAACGTACCGACTTCCTCAGGAAGTTTATGAGATGGAAAGAAAGATTCCCCTTCTGTTGGGACATTCAAAATATGATCCACTTGTTTCACAGACATAGATAAAATTCTATCATATACAGCAAAATTTATAGTCATGTCTTTGTGAAAAGATACAGTTTTATAGAACTGACTGACTTCGTCAAAGAGAATCGGATCTTTAGAAATAGGTCTTTCAACACATAAATGCTCATATCCTTGAAACAAATGGATTATTCAGATTGTGGAATCATACGAATCAAAAATTTCCCAAGAAACTAACCTTTCTCTGAAAAAAATTTTTTCTGTAAAAGACTTTGAAGACATTTCGGCGGGATTATTAGCAGAGGATTGAGACATATAGTTGCTACCGATGAATAACCGTACAATGATTTAAAACCATTGGAGCAGAGCTTCGCCTCAAATCCTAAAAAACCAATGTGGGTTTGGGGAGGGGGGCTATTTATAGGCGATATAGGGATGACCGTTGAACTTCTACAGTTAAGATTTGAGGGAAAAATATCAACGGTTATAATTAAAATGAAAGAAAAAAATTTAAAAAAATTGAAAAAGTACATGCCGGAGAACGTAAGGTTATTGTTGGTTTTAGTAGAGATCAAAATAAAACACAAACGTACAAAAAAAATAATCATACCGATGGAAAACAATGTCGTTACCATGCACTGACAAGCCGATGGAAAACAATCTCGTTACCATGAACTGACAATATGATGGAAAACAATCTTGTTACCATGAACTGACAATACGATGGAAAAGAATCATGTTACGATGATCTGACAAGACAATGGAAAACAATCTCATTACCATGAACTGACAATACGATGGAAAACAAACTTGTTACCATGAACTGACAATATGATGGAAAACAAACTCGTTACCATGAACTGACAATACAATGGAAAAGAATCTTGTTACCATGATCTGAGAAGCTGATGGAAAAGAATCTTGTTACCATGAACTGACAATACGATGGAAAACAAAATCATTACATGAACTGACAATATGAAAGAAAAGAATCTTGTTACCATGATCTGACAAGACGATGGAAAAGAATCATGTTACCATGATCTGACAAGACGATGGAAAAGAATCTTATTACCATGATCGGTCGATACAATGGAAAAGTAATTCATTACCATGATCAGTCGATATGATGGAAAAGAAATTCATTACCATGATCGGTTGATACGATGGAAAATAATTTCATTACTATGATCGGTCGGTACGATGGAAAAGAATTTCATTACCATGATCAGATAGTACGATGGAAAGAAAGGTTTATAAAAATAAAACTGTCAATATGATAAACAAAAAAGTAAATGATATGATAAAACTATCAATACGATAAATAGAAAAACAAAAACACATACTAGGAGAGTAAATAACTAAAGATCATAAGATAGAAAGAAACATAGTAAAAAAACATAGTATGAAATGTCCTCCCACTTTCAAAGGGAGTTATTTATTGTACGGAGAAAAATTAAAACATGAAGTGGATATGAATGATTATGTTAATGTAATCATTCCTAGATTCTATTTTATAAACTCAAACCTATCAGAAGGTAATGGTTTTGTAAAAATGTCAGCTAGTTGTTCTTGCGTTCCGATAAATTGTAAAACAATATCTCCTTTTGGTGTGTGATCTCTAAGAAAGTTATGCCTAACATCTATGTGTTTTGTATGAAAGTGATGTGCTGGGTTCTTACTAAGAGCTATGACACTAGTATTATCACATAGAATTTGATTTTTGGAGAAACTCAATACATAGTCAGTGAGTGTGTGTTGCATCCACAACACTTGAGCACAAAAACATCCAACTGCTACATATTCAGCTTCAGCAGTGGATAGTGCTATTGAGTTTTGTTTCTTTCAGGACCAAGAAAACAGATAATCTCTTAGGAAATGACATGTTCCAGATGTACTTTTTCTATCAATTCTACAACCGCCAAAGTCTGCATCTGAAAAACTTTTTAAAACAAACTCATTCCTAGAAGAGTAAAAAAGACCTAAATCTATAGTTTCTTATAAATACTGAAAGATTCTCTTTACGGATTTTAAATGAGACTCTTCTGGATTTTATTGATATCTTGCACATAAGCATACAGAAAATTTTTTTTCTGGTCAACTAGCTGTTAAGTATAGCAAACTTCCTATCATACCTCTGAAATTTGTTTGATCTACTGGTTTCTCAGTTTCGTCAGGATCAAGTGTATTTGAGGTACCGATTGGAGTGCTAATACTTTTAGTCTTTTCATAACCATACCTTTTGAGTAAATATTTTATATACTAATGTTGGGATATATATGTTGCTTCTTGCTTTTTAAAAATTTGAAAACCTAAAAAGAATGTTAACTCACCCATCATACTCATTTCAAACTCAGATTTCATTAAATTAGCAAAAGAATCAGTGAAAGATTTCTAAGTTGATCCAAATATGATGTCATCAACATAGATTTGAATAATCAAGACATCTTTATTTTCCGTTTTTATAAAAAGGGTTTGATCTACTGAACCTTTTGTATAATTGTTTTGTAAAATAAAACATGTAAGTCTATCATACCATGCTCTAGGGGCTTGTTTAAGACCATATAGAGCCTTGTTAAATTTGAAAACATTATCAGGATGTTTTAAGTATTGAAAACCATGAGGTTGTTCGTCAAAAACATCTTCTTGAAGAAAACCATTTAGAAAAGCACATTTTACATCCATTTGAAATAGTTTGAAATTAAAATATGCTGCAAAGGCTAATAGAATACGTATACATTCATGTCTAGCTACAGGAGCATACGTTTCTTCATAGTTTATTCCCTCTTGTTTATTATAGCCTTTAGCAACAAGTCTTTCTTTATTTCTTACAATGATTTCATTTTCATCTCATTTTTTTTCTTCTGAAATCCAATTTTCCACCATTTATAATTGTTTCTTTAGGTCTATCAACTAATTTCGATACTTGATTCCATTCAAATTCATTTAGTTCATCTTGCATTTCCTTGATCAAATCTTCATCACCTAAGGCCTCACTTGGGCTTTTAGGTTCAAATTGGGAAAGAAAAGAAAGATGTTCTATTTCATATCATAAGGAATTTATGGTCCTTACAGGTTGATTTAAATCACCAATGATGTTATCACTGGGATGATTCCTAAGAAAGAATTGATTTGGGTTTTGTAAAACCTGTTCTTAAACATATGATAGTAATTCTTCTATGGTAAATGTATCAGGAATACTTTCTTAAAGATTTTCCTTATCAGAATGATCTTCTAATAACAGTTGATAAACATTTTTAGAAAACACATCAGAGGATGTAGGATTGGGTTGGTTGAAAACAAATGGATCAGTTTCATCAAATTTTACATGTACTATTTCCTCAATAGTACACGTGTTTTTATTGAAAACTCTATAAGCCTTAGAAGTTGTAGAATAGCCTAGAAAGATTACTTCATCAGATTTTGGTGCAAATTTGTGAGAATAATCTTTTGTATTCAGAATTAATACATTTCACCCAAAAATATTGAAGTATGAAACTTTAGGATTTCGGCCAGTCCATAACTCATAAGGGGTTTTATTATGAAATGGTCTAGTTAAAACATGATTTATAGTATAACAGGCCGTACTAACAGCTTCAGCCTAATAGTTCTTAGCAATTGAGTATTCACTCAACATGGTTCTAGTCATTTCCTGAAGAATACGATTTCTTCTTTCACCAACACCATTTTGCTGAGGAGTTCTTGCAGTTGAGCAATTGTGAGTAATACCTTTCTTACTACAAAAAGTTTCAAAATATGAGTATTTAAATTCACCACCATGATCACTGTGGATAGTTATCAATGGTATGTTTTTATCATTTTTAACTTGAGCTCTAAAATTTTTGAAATAGGATAAGGCTTCAGATTTCTTTGCTAGAAAATAGACCCATGTAAATCTAGTAAAGTCATCAACTAAAAAAATATGTAGTATTTGCCTCTAATGCCTCTAGTTTGTGTGGGACCAACAAGATCCATATGCACTAGATGTAATGCATTAGAAGTTGAAACTTCATTAATTAATTTATAGCTAGTTTTATGTTGCGTGCCAAATTGACAAGGATCACAGACTTTTGAAGAATCATATCTAAGATCCAGTAGTCCCCTCACAAGTCTTTTCTTTGAGAGTTTACTATGGTTTATCAGATTATAGTGTCTTAGTCTTCTATGCCATAGCCATTATTTCTCTTCTATTGCACTTAAACAGGGTATGTTTTGGCTCCTAATATTTTCTAAGTTAATAGAGTAAACATTCTCATGCCTATGAGCAGATAGAAAGAACTCATCCTTGTAATTGTGAACTAGACACTTATCATTTCTAAAATTCAAAAGGTAACCTTCATCAAATAATTGACTTATGCTAATGAGGTTGTGTCTATAACCTTTAACAAAAAAAACGGTTGAAATAAGATCTTTTCCAAGAAAAATGATGTTACCTATACCAACAATATTTCCTTGTGCATTATCTCTAAAGGTAACTTTTCCACCTATTATTTTGATAACCTTTTCAAAGAGATCATTGTTTCTGGTCATGTGTCGAGAACAACCACTACCCATGTACCAAATATTCTTATTGTTACATTTCTCATTTTCCTGAAAAAGAAAGAATTAGTTTTTCAGAATCCAAACTTTTTTGGATCCGGAAGGGTTAGATTAAAAAAATTAGGAATCCACATTTGTTTGGAAAAATGTGCTTTATGAAATACTAATGATTGAGTTTTATTAAGAGAAAAATCTCTTATCTAGTGTCCTCCACATTTACACTTAGATAAAAAATATGTTTTTTGAGGAACAAAACAGATATTGCTAAAAACTGGTTTGGAATAACTATAACCATGTCTAGAACGAGTTATAAATGGTCTAATTTGAGAATACATCTTGTCAAATTTTTCCATTCCATGAGTAGCATTTGACAAACATCTCTTTAAAGAGAAAATTTCTGACATTAGTTTTAAAACCAAATTCTTATTTTCCAAAACATTTCAATTTTAAATAGAGTTAGGCTCTAAAACATTTTTCATTGAAATCACATTTTCAAGATCCTTAGAAAGTTTATCTTTGTCAGATTTGACTTTCTCAAGGGTTTTTAAAATACATTCAAAAACTGACGTTTTCATATCAAGATCCTCAGAAAGATCTGACACTTCTTTATTCAAAGTCGAAATTCAAGAATTTTCTTATTAAAGCTTCTTCTTGAGTTTGGAATTTACATTTTCAAGTAATTTAGAAAATATAGACACTTCTTCAAAAGAAGGTAATGTATCATCTTCTAATGATGAAGATTCATCATTTGAAGATTCATAATATCCATTATCAGTATAGTTTTCCTTTAAAAAGAAATTTGTAATAGCTTCAAAATTATGTACCATATCCATGAGACAATGATCTTCAATTGGTAGTTTGGCTATAAGTCCAATATTTCTCTGGCCTGAGGACTCATATTCTGAATAATCATCTGAGGAATCACTACCACTTGCACTCCACGTATCATTTCACATCAATAATTTATTTGTATTTGTCTTGTAAAACTTTTTCTTGTTTCTTCTAGAGTGTTTTTCATTTTTGTCTTTTCTCTTTAGTAAAGGAAAATCTGTCCTTGTATGTTCTACTTTCTTACATTCATAACAAGTTACCTCTGAATCTTTCTTATCCTTCCTATCTTTCATTTTGAATCTATATTGGAAATATTTCTTTCCCACAATCTTTTTCATCCTCCAAGCGATATTGGCTAACTCATTATCCGAAAGATCACAATCACTTGAGTCCGATATAACTACTTTCTTGGTTTTGGATCTTATTATCCTTTAAGGTGTTTTAGCTTTAGATGTAAAAGCTACACTTCCATTTCCATTCTTCTTTTGTTGCAGTCAGCATCTCTTTTCATTCTTGTCTCGTGCTGTAGCAGACTTCCAAAGAGTTCATCAAGAGTAATCTGGGAAACTTTTCTATTTTCATCAATAGCTGTCGTTTTTGACTCCCATTCATTTGGAATTATATATATAATTTTATCTACTAGAGCTTCATCATCAAGGCCTTTTTTCACCCATGGACTGTAATCTGTTGACAATTGTCATAAACCTTTTTTGTACATTACATACTAGCTCTCCATATAGAAAAACAAATCCATGATAATCTTCTCGAAGCATTTCTCTTCTTGTTTCTATAACAATGGACGTACCAAAGTGAGTAACTTCTAATTTCTCCCAAATATAGTTCGCATCTTCACATGAAGATATCTGGCTGTATATATTACTGTTCATAGAACATAATAAAGTATTGAGTACCTTGTAATTCAGTTGATATTATTGCTTCTCTTGATTAGTGAAAGTACTGACTTCTTTGTCAGGAATTTTATAACCTCCAGTAAGCATAATAAAATTTTCTACGCCAGTATTGATCCCAGAAGTATTCATACGATCTCTCTAGTACTCATAATCATTCCCATCAAAGATTGGTGATCAAGAAGGATTTAGATTGTCTATTGACCCAATATTCTTTCCTACCATCTAATGATTAAGAAACCTTTTCCACTCTACACGTTAGTTTAGTAAGAAAAAATAGAACATGTAATAAAAATCAGTGGAAAACCTGCTCTGATACCAATTGTTGGATCGAATATGTAGATGTATTTGTATATTAGATGGAACAATACAATAGGGGGGTGAATTGTAGGTTTATGAACTTTTGTATTTAAAAACTGAAGAGATTAGTTTAAAAGGTCTTAAACTAATACAAATACAAACACCCACAATTTTATTGAATCTAAATGGTATGAAGTAAGGTAATACTAATGAAAAGTAAAACAATTGTATTCAAGATGAACACAATAAACAGAGTAATATGAAGATGAATGATTCTACCTTAAAGTGTATAGAATCAATCAATACAATAAGTAATAGAATGATTATAATTGAAACAATTACAATTGAATAATTTAATATGAAATGAAACAATAAAAATTCATTTATAATACAAGCAACAGCGGAAAAGTAAAATAATTACAAATATTTTGACCCATGAATAAGGGTTATCCTTTCACCTAGGATAAATGGTCTGTCTCACCCACACATTGGTAAGCCCTCAATACGATGATCAGAATGTCTGTCTACCTATCCCCGACAACCCTCGATATGATGATCGGACTGTTCATCTGCCTATCCCCGACAGCCCTCGATTTTGTAGGTAATCGGCACCTCTGTCTTTTAATCACTTGAAATCCCTCGATATGATGATCGGGCGCACACAGCAGATGTAAGAAGTCACAGTGTATCTCTCAAGAACTTGATAGAAGTAGAGTATCGTGGTTGTTCCCTAGTCCTCTGTTATCCTCCTTTCAGCTTCAAATAACCTCATATTTATAGGCCTTCGGTCCAACGGTCATGTTGCCTCCAACGTTCATATTTCTCCGAAAAACTCAGAGGGACTTGGACACCTGTCATTATAACGGTCATATTGAAACAGAAAGCACGACATCGTTTTGATTAGTTTATAACTAACTCAAAGACATCGTATTGGTTAGTACAGGATATATGAAGCTAATAAAAAATAGTATAATTAATAAGAAACAAGTGCTTTTGAAAAAGTACCAAAACAAGTAATGAATGTATGAAAACCAGAGTTAGTACGATACAATTGAAAGAGTAAGTACGATATGATTGACATTATCAGTATGATATGATTGACATGGTCAGTACGATATGATTGACAAGGTCAGTATGATACGATTGACAAGATCAGTATGATACGATTGAAAGGGTTAGTACGATACGATTGACAAGGTTAGTACACTACCATTGATAACGTCCGTACGATTAAAAAGATATTAGTGATATCCAAAACAAGATATATAAGTCAAAATGGAACTTTTGACTCAACATTTAAGAGCACTATAAATTGTGGAAAATTCCTTTTTGAAAAAATAATCATTAAAATTAGATTAAGGATTTTTAAAATGAGTTATTATTTAAATTAGTTTTTTAAAAATAAAATATAATATTCATAGCCCATTTGATTCAAAATGTTGGTCAGATTTGGGAAAATAAAATGAGGTATAATTTACATTAATAGAATATAAGGAAATAAAAGAAATAATTTTATATAATGCTATTTTTGAATGAAAATTTTTGTTCAAATAATTAAAAAATTAATGTTGAATAATAATAAAATAATTAAATAATTTTTTTTGGAAAATTGAATACTAATAAATTTAAAATCAAGAAATAATAGATAAATAATTTGTTAGATTCGAAATTATTATTACATGTATAAAATAAAATAGATAATTAAATAATAAATACGGAATGAAAATAATTGAAAATATTTATTAAGGATGTTAATAAATAGTTCAAAAATAACCCATATATCTTCAAAAATAATTCCATTAGGACTAAATATATCAATTAATTATATATAATGTTATCCAATATATCAAAACATTCAATCTTTTAGGTTTTACAAAGATACCAGAAATTAAAAATGACATTTTTGTTTTAATGGTTATTGCTATATTTTTTTCTGATAAATTTCCCATGACATTAAACTGTATTAGAAAAAAACATATGCTCGCCAATTTAGGGTAAGTGATCACCAATATTATATAGTTGAATAAGAGATAATTACTATGATGCAATTACATTATATATTAGTAATCAATATCTAAAAATAATATGATTCAACACTTACAACAAATGATAATTTGATGAGATTGAGAAAGATAATATAATATGAAAAAAACCTAGAATTAATAAAATTTGATATGAAAAAGAAAAATATTTTAGAGTAAATTTTCAATTTGTTAATATTTATGTTGGAAAATTGATTTGGTATTTGTTGTTGGAGCTGATACATAATGATATCATTGTTTATAAACACAAAAGAAAAGTAAAAAAACATTTAATTAATCAGGAGTAACATATTAATAAAATGAAATTTATAATACATTATTACCTTAATAATTATTTGTATTGTAGAAGTTATTTTGACCTCATTAGTTACCAAGTAGTCTCTACCATTTGGCTGGTGGACTAAAAGTAATTTCATGCTCTCCATGTTATTACACCATTTTAAATCCCATAATGAACATGCTAATCGATGGACATCTTGTGATCATGAAAGAAACTAGTTTTTCTACTATTAATATATAAGAATCCACTTACTAGTTAGTGGGTATTTTTTAAATCCGTAACTACATCCACATGTCACTGGTAGGCCAGTGCACTACACTAGCTTGCCAATACTGCCTATTGATGTACAATGATTTTCATAGCCCTCCTAGTTTCAATACATTCAACAGAAAACCCTGGGAAAAATACCACAATACATTAAAATTATTAACATGTTTTTAACAATAGTTCTCCAAGGTTTGTTAATGAATCTTATAAAATTTCATCAATCCTAACTCGAGACAACATAAATTAATCTATAAACATTAATGTCTATCATCTATCATTACAACTTAAATATGGTGAGAAGAAAAGAATATACTAACAATTTTATATTAATTATAATAATGACATTTTTATTAATGTTATTAAATTTTTCATTTTGAAAAATACTAACAATTTTATATTAATTATAATAATGATATTTTTATTAATGTTACTAAATCCCACGATATTTTGATTCTTTTGTTCCCATGACTTTGATGGTTTTCATTAAGCCAACTCACCTAATTGAGTTAAAATGATTGTTCTTAAATATAATGATTGTATTATTTGTTTATTCCAACATATTTTTTTATTTAATGTTAAATCCAATTTCTCTATGGTGTAAAATGAAATTTCAATTCAAATTTTTAATCTTGATTAAATTTATTTCCCAATATTATAACAATTTCAAGAAAATATCATGTAATTTTTAATGATGGTGTCCTCTAATTTTCAATGCTTTCATATACCACTCATTTTCATCTCTCTAATTACAAACAAATTTTTTTCTATTGATCTATCCTTTTTATTTTTTGTAAAAAAACACATCCCAATTAGATTGAATTCAGTATATTACATAATTATAGTTTCATGGGAAATAAGGAATCAGATCCCAAAAGATCAAATACTATAGTAGTCATGGTAATCAATATACATATGTAATTTATATATTACACTTTTTAAATTAATTAAAATAGTATTTTTGAAAAACATTATTCCCTCATAAATATCCATACATAATATTATTATGACAATTCATGGATTCATAGAGAAAGGAAACAAAATCAGGGTGAGCTCAAATTATTAGTAAGTCTTATGTATAATTATAAATATCATTAATCTATAATCATAATGGACATGGAATGGAATATTATTGGAAAATATTACATTTAAATAATAGTATAAGGAATAATTAATATGTAATTTCAAATAACAGAAAACTTATTCCATTTAATAGAATGAGTGAAATTGAATTACAACCATAAATAATATCGGAGTGAAAATAAACTAGATACTAATAACTATTAACAAATGGAATGATTAAAAATATTGATTCATTTTTACCATACACAATATTCCACTACATCCAATAGCATTCACAAGATCATTTATCATATTATAATCTAGAAAATTCACCAGACAGTTTCAAATATACTTTTTACAATCATATAGAGTTTGGGAAACTGATTTCATCTGATGGGATTACAAATGCATCAGGGTGATTACAATAAAACATCCCCAACTCATCTCATTTCATTCTAATTAATTGATCATATATCGAATAATCCGTTTAATTCATAAATATTGGATCTTTATCATAACATATACATGTTGAGTAATTCATATAGATTTTTCACTATTTTCCCATATTTTATATTACATTTAATGTAGTAAACCACATTTATAAATAATAGAAGTTTTAATTAATAAATATTTCCATGATAAATAAAATGTACATATTGGGGAGATTTAACATCCAATGTTCATAGGAATGTCATAATTTCAGAAAAATTCTATTAAATATAAAAATGAATCATGGAATTGAATGTAAATACCTTTTTTATTGAAAATGATCACAAGCAATCAAGAGTAAAACTATGGATGATATTAATAAAATATATTCACATTTGAGGAATAATAAAGGGTACTTTTCATTGATATATATTATTTTCTTAGGTGAATAAATACCTTAAACAATCACACACCACCCACATATGCCGAAAATTCATCGCATAGGACCGTAAGGGATTGTCCACCCACTAAGCCTGATTTATTCACTATATGGACCAATATCCTAGTGGGAATTAATCCCATTACATAGACCAAATGTCCCAAAATACATAAAGACCTAGTGAAGCATCATTCATGCATCATTCTCGCATCAAAATCATCCGGACACATGCTTGGATCACTACCTAACTATTTCATGCCAACATCACCACCTCCATGTGTCTTGCCTACATTATCAAATACTAGCATCATGCTTGTGTCATTGTTTTCTCACCAAAATTTTCTCTCACCAGTATTTCAACCAAAGACTAGAAAAGGAATATATTGAGCCTTTACCATCTATACAAGCCCAAAAAATACTCACTAAGGAATATGAATATAAAAAATAATTACAAATAATTATGCGTAAAATATCCTATTTATTTTGAAAAACAAATTTAAAATCCTTTCTATTGAATTTTTTTAAAAAACTAAAATTTCAAAGTAAATTTTGAAAATTATTCTCCATGATTATAAACATTTTAAAATATAAAATAATATCAAAAAAATTGGATAGGTTATGATGGATGGAAAATTTTTACATTTCGTACACGCAAAATTTGTTTCTCTTTCTCTTTTTTATTAAAGAACAAACCCGAATTTATTTTGAAATTGACATTAATATTAATTTGAAAAAAATTAATGATTAGAAATGGGTGAAAATTGAATAATTAAATCCTTTTCAAAAGAGAAAAAAATTTAAATTTTTTATAAAAATATATATTTTTAAGATAACGAACATCCTATCGACAAGAGAAATGAATTTCGACTTTCATGAAAATTTTTATTAAAACATTTTAAGTAAAAAAGGTTGATAACTGGTACAATTATTAGAAAATGATAATGAATAACAAAACGATTATAAAATTAATGGTTTATTAAAAAAATGATCAAATAATTTCCTTTCATATAAATTTAATGGTTGAAAATATTAATTATAATTAGATTGTGAATTAAACTCCAAAAATGACCATAATGTTGAAGTGAGAATAAATCAATAAATATATTATATGAATTAAAATTAATTAAAAATAATAATTTTTAAATAAATTTCAATGTAATAAAAATTAATGATGAATATAAAATGAGAATGATACAATAAATAAATAATAATATTGACCTAATGAACAAAAATTCTGTTAATAAATCCATTAAAACAATGTTTTTACATGAATTATATGCCCCATGAAATAATATATATTAGATAAAAATTGAATATCATTATAATAAACATACTCAATATATGACCTGTAAATGTGTAATTATAAAGACAATAAAATGAAATAATTGATCAATAGAGAATGTATCAAATAGAAATAAATGTTAAAATGATACCCCCTTAATATTAATTATCATTTAATTGTTATTACATTATCCTCAGGTGTAATAATTTTAATCATATTAATAATTTCTCTCAAAATTTTATATTAATTAATGATAACATAAGTTATTCTCTTATATAAAATATTCACCCATTTTTATTAATATTTTTACCCCTGTTTCGGTTTTTAATTGCTTCATTTTGTTTATGCCTATTTTGCCATGAAAGTAATAATTCCATCATATAGGATATAGATCCATCATGTAATGAATTATATTAATGTTATATATATCATATTTAATCATTTAATACATTTTTATAACAATTCTATAATTTTTTTTAGTGGAAATGTATTTTATTCTATTTTAGAGATGGTATGTCATACGTATGAAAGATCAACAATATCATTTCATTAATGGTTGTAATGGATATGATGCGGGTGATATATATATATATATATTAAAATAAATATCCCTTAATAATAAAAATATAAATTTAAAATATCCATCAATTTTATTATACTTATAATTTGATGATTAGACACAAATTACACCACCACATGGATACATTATTTGTACGTACACATGCACGGTGTTTTTATTTTAATGAAGACCGAAAAAGGTTGAGTATGGTTGTTTCATAATCATAATGAGATATAATAATATATATTTTATTTTATTTATTACTTTACCATATAAAAAATAACTGAAAAGGTATTATTCATTGATATAAACATGGAAGATTCGGTGAATATGATTATATCTTATACGATGAAATTATTTTATATCTTTTCTTAGAGATAGTTGGGTTGGTATTTTGAATGACCTAAATCCTATATTATTAATTTTTATATAATAAATATATTTTAATTAGTGCCATATAAATCTATTAAATCCGTCATTTTATTCATCCTAATAATGTGATGATGGAAAACAAATTACACCCCTTTGGGGATACATTAAGTCATACGTACACATGCATGATGTTTTTTTTTCTTATGATGGATAAAAGATATAATATTGGTGCTTCATTATCATAAATAAAATAATACTATATATTATAATGTATTTATAACATTACCCTATAAAAAATACTTTAAAATTATATATTCTTTGAAATAATGTTGAAAGTGATGGCATATATGATTACCTCTTATTTGATGAAATTATTATATATCATTTTTTAGTGATAAAAGGTTTGATATTTTGAATGATATAAATCCAAGATTAAATTTATAAATATTTTTGGAGTTTAAATTTTAATGTCTTGGTTGAGATATACATTTCAATGTAGTATAAATAAGTAATGGAATGGGTTCCCCATTATTATTATAGTGAGGGGAACATTAGGAATTGAATAAAATATTAAATTTATATGAATTAATAAAAAATAAAAAATGAATAAAAAATAATTAATTTATAATAAAATAATATTTTAGGATGTGGTAGTTCCATATAATAATTATTATTCTTTTTTTGTCAATTTCATACCCCAATCATGCAGTTTTATCCCTTAATTATCCTCTATAACTCTTACCGTGATAACATGTTTTTTATATTTTAGGCGGTTAATTTAGTCACTATAATATTAAAAACACATATAGATAAATAATAGATGTATTTTTCAACCATATCCTAATATGTTTGTATATGTTAATATTTTTTTCAATTTTTATCATTTATTATATTATTATTTACTATAAATACTCATATATTCATGTTTAATAACTATTCATTACATTGAGATTAGTAATATCACGTTAAAACTTATAATTACATAGAAAAACATATTACATATATAACATGTCTATAGAATATATAAAAATCGTTTTTATCATTTATTATAACAAATTATATTTATTTTTATACTCTTAATAACATTTTTTAATATATTTATTAATTTAAAAATTACTACCTCAACATTGTGTAAGAATTTAATGTCAGAATTTCTGCACTAATAATTTTAAATTAATTTTCAAGATGAATTAAAATAATTTTGATTAAAAAAGAGTCATTATAGTCAAATATATCTCCTAGATAAAAACTTATTAAAAATAGTATAGTTATTAAAATCCACAACGTGACACCTTTGTCATTTCATTAAATAAAATACTATAAGTTTTATAATCACTTAATATTGTAAAAAACCATCATAGATCTTGACAGTAAATTATAAAGGATGGATATTAATCATAAAATAAAATTCGGTAATGTGTTGTGGAAATTTTACAGTCCTTATGATTTTATATTAAACCAATATTACCTAAATAACCCTTTACAATAGTAACGAAAATTCCTATGTTACTATTAATAGCATCCAAAAAGAAAATAAACCTATTAACTAAACATGGACCTTATGAATCAAAATATGAATTCATTTTTAAAAAAAATTCCAAACAAATTTTTTTCAAATTCTAATATAAAATTTTTTCCCACAAAACTAAATGAAATACATTTTTCATGAAAAATAACTTTTTAAAAAAATATACATATACCAAAATAATGTATAAGGATGTGTAAAATATAATTAATTAAGCTATTTCTAAACAATTATTAATTATTTCACAGTGATGTAAAATTAAAATCATAAATGGAATTTCAATAAAATGTAATAAATAATTTTATCAAATTCATTAATTTTCATTATCTACTAAAATATCTATTTTCTCACAAAATTAAAAAACAAATCAACATAAGAGAATGTTAATATGATTATTTAAAAAATTAATTAATTTTTATAAAATAAAATAAATCTATATTTTAGACATTTATTATACTTGTTACTCATAAATGTGAGAAATTATTTCCCAATAAAACAAAATTTTTTGTAAAAATAAAATTATTTAAGAAAAAATTACGAACAAATCTGCAATGTAAGAATTATTAAAAAAAATTAGTTGGGAAATCATATATTTTATAATATTATAAATAATATTCTTTCAAACCGATTTATCATCTATTTTATAATGATCACATTATAATATTTGATTTTTTAATCATGGGGTTACATGCAAAATAACATATCGATGACGTTAAATTTATAAATAAATATACCATAAAATCATGGGTTATTCCAACTTAAATAAAATTCATTCTAAAAATTCTAAATTTCAAATAAGAAATCCCTGGTTGATATTTTAGAATTCCACTATTGGAAAAACACATCATAAAAAATGGTTATTTAATTATACACAAAAAAATAGGGAAATGTGAAATTCAAAGGTCACTAGAAAATTAGGGTTTCAAATAAGAGGTTATTCAAAAAAAATATGGACATGGAAGAGAAATATTATTATTATGTTATTAAGAATGGTGATATATAACATGGCCATTATAAATTGAAGCATAACATAACCAAATTTTTTTTATTCTTTAAAATACCATAGATTTCACATTCATAAATTTTTACAGACAAAATTTCTACTCTAAAGTAATTTTTATTTGAGTTAAGTGATTTTATTACTATATTGATAGTCACTTGAGAAATAAAATTGATAGAAAAAATTCCATGTCATAATAATAAAATAATATACTAGGTTTTATTAAATATATTCCCACTTCATCACTTACACTCAAGAATGGATGCTTGATATAGATTTTTCAGGTTTTACACACATTAATGAAACATATGATACATAAGTCATTCATTATGTATTTAATTAATTTTTGAAACCTAAATGGGTTGAACATGTTATCAACAAATAATAATATCTAGAGTTCAACATAATAATTTCGATAAGGGGTTATTCTTATAAATCATACATAATATGTATCCCTAAATTCTGAGACCAAATATATAGAAGGAGGGTCAAAAAAATTTAAATATCAATATAAAATGACATTTTCCACAAACCATATAATATAGAATACAATATCATATTCCAATTATATTAATTCCATTATCACCGTCAATCCAAATTAAAAACATGAATATTTTGAATAATTATCTTTGTATCCTTATTCTATTAATAAAATCATTGATTAATGAATGTATTTAATTAATCTAAATATGAAAGTAAACTACATTTTGAATTACTTCTTCACTAAATCACGGGAAATTTTATTGTTCACTAAAAATATCCCATTAAAATATCTTTATAATTTTATCTCATATTTCTAAAAATATTTACCGTATCTTCTATAATTCATGTTTTTTCCATAAGTCTATATTTCATTTGAATAAATTTGTCCTATAATTGGTACCATTAATCTTAAAATATCAATTCCTAAAAAAAAAATGGAAATATAGTCCATATTTATTCCATAAATCTAATAACTATAATATCATTGAATAAATACTATATAATTATTGAATCGAAACACAAGAACTCCAATCAAACCCCCTGATTCATAAACCATTAACAATGATTCATTATAGTATTCCTTTATACATCCTTCCTATTATATATAATTTATAGTCTCTTCATTATTATATATATATCCTTATTAGTTCACTTAATTATCATTACACATAAGAAATCAATTATTATAATTCCCAAACATACCAAATGTAAAACATTCCCCCATTAATAATATATTACTGAGAAAATTTGTCTCATCCAATATGTTAATTTAAATTTTCATTAGTCCAAAATAATTACATTGGTAATGTTATTATTCCACACACCCAAAACATATTGTTTATTCTCTATGAAATTCAATTTATTGCTTCTTCCACATTATCAACATAGAGGGAAATGCATTTTCGTCTCTCCCATGTTTCCTCTATCTAAGCTCTTAGTAAACTCTATCCTACCATTCATTGATGATTTTGAGATTTGGTTAAGGTTCATATTGTTACTCATATATCATGGTAACAATATCATTAAACCCAATAATCCTCCAATTTAGATTCTTTTCAACACAACATACATTACATTCAACATGAACCCTCTTATTTATGTTTCTATCTAATGGTAAAACCAAAAATATCTGTATGAAAAACACTAATCATGCATAGTCATGAAAATTAGTTTATAGGATATCTATCTCAAGAAACCATATTCTCAATCCATGAGAATTCATTTTAACAACAGTTTTAAATTAAAAATACTATTTATAGATGATTTTAGTCTTTATATATATATTGATCATTATTTTTTGCCATAGGGGTTTACCCTGATCAATTATTTCCTAAATCTAGTTCCTCTTGTTTTTAGTTAACTCTATCATATAAAAACTATAATATACCCAATCCAAGAATACATGAGGTATTGTCTTAAATAATTACATTTTTATAATATTCAAGGAAATTGATCCGAAATGACAAAATAATTTAGTAGAATCTGTAAAATACAAACATATGTGCTACACATAAAAAATTTAAAAAAAATGAAAACAAAATTGTTTTTTGAGAAAAAAATCATTCCCTATATTGTGTCATATTATAAAAATCTCATTACACTTCATTGATTCTTGGAGAAGGGAAACAATAAAACAGTGTGGTAAAATTAATATCATGGGTTATGTATAGTGAAAGCTACCATGAATCAATAAGAATAACCGACATAGAATTTTATATAAAATATAACACATTCCATATAAATAAATGGATATGGAAAAATATATATCGATGGGAAAATAATATAAACCACATTTCATTTATACAATAAACTAAAAATTAAATAATTCTAGAGATAATATCATTATGAGAACCACTTTGATTATTATAAGCCTTAATGATGATAATGATTAATTATCGGGAATCATTTTTTTCAGAAATTATACTATTAACATTAATACATTTCAAAATATTTTTCAGAATAATACTATCAATACCATTTAAAGTATAATTTAAATCAAATTGGTTACAAACATATATGGTATGTCAAACATATTTCATCACATGACACTATCTAAGAATTTACATTCATATATTAAAATGGTCCACAACATATGCCATACATATCAAAATCATTCCTCATATGTCCAATAGAAAATTCAATTAATAAATAATGTACCTTATAAAAAAGTATTTGTATTGTTAAAATAATATAGATTTATCAATACATATATAGATATCAATAAAAATCAATGTAGAACACCATATATATAAATAATATATGGTTTAAATAATAATAATATCCTTGATAGATAATAATTAAATTTAGTTACAATTTAATGTAAAATGATCATGGGAATATGAACATTTCAATGGATTGTTATTAACTTCAAAAAATAAAACAATGAAGTCCATGTCAATACATTTCTTATTCAAAATGACCATAAACCACATGAAGGAAGATTAAGGATTTTATCAATAAAATATATACCAATTAGAGTAATAATGAAGGATTTATGTAATTAATGAATAATAGAGAAAAAAATATATTTTCAAATACATTATTTTAGAAAAAATTATGTTAATTTGATAAACATTTTTATAATAATGTTATATTTAAATAAATTTTTTAAATATATATATTTATTAATAATTATCTTTGAATATAATTTTTAACTCATATACAAGAGTATTAGAAATACTTAGGAGGTCATGATGGCAATAAATTAAATTTGTGACGTACAAATTAAAAGAATTTTTCCACCAACAATTTCTATAAAAGTCAAATGATAATTTTTTAAATAAAATATAAATATACATTTGAAATTGTTTATAAGAAGATAAAACAAGTGAATATTCCATCAAGAATTAATTTTTAATAGTTTAAAAAATTTTAAAAATGGTTTCTGATACATCATATTTCTGTCCAGTGATAGAAATGAAGTCATATTTTCATGAATACATTTTCTAAAACATTTTTAGTATAAATTAATAAAAAATTTCAATATTTCACAAATAATATCATCAATCACTATAGGAAAATAAAATTAATATTTTTGTTATATAATTATCAAACAATTACCATTAAGGGAATTTCAGGTGTAAAAAATCTCAATTAGAATTTGATTCTGAAATAAACACTAACAAATTAAAAATATTTAACTGTTAATTTAAAAATAAATATATAATGTTTATAAAATGTAAATAAACCTAAATAATTAAAATTTTATACATATGATAATCATATTTTATTTGAAAAATAATAATAGAACTAAATAATTAATGGATTATAATATTAACCTAATGAAAAATAACACAAGTTAAAGATTCAATTTTAACTATGAAATTATTTGAATCATATTCCCTATGAAATAAAAAAGTTAAAAAAATATAAAAATATCATTTTCATAAATAATTTCAAGATATAAAATGACAAATTGGTGAATAAATCATGTTTATTAAGAATTAATGTTTATTTGATAATTCAATTATAAATAATTACATCATCAGTGTTATATAAGAATTAATGTTTATTATTTCTTCAATAAAGACTAAAATAGAATTAACATGATTAATAAATTTATTTTAAATTTAAAACTAATACTTATTGAACACAATATCTTATGAATAAATTAAATTAAAAAAATATATATTTATTAAAATCATTGATGTCTCATATTTTAATTTTCATTATATAAATTATTATTAGGGTCAAAATAATATCCTAATTGAAAAAATGGTCATATATGTGAAATATTAATGATTATGTATGAATAATACTCTTTAAATAAAATTATTATGAGTTTTAGGGTCATTTATTCTACTTATTAATTTTGTAATAAATATTTCCCAATTTACTCTTAATAGTATTAAAGAAAATTAACTAGGGTATTAGTCATAATGGAAAAATATAAAATGGTATATTAAATAAATTTATAACTTCTCAATCAAAAATATTAATCCTTTTTTATATATTTAAAACCCATATGTATAATAATTTAATTAAAATTAAATCTATCCAAATGAAACATACAATGGTTATCCGGAAAAATGAATTCTCAGCTAAGAAATGTACTTTTACAAAAAAAATAAGGATTAAAAAAACGTTATAAATTTTACTATTTATATGTAATGACTAGTTATATTACATTATATAATAATTAACATCATAAATATAGTTTTAATATAATAAAATAGATAGTTTTATACAAATTTTAATTTTATCCCTATTCATTATAGAATCAGTCTTCTTAGAAATATCCCAAAAACTCACCATCTATAAATAATAATATATGAATTTTATTTTTTGGTAAATATACAATTTAAATAATATCTACATATTTATTATAATATTTACTCATAAAATTAATGAAAACCAATTTTTATGAAAATATATTATTCTAAATAATTATATACCTTTACCAAAAATATGCTCTTATTTAAACAGAATTAATTACTACATTAACAAGGAGTTATACTATTATACATTACAAAATAGATTAATAATATTCATTCCCAAAAAATTAATATCTAGTCTATAATGATAAGATAATAATATTTCTTTTTTAATTAAATTTGGGGTTTTGTGTGAAATATAATATATAAATTATGATAAATTTAAAGACACATACCCTCAAACAATGGGGTGAAAATTTGAATTCTCTATTTATAATATGGTTTTTTTGTTACTATTTTTAAGCTAAGGTATATCAAAAAACATATTTCAAAATATTAGTATTATTTTCTATCAATCCAAATTAAATAATTTATCTTCACCTTGACATTTATTTGGATAATCATTATGAATTTAGGATATATATAATTGGATTTCATTTTGAAAAAGAAATATTTCTCATCAATTTTACTTAATCCTCATGAATATAAATTTATAGGGATATAAATTAAATCTTCTTTTTTGATCACCTAAAAAATTGTTTCTAAGGACTATTTGTATGTTTCACATTTATGTAAATACATCGTTATGAATATATTATATTTCTTATAATGATTTTAGTAATTTCATGAACCTCTCTGGTTCATCCCTTTGCTGAAATTTGGTGTTTGAGGTGTTCTGGGAGGTAATGGTGACTCATACCCAACACTTTTCTAAATTTCTAGTTCTATGAATAGTGATTCCAGTTTTATGAACAGTGTCAAGGTGAGTCAGAAACGATGAGACAAAAATGGTGAGTCAGAAACAGTTAGACAACTATAGTGAGATAGAAACGATGGGTCTGAAATAATGTTACAGAAATGGTGAGATTGAAATGGTGAGACAGATATTGGGGGGGGGGGGGGTCAAAACGGTGTCACAAAAATGGTGAGAAAGAAACGGTGAGATAGAAATAGTGAGTCAGAAACAATGTCACAGAAATCGTGTGATGGAAACAGTGAGATAGAAACGGTGAGTCATAAATGGTGAGATATAATTAGTGAGATAGAAACGATGAGTTAGAAATAGTGAGATATAAACAGTGTCACATAAATGTTGAGATAGAAACAGTGAGACATAAATGGTGATTTAGACACGGTATCACAGCTCATTAATAGTTTTACAAGAACAGTTTCATATTTCTTTTTCCAAATTTCTAGATTTTTTTAGTTTCCCCAATTTAACATTTTCATTGATGTAAAATTAATATATGGCCTTGTTTTAAGGGATTTATGGCTGAATCAAATCCCTTAACTCCTATATAATTTTTCCTATGGCCCATGATGAATTTACTTGGTCAAACTGTATTGTTTAATGTGATTCGATTTTAATGGAGAATCCACAATATCTTAAAATTTTCTCCATTAAATCTTATAAAGGGACAAGATATCCTCCTCCCTTGTTCCTCCTCCTTGTTCTCTGGTGAGAGACCCTCAAACCTTTCCTTACATCATGTAGGAATCATGTGATCAATCATTTCCTAGTGGATTGTTTTCCCTCAACATTTTTCTTCTAGCATGTGTACCCCCTTTTTTGGTGCAACCATGTAGTATCCATCAATATTCGATATAAGTAACGATTTATCATTGTTATTTTGGTTTCATATTCTCATTTTTATACTTACCATAATATGGAATGTGTTCTCATTGTTTATAATGGGGTTTCTTGGGATTCGGTTGGGGCGGTCATAACACGACATCCCTAGGTTGATGAAGTTGTCATAGGAGGAGGCGATCGTGATCTGTTGTGTGGATCGTTCTTGTATAATGTTCCTTAGGAACCTTTATTAGGTAAGGGAATCATTTCTTCTCTTTTATTTTACATGAAATTGTATAATTATCAAGTTCTAGCCACCAGATCACAATGGAATTTACATAACAAAATTTGGAACCAGATAAATAAATTGATATCAATCGTATCTTATAGCCTCTTGTTTTGCTATAAAGAGTGATATATATGCATTATTGGTAATGTTGTTCGTTATTGAATGAAATTTGTAAATAACATAAACCATAATTAATTCATAATTGTTTGGATATAGATAAAGAGACATGTAAATGAATCTATCTCTTAATGTTTTATTTTTTTATGTTTTCCAAATTGGTGCAGTAATCATGTTTATTTTATTTTTAATATCTTACTATTTAGGTTTCCTGAATATGGACCTATGAATATTAAATTGGTTAGTTTAATATGGATTAATGAACTGATAGTTTGATAATTACTTGAGGGGATCTTAGATACCCTCTTTCTTGTTTAAGGGCTAAGAGCCCATCTGATATGATTGTTGTTTTCCTGCTGCATCTGTTGTGATGTAAGCATGGATGGATATTGTGATATGTGGGGGAATGTAGGCCTACTGGTCATTGTAGCAGTTGATTCCTAAAGTGGTGAAATACATCGGTTTTTTCATGTGGGTGTTAGGGAGGACAACAGAGATGATGAAATGGGTTAGATGTGAATGTTTGGCTTTCGAGTGATTCTTATTGGTTGTTTATAAGCATTACATTCTCCACAACTCAAGGCAGATGATCTTGCTTACACTTCTTCCAAAAGGGGAAATAATGTGCAGGGTATTCCTCGTGCTTTATGGGATTAGATTCTCATAGGAGGACAAGTCCACACTCTTGATATAGTCAGAAATGAATCGACATGTAGTTCATATACTCTCTGTGTTGAGCCCCCTTGGGTTCCGTATCATAGAATATTTTTTCTAAAATTCTTGGGAATATGGTAATTTAAGGTTGTTAATAAATGATTGAATAAATGATGTTAACCCATGGTGATGGAGCATGCTGGAATGCGATGTAGAGGTTTCAATTTAATGGAACAGTGAACTTTGGTTTTAATAGCAATGAAATATAATATTGAAATCAGTAATTGTTAAATAATGTTTAAATAATTAATTAACGTAAAGATAAACCGATGAAAAAGGAATTAATTAATGTATTATATCTCTTTAATTGGTTGTGTTCTTAAAGTATACCTAGTCTTAGAAGAGGGAACATTGATTTAGAGAGAAGTTAGTTGCAGATGAGTCTAATACTAGTTTATTCCCTTAGTGTGGTTGTGAGCCGTAGTATACACTGTAATTTTTTTGTTTCTATACTCTACTCTGCCCCATTGGTTAGGGCAACTGACACCCAGTGGATTCTGAACACTGGGGGTGTTTTCCCCCACATTCTGGTGGGACTATGGATCACATATATTCTTGATATATTATATTATAGACTATTAATGGTTTGACGTGTATAGGTTGTGATGGAATGGTGATCCTAACATGGTGTATGGGATGTAATGGCTTGAGGTATAATACCCGGCATAATGTACATGTTATGAGAGGTGTGGTGGATCCATAAATTAACTAGTTACTTTTCATACATGGACGTGGTGGTTTTTTTCCATGAGGTGCATGTTGTGGTGCCTCACCCAGGTGTCTGTGGGCAAGCCAATTTGGAGAGGGATTCTTAGGAAATGCGATGTTGGAGCAAAGAAGCAAACCCGTGGGGATGTAGTATAGGGGTACCCTTGGTATTATTCATTTTATTATATAATCTTGTATGTGGTACAAGTTTTGAGTATCCATGGTGAGGCTGTGAACATAGTATACATGTTTAGGTGATGTGTTAGATTCACTTGTTGTTAATTGTGCTTCAGCATGAATCCTTTATTTTAGTTCGAGAGGCTCTACAGAGGATCCTACCAAGTAATCTTTTTTATGAACCCTACGTCTATATAATTTTTTTATGGTCACTTAACGAACGTTGGAGGTTATTATGGTTTCTACTAGCTTAAGGTGGTAGGAGATGTTTGGGTTTGTGGTTACTTATGTTTTTACATTTTTTGGGTACTTTCATTTTTTCCCCTTTTAGTTGTAATAGATTTGCATGACATTATATATGTGTACATGGGTTTTTATTTATATTCATGTCTAGGATGGAGTTGGTTGTTGTATATCTTATCTCTCTCTTTCACATGTGTTCACATAGAGGGTAATGCCTCTAATGTTTTTGTTTACGATTCCCTCAGTGATGGTCACTAACCTGAGGCCTACTGGAGGCGGGACTCAGGGGGTCATTATATACCTTCTCACATTGCTATCATAAAAGGGGTAAACATTGTAGGGGGGGGGGGTCATGAAAAATTGGTATCAGAGATCAGGTTGAGGGATAGGATGGAGTTTGGTGTTATACAAAAGTGATATTTCTTGAGTAGTTAGGGACACTGTTTCAGTCATGGTTAGAAAGGGAGGTAAACACTATAGACCAACTGAGACATAGTAGTTTAGAGCCCCATATTTTGTAATGTTCTAACCATTATGTTTATAATGGATACTAAATGAGGTGATACTAGTTGCAGGGTAGAGACCTTTAATTCCGAGTCTTAGAAATTCTAGTTTTACAAGGTCAATCTATTGGAAATTTTTCAAGTATGGCTATAGGTCGACATCATTTTCAAGATCGAAGAGAATATGTCTAGTAGGATATGCCAACATAACACTATTTGGTAGAGGTCTAAAATGATAAAACATGTACGGGGACACTCATAGGTTTTCATCACCGAAGACTGCAGATATATGAGGGATCCATTTCAGATTTTGTCACAGAAGACAGGTTGGAGGAGGCCGAGATAGTATTCAGTTCGATCCGGGCCCAGAAGGAGCACTGGGTTTCCACGGTGGTAACGATGTGACGTGGAGCAGCGAGGCGGTGGGGGTTCTTATTCCATTGTGATCACAAGGAGTCAGTGATCCCATGGGAAGAGTTACAAGACTTTTTTAGAGTCTATTTTATTTTTTCAACCATGATGGCTTCAATCGATAGGAGATTCTTACCCTTCGATAGGGGAGATCCAGTGTGCGAGAGTTTGGAATCCCTTTCATGAACCTTTTATGATATGCTTAGAACCTATTTCCATATGATGAGTTCAGGGAAAGGAATTTCGAGGTGGATTTGTATCCAGAGATTCAGTTCCAGGTCACCCCATTTATGTTGATGACATATACTGAGGTGCTGGAAAGTGCAGCAGTCATTGAGATGGTTTTGTCCAGAACAAGATCATCACCATAGTGGAGTTATCCAGATTCCTCACGAAGAAGAGATGTGGTCTGGGGTTCCAATTTTTTAGGGTAGAAGTTTTTCTACTCGGCAAGAAGTATGTCCCAGCCCTCAACATCTTATTTCTCTTGGGTAAGCATATCTTAGAACTATTCAAAGGGATCAGGAGATTGTTTTTCTTTTTGTGGTTGAGGTCATCAGTAGCGAGAGTGCCTGACCTTTCAGATCAGTCATCGGGCACTAGGTTTTATACTCCACGTTCCTCCATAGATGTAGTTCCAGCCGAAGCACCAGCAGCAGGTTCCACGAGTATTAGATCAGTAGAGGGACTATGGGGGAGATAGAGGACAACACTGTGATGCTCCCCATCCTCAATAATCAGAGTGCGACCATGGTGGTTGATGTCTTCTAGGCCTTAGAGGTTGTGGAAGAGGTCGTGGTCAGCTTCTGCTTTATCATTGCTAGCACCAGATGAGCCAGAAATCGTTCGAGGTACCCTTTGCTTGTTTTCTACCTTGGTGTCTGCCTTTTTTGTTTCAGTAATGACACACTCTTTCAATTCATCTACCATTTTCCACGCTTTGGGACATGAGGTAGATAAGTATCCAGTTCTCTTGGAGTTAACTACACCAGTTGGAGGTCGATCTAACTTGTTTGAAGTATGTAGAAAATGTGAGCTAGTGTGGGGACAAAAACACTCTTAGGGAGATTTTCTATGTTTATGAATTCAACAATATAATGACATTTTGAGGCTGGATTGGTGGTATTTGGTTCAGGATATCGTGTATTGCTTTAGGAGGTAGGTTCTGTTATTCGAAGCGGATGGAGATCATGTAGTGTTTGTTGGTGAGAGAGACCCTCAGATGGGTCATATGCATGTTCTGTCCTTATCATCCATGATGGATGAGATGATGCTGAGTTCTTCAGATGTTCAAAAGTTTTTTATTCCTAGGGTCGTAGAAGAGTATCCTGATGATTTGACCGAATAGATTGTAGCTTTACCCCCTCAATGAGAGATTTTATTTAAGATCGAGCTACAACAATGGGCATCTACTGTCTCTATGTCTCCATATAGGATGGCCCCTTATTAGTGGCGAGAGTTGCGTATACAGATTGATGGTCTGTTACAGTGAGGTTTTGTTCAACCGAATGTGTCACCATGAGGTTCCCCAGTTTTGTTCGTGAAGAAGGCTGATGACATCCTACAGTTGTGTGTTGATTATTGTCACTTAAACAAAGTGAATGTAAAGAATCACTATCCTCTTTCATGTATTGATGATTTATTATATCAACTGAAGGGAGAATGTTGGTTCTCAAAGATTGATTTGTGGTCGGGATATCTTCAAATTCATGTGAATGATGATGATATCCTGAAGACTGCTTTTTTTGTCTTTAAAGGGCATTATGAGTTTTTTGTAATGTCGTTTGGTGTGAAGAATGATCTGTCTATGTTCATGGGATTAATTAATTCTATGTTAAGTATGTCCTTGGACATGTTTGTGGCGGTTTTCATCGATGACATATTTTTAATACTCCACGTACGAGGAGGGGCATGCAGAGCATCTACACACCATTTTGGATGTTCTTCATCAACATCATCTATTTAGAAAGTTTTTGAAGTGTGTGTTTTGGGATTTATAATTCCATTTATTAGGGAATGTTGTGTCCCATCATAGAGTTGTTGTGGATCAATTAATGATAGAATATTTTGTGTCTTGGAAAGACCCCAAGACAGTGTTAGAGGTGTGATGATTCCTTTGTCTTGAAGTCTACTTTAGGAGGTTCGTAGCTGATTTTTCTCCAGTTGTGATTCCTATAACATCTCTGACCAAGAAGGACCATGCGTTCATATGGACTGATCAGTTTCAGGCAGCATTCGAGTTTCTAAAATTAATGTTATTAAGTCCTCTAGTTATTTTTCATCCAGTAGAGGGAGTTTAGATTTATGTTTTCCATGATGCTTCACATCTGGGGAATGGTATTGTTTTGATAAAATAGATATCAGTTGTTTCTTATGGGTCTTGGTAGTTGTGTCCCCATGAACATAACTGTTCCACCCATGATCTTGAGTTGGCTTATGTGGTGTTTTCTCTAATGTTGGGGAGACATTACCTTATTGGAGAGCACTTTGTTATTTTCATCATTCATAATTCTTAGAGGAATGATTTCTCCCTGCATGATTTGATGTTATGACAACGTCGGTGGATGGAGTTCTTACTGGAGTAAGACTTTTAAATATCATATATACTCGGATAGAGTATTGTTGTAGCTGATGCACTTAGTCGAAAGTCACATAGTGATGTTGTGCCTGATTCCGGTGATTCTTGGAGAGTAATGGAAGAACTGCCAGCATTGCATCTTGATATGGGAGAAGTTGATGGCAGAGTTTGCCTCATCTAGATGACGGTGCAATTTTCTCAATTGCAGCAGGTGGAAGTGTCCCAGTTGGGGGATCTTGAGGTGGAGGTCTGGAGAGACATAGTTGTTTGTAGCGAGGCCCCTATTTGTTGGACTGAGGATGAACAACTCCAAGTGTTTTATCATAGAAGGCTTTTTGTTTTTTTGTATATTCATGAGACAATTCTCATATAGTTTAATAGGTCACCTTCAGTGTCTATCCTGATGTGACACAGATGTACCGAGCCTTGATGAGTTAGTTTTGGTGGCCTAGGATGAAGCGAGCAGTTGCAGAGCTTGTGTCTCGACGTTTAGTCTGCTAGAAGGTCAAGACTATGCACTGTGTCCCTGGTGGTTTGCTCCAGCCATTTGATTTTCCTATGTGGAAGTGGGAGGATACATAAATGGACTTGGTTATTGGGTTTGCTTGAGCTCTAGGATGACATGATAGTATTTTGTTGGAAGTGGATCATTTAACAAAATTTTCCCACCTCATAGAGATAAAGGAGTCGAGATCAGTGGATATTTTATCGAGTCAATATCATGGGGAGGTGGTGTGACTTAATGGAGTCCCAAGGATGATAATTTCGAATAGAGATCCTCAATTTACATCTAGGGTGTGGAGAGATCTCCTACATTCATTCATTTTTCATCTATGCCATAGCACATCTTTTAATCTTTAAACGGATGGTTAGATATGGCGAGCCATCCAAACTCTTGAATACATGTTATGATCTTGTGTTCTTGATTTTGGATGTTCATGTTTGAGGCACATACACTTAGTGGAGTTCGATTACAATAAAAGTTTTCACTCCACCATCAGTATGGAACCATTTGAAGCCCTGTATGGCCCTGATTCCTGTTCTCTATTGTGGAGGAATAGGGTCATAGTGTCCACAATTCTTCATCTATAACTAGTTATGAATACAACAGAGATGGTTCGGGTGATTCGTGAGGGGTTGAAGACCGCACTGGAACATGAAAAATCATATTACAATCAAACGAGGAGACCATTGGAGTTTTATTTTGGGGATCACGGGTCTCTTAAGGTGACTCACCATCATGGGCAGTGATGGTTTGGTGGTGGGAGTAAGATTTATCATCAATTTGTTGGCCCTTTCGAGGTTTTTCCTCATGTTGGAGTTCTGGTGTGTGGGATAGTGCTCCCCCCATAGATGAGCTAGATACATGATGTTTTCTATGTGTCACAGTTCTATTATTATCTTTATTATGACACCCACATCATTGATTGGGGAGAGATAGATGTTGATGAAGATGTGACCTTTGAGGAGTGACCTGTGGAGATCCATGTCTACAACGAATAGGTGTTTCGCATTCATTCTATTCCCATGGATCATGTCTTCTGGGGACACAGTGGCATGGAGTAGAGTACTTGGGAACATGAGTCAGAGATACATCCTATATACCCTGAGTAATTTGATGTGTAAACTCATTTCATGTAATGGAGTTCCCTATGTGGTTATAAACCATTCATTTTTATAAGATGAATTTCTATTGTTGATTCTTATGGCTTCCTCTATTTTCAGAGATAATTTGGGGAGTGGTTGTGTATACCCATTTTTAGTTTCCTTTTCTGTTGGTTTTGGATTCTCTAGGATGAGAATGTTTTTAGAGGTATGTGATGTAATTACTCGGACCTCTCTGGTCCACCCCGTTGCGAAAATCTAGTGTTTGAGGTGTTATTTTAGGTCAAGGTGACTCATCCTCAACAATTTTCTGAATTTCCAATTATCTGAATAGTGTTTATAGTTTTATGAACAATTTCACAGTGTGTAATAAATTATGAGATAGAAAATTTGAGTCAGAAATGGAGAGATAAAAATGGTGAGATAGAAACGGTGCCACATAAATGGTGAGACAGAAAGAAGGATTCAGAAACGGTGTCACATAAATGGTGAGATAGAAATGGTGAGTCAAAAATGGTGTCACAAAAATTGTGAGACAGAAATGGTGAGACCAAAATGGTGAGTCATAAACTATGAAACAGAAATGGAGAGACATAAAAGTTGAGTCAAAAATGTGAGACAGAAACAATGTCATTGAAATGGTTAGACAAAAAATGGTATGACAAAAATGGTGAGTCACACACGGTGTCACAGCTAATGAACAATGTTTTCAGAACAGTTTTATATTTCCTTTTCCAAATTTCTTGATTTTTCGAGTTTCACAATTTTAATGTTTTTTATGATGAAAATTGAATTTATGGCCTTGTTTCAAGGGACTTACGGTCGAATCAAATCCCATAACTCCTATATTTATTTTCCTAATGCCCCAGATGCATTTACTAAGTCAAAATGTTTTGTTTAATGTGATCTGATTATAATGGAAAATCCAACATATCTTAAACCTATGCTCCATTAAATCTTCTAAAGGGACTAGATACCTTTATCCATTGTTCTTCCTCCTTGTTATCTGGTGCGAAATGCTTGAACATTCTTTCCATCCTATAGGAATGATGAGATCAAACTTTTCCTAGTAGATTGGTTTCCCTCGGTGTTCTTCTTGCTGCAAGTGCACCCACTGTTTCGGTGCACCCAAGAATTATCCACCAATCATCGATATAAGGTATGATTTATCATCATTATTTTGGATTCATCATCGCATGATTCACATTTCCAAATCACGACATGTGATATCTATGATTCTAATAGAGTTTCATGGGTTTTGGTTGGTGTGATAGTGTTGCAGCATCCCCATGTGGAGGCAGTTGTCACGAGAGGAGGTGATCTTGATCTGTTGTGTGGATCATTCTCATATAAAGATCCTTAAGAACCATTTTAATGTAGAGGATTAATTTCTTCTCTTCTACTTTAAGTGAAACTACAGTGTTATCATGTTTTAGGGACTAGATCACAATTTAATCGACATAATTAATATTTAAATAGGATAAATAAATTGAAATCAATCGTATGTTATTACCTCTTGTTTTTATATATATTATGATATCTATGATTTCTTTGTAAAGTTTTATGTTATTAATAGAAATTGTTAAAAAATGTGAACCAGAAATTAATTGATAATTGTTTGGGTATTGATAAATAGGAATGTAAATTAATCTTGCTCTTATTGTTTTATTTTTTTGATGTTCGGCAATTGGGTGCAGTAATTATTTTTAATTTATTTTTGATAGCTTACTATTTAGGTTTCTTGAATATGGTACCTATGAATATTAAATCAGTTAGATCAAGATGGATTAAATAATTGATTGTTTCATAATTCCTAGAAGGGTTTTGAGATACCCACATTCTTGTTTAATGGCCAGGATCCCAACTAGTATGATTGTATTTTTCATGCTGCTTTTGTTGTGATGTGAGCCTGGATGGTTGTTGTGATATGTGGGGGCATGAAGGCCTACTGGTTGTTGTAGTAGGTGACACCAAGAGTTGTAAGATGCATCTATTTATGCATGTGGGTGTTAGGGAGGACCCCAAGGATGATGAAATGGGTTGAATGTGAATGTTTGGATTTCTCTATCATTTTTGTGGTTGTTAATTTACTTTAAATTACTCACTACTCAATATAGATGGTCTTTCTTACCCTACTTCTGAAATGGGAGAAGACGCGTAGGGTATTCCATGTGTTTTTTGTGCTTAGATTCTCAACGGTGGATGAGTCTATGCGCTTGCTATATGTTGCATAGAATTGATGAGTAGTTTATCTACTCACAGTGTTGAGTAACCTTGTGTTTAGTAGCATAGAATGTTTTTTCCTAGAATGACTGGGAATATGGGAAAGTAATTTTTTTGATAAATGATCGAATAAATGTTGGTATCCCCTGGGGTAGGAGCCTAATGGGAGACAATTCTGAATTTTCAATTTAAAGGAACATCGAACATTGGGTATGATGCTAATGAAATATAATGTGGAAATCATTAATAGTTAATTAATTCTTATTGATTCAATTAACGTAAAGTGAAACTGATGAAAATCGAATAATGTATTGTATTAAATATCATTAAATGGTTGTGTGATTATAGGATATCTCGTCTTAGAAGTCGTAGTCTAGAGTTGGAGAGATGATAGTTACAGTTGATTCTAATACTATGTTATGCCGATATTTTGGTTCTGAGCTATATTATATTCTATATTTTAGGGTTTCTATATAGTACTCCACCCCGCCAGTTAGGGAAACTGAATCCCTGGGGATTCTATGCCCAGGGGGGTGTTATCCCTAACATTTCTGTGGGGGGATGGATGGCATACTACACCCTTTGGCCCCGCTCAATTCTATTGGTAGTTACTTGTGATGGTAGGCACAATGGTTAGTTTTCCCCATATATGTGATTAGAGGGATGTAATGGCTTGTAGTAATTCACACACATATATTCTGGATATACTAGCCTATGGACTACTATAGTTGTAACATGTATAGTTTGTGATTTCTTGAGGATCCTTGCTCGGTGTATGGGCTGTAATAGCTTGAGAATAATACCCAACGTATAATACACATTATAAGAGCTGTGTTGGATCACAAAAGCTCCAAGGTTACTTTGCTTAAGTGGATGTGGTGGTTTATTTTCACTAGGTTCATGTTGTGGTGTTTCACCTCGGGGCCTTTAGGCATGCCCTTTTGGAGATAGATGCTTAGGACGTGGGATATTAGGGAAAAGTGGAAAACCGGTGGGTAATAAGTAGCAGATACCCATGACACTATTTATTATATTATATAATCTTCTGTGCGATACATGGTTAGAGTATCCATGGTGTGTCTGGGAACTTAGTATACCTCTTCAGGTGATGAGTTAGCTTCACTTGTATTTCACTGTGCTTTAGCATGATTTCTTTACATTTACACGAGAAGCTCTAGGGAGGATCCTATTTAGTATACTATTATACTCACCCAATGTATATATAATTTTTTTTTCAGGTCCCTTGGAGTAGGTTGGTGATAAATCTTATTTCTACTAGCATGGGGTTGTAGGAGTTAATATATCTTGTGGTTGCTGCTATTTTTATGTTATTTTTGGTACTAGTTTTTTCCCTTTCATCTGTAGTTGTTTTGCATGACATTACATACGTGTACTTGGGTTTTAATTTATATTTATGTTTGAGTTAGAGTTTATTGGTGTCTATCTTATGCCTCTATTTTTTTCATTTGTTTTCATAGAGGGTACTGACTCTCATATGATTGTTTATTATTCCATCATTACTAATCGCCATCTAAGGGCCTACGGGAGGGGGTACTTGGAGGTTATTATCTCCCTTCTCACATTGACGGCCTAGGACAGGTACACTATGTGAGGAGGGGTCAAGACAATTTACCTATAAATTTTCGTGGTTTATAAAATAATTATTTTTCAACTATTTTAAAGAATATTTATTTTTGTAATTATTTTCAAATGAAATTGATATTTTTTATTTAAAATGTGTTTTTGATAAAAAAACTAAATAATATTTTTACATTGAATAAATTATTATTTTTAATACATTATGCTTGATCGGGGACAGTATTTTATTTTATCCATAAAACTTATTTCCCTAGATGTATTATGTAATGTCCATTTATATAAATGATATTATTCATCACAGTATTTCTGTTTCCTATCTATCAAATTTGACTAATCATATGTTTTGTTCAAATGGCATTTCTTTCTAAAAACCACATTTAACATTTGTTTTACTAAATTGTATTCAACTAGATAGCACAAATGAAATTATTATAAACATTATTGACTTAATATTATACCCTCTATCTATATAGTGAAAATATTGAATCCTCAATTATCATTACAGAATATAATTTAAATAGAATGTTGTTGGATATATTTGTAAACATGATTTTTACCTTAGTTAGGTCAGGTTAATGTTATTGATGAAATTATGAATGTTTTCCATATATGATTCTATTTCTAAATGATATGAAACACATTTTAATTGAATGAATTATTTACTATTGAATGAATGAAACCCATTTTCTTCTATTCGGTGCTCTCTGTTGTGATGAATAAAGCCTATTTTTTCCCAAGGGTTCTTCATAATGTCATGAATGAATAATTTCCATGTGGATCTCATATATATGTATGATTATGGGTGGGGTACTATATCTTCCTCTAATGAATTGGTTATAGATTTATATCTCATGGGATACATATTCATGGGAATGTGTTGTTTTCCATTAAGCATGGGTGCTGATGGTGTGGCACAATAATGTAATGTTAATGCTGTGAGATTAGTCTAATTCTTATTAATATATTTTTATATTTATGATCATGTTTTTTAATTTTTGTTTCTATATTATTTTTATTCTAGTATTATGTCATGCAATTAATTATTCCACAATTTTGATATATTCTTTTTTAGGTATCTGTTTCTTATTTATCCTGATTATACACATATTATCATCTTATGTAAACATGTAATATTTGACTGTTATTGATAATCTCTTACGTTAAAAGGAAAATAATATGGGTCATTTAATATTTTTACATTTACAGATATTATAATGACATTAACACTAGGAAATATATAACAGATTATCCTATGTGGTGAATTAATCAAATATATTTAAGGATTTTTTGGATTCATTATGATTCATATACTGGAAAAAATTATTGACGCATAAGAAAAACATGGGCTTTGTTGGATAATTAATTGTAAAATGGCTTCCTATCTCTAACAAATTTCATGCGAATGTATTATATGAAATATTTTCTTAATTTAATGTAAAAAAGATGGTGAAATTAATAGTCTATAACTTTATTTATCAAATTTTGCATCTAAGGACTGTGTTTTAGCACTGATTTTGCGAGTGTATGTTAATGAATGATAGAAGTTGAAAAGAGAGACTACAAAATTAATAAAATTTTTAAAAAGATAATATAATTTCATTTATCATCATCCCTTGATTAACATTATCAATCATATTAAATAAATTTCAACCTATGTAAGTAATTCATATCTCTTTTTTCAACATGTCTCCATTTTCTTAAATTTCTATAGTTGATCAATTAAATGTGTTTCTTCCTTTTTTAATTATGTTTAAATCTACTTATGCATATGATTATAAAAAAATAACTCCCATAAATTTAAAACAATATATAAATGATTTAATATAATATAAAATTGATAAAAAAAATTATATTTCAATAATTTTGTACCACCAATCAAGGATTTTATAAAAATTTTAAAGACACCATGTAAATTAATTTAAAATATATTATTTGTGTTCAAAGGAAAATGCTGTGAAATATCACTTTTTTGTAATATTTTCTATACTTCATTAATATTCATAATCTTCAAAACTATGCATATATTAAAAATCATATATGAGTACTAAAATTTTTTCTCTTATGAAATAGTGAAATTTCTCTATAAAGACACATAAGAAGATTAAAAGACCCATGATAAAATTATTAGATATTAAATGATATACATAATGATATGGAATAGATTTATTAGTAACCAATTGATAACATACCTTCTACTAAACCATATAATAAATTTTATTTATCATTACCACTGGAAAATTAAGGAAACATATTTATTCCAAATCCAACTAAGAATGAAATTTAACTGTAAAATATGTAGTTAATGGCATAAAAATTACATCAGTTCACAGTAATAATATCATATAATGTAATTTAATTAAAATGGATTCTAAAATAAGATTGGTTTTAGGCATGATACAATATGTGTTTTATATTAATAAATTAAAAATGATTTAGATATATTCAGTTGAAAAATTAACATTAAAATTATAACATTACATGTTCATATTTCATTTTCTCAAAATAATTTGAATTTGGTTGATTATTTAATATTCCAACATAAATATCCTCAAATGATATATATTTTATAAAAATTTCAACATTTATAGCATTTTATTTTAGAAAATGATATCTATAATATATATTATTTATCATGGGGCGATGTAATGTATTTATAGACAGAGATGTAGCCGATTAATTATCCAAAAAGTTAGTAGTCAAATCAATGTATACATTAAAATAAAAAAAATTCTTAATATAAAATAATTATACACATGATATAGTAGAAATGAATTTAGATTCTTTATTTGATAAATTAGTAGTATATTGTTTCTTAAAATTGAATGAATCTTTTATTATTCTATATATATGATATTTCAAAATGATCCCTTTTTTTATTTTTGGAATCCACTAAAATCAGAATCATTTGATCATGTTTACACTATTTTATATCTTCCATGATAAAATATGCCATGATTCAAACCCATATAACATATTTTATTTTTGTATTGTATTACATTTATTTTTCTAGAATACTTTTATATGTAGCATAAATATAAAATGAAAATAATAAATCCTTCATATATGGATTTCAATATAATATATTACCCATTATAACAATATATGTTTTTCTATAGACTAATTTTTATAGATTAATCAATTGTTAAATTACATAATGTAATCATGGGCTATTTTAGCATTTACATTCATCCTGAGAAAATATTAAAACTAATAATTTTTTTTGCAATATTTTATTATAAAAATACCATATTACCTGAAAAATAATTAATCCCAAGGATGAAATTTAATTATTTAATAAGATTCATATAAAATTCAGTAGTTATTAATTCTAAAAATAAATTATATAAAATATCATTCAAAAATAAAAAATTAATATCTTCCACATATATGTAAATTATTTAAATTTATATATAAATATTTTAATAAATAATAATATAAACCATTATATTATAAATAATAGTTTTCTAGATAAATTGTGACACCCATTGTAAATATACATTATGGTCTTTATTAGGTTAACAAAATGTTTTAGAATGTTTTAAAAATTAGTAGGAGTATTTTCCCTCTTGAAATTATAATTTTTTAATACATAATTCATAAAAATAATATCAATGAATAATTTTTTTACAATCCATTTAAAATCATTTAAAATCCTGAATTGTTTTGTAAGGTAAAAACAATCGTATAGAATTTATCATAGAATCCTGGGTGAATGTATTATAAAATTAAAACCCTTTATCTAATTAATATCCTTGAGAAACTAATACATCAATCTTGGTAAAAAAAAATTTAATTTCATCATTAATATACCTAAGAATACATTTATTATTTATTACTTTAAAATCATTAGGTTATTAAACTATATCATAATATTTATTTCTATAAAATTGATAAAACTATTTTTCTATTGGATGAATCTAGCTTCAATATATTAATAATTCATAAATAGTTTTATTTGTAAATATATAAAAAAATTATTGATAAGAATATAAAATCCTTAAATATTTTTATTGGTTTGAATTGTTCATGAAACTTTGAAATGTAATTTTTATAAGGGGTTATATTTATGTGATTTATATGGCATTTCATGGTAGTACCCTCCAATTATAAATTTATATTTTTATTTTCTAGTTCATTATATTAATAATAATATTATATAAATTCCCGTCTAGGTTAGTTGAAATCATTTTTCTTTCCATTCAGTCATCTTCATTAAATTTTAAAAGTATATATCCTTTTACTATTGTCGATATTTTATTTAAAATACATTCTGATTTATTCTATTTTGAGTACCCAAAATAGATTCCATTAAAAAAAATTCAATAAAATTTCTCCAATTCAAAATTTGTTTTATAAATATAAAAATTAAAGTTGAATATTCTAATGATAACCAAATTTGGGTTTCTATCAATCCCAAGTCCACAAGGTGGTTTCCGTAAAAATTTTCTTAAATTAACATTATTATTCGTATAACAAGATATATTATAACTTATTCTAAAAAGGTATCATTATAGTATATTTAATTTAAGTTTATACTACTCATTTTGAATCATTTTTCATGTTCCCATTTCTATAACACAATTTTTATTTTGTTCAAGGGGCATGAAAATTATAGGAATATACATTTATTCATATATTTTTGTAAAATTATTGATTTAATGATTATGAGAATATAAATTTTCTCATATGTGTCATAACTTTAGATGTTATTCACAAAAATTTACAACAAATATTTTTATCACGGGAGTGGAAAAAGTAATCCAATATTATGAAATCCTAGATTCACAACCGTAAACCCTCTTTTAAATGTGGATACAAACCAAATTTTCCATTCTATAAAAAAATACACAACCAAATTACCATAATTTTTCTAGATATATAACAACAATATGTATATTGTTTATGGGATTGTAAAACCTATACTATGAGGAATTACTTTTATATAAAAAATTTTAAACCATAAACATATTATATATAAAAAATATAAATAATTAATTTGTATAAAAAGAAGATAAAAAATAAGTCCATGTTTTTATTGTATATAGATTTATCTTTTGTTGATATATAATTAGAAAAATGTAGTCAAAATGATAATGTTGTAGTAATGACTATAATGGTGATTATCATAGAACAATTTGAATGTATCCTCCAATTCCATGATGATAAAAACATGATTGTAAAATCTCATTTTAAATAGATTCTTCATATACTTATGATTCAAAATATTTATGTTTTTTCATTCCAAATTTTCACAAAAAAATGCACATGTGACCCCATGGTAATTATTTTGAGTTGTCAGTGAGCATTCCCAAAAAACTTTTAAAATGTATTCATCAATAATTTATCTTTAAATTAAACTTTTTTTGGCTTCAATAAAACCCCAAAAATAAAAAAAAATTATACTATGGAACATGAATGAATTTTTTAAAATTTAATATATAGGATAATATAATAATAATTTAATTTCTTGTAATAACCACATGTATTAGTTGAGTAGACCCAATATATTTCAAAAAATATAAATTAAATTCCTGTTTTAATGTTTTACCATTTAACTCTCCCTATGTTTATTAATATGTACATAAAATATTCTCAAAAATATTTTCTTACCTCAAAATAATTTTAAAATAATTTATTGTGTATTAAATAAGTAAATGTATCATTACGTATATAAAATTGATATCTAAAAAGGTATGTAGAAAATTAAAATGTTGATATTTTAGATATAAAAAAGTTCAATGTGCAATATTACTTTAATTTTATTAATTATTTATTTCATATGGTTGTGTGATTATAATTTAATATTTTCATATATAAAATCTTAAATATTTCATAATAATTATATTACATTGTATAAATTATTCATTATATATATTTTTAATTATGCTTCATGTGGTTCATTATATATTTGTGACATTTCATATGCATGTTTGATTATAATATTAATTTTCTCCAATGTATGTTTTTTACTAAATATATGTCTATTACATGTAGAGATGTTTAGAGTAAAAAAATTAAAATTTGTCATTTTATAGTCTATGTTTGAGTAATATAATATTTCATATGTGTAATTTTCTATAATATTATATAATTAAAAAATAAATTTAATATTTCCAACAATAATCAGATATATAAAATAATCAAATAATAATTTAATAAGATAGAATTAAAAAAATGATATATAAAAAATTACATATTAAAACAATGAGAATTTAGAATAATCTAATTTTTGAAACATCAGTGTATGATTATTAACCAAAAAAATCAAATTTGGGGTTTTTTAGAAAAAAAAATCATAAGATATATTTTAAATAAGAAGAAAAAATTATAAATAAGCTCCAAAATATTTTTCTTATACCTATAGTAAATCATTAGAACAATTTTTGAAACACATGTTAGAGTGAATAAAAGTATTATTTTTTTTATTTATCAATATATAATTAATTTATGATTCCTTGATCCACTAAAAAACTTGTTCATGTCTAGAATTTGTACTAAAAACTATGTGTATGTTTCAAAAATTGACACCCAATGTAGTCTAGAGAAGATATTGTCCTTTTTTCTAGTATTTAGTGATATCAAGGGAAGTGTAATTTCTATATTTTTTGGAATTAAATTTTTCATATGATGAATTTATCCCTATTATCCATTATTTTAATTTTATTATTAATCAAACCATTAAATAGAAGCTTATGATTGGTTGGGGAATGATGTGTAGGTTCACTACAGTGGCATGAAACACTTTATTCTCATTTATTTTTCAAGAATCATGATATACCCAAAAAATTGATATTATTTAGTGTATTTATAGGAAATGTTTTAATAGGGCTCGAGACATAATAGAAATTACCTCTTACTTACTTCTCAAGATGAACACCTTAAGCATGAGTTCATGAGAATGCAGGAAGGGAGTTGATAGGGTGAATGTTTTTTATTCCTATAAGGGCACATAATGACTACAGAAATATATAGAATGCACCTTGATGAAAATATATGTTAAATAACCTTGGAACTTGGACAAATATTCATTGATCGTGGTTCACATAATGCTCTTCATTGAAAATTATATCCACCAACACCTTCCATAAAATAATGATCCAAAAATTTCCCCTATAAAATATGATATAATAATAATAAAGATGAGGAAATAATTATAAATGTGTATGCACTAAAAATGGAATCAAGGGGGTCAAAACCATTAAGTTGTTTGGTAATTTTGTAATGTTCCCTAGTACCTTTCTGAAAGATATGTCCAAATACTTGGGTGTGTAACACATTCTTCTATAAATAGTTTGTTTCCACTTCTCTTAAAAAAATAATTATGATGTGAGAAGATGCAAAAAAAAATATACTCACATTCTACTCAATTCAAAATCTCTTACAAAGGAAATCTCAAGACATCACCAATAACTCTCTTCATAGCACATTTATTTTGGAAAAGTCCCATGGGTGATCATAGAGTGGTGTTGTTTCATCATCGAGTCAAATAATCAAGGGTGATGGTTTTATGGGAGAATATCTAACTAAATGAATTTCAATAATGATAATAAAATGAAGGCACCTGAATATATATATTATATAGGAGTCACCTTATAGGATCCGTTAGAGTTATAATAATATGTAGATGTATTTTCAATTAATGATTTTTAACCCACTTTTGTTCATTCTATGGTCACATAATTTCCAGAATTTATCATTTATTATTTCATATAAATGATATTATTTAGATAATAATCTGTTATTAAAATTTTTATCACTTCCAGTATGGTTTCAAACATTGATTTTTCCAACCAAATCAACTTACTAGAAGGTAAAAGGATCAATAAGTATTTTGTTAGTCAATACACACATATAATATCATCAATATGTATTATAGGTGACATATAGTGAATATATTTCATCATATTTCCTTCCATTATATGATCACCATATTATAGCATAAATGTATTTTTCAGGGATTCATCCAAATATAAAATGATCCAAGTTAACAAGGTATATCAATTTAGGGATACCAAATATAACATTAAAGGGAGTTCACACCAACAAGGGAGAGATCACCTTGACATTCATTTTCCATTACATGAAATCTAGAATAGGTAATTTTACCAATATATTAGGTCCTCATATAATCTAATATTTCTCATCAATATATCAATTAGATAGAGACCAAATCTAAGGGCGGGTAGTGTATTGAAACATATGCACTAGATCTAGTGTTAACATCCACTATATTTGGTAATAATAGTTTTTACATAAATGTTTTGATTTAGAAAACCATTTCTAGGTGTATGAGATACACCAGGCTAATTGGATATAATAAACCAATTTTATTAGTGTTGACCCCTTCCAGGGGCCACTAAGATTTTTTAGTTTATAGATGATTATGTTTCACCTTGTTTATAGGGAATATAGGACCAATATTTTGGTTATATATTCAAATTCATTAGGGTTACCATTTATAGTTACATGTATGGATAATTAATTCCCCTAAAGGCCTCTTAGGGAGATCTCTGATGGAAACCCTCACTAGAACTATAATTATTGCGACATTCAATAAATTCTTCTTGGAAGGGGCCTTCCAATAGATAAACATGGGAATCAATACCTTATTTAATTTTTTTTGGATCCTATGTGGAGATGAAAAAATGAAAATATCCAACGATTTTCTATATATTTTTTTACAAGGGTAGTCAATGGAATATGTTGTCTACTTTTATAGATAGAACTCAATAAATATTCGGAAGCTAAATAAATACTATTATCACTCCTCGAAAATCCCTGAATAAATTTTTCTAATGTTTTTTATTGTATACCTAATTCATATCCATGATTTAAATTATGTATTATCGTTTAGATCATTCAATTTATAAGGCTTTACATAAACGAGAGGTCATTTACCTTTCAGTACAAGTTTTAGAGATGATATACCAATTTTTTTCATTATATTTGTAATGGTATGTCACATTTTCCCGTATGTGTATTATTATATCTATTTATGGGATGCGTGGAAGTTCACACTAAAATATATGATATCCCAAGGGATGATAGGATCCTAATGTACATAATTAGTCAATGTATACTTGTTTTTCATGTATCAATACTATATAGTTTAATTGGGGTATGAATTTGATGATTCTAACTCTTTACCCCATGTTCAAATTTATTCCTTATGATAATAATAACACAGAAAAAATAAATGACAATGACCGTCAGAAATATGATACATGGTAATAAAATATATTCATAAGGAACTAAATATTGTCAAAATGGATTTAAGAGGATATCATTTTTTTGGATTACACAATTTATTAATTTATATATCATTTTTATTGAATTATAAATAATACATTGGAACCATGGAATGAATTAAAAATTAAGAAACCCTTAATTTTTGTTTGTAAATTATTATTGAAAATAAAACCATGAGGCAACATTGGATGAGATTATTCTTTCTCCATAAAAGTAATTCATTATTCTAATACTTGTGTACACCTAATATTGGATGTCGGAATATCTCAATCGAATTTTGGAAAATAATTTTTCAAATAATTATACAATCCTTATCACTATTATGTGCGAAAATTTCTACTAAGAATATACATAAAGATATTGTCGAAAAATTTTCTTCACCCAAAATATAACAATTCAGGGAAATTACAAATTGTATTAGTTGGAAAACTTAGGATAAACATCCCCCACATGCTTTTGAAGAATATTTTCCTTTATGGATTGAAAATCATCCACAATGTAAAAATAAATTCATACAATTGGTTGGATGGATAACTAATATTATGAAACTGAGTAAGAAGTTAATAATCTACCTCACGCAATTGAAATTTTATTTTATCATAATTCTCATTTTTCATATTGAGACTAATAACATGTAAAAGGATCATCAATTACATACAATATTCAATATCTCCTAAGATGAATTCTAATATTATAATATATAGATTTAAGGGTGTAAATATTTTATACATATTAATTCCCAATATTTCTATATATGGAGTGAAAATTTGTATGACCAACAAATATAGATCTATATTTACATAGAATATTCATGTCGATTAACAAAAAGGTGACTAGATTGAAATCACCTCTTTACGGTGGGATATCCATGAAATTAGAGTTATCAATGTTGTAATGTTAGACCTAATTGAAGTGGGATGATATAATAACATTGAATTATCATTTCATTATTAAAATTCAACCCCAATAATTTTTTGGGTTTTATACATTGTAGAGGATGATAACCTAACACTGATTCAAGTTATGGAAGTATGTAATAATTATTATGTGATATCAAATTATTGGATTGTGATAATGGACGAGGTCCCTTTAAGGACTTACTAAGAATAACACCATGGAAGATAGATTCATGATTTTGATCATAAATTTGAGGAAACTATTACAAATTATATTTCTGTAGTAGTAATATGGGAGTACGTACAAACATATGATTGAATTTATAATTAACTCCTTTATGTTCAAATTCCATATTTCCCTTTTAGTTTTGATGATGCATTTGGGGGATATAGTATGGTAGTCTATGATACCCACACTCTAGCTTCCATAGATTATAGAGACCAAGGTATTTTTATGGAAAATGATATCAGATAATGATGAATAAATGATCTCTCAGATTTCACTGTTCGCATAATATATCATTCTTTCTAGCAGTGAATCTATGTTAGATAATTATTCAATTGAATTTGGATTCACCTCATTATAGCACACAGGGAATGTTATCAGATTGTTGATCCCCAATTATTTCTTGGATGATATATATATGAAACTATAAAAGAAATTAACCTTGATTTTGATGATATGATATAATTGTTTTTTAAACTGTAATAATTTATGAAACAATTTTTTTGAAATTAATTTAATTGCATGGATAGAAAGTGTTTTACATAACACCACATGTTGACAAACTTTGATTCACTATTAATATTATAATTTATACCTTATCATTAAAATCAAGAATTTAAATTTTTTAATAATAAATTTAATTTAAAATATCATAAAAAAATGATTAACTTTTTTGTTGAATATAATATATTGATATATAAATCCTTAATTTCTTTTGAATTCATTTTAAGTTCTGAATTGAAATTTCTCTCAAAAATTTATTTATTAATTTTTTTTAAAACATTATTTCAAATATTCAAAAAATTATTTTCTAAAATTAAAGATAAATTATTTAGTCAACCGTCCAATATTATCTGACTTTTAGTTTTTATGAATTTTTCAAAATTATTAATATTTTCCGAAATGTAAAAAATAAAAAAAATATTAAAAATTTGAATATAATTTAATTAATTTACAACGTTATATTTTTTAAATTATTTCAAATGTAAAATTATTTAAATAATAATTTTATTAATAAAATTTAGTTCTATTGAATCGATTTTAGGTACATTTTAGATATAAAAAATGCATAGGGAGATGAAAAAAATCATTGGAAATCCACTTTTTCATTACATTTCTTGGTTTAATTTTAAATTAAAATTTTCCATTTATATAAATACGATGTGGTAAAATGGATATCATATTTTGAATTTTAATAATTTATATTATATAATAATGTAAAAGTATATATTTTTCAATAGTGAATTATAAAAACGTCAAAAATAATTTATGATTGTTAAGGTTAATATGAGTTTTCCAAGGAAAATATTAAAGTGATATGGTTTAAAATTGACACAAAACAATTCAAACTAAAATGGGAGAATAGGAGAAAGCTTATAAAACATGGAATACATGAATAACCAAAAACTCAGGGTTATCTCTAGTATTATCTCGATAATTGGCTCAGTCCTCTTCCCAGATACACCTTCATAGAATGGAAATCATGTTAATATTGAGGGCAACATTCCCTTGTCCCTATCGACATCCAAGATGTCTATTTGGGTACCCAACGGTATCCCAAACAGGGTGAGTGATATACTCTATATTTCACCACCAATGGTGTATAATTTTATGCAGTGTTTTAGTATATAATATGATCATCTCTGATAATAGTATCTCTAATAAATGATATGCATGATATAAATAACCAACAAAGGATTGATATCCAATGAAAAACATGTCCTAGAATACCTAAATTTGCCGAATTTGTAGTGTCTATGAGTAAAAATTCCTTTATTATTTAATTTAACATAATGATTCTATACCAGGATCTTAGCCTAATAATCCCCGATTAATAAAATCATACAATTATATGTATAATAAGTCCCTCATAAAATGTCAGTTTATGACTGAATGAAAAATTATTATTAATATTGGTATTCACACTATATTATTATATTATTATTTTAATTAATAAAATGGATATCTTAATTATCATTCAAAAATTATAACACAATTATCACCCTTGGAAGAACATGGTCCCATTATTTTACAATCCCAAATTAGGTATCCCTCATTGGGACCATGGTATCACTCCAAGTGTGGTATAATGTCACCACTATTTGATTTCTTCCATGGTGGTCCAAATGTGGTGTCGAAGGTTCACTCATGGAATATATAATGGTCTTACCAATGAGACCATCCTTGGAGATCAATATAGGTGGTCTAACTTCCATTTATGGAATATATAATGATTTTCCATCTCAGTCTTACTCTGGAAGTCCATGTTAGGGGTCCAAATATCAATTGAGAAAATGTAATATGAATTCTATGTGGGTGCATCCCAACCATTCACATGATAAAACATATATCACCGATGGGATATGATATATTGATTAATAATTAAATCAATTTCATAATCCTGATGAGTCTATTAATGGTGTTCTACATTGGAACCCATCATTAAATCTCATCATAGAAATTTGAATGGTCATGGGAAATAATTCTAACCATTCAATTTATATTCTCATATAATTTAATTTTCCAGGACATTTATATATTAAATATTCTTACATAAAAAAATGTTAACATAAAACATGTCCTAGACAGATATATACAAGGATATCCTGAATCCCCCCCATTCATATTAATTGGGAAAAATGGATTTATCAAAAATATAAAGACTTACCAGAAAAGAATATGATAAAATATTGGGAAATTATTATCCATTCTCTTTATAAATTAATTAATTAATGTTCAATCTGTCCTTTTACCAATAAAATGGAACTAAAAACACATAAATAGGAGAATCGATTTCATAGGACAATCCTAGTGGATTCTATTATTTATAAAATAGACACATTTGGTGGTTCAAATCAAGGTCCATAACCTCTAATGATACATATGAAGTTATATTGGGTTATATAGGTAATGAATATTGATTAATATGAAAAATATTTACATTATATAAGTGACACTATGAAAATTTGACAACTGTCACAACACAACGTTAGCTAAAAAATGAAATTATTGGAATTAAACTAAACAACCTACCTTAGCTAGGTAGTCGGATAATTTTTCATTTTTGTCCTATAATAAGTAAGAGGAATAAATAAAATTAACAAACATACATATTCCCTGAAAATATTTTATATTTTTTCTATCTTAAATAACTGTATTAATAGTTTTGTAAATGAAGAATCATTCTAGAGGAATGGTGTTCTTGCCGATGGCTATCTGACACAACAACAAAAATACACATATCAATGTTATAATGAATGTGAAAATCGAATGACTATAGGGAAGAGGAGGAAGTCCATCATAGTTTACAGGGATGATGTGCATGGTATTTAAAATATAAATGGTTATACAATTTATTTAAAAAGATGGGAAATTATTTGTCCTCCGTTTTAAATGGTTAATACGATTTAACCATAAGGTTGGCCATATGGGGCATGGACAGTGTGAAAACCACAATCCATAGACACAAACCTCACATGAGATTGGTTAATGGTTTGACTCAATATATGTATCCCATAAAAATCCCCTTTATAATAATTTTTTAAAATGTTTCACCGCTAGGAAGCATTGGAAACAAGGTTAGAGCAAGCATTGTGGCAAAAAAAAGAACTGGAAAACCATAAATGTTTTTACAAAACAATCTGGAAAGTTGGCACTATTAATACTAATAATTATTCACACACGTTTCATCCAAAAGTTGAATATTTCAACTAAAAAAAACATATAAACCATCTGAACACTCATGACCTCATCATTTTAATACCTTATAAAAAAGAAAAATAATTTTTCAGAAATCTAAAATATTTTTATCTCAACAAAATAATGGGTTTTAGTAATCCCTAAGAATGTTATACTCCTCGTGATTTTCATCCAAGGGTGTTAATGTGTCATCTAATAATATCATTTACCTCTAAGAATATATATCTTCCACCAAATCCCCGGTCATATAATGTGTGTGGTCATGCGTCCATAAGACCCGTAATAATCGAATTGGTAGGATTTGGTGAACCATCATGCCCTAATTGACAATATGTATAATGTACCACTCAATGGATGAATCTAAATATAATTCAACATTATTAAGATGAAGAATATGCAATGTATTTGAATGATATTCTCAAATATGAAATACATTTAAGTAATCATGCATTATTCAATTCCTTTAAGGTAACTAAAACTGACATTATATTGTACAATATCTCTAAAAAATATCATAGTGGCCAATGTAATGAGGAAATAACTTCTATATGTTAGAGTCTGATTATGATTAAGTTTATTTGGAACAGGAATGAAAATATGACACCCCACCAAAAAACTCATATTTTAGATGACGATGATTAGAGTATGACTTCATCCAAGGCAATGTTTTATAGGTCCTCTTATTAATATGATGAAAATTCATTGAACTATTGTACATAATATCAGGAAACAATAGTGTTTTCTATTCTACCTCTAACCAGTTTATGGTTTAATAGTATAACGTAATCTATTGGGACTCATATGGATCTATCATTTTGGTTTCTTGTAATCTATTAATGTCTGTGAACATGGGAATGTGTAAATTTTTCTCAATAGAAACACTAAAATAAAGGACTCATGATTTGATAATGTCCTTTAAAACTATTAACTTACGATTTTACTGATCTTCAATCTATGTATTATAGGATATAGTCAGTAGTACCAGTGGACCTAGTTCACTATTCAACCACTACCACACCATAATGTGAATCAAGAATCTATGTATGGTATGATATAATATAGAACTATATAGAGTTGTATGATATCACCAATATATATCATTGTTAACTCATCCATTTAAAATTCCATCATAATATTAAATATATGAGTGACTGTTATCAATATTTCAGAGGCTATACATATAAAATAACTACAATGAGGTGATTTAGGAAATTCCACCATGAAATCCATAATGAAATTGTACCACATCCACTTAGTATAAGGTGAATGTTTTAAATCATTTCTAGTTATTATTTCTTTTTCGTAAACATATAACAGGTGGAACAACGATTAAAAAACCCATATATATCAGTTTTTATCCAATACCACTAGTCATGGTAGTGCGAGACATGATAAATCATGTTAATTATTATATTTACTAACCAAATAATGGAACGATACTATTTAATAAACTCTAATGGGATTTTGTTTGGAACCCATTACTATCCCTGAATGTGCAATATCTCATTCTCTTCAAAAATCCTTGAAAAACGAGGGTCATCACCACCAACGGTATCTCATAGGACCATGACCAAAAAATATGACATCTATCTCATCATCAATCTCTTCATAAGTGAATATTTCACAGATAATTATTCAAAAATATATTTTACATGACTATACGGAGCCTCCAAGTGAATCACATAAAATTGGTCATGAATTTTCCACTAACTACTAGCCTCTTGAAATTCCTATGTATGGGTCACTCTACTTATAATACAGAAAAATACATTTCTCTTTTCAGTAGTATATAAAATCAAAATGTAAGAAAACTATAGGTATTTAACATATCTTTATTTCTTATGATTTAAATCCTTCTATGTAAATATGTACTTCAGTATTGTGTTGTCCGTATACATAATAAAAATTATCTCAAATTTAGTAATTACCCTAATAGTGAACGACATGAACTATACCAACTAACACAAGTTCATGTGTTCCTTAATTTTACTCAAGATGGCTCGTTGGATGATAATCATTCACCAATACTCACTCATCCTCCAACAATACCTATTATAGCCTAATGACTCCCATATCACACTATTCCATATAACTTCTTCCCATCTCTTGCAGTCATGATTGGTTCTGAATTTAGTCTCATTTTTAGCGGATGAATTTTTTTTATTTGTCTTGCATACAACTGAAAACCAAACTCCTCTTTGTAATTATCATAAGAGGTTATTCTTGGTGTGATATGTCTTTAATGATGTTGATGTATTAACCATCTTGGGTAATGAATCTCCATATATGATTTATTTTCTTGGAATTCTCCTAAGAAACTAAAGCTCTCACCTTATAATGGTAATATGACAGTCCAATCTATAAGATATTGTTACTTAGGAAGTGATTTTTATCAATCCAAAAGTTAAACTATGCCTGAATGTCATATTATTTATGCTCTCTTGATGTATTGAATATCACATCATTATGTTTGGCATAATCATGTATAGTGAGAGAATACACCATGATATCTTCCATGGAGACCACAAAAAAAGAATCCATTGGAGGTTGAAAATAGTAATCTATACCATGAAATATACAAGAACATTAGTGAGAATGAAAAACATGAACAAATAAAAATAGAAGTTATATCTACTACATAATTTTTTATGTTGTATATGTGATAGTCTAATAAAAACATGATGATTACCCCAACATAAAATCAACAATAACAAAAACATTCTCAGCCTGTATCTAGTCGAAAATATAATTAATAAAAGGAAATGGATATCTCTCCATTATTGTATGTCGGTTTGACAGATTAAAAATCCTGTAATTCATGAGGGTACTTTCCTCCTTCCTGGTTAAAATGACATGTGATACCCATTGGGTATATCTATATCATATAAAAGCCTTTGATTCAAAATCCTGTAGTTTTATATTGATACACTAGAACTTATTTTTTTCTATCCTATCGAGAGAAACTAATATAGGTATTTCTACAAACATTAAATTGGTTGAAAAATCTACCCACCCAAGTGGTAGTATGGAATGTATATCATAAAAACATCCCTAAAAACATTCAATTAGAGACAAATCCTCTCAATTCATTCCTTGATCATCTAGACAAAATCTAACAATTGGTGATTTCATACAACCCAAGCCATGAAGCATGGGTCTATCTCGGCTCGCCCAAAAATATCATTCAGTATTGAAAACAAAATCACCCTTTGGTGGCATGAACATGACCATCCAATGAAAGAAACATGAAAAATAATGATAGGTAACTATTCAATTCCATACAAGAATGATTTCAAACAAATTTATCTAATGGAAAAAGTGGTCCTATATGTAGTGATACCCACCTATATCAGTGGGGAAATCCTTGAAATTTTTTACACTCTCTAGAAAAATTCACAATGAAGTATGAAGCATCATTATGCCATTGAAAAGGTGAAATTTGAGGCCAATTATTCTCCATAACAATAATTTAAATGAAGGAATGGGATGAACCTATATAAAAAAAGAATATAATAATTAAGGGCTAATAGAGTAGTATCATAAATTATAGAAGGTCCAGAAATATACTGCTTATGAATCTGATGAACTACATTATTATGAATTGTTAAAAACCCTTATATATATCCTAGGTACCATAAGATAGTATACTCTTATCGAATTTTATTTCTTGTTTTAGGCTACTCTGGACATGACCACCACCTTAGTCAGATTTGACCAGTCTCAACCGGAATCACCACTAGATTAAAATCTTCACACCCCTCTTTTGAAAATGGAGTCAGTGTGGATCCTCTCTCAAGATAATTGAGGGAAAAAATTACATTTTTGTTACGCATAATTTTAGAATAGTATAAATTTATTGGATCCTTGGTACACTTGAGTTTCATATGTCTCATCCCGCTACATAGATGGAACATAATCTAGCTACCCCTAGAAACTAATATCACCATGTGGAAGCTCCATACATTTTGTCATGTTTTAGGTAAACATAGATCCAAATCTATGTGTAAAATAGATCTTGGTTCAACACCCTCCTTTATAAGGATATACTCAGCAATAAGTTCTTGTTTCACTCTTCTATATATGCTAATAAGTTAGATGATATTAAATTATGATTTGATATCATACATGGGACCATCATAAAATCGCTTTGATTTGGATAACTCATTCCATAATAGATTATGTAATAAGTGATGGTGATCCATAAAACTAGTATAATATTAAATGGATGGAAAGGTTCCAATTTCCAAGATAATATACTCTTTAACACTATTAGACCTCAATGTATCCATATATAAATAATTATAAAATTCTGTTTTACAATCCCTCAAAACCATATTTCAATGATAATATTTCTAGGTAACAACATCCAACCATCACATGAACGAACACCAAATAATATATCTATAGATATTCAAACTATTATAAGGACGTGTCTCAAAATTATATATATTTAAAAAACATAAAAAATATAATTTATTCTGAATTTTGTATACTATATCCTCAAAATATATGGTCGGATAATGTTGTTGAATCCCACTTGTAAAATTTGTAAAAATTAGAATAGGTTTTGTTCATCCCTATAAATTACTCATAATGTTTAGAAACCCATTTTGAAACTGTTCTACAGAGACCATATAATTTTTAGTATTTAGTTCCTCAAGTGGAACTAATGGAGGTTCTACTGGTTTTCTATGTCAAGCCACATTTCGAGAATGGTCATTCTGATTCTTTTCATGCATAATATCAGACCTTTGTCAAGTAATGTCTCTTCAAATTCCAAATAAATACCTCAATATAGGATTGGTTAAATTATACCATATTCTATATATGAATATAAAATATGTAATTTTCCATATAAAAGATTCATAACACTCAACCAACACTTAATACCATGTGTAGGCAATTTATTGCTCATCATGTCTATAAGAGAATCATCCTGCTGCCCGCTAATGAAGTCATGTCCTAGCCATGTTCCCTGGTATAAGTAATATTTCCTAGTTTATAGATAGTTAAATTCAATGTATAGATGGTAAAAAAATTAAAATAAAATTTTAACCCCCTACATAACAGTGACAATTTTATTTAAGAATTCATTTTAATATATGATTTTAAAAATTTACATTGAAGCACATTTTAAATAGAGGAGTTATATATATATATATGTATCAAAATTTCCATTTTAGAATGGCTTATAAAATTTATAAATTCAAATGTGTCATCCATTTAATCAAAACCAATTATTATTAAATCCATTTTAAAAAATATGGATAAATTTCATGAAAATGGAAAATAAAAAACTTAAATATTATACTAGAAATGAATTCCTTAATATAAAAATTAGTTGAATATTTGTGACTTATTAATCCTCGGGTTCCAATAATGATTCATGAAGAAATGAATATTTTAAATAAAATGATATTGGTAAAAATACAAATTAATAAATACCTTAAAAATCATTCCCATCACCAAATTGTGTAATCAAGAAAACAATATTAAGCGCAATCCATAACATGATGTCTCATAAAATGTAATTTTTCTTCTCACAACTGATGGGGTGTCTAATCCCAGTCACAGGCTCATGACCATATCCCTACTGATCCTATTATGATTATTACCATAACAAATTAGTATTGTAAGCAAACTAAATTTAATGTAACACCTCCTAAAAAACAGTATGATGTCCCAGACCCTTTTCAAACTATTATAACCAAACAGTATGGGCCACATGAACTAGTGATTCTATAAAAGTATATGAGTGGGTGTTGAACTATTGTGATGGTCCATGATTGTGACAATCTGACCCAAGTTACCCATATTCGGTGCATTATTAAATAACATTGGCATTATACAAGGAATCATGTCCTAAAAGAGTTATAATTTTAGTAGCCTAGAAAGTAATAGATAAATTCATAAGTTTTACATTACATCATGAAATAAAAAAATCAGCAACATTTTGTCCCCTTTTTAACACACATATATCCTTATCCTATCCATATAGGTTAACCATAAAATTATTCTTCACATCCTAGGAAAAATAAAACATAGAAAGGGGTGAGTTCATATGCTCAGTAAAGATAACAATATAGAAGAAACTATAATAAATAAGCATAATCATTTAAGGAAACTTATATGACTAAAACAAAAGCATTTTAAACATAAAATTCAAACTATTTGGAAAAGATAACATCACATAATGTCATTTACTTATTCACATTGAAATTATACTAGTTGAATAATCAGATGCAATATCGATAGTGACTTTTATAATGATGGAATACATAATACCAAACATTATAACCACATATTCAAGGCCTTGTGCCATGAATACAAATAAGATTTTGTCAAGGTCTTATTCCAAGACACTAGTTTGTCTAATGAGACCTACTGAAGTATCAAGGAGCTATAGTGGGATCCACACGTCACTTACAATGTCCAATGCATTCCTCATATGAAAAGGTTTAAATATAACATAAACATCTATATAATAACTAGAATATGAAATGTCAATACTTTATCTATAAACCATGAATGGTGTAAAAATAACACGTCCACATTAAAACATGTAACAAAAAATTCTATAAAATATGGATGATTTCATGAATAAATCAACTTCCAACAAGTTTAAAATCCATTAAAGGATGTTGACATAGATAAAATGAAAACTAGTTGAAATTAATACCTTTTTCTATTTTGAAATCATCTAAAATTCATGTAATTAAAAATAAAAATATTTATATTAAAAATATTCTTATAATATTTTATGGGATTACTTGACGATGATATAACCTCGGGAAATATCCACACATAGTGTATATGTTAAAAAAAATACACTATTAGCTTAATTTTGTCGAAAAGGTCATAATGTACCTTGTTTTGAAAATGACAGAATGATTCCTTTCAAACAATTTTATAAATATTCAAACAATGGTATAAATTAATTTATCCCATAGTATAGTAAATTGTAAAAATGTTTTAAAATAAATTTTCATGATTCTTGGATGGGGATGATAAAGAGTTTAAAGTATATACAAATGTAAAAACAACCATTGATAATAAATACATTGTGGAATTAACCTTTGCCTTTTAATTTTACATGGTATAGGGTAAGTTAACATCATGTATAATAGCTTCTAATTTTTATTAAATTATTCAATAACTATATACATAAATATGATATAATATAGTCCTCGAATATTGATTTTTCAATAATATTTTTTTCGTATCATCATGTCGGGTGTTAACTGATCCGTTTTTCTTTATATTATAGGTTACATAAGACATGTTTTTTATGGAAGTGATGTATTGTATTCATATATAGAATTATATTAAGTTCCTAAAAATTATTTCTAATCATAAAATGAAATTTATTCTTAAATTATTATGATGGGGAATGAATCTAATTGCGTTCATGGAGACCGTAATCCGTACATACCCACATGTGACAATATCATTATATTGATAGTGAAATCGTATGTAATTGGATGGTATATCATATTTAAAGAATTATTAACATGTTATTTATATTATTTACATCATTTATACTCATTAGTATACCCATCCAAAATAATTATGTTTCTGAACAACAAACTACACCCCGGCGTGGAGAAGCTAAGTCATACGTATGCATGTATGGTGACATTGTAATTCATATTATGGTTAAAATAATGAATATGGTTGTACCATTTTTATAATATCATAATATTATATATAAGATACTATATTTATAATTTTATAATGGAAATAAAAAATAAAGATGAAGTGGAAGAAGACAAGAACATGAAAGAGATGATGAAATATTAACCTCTTCTTTAGGTTCTTTATTATTATTTGATCAAAAGGGATCATTAGGTTGTATTTTTGAAGAATTCAATGCCTCTAGAATGAAGGTAAAATGTTGGGAGCATATTTGTGTAGGGTTTGGACCATCCAAATGGATTTGGTGGTGTGAAATTAAGATAAGTAGAAGTACCCTTTTATAATAGAGATGAGGGTCACTTTAGAAAATGCCTGAAACATTATTTTATAATAAAACAATTTTCAGATTATAAAGGCTCCAAAATGATTTATTTAGATCATAATGTGGTGATGGATCTAAAAATACTCAACCGATTTGTTTTAGACTAGTCTAGGTCACCTTATTAACCATATCTTCTAGATTTAACTCTTAGTTAAATTGTTTCACATTTACTGTGTCTCTTTGTATTTTTAAATTATATGGTTAATGAACAAACTATAACAAGAAAATCGAACCCCAAGTGGTTCATTATTAATATATATAACCTTATATAAGTCTTTTGGTTGATCCAATGATTTTTATGAATTTTATATCAATTAATAATATAGTGTTTTTTTAAAAAACTCAATTTTTTCATTTTTGACACTATTTATTATATAAGGTTTTCTGAAAATTATAATTGCATGATTACATTGAAAATAAATTATTTAATCATCCATAACATGTAATATTAAGCGAAAAGTTAGTGTTCTCATCAAAATTCTAAAATTGCATTTATTTGGATATTTATAATACCAATTATTGTAATACATCATTAATAAGAAAATTACTACATCATTATTGTGTCATAAATAATTTAAATTATTTAAGGTCTAAAAATTGTAAATAAAATACCATTATATAGGAAATAATTTTATTATTCTATTAAATATTTTTTGTATAATTTATATAATGTATAACTTTAAATTAAAAATAGATTAGTTATTAATGTTTGAATTAAAATATTTTCTCTTCATTAAATAAAATAATAATAAATTTTAAAATCTAATCGATGTGGACCCAAGGGGATAATATTTTATACATAAATAGTTTTTTGGTCTAATTACTCTTATCCAATAGAATTAAGATATGTGTTAGGATAATTATAATATCATTTATACCCTTAATTACCATATTTACTTTTTACCGTGGTAAATAAATGTCAAAAGTTATTATTCATTTAAATTTTTTTCATCTTATTAAGACAAATTTTACTTACTAATATCAACTGTGTCTCTAAGATTTTTGAAATTCATATAAAAAAAGTAGTAAAGTTAAATTTTATGCCAATTTGTAAATGCTCCTAGAATATTTGTAAAAGATGGAAAAAAGTTCAAATTTTTTTATATATCTAATATTATAATAAAATTACGCCAATGAACTAATTCAACATATATAGGTATTATGAATCTATTTTGACAAAAAATATATTAAAATAAAATAAAAAATTATTTAAATAAATAGTTAGTTTTAAATAATAACGTAATGTTTTTCATTATTTATCCAAAATTGAATGTTCCCAGAAAAATATGAAAAATTCACCCTAGGATAATTTTCATATTATGAATCCAAAAATGAAGTCCATTTTGTAAAATAAAATTTATAAAATTTTAAAATGTTGGTTTTAATATTCATAAGGTGCAGTTTCATTGGACGTGGTGTGTTAAAACTCCCAGGTGCAGAAAACGCAAGCTACTGCATTTTTCAAAGTGGAACATACCATGGAATCTTGGGGTGTTACATTCTCACCTATTTAAAATAATTTCATCTTCAAAATTTCTAGAATATTACTACATAAGAAGATTCCGGTTGTTCATCCTCATATGTTCCTCGGGTTCCCCTCTTTCCTCTCACATCTTATGGTTTCTCTATAAATTTTTTACCAGGTGAGTCATCCATTTTCTCAGCAATTGTTCTCTGGTATCCATAATTCTGATTGGATCTTTACAATAAAATAGATCGGGTTCATGTTCTAATTCATCGTAGTTGAGTACATGCATTGGGTCAGCCATGTATTTCTCAACATTGATACATGAAACACATCATGAACATTAGAGAGACATGGAGGCATAACTAAATGATAATCTACAAATCATATTCATTATAAAATTTCAAAAGGTAGGATGTAGAAGGGACTCTATATACCCTTCTTACTAAAACGTATAACACCCTTCCATGGAGATACCTTCAAGAAAGCATTGTCTCAAACTAGAAATTCCAAATCCTTCCTTCAGTTATCAGCGTAGATCTTTTTCTTAATTTGGGATTCTTGGATGTGGGTTTGGATAATCTTTACAGATTCCACTGTTTCCCCAACATGTTCTGGGCCTACGATTTATCGTTCCCTAACATCATCCCAACAAGTTGTTATGCAACATATCTTTCCAAATAACCCTTCATATGGTGCCATTTGAATACCAGAATGGAATCTATTATTATTGGAAAGTTCTACCCAAGGTAAATATTGATCCCACATACCTTTAAATACAAGCGAAAATGAATTCAATGTGTATTCTATGTTTGAATAGTCTGTTCTGATTGTCCATCAGTTTGATGGTGGTAGGTCGTGCTCAAACGAAGTTCAGAATCTAGGACCTTCTGAATACAATTCACATATCATGATGTAAAATTAGGATCTCAATCAGAAACAATTGATTGGGGTACAAAATTATGTCTTAAAACATCATTAATATATAGTCTTTCCAGACATTCAAGTGGTACATCTTCTCTTATAGCAAGAAAATGTGCTGACATGGTAAGACGATAAAAATTGACCAATATTTCATTATTCATTTTTTGTTTCTTTGGAAGACTCATAAAAATGTCCATCATAATATTTTCCCATTTTCAATCAGGTATTGGAAGAGGATTCAAGACTCCTCTAGGCTTTCACCTTCCAACATTCACTAGTTGACAAACTATACATCTTGACACAAAATCTGCAATATCCCTCTTCATGTTGTCTGACCAAAAATGTTACTTCAAATATCTATAAATCTTTGTTCTCCCAGGGAATATAGAGATATTTGAGCTATGATCATCATCCAACAATTCCTTTTTTAGATCAGGTATGTTGAGAACACAAAGTCTCTTTTCAAATTTCAAAATTCCATCTGCATAGATGATGTCACTCAATCTCCCATCATTCACAGTTTTAATCTTCTTCAGAAACTCCTCCTCATCGTAATGAGATCTCTTTATACATTATAGTAATGATGGTTGGAAACCATTTGAAAAAGTATTGATATTTCACAATCCATGTTTATTCCCATATCCATCTTTACTAGATCCATGAAAATTAGACCCCTTTCAACTATCATCTTATTCAAAACACTATTATCACTTCTACTCAAAGAATATGACATCTTATTTACCATCCACTAGTGTTATTATATAGTGAAATAATAATACTTGAGTAGTTCAAGACATCTTCTTTTCCTCATGTTGAGTTCTTTTTGTGAGAATACATATTTTAAACATTTGTGATTAGTATAAATCTCAAAAATTTCACTAAAGAGATAGTGTCTCCATATTTTCATAGAAATGAATATATCTGCTAACTCAAGATCATGTGTGGGATAGTATTGTTCATAAATTTTTATTCATTGTGATGCATTGGCAATAACACTTTCATTTTGCATAATGACACAACCTTGTCCATTCTATGAAGCTTCATTATAAATAAAAAACCCATCACTCCCTAATGGAAGTCTCATGATACGAGCATTGACTAATAATCTTTTCATTTCTTCCAATCAATCGTCACACTCTATGTCCAATCAAATTTAACCCCTTTATGTGTATGTTAGGTTAATGGATTAGCCAATTGGGAAAAAGACTGGACAAAATTCAGATAATAACCTACCAAACCAATAAAACTGAATACCTTAGTAATACTCATTGGTGCTAGCCATTGTTGGATTGCCTTGGTCATTGAAGGATCAATAGAGATTCCATCCTTATAGAAAATATGGCCGAGAAAATAAATATCATGAATTCCATATTCAAACTAGCTAAATTTCACATATAATTAATTTCTTTAAGGATTCCTTAGGATAATGCACAAGTTATTATCATGATCTTCATAACTTTTTGTGTGTACCATAATGTCATCAACAAATATCACTACCAAGTCATCCTGATATTCTTTGATAACTATATTTATTAGATCCATAAAGATAGAGGGTGCATTAGTCAATCCAAAAGGCATTACTATAAACTTGTAATTCCCATACCTAGATTGAAATTCTGTTTTCAGAATGTATTCCTTCATTACAGACAAATTATGATATCCAGATCTAATTTCAATCATTTAAAAATATTAAGCACCCTAATGTTGGTCGATTAAATCATATATGCGAGGTTTGGGATACTTGTTCTTTATTATTATAGCATTGATATCTCTGTAGTCAATTCAAAACCTTATAGATCCATATTTCTTCATAACAAAAATGACATGGCCTCCCCATATAGAAACACTAAGAAGAATAAATCCCTTATTACTCAATATCTTTAGTTTTTATTTTGTTCCAATAATTCCATAGTAGACATTATTTAAGGGGTCATCGATATGGGCCTTGACCAAAGAATTAAATCAATGGAAAAATAATTTTCTTGTTCTGGGGGATGTCAATGTAAATACTCTAGAAACATGTCATCATATTGTTTCACAATACATACATCCACTATTCAAAAATTCGTTTCATCACCCATAGTTATTTCATTCTCTTCCTCCACAATAATAGAATTTTGTAGAGCTACTGGGGGTCGATCAAGATAAGAATCAGGTGTTGACGATTCTACTCTAAATATAAGGTACTCATTCTCATCATCAAAAATTGTATCCTCATTATTCTTAAAATAAATATTTGCATCATGTTATGAAAAACAATTCATACCGAGAATTATATCACTTTTAATCATGGGTATGACAATGATATAAGTAGATAATGAAAATTTATATGCCCAAATGGGAACTGATTCACAAAACATTATTGCTATGATACTTCCTTTAGGTGTTTCATCCAAAAAATAAATTTTTAAGTCAAATTGAAAATATTTAATTTTCTTATCAATCTGGGAAGATATGAGATAGTACGATGATTCTGAATCGAATAAGGCATTGGTTAAACATGAAGTAATCATTAAATTACCTGCCATTACATCTTTCAGAGCATGAACCTCAGCAATAGTGATCGTATAAGCTTGTCCTTACTCCTGAGGTATTTTCTGGGGTATGTTTCCCTAGAGCATTGAACATTCATTTTCATAAGGACCCTTTTCTCTAAAATTTTAGTATTAAATATTTACAACCACATTCTTCCCTTTGCAATCAAGAGCTTAGTGGCATTTTTCACCACACTTGTAATATACTCTCATTCCCTTTAGGAAAAAACCAGGGTAATTCATCCCACATTTACCGTAGAATGGATATTTACATTTTCCCTTATTACCCATATTTCCATTACCTAATTGATCAAAAGATCATTTTTCCTTTTTTTCTTTAAATTCTTAAGACTTAGAGAATTTATTTTCAGTATTGATAATGCGTGAGACATTAGCTTCATACGATGAGAAGGATTGTGAGATAAATGCTCTATGGAGAAATTTTTTTAACCCATCAATGAATTGTTTAATATTACTCATTGGGTTACGTATATAATTTTTTGCATTCCTTGATAACCTTGTAATGTGAGACTCATACTTTGTGACATTCTCATATTCCTTTTGCCTCAGACTCAGAAATTGTATGTCCATATCTGATCGATGGTCATAAGGAATGTATTTTTCTAAGAAAACTACTTTAAAATCCTCTGTTAAATGTTCTATACTTATTCATCTTTATTTGTGTTTTGGATTAATGACCACCAATGATCCTCATCTCTCGTGAGGTGATACACTTTGATGAAAACTTTTTCCCTTTCGCTACTCCCCAAATGGTGAAATTTTATTTCTATGTAATTCATCCATTGATAAACTACTAATGAATTGGTACTACCATTGAATATTGGTGGTCGATTCCTCATGAAGCTGTCTAACATCATTCCTCTGCATTGTGGATCAGGGTGCTCTATACGGGTATGGTTATTATTCATAACCTTAATGAATTATCCCTATGTGGTGATAAACTGATCAACTCCAGTTGCATCACCAGCTCCAATATAAATATCTTGGAGTAGGAGGAAAATATCTAAATGTATTACATGTGTTGATAAATATTCCATTCCATCCCCTATGAGACATTTCTTAACAATGGCATAGAGTATATTAGTTTATTAATTGGAATACATTATTTCAAACTTGAAAAATAATTACCATAAATTGAACAGTTTATAGATATAATCCATAATCATAAAAGAAATTCATTGAGTAAATATATACTCATAAACCGTTAATAATTTTTTGTAATGAAAATGAGAATTATCTTAAGAATATCACTAGGAGTTTCATAACCAAGAGTGTAGGAAGACCTGTTTTCGTGAACCAGTTCCCATTTGAGTCTTGATCAAAGTAGTGTTTTTAGGTTTTACCCCTACGCACATATGTACCAGATCCACCTATACCTTCTCGTATCAAGACAGGGATGTATTTATTGGAAATCTCACTAAATATCTACAATTCCAAAATTTTAGATGTTCTTCAATACTAGTATTCAATGTCTATCTTAGGGAAGTGATCTCTTATCAGAGTTCTTCTAAATCTAGTTTCCAAGGTTTGTACGAAACTATCATTGATACCTACTATAACACTCTGACCCCAGTAACACAGAGTTAGTGCATTATTACATATCATTGACATGATACAATGAATCATTTCTTGAAAGACCGATCATTTGAGTATCCTTTGAAGTACTAGATACATTCATATGATTTACATTATATAATGAAATATTAACATCTATGACATTTTTCCCCTTTTAAACACAATTATATCCTTATCCAATTTGTACAGGTAAACCATAAAATACTTATTCACATCCATGGAAAAATTGAACATAGAAAGGGTTGAGCTCATTTTCTCGGTGAGGATAACAATATAGCGGAAACTTTCACAAATAAGCATAAACATTTAAGGAAATGATTAAGACTAAAACAAAAACCATTTCAATGTAAACTTAATCATAATATGGAAAAGATAAAATGAAATTATTCCATTTACATATTCAAATGGATATTTTACTAGTCTAATAATCACATGCAATATCAATAGCCACTTTCATAATGATGGAATGCACAATGTCAGACTTCATAACCCCATAGTTAAGGCCATGTGCCAAGACTACCAAAATGATTTTTTTAAGTCCTTGTGCCATGATATTAGTTTGCCTCAGGAGACCTACCAATGCATTGAGAAGAAATAATGGGCACCCCCCATAAATTACTATGTCCAATGTGTTCCCCATATGAAAAAATTTAAGCATAACTTAAACCTTCTTATTAAAACTAGAATTATAAATGTCAATACATTATCTATAAACAATGAATGGTGTGAAAATAATACATACACAGTCAAAAAAATCACAAAAAAATCAATACAATACAAATAATTTGAATAATGAATCAAAATCAAAAAAGTTTAAAATCCATCAATGAATGTTGACATAGATGAAATGAAAACTATTTGAAATAAATACCTCTTTCTATTTTTATATCTATAAAAATTCATATAATTATAAATAAAAATTTATTTTTAAAATATTTTTATAAGCTTGTATGAGAATATTTGAAGATGATATTATGGCATAAAATAGCCACACCCTCCATATAAGTTAAAAAGACATTCTTAAATAAATATTTTTGAAAAGGTCATAAAGTACATTATTTGGAAAACGACAGAAAGATTCCTTCCAATACATTTTATAAAAAGGCAAACAAGGTTCTACATGTCTTCAACATATAATCTAGTAAACAATATTCATGTTTTTAAATAAATTTTTATGAAACATTGATGAAGATGATAAAGTGGTCCCTGTAGATACTTACGTAAAAAAACCTCGGATAATAAAGAGATTCTCAAATTAACCCTTACTGTGATCTTTTCTGTGGTTGAAGGTATGATAACCTCCTATATAATTGTTAAATCATTGAGATTAAATTATAAAAAAACTATATATGTAAATATTATATCATATATGATCCTCTAATATAGATTTGTTAATAATATGTTAGTGGTATCATCGTTTCAGTTGTTAACTGATCCATTTTACGTTATTTGTTTAGTTACCTAAGCCATGTTTTTTATAGATAAAATTTATTTTATTCATATAAAAAATAATATTATGTTCTTAAAAAATATTTTAAATCATAAAAAGTAAATTATTCTTGAATTATTATGATGTGGAATGAATATCATCCTGTTTGTGTAGACAGTAATCTGTACGTATGAACGAGTGACAATATCATTATTTTGATGGTGTAATCATATGTAATTGGATGTTATATCATATGTAAATAATTATTAATGTGTTATATTTATAATTTAAATTAGTTATACTAGTTATTACACACATCCAAAATAATTAAGTCATAGAACAAAAAACTAAACCACAATTTAGATACGGTAAGCCGTATATATGCATATATAGGGACGTTTTCATTCATTTGATGAATAGAATAATGAATATAGAATTAAAATTTTTATAATAAGATCATAATATATATAATATACGATAATTATTGTTTTATAATGGGACTAAAAAATAAATAGGATGTGGAATAAGAAGAGAACATGAAAGATGTGATGAAATATTTACCTCTTCTTCATGTTCTTCCATTTGAATTGATCAAAAGGGCTTTATAGGATGGCTTTATGACCAAATGAAGGCATCTAAGATGAAACTAGGAATGTTATTTTGGTATTTGGGTAGGGTATGGCCGATCAAAATGGCTTTGGAGGTGTGAATTTAAGAGAAGGTGAAGTACCATTTTATAAGAGAGGTGTGGGTCACTTTAGGAAAAGCTTGAAAAAATATTTTATAATAAAATATTTTTCGGTTTATAATGTCACAAAAATGATTTATTTAGAGGATATGGTGGGTATGGATCGAAAAACCCTCAACCAATAGGTTTTAGAATGGATTAGGTCAGCCTATTAACCTTATCTACTATATTTAACTCTTAGTTAAATAGTTTGACATTTACCTTGTCTCTTTGTATATTTATATAATATTGTTAATAAAAATTCTATTACAATCCAATAAAACCCCAAGTGGTTCATTATTATTATATATATCTGTATATATTTTCTTTTTCCTAACCTTATATTTTTAAGAATATTATTTAAATTAATAATATAGTATTAGTTTTAAAAACTCAATTATGTCAATTTTGACAGTATTTGGTATTTAGTTTTTTGGAGAATCATAACAACATGATTACTTCAAAAAAATTATTTAATAAACCCTTACATGTCATATTAACCTAGAAATATTGTTCAATTTATCAAAATTCTCAAATTAAATTTATTTGGATATATATAATATCAATTATTGTAATAATTATTTAATAAGGTAATTATTTCATCATCATTGTGTCATATATAATTTAAATTATTTAAAGTATAAATTTTTTAAATAAAATAGCATTTTTTAATAAATCTTTATTGATTTATAATGAATATTTTTAGTTGAATTTATCTTATGTGTAACCCTATATTATAAGAAATATTTTTACCTCTTTTAACTCTTCTTTAAATAAAAAAATAATAAATGTCCTAATCTAATCCATGTGGACCAAAGGGGATCATATTTTATTTCTATGTTTGTTTTCGGTTGATTTTAACTTTTTCTATATAATTAGAAAATGGTTTAGGGTAATTATAATATCATTTATACACTTAATTACCCCATTTAATTTAAACTGTGATAAATAAAAGTCAAAAGTTACTATTCACTGAAAATTCATTTCATTTTATTGAACCATATCTATCTTACTAATATCAACTATGTGTCTCAGATTTTAGTAATTCAACTCACATAATCATTAATATAAAATTTTATGCAAATTTGTAAATGCTCTTAAAAAGTTGGTAAACGTAGGTAAAAAGTTCCATAAAATTTTATATATCTAAACCTATTATAAAATGGATCCAATGAACTAACTGGAACATATATAGTTATTATGTATCTATTTGGATGAATAATAAATTAAAATAAAATATCTAATTGTATAAATAAAATTTTGGTTTTAAACAATAACACATTGTATGTCACTATTCATCAAAAATTGAAAGTTCATAGGAAAATACCAAAAATTCACCCTTAGCTAATTTTGATATTCTGAATCCAAAAATAATGTCCATTTTGAAAAATAAATTTTATAAAATTTCAAAATATGGGTATTACTATTCATAGTGGCTAATTTGATTAGTCATGGTGTGTAAAAATTCCAAGCTGTGTACAACGCAAGCTACTGCATTATTTAAAGGGGGACGTACCGTGGATGCTTGGGTTATTAAATTTCGTTTCCGTAGAATAACCTTATCCATCAAATTTCTTTAATATTAATGCATTAAAAGTATTAGGGGGTTCATTATCATATGTTCCTTGGGTTCCCATGTTCCTCTTCAATCTTATGGTTTCTCTATAGAACATTTACTAGATGAGTCGTCCAGGTTCATAGCACTTATTCTCTAGTATCTAGAATTCTGATAGTCTCTTCACGATATGATAGATTGGTTTCCAGTTCATATTCATCACAGGTGAGTAAATGCATTGGTTCGGGCATGTATTTTATCAAAAGTGATACGTGAAACACATCATAATCTTTGGTGAGACTAGGAGGCATTGCCAAACGATAAGCTATAACTCCATCACATTTTAGAAATTTGAATGATCTGATGTACCAAGGACTCAATTTACCCTTCTTACTGAAATGTATAACACCCTTCTATAGAGATAACTTCAGGAAAATATGGTCTCCTACTTGAAATTCCAAATCCTTCCTTTGGTTATTAGAATTGATCTTTTTCCTACTTTGGGCTTCTTTGAGGTGGGTTTGGATAATTATCACTTTTTTCATTGTTTCCTCAACAAGATCGTGGCCTATGAGTTTTCTTTCACCAATATTATCCCATGATCTTGGATTGCAACATCTCATTCCACATAACTCTTAATATGGTTCCATGTGAATACTTGAATGGAAGCTATTGTTTTAGGAAAATTATACCAGAGGTAAATATGAATCCCACATACCGTGAATGTAATGTGAGCAAGAACTCCACATGTCGTCAAGAGTTTGAATAGTATGTTCTTATTGTAAATAGGTTTGAGGGTGGTAGGTAGTTTAGAAATGAAGTTCAGTATATAGGGCCTTCTGGAGACATTTCTAGAATCTTGATATAAAATAGGGGTCATGATCAGAAACAATTGATAGGGGTACCCCATGAAGTCTTACAACATCATTGATATATAGTCTTAATAGGAATTCAAGTGTTAAATCTTCTCTTATAACATGAAAATATGATGACATCTTATGACGATCATCAATGACCCATATTTCCTCATTATTTTTAGGACTCTTTGGTAGCCTCATTCCAAATTCCATAATAACATTATCCCATTTGCACTTTGGTATAGGAAGAGGTTTCATTACTCCTCCATGTTGATGCCTTCCAGCTTTAACGTGTTGACAAACCATACATATTGCTATAGAATTAGTAATCTCCCTCTACATCTAGTCCCACAAAAAAATGTTCCTTCAAATCATTATACTTTTTGGTAATCCAAGGGCATATAGAGAAATTGGATCTATGATTATCGTTCAAAAATTCCCCTTTTAGATAAGGTATGTTAGGAACACAAATTATCTTCCCAAATTTAAAAATTATATCTTCATATATGAAGTCACTCAATCTTCCATCATTCATAGCTTTAATCTTTTTTTGAAATTCCTCATCATTAGTCTGAGAACTCTTTTTCCTTTCTAGTATAGATGGTTTGGAAACCATATAAATGTATTGATGTTTCACCATTCATTATTATTTCCATATACATCATTAAATGATCCATGGAAATAGGGTCCCTTTCAAATCTCACCTTGTTCAAAACTATATGATCCTTTCTTCTCAAAGTATCCACCACAATATTTATCTTCCCCAGGTGGTAGTGTATAGTCCAATCATATCTTTGACTAGTTCAAGCCATCATCATTTCCAAATATTGAGTTATTTTTGTGAGAAAATATACTTTAAATTTTATTCATCGGAATAAATCTCACATTTTTCACCTTAGAGATAGTGTGTCCATATTTTTATAGAGAAGATTACAGCTGCTAACTCAAGATAATGAGTAGGGTAGTTTTGTTCAAGAATTTTTATCTATTGTGATGCATATGAAATAACTCTATCATTCTGCATAAGGAAAAAACCATGTGAATTCTTTGAAGTATCACTATAAATAAAAAACCCATCAATCCATGATGGTATAGTCAAGATAGAATAATTGAATAATCTTCTCATTAGTTTTCAAAACATTCATCACACTCTTTTCTCCAAAAAAGTTTAACCCCTTTCCTTGTAAGAAAGGTTTATGGGTTATCCAATCAGGAAACATTATGCAAAAAAGGCCAATAATAACCTACTAAACAAATAAAACTGCATAACTGAGTTATACTCGTTGGTGTTGGTCATTCATGGATTTCCTTGTACTTTGAAGGATCAAAAGATATTCTAACATTAGAGAAAATATGTCCAACAAAAGAAATCTCTTGAATCCAGAATTCACACTTGCAAAATTTCCCATATTATTCTTTTCTTGTATGTGTCCTTAGGATAATACATAATTGATTTTCAGGATCATCAATGTGTTTTGATTGTACCAAAATAGCTTTAATAAATACCACTACAAAGACATCAAGATATTCATTGAAAACACTATTCATTGTATCCATGGAGACAGAGGGTGCATTAGTCAATCCAAAAGGCATTACTATAAAATCATAATACATGTACCTGATTCGAAATACTATTTTTGGAATGTCATCATTCATCAGATAGAACAGCTAATATCCAGATCAAAGGCCAATCTTTGATAAATAATGAGATCAATATAGTTGGTCGAATAAATCATTAATGTGTGGTAGGGTATACTTGTTCTTTATTGATTTTGCATTGATCTCTCAGTAGTCAATGCAAAACCTCATAGATCTATCTTTCTTCCTAAAAAATGGGCATGAGATCCCCATAGAGAAACCCTAGGGAAAATAAATTCCTTTTTAATCATTTCCTATAGTTTTTTCTTTAGTTCCACTAATTCCACTAGGTCTATTCTATAAGTGGTCTTTTATATGGGACTTAATAAAAGAATAAATAAATGAAAAATTCAATTTATCATTCTGGAGGATGTCTTGGTAAAACCTCTAGAAACAAATCAACATAATCTTGCACAATAGGTACAGTCTGAATTCAAACATTATTTTACCCACCCCTATTTATTTCATTCTCTACCCCTAAAATAATTGAATTTAGTAGAGCTACTGTGCGTGGATATAGATAAGAATTAGGTGGTGATGTTTCTTCTCTAATGATAATGTACTCCTTTAATCATTAAAAATTGTAACCTCCATCTTCTTACAAAAAATATAGGCATCATGGTCTGAAAGCCAATCCATACTAATAATTATGTCAAATTCAAACATGGGAATGATGGTGAGATCAGAATATAATGAACATTCGTATGCCCAAATAGAGGCTGATTTACAAAACATTGTTGCAATTATACTCCCCTTAGGACATTTGACTAATAAATCCATTGTTATGTGAAATTGAAAATAGCTAATTTTCATAGAAAACTGGGAAGATATGAAATAATGTGTTGATCTATAATCAAATAAATCATTTTCTAAACATGAAGAAACCATTAAATTACTTTCCACCACATATTTTGGAGCATCAACCTCGGCATTAGTGATCTCATAAAATTATCCATGCTCCATTAGCATTTTATGGGGTATTTTTCCTTGTTTTTGGGAAATTAAATTTCATAATAACCCTTTTTTTACAATTGTTGCATTCAACATTGACAACTGATTTATTCCATTTGCAATAATGAGCTTGGTGGACTTTTTCACTACACCTGTAACAGACTCTCATTCCCTTTAGGCAAGTACAAGGGTTTTTCTTCCCACATTTACTACATGATGTATATTCAACTTTTCCCTTCTTTCACTTAATTCAATTTCCATAGTGTTCAGTAGATCAATTTTTATCTTTCCTTTCAATAAAGTCATAAGATATAGAAAATTCCATTTCTAACTTGATAGATCATGAGACAATATCTTTGTATGATGAGAAATATTGTGGGAATAATTCTCAATAGAGAAATTGTTTTAACCCATAAAATAGTTGATAAATATTACACCATGGGCTATGAATTTAATCAGCTACATGCCTTTCTAAACCTTGTAATGTTAGCCTCATACTTTTCAACATTCCCATTCACCTTTTTCCTTAGACTCAAGAATTTTTACTTCTATATGTGCTCGATGGACATGGGGAAAGAATATTTCTAAGAAAATATCATTAAAATACCTCCATTAAATGTTCAATACTTATTAATATTCTTTTTTGTTTTGGATTATTGACCACCATTGATCTACTTCTCCCGAGAGGTGTTAAACTACAATGAAAACCTTTTCTCTTTCACTACTCCCCAATGTGTGAAAATATTTTCTCTAAGGAATTTATCCATTGTTCAGCTACTAATGGATTTTTACTACAATTGAATATTTGTGGTGGTTGTAGCATGAAGCAGTCTGACACTAATCCTTCAAAATGTGAACTAGGATACTCCAAACGGGTAAGGTTATTATTCATAACCTGAGTGAGTTGTCCCTATGTGGTGATAAGCTGATCAAAACCAGTTGCATCACCAACTGCACTATAATTATCTTGAGTAGGAGGGAAATACATACATGGATTATTTTGGTTGATGCAGTTTCCATTTCTTCTAAAAAGAACCATTTCTAAACATTGTCATAAACTAGATTTGTTTATAAATTGCAATACGTAATTCCAAGCTGGTAAAACATATTCATAAATTGAAGAGTTTATGGATATAAAACATAATCAGAAAAAAAATTCCATGAGAAAATATATACTCATAAACCCTTTATAATGGCTTGTAAAGAGATTAGAATTATCTTAATCATATCCCCAGGGAGTGTCATAACGAAGAGTGCATCAAGGTCTGTTTTCTTGCATTTGTTCCCATTCGAGCCTAGCTCAAAGCGACGTTTTCTGGTTTTACCCCTATGTACATTTGTGCTAGAGCCACCTCTACCTTCTCATATCCAAACAAGGATGTATTTCTTTGAAAAATCAATAAACATCTATATTACCAAAATCATATGATGTTCTTCTATACTAATCCACAAAGGCTATCTTAGGGTAGTTTTCTATAATCAGAGTTTCTCTAAATCTAGATTCCAAGGATTGTACTAAAATTTCTCTAGTACCAATTGTAATGCCCTGAGCCTAGATACCATGATTTAGTGAATTATTACATAAAATTAGCATGATATAAGGAATAGTGTCCCAAAATACCAATCAGTTTAGTATTCTTATAAGTACTAGATATATTCTTATGTTTCACATTACATCATGAAATAAATACATAAAGACCATTTTACCCCATTTTAAACACAATTATATCCTTAGTTTATCCCTATAGGTCAATCATAAAATACTTATTCTCATCCTAAGAAAAATAAAACATTGAAAGTGGTGATCTCAAATGCTTAGTTGGGATTACAATATAGCAGAATCTTTAATAAATACACACACACATTTAAGAAAATGTATAAGACAAAAACAGAAGACTTTCATACTTAATCATTTGCATCATATAGAAATTATATATTCTAATAATGCCATTTACTTTTTTACATTTATATTACCCTAGTCGAATAATCACATGCAATATCAATAACCACTTTTATAATGATGGAACACATAATGCCAGACGTCATAACCATGTAGTTAAGGCCCTGTGTCAAGACTACCAATATGATTATGTCAAAACCTTGTGCCAATACACTAGTTTGTATCATTAGACCTACCGACACAACAAAAAGCTATAGCGGGCTCCACTCGTCACTTACTATGTTCAATGCATTCCGCATATGAAACGGTTTAAACATAACATAAATATTAATATTAAAACTATCATATGAAATGTCAATAATTTTTCTACAAACCCTAAATGGTGTAAAAATAACATGTCCACTATAAAACATACCAAAAAACCATCAATACAATATGGATGATTTGTATAACAAATCATCTTAAAAAATCTTTAAAATCCATCAAATATTGTTGACATAGATTAAATAAAAACTATTCGAAATTAATACCTCTTTCTATTTTGAAATAATTTAAAAGTAACATAATTATAAATTAAAACATTTATTTTAAAAATATTCTTATAATCTTGATGGGAAGTTTCAACGATGATATAAAAAAAATGTAGCCACACCCATCGTATAATTTAAAAAAATACATTCTTAACTTCATTTTGTTGAAAATGTCTAAAAGTACCTTGTTTGGAAAATGATGAAGAGATTCCTTTCATACAATATTCTAAAAAGTCAAACAAGGTTAAAAAATAATTTAAACCATACTTTGGTAAATAGTAAAATAAATTTGAAAAACATTTTTATGAATCATGGATGTGGATTATAAAGAGGTCCCAATAGATACTTACGTAAAAACAACCTCGGATAATAAAGAGATTGTGGAATTAATTCTTACCTTGTACTTTTTGTAGGTCGAGGGTACGTTAACCTCCAATATAATAGTTAATATAATTGTGATTAAATTATGAAATAACTATAAAAATAAATATGATAATACATATGATTCAATAATATTGATTTGTTAATAATATTTTAGTAGTATCATCATTTTGTTTATTGACCGATCCATTTTCCTTTATATGCTCGGTTACGTAAGCCATGTTTGTAATGGACAGGATGTATTTTATTCTTATCTAGAGTGATTTTAAGTTAATAAATACTATTTTTAATCATTAAATGAAAATTATTATTGAATTAATACGAAGGGCAATTAATATCATTGCGTATGTGGAGACAGTAATCCATACATACTCACGAGAGACAATATTATTATATTGATGGTGAAATCATATGTAATTGGACGTTATTTCAATTATAAGAAATTATTAAAATGATTTATTTATTATTTACATCAGTTATACTCACTATTATTCCCATCCAAAAAATGAAGTGTTCAAACAACAAGCTAAACCATGACATGGAGACAGAAAGTCATACGTATAATCGTATGGTGACATTGTCATTCATATGAAGGAAAAAATAATGAATATGGTTGTAACATTTTTATAATAACATCCTAGTATATAAAAGATACTATATTTATTAAATTTTAATGGAAGCAACACAATAAGAGTAAGTGGAATAAGAAAAGAACTTGAAAGGGGTGATAAAATATTTACCAATTCTTTGGGTCCTTCCTTTTCATTTGATCAAAAGGGCTCCATAGGTTAGATTTCTGACCAACGTAAATCCTCTAGAATGAAAATTGAAAAGTTGTGAGGAAATCTGGTAGGGTTATTTTTTATCCAAATGGAATTGGAGGTGTGAAACTAAGAGAAGGGGAAGCGACCTTTTTTAAGAGGGGTGGGGTCACTTTAGGAAAAGATTGTAATATTATATTATAATCAATTAATATTCGGTTTCTAATGGCTCCAAAATGAATTATTTAGAGGAAAATAAGTGGATGGGTTGAAAAACTCTCAACCAATAGGTTGTATAAATGTTTAGGTCACCATATTAACCTTATCTTTTAGATTTATCACTTAGTTAAATAGTTTGACATTTACCATGTTTCTTTCTATTTTTATATATATGGTTAATAAACATACTATAATAGGTCAAGAGAATCCCAAGGGGTTCATTATTAATATATATAATCTAATCTTTGTCCTTTGGATGAACCATATAATTTTTTGAAATATTAGAACTGATAATAATATAGTATTTGTTTTAGAAACTCAATTATGTCAATTTTGAAACTCTTTAGTATTTTGTATTTTTTGTAATTCATAATAGCATGATTAATTATAACATAAATTATTTAATTAAAACTATCATCTAATATTAACCTAGATAATTATTTAAATGTGAAAAAAGTCATAAATTAAATTTAATTTGATATTTATAATATCAATTAATGTAATCATTCATTAATAAGGTAATTATTGCATCATCATTGAGTCATAAATAATTTTAATTAGTTACTATCTAAAAATTATAAATAAAATACCATTATGTAGGAAATGTATTTATATTTCTAATGAATATTTATAGTCTAATTTATATTATGTTTAACCTTGTATTAAAAATTGATTAATTATTAATCATTGAATTTAACTCTTTTAATGCTTCTTTAAATAAAATAATAATAAATTTCCTAATCCATTCCAAGTTGAAAAATGGGGATCATATATTATTCCTAAGGATTTTTTGGTTGAATAAAACGTGTCCAATATATTTAGGACATGTGTTACGGTAATTATAATATCATTTTTACCCTTAATTACCCTATTTACTTTTAACCGTGGTAAATAAGTCTAAAGTTACTATTCATCAAAAATTATTTTCATCTTATTGAACGACATTTTATATAATTTTATCAACCAAATCTCTATGGTTTTTGAAATTCAACTCACGGAAGTGGAAAATGTATGTTTTATTCATATTTGTTAATGCTTCTAGAAGGTGGGTAAAAGATGATAAAAGGATTAATAAAATTATTTATATCCAGATTCATTATAAAATAACTCCAATGAAATACATTGGACATATATAGGTATTATGTATCTATTTTGACCTAAAATAAATTAAAAATATATATAACTAAATTTTTAAATAAAAATTTAGTTTTAAACAATAACGCAATGTTTTTCACTATTCATAAAAAATTTAATGTTCTCATAAAAATACAAAAAATTCACTATAAGTTAATTTTGATATTACAAATATTAAAATGAAGTCCATCATGAAAAATAAAATTTATAAAATTTAGTAAAGTGGGTATTACAATTCATAACGGCTAGTTTGATTTTTTGTGGTGTGTTTAAACTCTATGTTGCGTACAACGCAAAATATTTCATTATTCAAAGGGGAACATACCATGGAAGCTTGGGTTGTTACAATGATAGATTATTGGGAATACTATACCTTATGTATAATAGTGTAGAAATGTAGGTTAAGCATTCCAATAAATTGAATAATCATAATAGATATCCCAATATAGGAAGATTATTAATTCTTCAAACAAATAAATATATAATCAAATCCATCAATTTTGTAAAAAAAAATTATCATGGAAATATATTTAGAAAGGAAAATATAGGGGATTCCAAGAAACATCTATATAATACATGACATTCAAAATAATAAAATTACCATGGATATAATGAGTATCGAATCATGAAAAGGCTTATTCATCCACCCATGTAATAACCTATGATATTTAATCAATCATTAATATAAGTCTTCTTTCAATTATCAGAGCCTACATCTATTAAATTAGTATATGTACCCAACATAGGTCTGAAAATTAGGTGAAATATACTCATTTGACCACCACTAGTGGTTTCTATTTCCCTCAAGAATATGATTATATAGTAACCATTGTCCACATAATATTAACAACAATAAATGATATTATCTAAATAAATAAACCACATTGGTTTGGGTAACCATTGAACACCCATATTTTGTTACCTTCTTTTAGCTATGATAAAAATCCATTCAATGTACAATCATTTGATAAATAATTAATAATAAATACTTGATTCATTTCATTTTCCCCATTTGTCCCCTTTAATCATATATGAACATGATATTGATAATAAGTATATCATAAAATTTCAGACCTTTATCAAATCCAATATTGTTATTTTCATTGGATGTTATATCATTTAATTAATAAAATATGATTATAAATAAACCTGGCCCCATCCATGGAGTTCTTAATTATAACCCCATGTATTACTCCTGTTATAACATGACCATATTACCATAAAATCCCTTCATAGTCATTCATTATAGGAATTATGGTATACCTCTCGGTGTGGTATAAATTCCCCACCCCTAATGTATGTCCCTAAATTTCCACGTAGGGAATCCAATTGTCACTCATAAAGTGTAAAATTATATTCTCTCTAATCCATTCCTTGGTTTTCCACAAAGTGGTCCATCTATCTCCCAATGTTTATATAATTATTTGACATCTGTGTCAATCCTTGGTTGTCCACATATGGGAGTCAATTAATCACTCGTTAGCTAATCTGACATCCAAGGGATTTTTTCCATAGAATTGATATTATAACCTATAAATCGCCTATATCACATGATAAATTCATTTAAAATTATTTAAATTAAATATTATTGATGTGTATATATTTGGGTTCCATAAAAGAAACCATATTTCACACTAGGCATTTGAATATGAGTGGTCATATGCATTTTTTAAAAACAATCAATAAGTGATAATAACTATTTCAATTAGAAATCACATTTTTTACGTAATCTGGTCACCTTAATAATTTGATGTCTGAAAAAAATTTCTATTATTAGATGGGATACCATGACTTGAATTCTCCCATTCACTTTAATTGGGATCTTTACTTTTTATGAATACATCAATCTGAAGAGAGAAACGAAAATGTCCAAACACATAAAAATGGTATTACATCCCTACATTAATTAAATTAATTAAATTTAAATCATTGTTTATCATCACAAAAAACATGGGGAAGGGAATACAAAATAATAGGTTAATTTATTACATAGGCCACAACTAGTGGTTTCTACCAATTTAAAATCACATCCATGTGGTTTTCCATTTCATGGTACCTTACCTCCTATGATAAATAAACTTGTCTTAGGGATCATATTTTTGAGTATCAATTATTTTGATTAATAATAATCCTATTTAATAATCCCGACTCATAAAATCCAACATTAATCACAATGACACACAAGATATTCACCATGATAATAAATGAAAAGGATGATACTACATATCATAACATTGAATTTAACTAAATGTACTATGATGGACTCTAATCTAATATATTATATATTAAAATGAGATAATCATCAAATTTTATGAAAATAGGGCATATAGGCTCAAAATTAAATAACTCCATCAATAATAATTCAATCATCCAAATGCTCACGAGGAATGGATATATTATAAGTGGAAGTCCTATGTGACATATTTAAGTACTATTAGAGTATATATTTATTATTATCCATACTCCCTAACAAGGATGAGAGGATATCCATTAATATTCAGGGGGATACTATTTATGGAAGAAGAAATAAAAAATGAATAGAATTATTACTGAAAATGAGGGTAAATCAACATTTCCCCATGTATAAAGTTTATCATGGTTTGGATGTTGATATGGACACACTTTAGGGAAACCATTTGAAATAAATTCTCCATATACACTACCCAATATTATATAGGTACATGATTTGACTAAATATTAGTAACATGTGAAAATACCCTCTGTAAAGATGTATAAAGCACTAGCACAACCCTCATTCATGAGCGATATGGTTAGAGAAAACTATGTGTCCAGTCATAACATATTGGTGATTTAGGAATATTTTAATCAAAAGATGAAAAATGGGCTACCCAATTATTACTTCTTGTGCTTCATAAAAGTTTCCACAAAATGTTTGGGCTCCAGTCTCTGTATAATCCATTTACACCCTCTAAACTCTTATGAACTCCTTAGGCAATTTAATTAAGATTAAATTAAATAAATAAACACAATATAAAAGGGTTTATACATAAAAAATCTATAGTTACTTATTAATTATTTGATTCATACTTACTAGAGGACTTATTTTTATTATGAAACCTCCATATAAAGTATTTCATTGATATCCTAAGCATATTTTGTGATGAATTGGTGTCCTTCCTAACCATGTAATATTATTTTATTTTCTTGGACACAAAAAATAAATATTATTCAACTATAATCATTTATCACAACCTAATATTATTAATAATAAGGATTTATTATGTTTATTTAATAGATTATATCCATCTCCTTATATATAAAATATTGAAACAAAATAGTTAATCATGTGACTGGTGGACTAACCACAGAAAAGCAAAGGTAATAGGTTTTCTATCACCAGCTCTCACAGTTATAAAAAATGTTGGATAAAATGTTTATTTGTGATGTTTTTGAAGTATTTACACTCTCGAGACTACAATATGTCATCTAAATTTTTACATACCAGATAGTTGAAAGTCGATATCATCAATCATGCATACGTGAGAACTATTATCTCCATGAATTGATGTGATTTTTTCATTTTATTTTTTCATGGAATGAGTTTCATGATATATTTGATTAATATATATCCTAAAAATTAAATAAAAATTTTCTTGTAAATTTATTATATTATTTATTTAGTCCATCGATCTTGAAATTAAAAAAAATTCATCAGTGCATATATTCTAACATCTTCTTGAGTGATGTAATTGATTTTGTATCCATGATTTTTTGAATTACTAAAACTAAATATATATTTAATATATATTCTATCTATATAATTGATAAAATCCTTGACTTGATGGACCCATGATCATTGTAAATGGTCTAAAATATTGACCTAAACATATACGATAAATAAATAAACTGTTAACAAAAATTATATTTAAACTAGAAAATTGATAGTTAAATTTTAATAAAAGGTAATATATAAATCACATCTAGTTTGATATATATTATTATATTCATTTAATGTTTTATAAAAAATTATTACTTATTTTGAATGAGTTTCTATTGTTTATAAAGAATTAAAAGGCATTACGCAATTTATTTTTTCTCTATTTTATTTTTATGGGAAGCATGAAATTTTATACACATATTTATCTCTTTATGGACTTTTCATAACATGATTATAATAGGATATAAATATCAATCCATGGTTAATTTTTCCATTGGGATTATGATTCAAATATTACCAGTGTGAAAGATGTTTTATCTGATAATGTATTCTTTTTAGAATTGTCAATGATTGAATGTATTGAACATTAAATATATTTTACAACACTCATGATAGTAATGAAATTTACTCTCCTCATGTTAATTCTATGGAATATATGATTTACATTAATTTTTCTATATATAATTATTATGTAGGCTAAAATAACGTATTTAATAACACTCAATGTGATTTCTCTCTTTGTCATAAGGTATTTATTCTCACTTATTCATATTATTAAAAAATATTTTCATATATGATTTTAATATTCTATAATGATTGCTTGAGGAAATTTCTTCCAATGATTGAATTTTATCAATATCATTTTAACTTAAACTTATTTTTTAAAAATTGATAATTTGAGTTTTTACCAAAAATATGAATGGATCTTTGGTTACATCATGTATTCTAGGAATGGAATTTCCATACATAATGATCACTGAGTTATTTTAAAATTCCATTACACTTTTAATTTTTGTTTTATAATAAAGGTATTCACTTAAGTTTCAAAACCATTTAATATTTTAATTAATTATTTTTAAATTAGAATTCGTATATTATTAATGGAATGTTCTAATTGATATTTTAATTTAATTTTCTATATTAGATGATATCCATTATTATTACAGAAAAATTACAAAGATTATGATCCAATAATACAATTTATATTATTTTATTGGGTGGGTTTTGAATATGTAGATATTATTTTAAAGACACCCTTTTATATACCATAGGTTATGATTGTTGTAAAGAGTACAAAATTCCAATAGATGTCTACACTATTTATTTTTCTAATTCAAAAATTCCCTACTTTTATTATATCTTGTTTATTAATAGATTCATATGGGAATTTTCATACAATATGCGCTAAAGTGTTTATCTCACTGCCTACATGTACATTATATTATGGGATGAAATAAACTTATTTAGATGTTTGGAATTAGAATGTATTAGGTAATACATTAACATACGATGTTCAATTGAGATACTAAATTATTTTCTTTATCTTCTAATGAAAATATGAAAGAAATTTATTATTTTTATAATAATATTTACCGAAGAATGGGTTGATGAATTGTAATCCATAAATTATGCTACAAAATAATCTTATATATTATTGAAGAATAAATCTATTATGAATATAGGACAATTTTTTTATTAATTTAATTCTATGATGAATATTACATTCAACTGATAACGAAAAATGAATATTTTATATAAAATCATTATTAATATTCTAATATTATTATAAGACATTTGTTACCTTTGAGTATATCAGAAAACTTTTATCCATTTGAGGAATGATCATACATTTCAATACAGACCATTAAAAGAATAATTTAATGAAAGATATAATCTCAAATGATGGGATTAAAAATGAACTTATAAATTGGTAAAGTGTAGATATATAATCTTTTTTCCCAATCTTATTAGAATTTCTACATAGATCATTCGACCATTAGAGTAAAAATATTCTTATGTTTAAACAACATATAAATGGAACAATCTTTTGCAACTAAAAATATAGATGAGAATGAAATGAATAATTCATGGCTTCTCTCCATCCTCTCGTGGAATGCTAGAAAAATCTACATAACTATAATCATTTTTTCTAGTGATAATATTATCATGACTATTTATTTCATTAATGGTCATCTCGAGCTACACCTGAAGATTATATTTTCCTAGAATTAATAGTAATGTACTATCAGTTTCCAGTTTTAGCTATGTGATTCAAACATTTTTTAAAAATTTGTATATTATATTCATCATGTTTGACTCTATGTATGTGTGTGGTTAAAAAATTGATATGTTCTATAATGGTAGATCTGTGTTAAAAACTATTTTGAACTTGTGCTAGTGAAAAATTCTTATACTCAGCTGGGAGCCCAAACAAAAGTGTTGCTTTGTGAAAATTATCAATATCGATGAGTAGAGCATAGGTAGATTGGACTGGGGGATTTTTTACCCTTGATAACTATAATTATTTGGATTAATTATCATTCTTCATATATTCATTTCTAATTCATGTATTCTTTTTCATTAAATTTTAACACACATACTGAGAATATGGTGGTTATATTTTTAAAAATACACTTTTAATATTTCAATTAACCCCCACCCATCTTGATTTATTAAGACAGTCAATATATGAGAGACCAATATGTATTAGAGCCTATGACTCTGATGTTTACAAAAAACTGTGATGTCCAAATATTATTCTTAGAATGGATTATATGGATGATAAAACATACTGAATGTCAACAAAAAGTGGTTTGTACATAAATGGTATGAACTTTGGTTTTTGGAAGTCTATTATTATAATTTATCTACAAAAATATAAGTCTATATATTTTTCTTAATTTAGTTAAACTGTATACAATTCACATGATTGAACATGAAATATGGGATCCTTCATCTTAATTATATTATAATTTAAAATATTGAGAAATAAATTCAATAATTTGGGGGTTAAGACTAGATTAATCCAATATAATCACTCAATGAACTATAGTGCATGAAATGTGGACTTATATATATCATGAATAATAATTCACTTGCAATGTGAATGATCTATGAATTGAAAAAACCATGATTTTTTCGATAAATTCAAACTAGATGAAGGAAAACATATTTTCCAACTAAATGAATGACACAGTGAGATCATGAATAATATTTCCCCTCTAAGAATTCCTATCACTGACCTAGAATAATCCAGACAATACCTCAGAGTAGTAACAAATAAATGGAGTTTAATCTAACAATTTATAATAAAATATACAAAAGCAACTATCTACAAAATAAATGAAATTATCAAAACACAAATGTTGTATATTATTAAAATAACAACCATTGATGAGAAAATCAACATGATTAAAAAGGAAAATTCATCCACATAAGTATCTATTTGTAAAGATGATATAATGGAATGATGTAAACAAATTATTAATGCATCCAAAGAATAACACCCATCATGAAATTCTGAATCAAATGATGAGATTTCTTAATTTGTTAGAATGTTCAAAAAATTATATAACTAGAGACAAGTTTTCATAAGATCGTTAAAAAATAATATGATTCATCATGATAACTCTAAAGAGTTTTGCAATTATTAATGAAAAAATATTGGACACATTGAGAATGATTGTTCTAGAATCAATTAAAAAAAATAAGAATTAAAGTAAATATTTCAAGAAGTATAGATATAAGAAGACTAAAAAATTTTTGAAGGCCACCTGGAGTGTTTGTGATGATTTTATCTAAAGGAAATCAACATAATCCAGATCTAATTTACCATATCATAAGTACAACATATTTTTTTGGCACAATTACATGTGGTAGATTCATAATATTATCTGTTCAAATATATTTAGAAAATGAACATTCCATAGAAAACATTACGTGAATACTGAATTATTTTGGAATTTAATTTTTAAATATTAAAAAAGAAATATAACTCCCTTTATTGTTTTTATAACAAAATAACTATTTAAGATGAATGCCTAAAAATCTGATTTTATACTTTAAAAATATACTGGAAGAATATGTTTTCTTGAATAAAAAAAAATAACTACATTTTATTGACATGTAGAAGGAGGATAAAAATATCAAATAAGCTAAAAGTGTTTTTAAAACGGTATATGACTATAGAAAGAAACATTTTGGGTATAATCATCCCAAAAAATTAAAATTAATGATTTGGAAGCCAAGGTGAAAAATTAACGCATCACAGAAAGTCATTTTCTCTCTACTCAAAAAATAAATATTGTCATTTAAATACATATTTCAATGAGATTAAATATGATATTGTTTAATTGTTTTTGATTTGATAAATTCTCAAATTTGTGGAATTAAATAAGTTTTTCTTTAAAATGATCATTCAAAATTAACTAAAAAATTCTCTAGAGGACAAAATAATATCTAGATACCTATAAATTTTCTAGCTACCATTCCCCAATAAAAATTAATTTGTCTTCCAAAAACAACTATTGTTTTATAACCCCTATATAGGGAATTATCAATATGATGAGAAATATCACATTTTTTTGAATAGTGGATGTTCAAGGTTTATGTGTGGATATTACTCCAACATTAATTTTCTATCTAAATTATATAGTCTGTATGCGGCATTTTGTTATAATTCAAATAGAAATATAGTCGTAATAGGATCTATTGGAAATCCATAGTCTATTAATATCCACAAATTAATTTACATTGCTTGATTTATGCCTAAACTGATAAGTATTTTTCAAATTTGTGATGATGGTTATTTAGTTGATTTTTTAAATAATGTCTCCTTAGTTTATAAAGATAACTGTTTCTTGTTTAAAGCACATAGAATGGAAAATGTTATCACATTTGATTTCATCTCACTATATAGAAAAAATTTAAATTGATTAAATAATGTTGTTGATAATCTTGGATTTAGATTAAAAGGATTATACATCATAATCTTCATTCGTTAAGGTTGTTATCCAAAAGTAATTTAATATCTAACTTGTTTGATTTGAAATTGTATAGAATGAAGCAATGTTATACATTTGAAACTTGAAAGCAACATAAATTATTATTCAAATTTATTAAATATGTTTCTACTTATATGCCTATTGAGATTATATATACCAATTTTTTTAGACCAACACGAAATATATGTCTTGTTGGTATGTCATTTGTTTTGTTGTTATTTATTGAATTGAATAGATTTATATGGGATTATATTTAATGACATAAACTGATTCAAATTCATTGATTATTGATTTTTGTGAAATTCAGAAAAATGGAAAGTATTTCAAAATATTGTCCATGATAGTTGACCATCTAGGTTATTTTGGGAATCATTAATTTAATTATCACTGATCAATGTAAATAATTAATTATATGGTAAATGTTCACTGGATACCTCAATAGAATGGTGTTGTTGAAAGTAGAAATAGGATGCTACAGGAAAATGCAATGACTATAATAATAATATAACATGGCCACTCATTTCGAGAATGAATAAATTTAAAAAAAATAGTTATAACATTAATAGAGTAGTCGTAAGACCTATTTTACGGAAAACACCATGTATGTTTGGTAATAATAAAAAATACATGGTAGGATAATTCAATTTTTTGGGATATATTGATTAAATCTTAAACACTAAAGAAAAATCAGGGTAAGTTAGATTAGAAGTTCGACGAATGTATCTTCCTAGTTCACTCAACTACATCCAATGATTAATGACTTTAAAAAAGGCAATGGACTGTTAAAGAATAAGATGGGGTAAAATTTTATTAAAGTGATCCATTTAGTCTAAAAATTACACTAATTAATGATAAAAATGTTATTGTAAAATATCTGGGAGATAAACCTTTACACCATGACCACAAGGATGATGATTTGCAAAATTATTTGTTTAAACCAAATCCAAAAATGGAAGACACCAGAACACTAGAATGTGTATTGCTTAGAAAAACTAAAAACCATAAAGTACATCCAATATTAACTATTATTGGAAACATTATAAAGGAGTAATAACTAATATAAATGTATGAAATTGAGTATAATTCTCAAAATTTCTAACCTAATTAGATCTTAAATACACCGAAGAGGGATTATCATATGATAATTGGCTGTTAACATTTAATGAATAACCAAATAAATTTAAAATAAATGATTTTTGAAATTATTTTAAAGACCGTAAAACTAACATTCTAATTGAGATAATTGGTTTTTTAATCCTAATATGTATGATGTTGGTGTAATAAAATTGATTAATCAATCATTTGTTACAAATGATATAAATAGGATGAATGAATGGGTTACAATGAATTATTGATCCTATGTTTAAATTAGAAGATGTTAGAATACTTATCACATATGAATCTTATATGAATTTTAAATTATATCAAATAAATATAATATATTCCCTTTCAAATGATTTTTAATGAATTATTTATATGTATAACAACCTATATGACTTGAAGATACCTATATTCATAATTCTGTGTTATGTCATAAAAAGATTCTATATAGGAATAAAAAAATACAAGGGTGTGGTATGAATGATTATAGTATTCTATTTTAAGATATTCTTTTATTTTTTGAATATAAAATCTGATTTATTTATAGAAAAATTATTTTTCTAGTATTTTTATAAAAAAATATATGTATAGGATGTTATTTGAGATCAAAAAATATAAATTCATGTAATACAATTTTCAATCCTATTAAAAATTCATCTGAACTGAGATTGATGCGTGTACTAAAAAATTTTCTAGGGATTCCTATTTATAAAATTTAATTAGAAATATTTTAAATAAAAGATAATACAATCATGAATTACTTAAGATGTTTGGACATGAAAACATAAAGGCCTATTATATCTTATGTGTTATAATATCTATCGTGACTTGGATGAAACTAGAAAACAATTTGAAAATATGTTTTATAGGTGAATTCATAAATGTCTTTTATATATTACTACAATATGATCAGAATTTATTATCTCATTATGCCTCAATTCGGAATTTCAATCTAGTCCAAAAGATACGCATTTAAAATCCAAAAAAAAATTATGATTTTTCTGAGGAACTCTAACTCATTTACTTAATTTTTAGAAAATATTTTTGTAATTTGATTCCATTAAATATAATTTTTTAGTCTAAGTATATTAGATTGGAAAATAACCTATGATACCTTTCATTTTCATAGAAAATACCCCATGTATTGCTTATGTAAAAAAAATAGTATAGCACTATCAACTACTAAATATGAATATATTTCCATAGAATTTTCATTGTGCATAGGTGCAATGTATGAACACACCATAATAGATTTTAGATTTAAATTTATTCAGGTTACAATTATATTTCATAAAACAATTTCTATCAAGATCCCAAATAATCCAATAACCCATTCATGATCAAATCATATTGATTTATGAAATCATTTCTTAAGAGATCATTCACCTAAAGATGATATCTCATTTGAATATACTTTCATAGATAATCAATTTGAGGATTTCTTTTCCAAAAACATTATATGCGATCATACATGATTTTTTAAATCATAATTAGGGATGTTTTTTTAAATGCAATATTTTATATTATATTTCAATTATATGTTATAAGAACATTATATATCAAATTTAAATATTTATTTTGTTCCATAGGTTTCATTAATGATCACATCCAATAGTTCATATCATATGTATTTAAACATAATTACTATGACATTAATACATAAATCCTCTATTCGTGTGAAAAAATATATTGAGTGGAACTCTATGCATGAAATTAATCAAAAACCCTTTGATCCATAATTCTCACTTATAAACCACGTGATACCCTAGATGCTCAATATTTTAATGCTTCATTCTATACACAAATGGTATAAATTAATGGAGATTATTTTTCATTATCTAGATATATAAAATAACATTAGATATCCCAAAAAAATTAAGTGGATTTTCAATTGATTTTAATCTTTTTGATATAACGGATATGATGTTATAGACGGTTGTTAATCATCATAGATGAGAATATATTTCTGATGCATCATGATCCTTGTAAGTGTTCAGGAAACATGTTTCTATGTTCTACTAATCTATTTTGTTTCATTTCGGTGACAATGAAGACCTATTCACCAGAATCATCAATCAAAAACAATTTTTCTAACATCCATAAACTTTCAGAAATTACAAATGTTCTGCATGAAGGACTCCCATTCATCTAAGTATCTTTATCATAAAATGATGGTGGAAATCCTATAATGATTATTAAATCTCATTATGAAACATCTATCATTTTGATAAATAATGTAATGAACCTGAATCCAAAATGATTTTTTTGGTAATGTTCATTATGATTGGGATTGCTCAATGAAATAGTGAGTTTGAGAAAATGAAATTCGATAATGTTAAATTTGTTTATTTATTATTTATAAAAAATCTGTAACATAGCTTGATATAAAAATATATATTTGTTCCATGTTAGAAATAAATATATCAACTTATACTCATCTGGAATAATCCAAAATATATTATTTATGTGTGTTTTAGTTGTTCTAGATATTATTCATGCAATAAAATTTTATTCTTTAACAATTCTTAATCAAGGTGTATTATGAAAAAGATTCCTAAATTGGAAATATTTTGTGAAATTTTTTATTCCAAATTGTTTGATACATGAAATGAACCCTACTCAGATTCAGGGGGAGCATTCTTGTTTGAATAAAACAAAAATAGTTGCGGATAATTCATCTCATCGTTCTAATACCAAAAAAGTATTGATGATGAATAAGAATCTATAAAATTAATAAGGTGAGTTATATAGGTATTTCTACAATTCCACAATCTATTTTTCAAGAGACACTTACAACTACCCCAATACATATCGATGTTACAAATGAAAGGTGGCGATAGATATCAATTGGATGTGAGAAACTATTCATGACCATAAAATCTATAAAAGGTGAAGGTTGTATACAATTTTAGTTCATGATCGCTTCACACAAAATAAGATAATGTATGAATAAATAATCTAATGATTGGATTCCCATTAATCATGGCATGATGAATAAAAACTCAGTATTTCTGATAATTTCCCAATTCATGAAAAGTGTTCAGAAGTTCAACCACAAAGGTTTCAACTTGTTCCCCAAGAAATAAAAAATTATAAAATTCTTTAACATGAAAGGACTAATTAAAAAAGGACCCAATATATCCTCTCAATATTATAATATTAAGATGATAACCTATGATATCGGGTCTCTAAATCACATAATGTAGTGTGATTCTATGAGAGTTTTTGGCCTCGAAAGCTGATAATCCATAATTAAAATGTTGTTAAAATATATTTTGTTAATATATTATTAATTTCCTCCTAATTGAATTGTTCATAGTTTTAATGTTCAATTAAAAATTATGGAATTATATCATGTGGAAGATATTTTAAATATATCTATTTAAACATTCCATGGTGATGTTATGAGATGTAAAGTATATAAAAATATCCAGAGAACTATTGTTGATGAATTCAGAAGTATTTTAGTAATAATAAAGAATGTTTATAATAGTTTTGCAAAATATTTTTATTTTAATCATGAATAGAAGCTTCCATAAAGATTAGAAAACACTCTACAAGTCATGAATTATGTATGATACATTATTAATCTATTAAAATTATTACTTGGTGCACTATTAATCAATTTCGGGAATATAGAAATTAATCATGAAGATAATCATGATAAAATAGTGAGTAGTCACATTCATAGTGTATCTGATGATGATGAAGAAGTGGAAATCGATGCATTTGTAGAATACTCTGAATGACAAAAAAATTAATTGGTAAAGGAAATTATGTCTTTCACGGGGAAGATATATAATATATTTTATGTTTTTCTGAATATGATAACTAGTTTCTCTAAGAGAATATACCGCAAAAAATTTGTAAATATTTTTTATAGGATTTTCAATAGTTTCAAAACTACCCTATATTATTGCATTAATGACATGGTCAAATGGATTTATACATATATGGTAGCTATTTTCCAAATGCATATAAAAAGTCTACCGCGACCAAAAATTTATAATCATTTCCCATATATCTCTTAGTGTCTCAGATAAACTATTGATCAATCATAGGATCACCAAAGTGAACATCAATGGTTTCAAAAGATACACATTTTTTAATACATGATCCACCATTTTAATTATCCTTTAATTATTAATATATCTATGATTTTGAGATAACTCAATAATAATCTAACCACATTTAGTCGACACCAGTTCGGTTTTCTCATAATGGTCATGCTAGTAATGGAGTATAGTCACTAACATTAAATGTTGTTGTTAGCTCAATAGTATATGATCCTCTATAATCATCATAGTTATCTCAAAACTAAGGAGATTAATTCCTGAAACCAACTAGAATAATACATTCATAAATATATTTGATACTCATCCTTTTAATTTTCATAATGTTATTTTCTTGATTGGTGGGCATTTAAAAACAAACATTAGTTGTATGCCACATCATATGGCATATAAGAATATGCATATTTTTTAAAAAAACATTAATTCATGGTCATTATATCTTTACATTTCATTTTTATCATATATCCATAACATTCAAAAAATAATAATCCTTTTTTTATATTTAAATATGAATATTAATACCACAACCCAATTTTTTTCTACTATAGTTTTTCACATCGTTCTTATGAAAAAAATATTTTAATGCTATAATATTTAAATAATGACATGTAATGTGAAATTATTTTTATTATTAAAATTCAATTTCATATAACAAAAATGGGTATGGAAAATTAAAATTATAAAAATCACTGGTAATTCATATTTACATATTATTTAAGAATATTTGAGAAGTAAATGTTTTTTCTTAATAAAGCTATTCAAATCATCTCTTGTTCTGAGATGCTAAATATTATATTACAACTTTTTTCTTCATTGGATGGGTGTTGTTATCATTAAAAATGGAATGATTTTTATAAAGAGTATAGTGTTCTAATATGTGACCCCTTTATTTGTTTTTAATATTCAAAAATTCCCTACATTTATTACTATAGGTTTTAAGTGTTTCATATTGTAATTATCTTATGCTTTGTTCTCAGGTGATTATCTCAGTGTCTATAAATAATTTATTAGAGCAGATTTATATAACATATCAAATTTTTCAGAATTAAAAATTTTCATCTAAAACATTATCATATGATTTTTTATTGTGTTAATCAAGAAATATATTCTATTCAGAATGAGAATATAAAAGGAAATTATTATTTTGTGAAGAATATTTATAGAAATATGGTAATGAAAAAAGGTAACACATTATCTAAATCTATAGAATCTTATCTATCATAGTTGAATATTGAATATCCTATGAAGGCATGTCACCATATCATATATAATGATTTCAATGATGAAGTGTACATTTAGTTGATATCCTATTTTATTTTAATGAACATCATGTATAATTTTATTTGTTTTTGATAATTCATTTAAAAAAATTGACTATATTAAAAGTGGATTATCCATATAAGGAATGTTCTGATAGCAATAGACAGACAATTATTATGAAAATTTAGTGTAGCATATAATCGATGAAAGTGTAACTACCAACGAAAATCAATATTTTGAAATCACTAATACAAACTCTATTTTTCTAATATATTCAACATAGATTAAAGGAAGATTGTACAATATGATTTAATCCATTATTATGTCCATAAAAAATATATAAGAAATAGTCATCCACCACTCAAAATATTCATGATAATGAAATTGAAAGAAATGTGATTTTAATTTTGCATGTCGAACAAAGGATATCTGTACATATCAAAATTAAGTTTTTCTATTGATATGATTATCATATATTTCTATTGCAATGAAATCATACTGAGATATACATGAAATTTATTTTTTTTCTCAATAGGTTTCTTCATATACCCTTATATTTCACTAACAACAATGGAACACATTAATTTTCCAAATCTTGTATCTCATATTTATAGTGCATTGAGTCTTTGTATGAGTGTGTTCATGAATGTGGATATGAAATATTATATAAGAACCTTGTTGAAATATATTGGACCACTTTACTATGTCATAGAAGCTTGAAATCACCTGGGAGCACCATGTAAACAAGTTATTTAGTGACTGTCACCGTGCTTGAGTCATAAAAAGTTTGTCCCGAACCGTCCCTAGTTGACCCAGAAACGGTCACACAAGCTGGTCTATGGCATGGACCGAAGGGGGTTCTAGATCACCACCAGCTAGAATCTCACGTCAGGTTACAAAACATACACTAGGGAATGATATAATCCCTAAATAAGACTACCAGGACCAAAATAATAAATACAACTGAACAATATTATAGAATAAACAACTTAACCTTGAAAATTAAACTGTTAGTCCAAATATATGATACAACCCAAAAAATAGAAACAAGGAGGAACAAATAGAAAATGAAGCCATGCTACATTGATCTCCACGTCGCCTGCTAGTCACCTAGAACCATAAGAACAACCTCCATCCATCCATAAGGAGCTGAACCAAGAACCTAAAAAAATAGCTGGAACTATAACTAAAAAGATAGGAAACGCGTGAGCCCCGAAATTCATAGTAGGTATGGCAATGAAAACGAAAAAATACAAGAGTTTTCATAACCATAAAAAACTATTAACACATGTTTAAAACACAATAAAAAAATTATGGTAATCACATTTTAAATTAAATAACATTATTTTCCTATTATAAAATCCTACATAAAATACCAATCATTTCCAATACTAGATGCCATTTTATAACCAAAAAAACAAATAAATTGGTACTAGTAAAAAAAATATGATGGAACAACATTAGATTGAAAACAGTTTCAATGAATACCACTTTAAGAATAAAACACTTACTTGTAAAAATACAATCCCAACCTACCGTATGTCGAAGGGAGGTGCAATATATTCATTGACCACTAGTCACAGGAACACCTCAAGGAACTTTCTAGCAATGGGCCCCAAGTACATCATATCTTGGTGAAATAGTAACCATTAAAATATACATTCTCATGCATGATCCACTAATATGGAACACACCCATAACGTATTGGTCCCCAAAATCATCATCCTAGTTTAGTCACTATTTTCATCGTCAAATTGCTACATGAAATACGGGCCAAACACCACCATATCACTAGAATAGTAGAAAATTTCTTCCCACATAGATGCCCAGGATTCCATTTAATGCTCAATCATGTTCTGCATCACATAATTCCACTTACACAATTTATTAACCAAACCTATCATCCCATCACATATTCCATGTAACAACCAAAAATTTCATTAAGGGAAATCCCTCTTGATCTAATTAAATGTATCTTTATGTAAAATGTTTATATAATATGCCAACTTCTTTGGATTTATGTTATGAATTGTGACCATCAGTAATATATATGTTGAACATTGATCACATGATTATTATAAATATTGGGCTTTAACAAGTAAAATTTACTTAGAAAAAGGAAGCATTTGACTCATCCAGTAGATATAACCCATTCAATTCCCATTTTTTATAGCTCAAAAAGATGGTGGCGTCATTGGTATTTTCTCTTGACCAAGCTCAAGCAGATATTGAACACGTTAAGCTTCAGTATAACTGCCTATGGGAGATGTGTAAGTTGATTGAGATTACCACACGAGCGATCTTATTAGAGCCACACCAAGAGTCTTTCACCATTTGAAACCTCACCCTTCGGTCTTATGAGGTCGTTTTAAGGGGTTATTTTACAAGACCATAGTACTATGGTTATGAAAATGTTTTTTGAATATGATAATGGATATAATTTCATATTATTATTATTACCTTGTATATCGTTTTTAAAGCACCAATAGTCTTTTTAGTTAATGTTCAACTATGAAATCCATTTTGATGAATTGATGTATTTTTTAATTAAATAATATTTTAATAATATATTATTATTATTAAAATAAATTTTATTAAATATAAATGATTGTATAATTTTATCAGTTCAAATGTAATTTTTATTTAGATTTGAAAGCCATCTTTGTTAAAAAATATAAATTTTTAATAAATGTCGAATTTTAATTTTAAATTGAAAATTAAAATATTTGGGAAATTAATCAAATAAAACGAATATTACTTTTCAATCAGAATTTTGAAATTATTCAATGGTTAATTTTTCATAATTTTCTGAGACAGTCATATTTTTGGGTAATAATTAAATATTGTTTTAATATATAATGTGTTTTATGACATCATAATGGCCCAATAGTGATTTAACAAAATACTATAAACATTATGATCAGAAAATATATATTTTTCCATTAATATAATGTGATTTTGGGTTTGTTTGAATTATTTTACAATGCTTTAGTTGACCCTTGAAGACTTATTAAACATTATGTATTTTTAATTTGTTTTCCTTGGGATGTGGCTCACCTCGACATAAAATCCACATAAGCTACCCCTTATTTTAAGATGTTCGGACATTGGCCATTTAAAATACTCTTTTCCACTACCCATTGGGAAAAACCATGGGAAAAAAACATGGGTTGGTTTGTGGTTTGGATTAGTTTAATGTGAGGTGTCCCAAACCAAAATAATAAACAATTCCCAATTCTTTCCCATATAAACCCTCCCAAGATTACACATAATACTCACTAAAATACTTTAGAGTTTGTCCAACCTCTACCATCCTTTCATTAAAATCTACCCATGGTTCCACAAGCTCCCCAGAAGCCTCTTTCATGCCTTTGAAACCACACTTCCAAATAAGGTTTTTTCTTCCTTTCTCATTTTTTCCAATATTATTTAAATTATTATGACATTTTAATTTCAATTAATAATGTTGGGGTATGGTTTCACACCTACCCCATACCGCCATATTTATGTTTTAATGATGATATCCCCCTTTCTCTCTCATTAAATGCCACCCATGTATGCCTGTTACTATGCTGATATTCTGAAAGGAATTTCTCTCTTCTCATTTACATTCATGCAATTATTTTGTGTCATGAATCTAAATGCCATTATATTTTTATGTAAATGTATCTATAAGACCCCTTCATGTCCATGTAATGTAAATATTATGAGACATCCATTTCCTCTCTCATCAACCTTTTTTATGATTTCTTATTTCACGCAGTTATATTTTCGAAATTGCATCGCGCTTTTCCAAGCCAAATTCAATGTTTAGTGAATACCATGCCCATTTATCTATCAATGGTATTCACCTTTATGACCATATTTTTATTGTTTAAAGTGTTACATCTATGTATTCCACATTCGTTTATTGGGGAATAATTGATTATGTTGAATGATTCAATGTTTATGGATCCAAGTGGAAAAGTTATGCAAGAAATAAAATATTTAAGAAGGGTTCACCCTAATAGCACTCCAAATCATTTGGTAGTGTATAGTATCATTATATGTCATGTGAAATGGGTTTTTACCCATGCTAATGGATATTCAATGAGGGTTTACTCGTGGTTCATGTGCGATGATAGTTTACTCATGCTTTATGTGCAATGTGCCTCGGCTCATTCTAATTACATGTTAAGTGTTGTTCCCACTTTTCCATGTTATGATTATCATGCTTTGTCATGCCTTTATGTTTATTCTTATCTTGTTCTCTATTGATATACCTATTGTCTATAATTTATTGAATTCCTCATGTTATTCCATAATTAATTCCTTATTAAGATTTATATATCACCCTTTTTTATGCATGTCCCCAGGTTATCCCATGAAATGCTATGAACGAGAATATATTGTTGTCATGTAAAGGAATTTTTAAATAATGATGTTTTTCTCGTGTTTTATTTTGTTATTTAGTGATCCTATTCCCCAATGACTCTATAACTCTCAATCTCTTACATTGTATCAAATGATATTTATGTCATAAATTATGTTTAATTGTGTAATAATAGATCAGGGTTATCATAGTTGGTATCAGAGGATAGGTTTATTTATTTTTGGGATTTTGATTATAAAACCCTAGAAAACCCATAGAGATTAGACTATGTATAATAAAAACATCCCTATGTTTTGGTGAGTATTTATTATTTTTTTATCAAGAAAATACATCCCTATTTGGATACGAGCAGGTAGAGGCCGCTCTGGTATAGATGTATCCTAAGGGTAAAACCCGGAAACAACACTTTGACATAGACTTGAACATGAACCGGTTTGTGACAACGGGCCTTGATGCACTCTTGGTTATGAAACACCAAGGGATGTGATTTGGTAAATTTGAAAGCTTACTATGAACCATTATTAAGGGACAAAAAATGCCCTATGAATATATGATAAAAAGTAGATCATGGATAATATAGACTGAAGCCAATAGATTCATATTTTAAGGAATTAAAATTTATTTATAAGTAATCAGTTTTTTCCTTGTATTACCCTTTATGTGTTAACCCTAAAATACCTTTTATTCGAGCCAATGACTTGTAATAGGAGGACTTGGGCTAACAACCGATGTGAAGATCAATGTGATGACTGTACTAATGAGATACCCTATCCAATGAGAGAGGGAATTTCACACTATTTCACATTTCTCTCTCAACTAACTCATGCTTTGAATTGAAACATGGGTCACGTGGAACATGAACCCCCAACCCCCCCCCCCCCTAAGAGGGAACATGTTTCTATCGATAGCTTCATGATACAAAGTCCTCCTACTTTTAATGGATCATATGGTCCCTCAATTGTAGAACAATGGATCAACTACATTGAAAAGATCTTCTCCATCCTTCAATGTTCTGAATAGGGGAAGGTTCTCCTATATTATTATTTTATGGAGGGTGAAGATGATCAATGGTGGATGTTGATAAAAAATAAAAAGCCTGAGGAGGAGATCAAGGCCTTGAAATGGAAGTATTTATAGAAGATGTTTTCCGATAAATATTTTCTGTGCACCCTCCATCTTATGATAGAAGTGGACTTCCATTCCCTCAATCAAAATGATGATAAATATGATGGAGAATATGAGGAAAACATCACAAGGCATGCACAATATGCTTCTGGATATTTAGTTACCCCAAAATGTTAGGTTGTCCGCTTCTTTGGTGGGATGAAACCTAGCTTGAAGAAATCACTGGCGATTCGTGACTTCGATAGCTATAAGGAAATTGTCTGATGTGCCCTCAATGTCAAAATAAATATTGGATAATCTCAGGGGTATCATGGAGATATTAAGTGTATGATGTACTTAAATTCTAGAGTTTCGATGGATAAATCCAACGTTGTTAAAAAGATCCATTACCCCACTTGCCAATGGTGCAGAAAAAAGCACCCCAGAAATTTCCTGAAGGGGATAAGGAAATTATTTAGGTGTAGAAGAGAAAGGCACCTGGATATTAATTGTTTGAAATAATGACCCACAACTATGACATAGGAGATGAACACTCCATTCGAACCTCAAAGCGTGGTTCATTTCTACAACTGCAAATAACTAGGTCATCTTACAAATGAATTCCCTAAGACAAGTGTTTTTGGAGGAAACCAACAACCTCCAAGGTAGTAAGGGAGATCTTTTTCCATCACCACTACTGAAGTGAACCCTAAAATGAAATTAGTGATAGTTATGCTATATATTTTTCAAGAATACTGAACATACATTTTGATTCAGTTTTTATGAATTGGTTTATATCTCGAATGTTTAGTAAAACAATCCCAGCACCACCATAAATAATTGATGTGAAGATGTCAATGAGTACGGAAAATTAGGAAATCATTTAATCTCATGAATATAACTCCCCATCTATCATAATCCATGGATTAAACATCCTAGAAAACCTCTTCATACTACCTCTAGATGAATTTGATGCGATTATTTTCTTGGATTGGATTTCCATATATAGAGCCAATATAAATTATCAGGAGAAGGAAATCACTCCCCATGTGAATAATCGACCCCCGATTATATACATGTTAAAGGTGGAAGATTAATCTTCAATAGATCCACCATCTCATGCATGAATATTATTTCCCTATGAGAACGTGTATCTGGATCAGATGATTGAGTCCACGGAAGAAACCATCCATGAAGACATGACTATTGTGATGAAATTCACTGAAGTGTTTCCCGAGGAATTGCCTAGTCTTCCTCTTAGAAGAGATGTTGAGTTATCAATTGATCTTATACCTGGTACATTGCCAATATCCACAACTCTGTATAGAATGGATGTTAGGGATATTGAGGAGCTGAAGAAACAACTATAGAGGAGTCTAGATAAAGGGTTTATATGCTCATGTGCTTCACTATGGGGTGAACCAGTACTCATCATCTTGAAGAAGGATGGGTCAATGCCCCTTTTCATCAATTATCATGATCTCAACATAATCACAATAATGAACAAGTATACTCTCCCTCGAATTGATTAATTCTTCGATAAGTTTGATGGATCACAATAATTCTTCATGGTCGATTTGTGATTGAGATATTATCAAGTAAGGATGAAGAAGAAAGATATCACCAAGACTGCTTTTTGTGCAAGATACTAGCACTATGAATTCATAGGAATTCTTTTAAAACTCACTAATGCTACAGCAATCTTCATGGACATGATGAATAGAGTCTCTAGAGATTACCTCAACACGTTTTTAGTAGTCTTTATAGATTATATTCTGATATACTCCAAAACCAAGGTGGATCATGAGGAGAATCTAAGAACAGTACTAGAGACCTTGCAGAATGAGCTCAATGCAAAGTGTAGCATGTGTTAGTTCTTGTTGAAGGAGGTCTCATTCTTGGTCCATATCATCATAATAAATGATATATCTATTTATCACTACAAAAAAAATGAAATTTAGAGACGGTTGAGGCCAACATCATTAATAGATATTTGTAGATTCTTAGGGTTAAATATATATTATCGATGATTTGTGAGAAATTTCTCAGGATTTTCCAACCCTATTACCAAGCTATCACAAAATGGGGTAGAGTTTTCTTGGAGTGATGAATGAGAAAAATGCATCAAATAGTTAAAAAAGGAGGCTTACCAATGCGCATGTTCTCACCATACCCACAAGTGGAGAACTTTTACGATATTCAGCAATTCTACAAAGAAGGGCATTGGATCTATGTTGATGAAAAATTACAAAGTAATTGACTATGTTTTAGTGTAATTGAATGTTCATGAACAGAACTATCTAACATATGACCTCGAGTTGGTTGTTCTGATCATTACATAAAAAATTTGGTTGTACTATCTCTTTGGGGAGAAGAGGGAAATATATATGGACCACAAATACCTCGAGAATATATTCACACAGAAAAAATTGAATTAGCGCCAACAATGATGGTTAGAGCTGACCAAATACTCTGACTTGTCAATCCATTACCACCCTTGGAAGGCGAACAAGGTGGAAAATTCCCTATGTATAATGGACCTTGTGATTCTATCATTGATGATAATTGAAAAGAATCCAATCTTATTAGATTTGATGAAGATGGAAATGGGAATAATAAAGAAGGGAACATCATCAATACTTTCAAAAATTATTGCGGAAACGTCACTTTCAGAAAGAATAATGGATGCTCAAAATGATGATCTAGGAAATCAAGAAAAAATTGAATGCTATTTGAAAAGGGATATCCCCATAGTTTAATTTTAATGAAGAATGAATTATGATATTTTTGAAAATAATACGTGTTCCATAATGTTAGGATATGAAGAAGGAACTTTTGTATGATTCACATAGTTCAAATTTCTCCATTCATCCAAAAAACACAATGATGTATCAAGATCTCCAAGAGAATTATTGGTGGGATAATATGAAGAAGGAAATCGCTAAATATACATCAATGTGCCTGGTGTGTCAGTAAGTGAAGGAAGATAAGTAGATGTCTAAGGGGATGATGCAACAATTTCCCATATTGGAATAGAAATGGGATAACATCACCATTGATTTTGTCACTGGGCTTCTAATGATATCCAAAGTAAATAATGCATTCTAGGTTTTTGTGGATCTTCTTATAAAGGCAGTACACATCATTGGTATTAGTGAGGATTTCCCATTAGGTCAACTGGCACAGATATACATCAAAGAAGTGGTAAGGTACATGGATTACCATTATCTATTGTCTCCAATAGAGATCCAAGATTTACCTCGATGTTTAGGAAGAGTATTCTAGATGATCTGAATACTAAACTGAACTTCATTACGGCCTATCATCATCAAACTGATGCACAATTTGAGAAGACTATCCAACTACTTGAGGACATGTTTAGAGTGTGTTCAGCGGAAATTAAAGAAGGATAAGAGTAACATCTTCCTCTGGATGAGATATCATATAATAACAGTTTCCACTCGAGCATCCAAATGGCACCATATGAATCCCCTTATGGGAAAATGTGCAGAACATCGGCGTGTTGCGACGTGGTCAGTGAGGGTAAGCATCTTGGACCAAATATTATTAATAAAATGGTTGTTATGGTGAAAACAATTCAGCATAATATCCTGGAATCCTAGAGTCAATAGAAGAGTTATGCAGATAACCATCTATGAGAATATGATTTTAATGTTTGAGACATGGTATTTCTATGCATATCTCAATGGATGAAGGTGATGAGTTTTGGGAAGAAATTGGAGTTATGTCCAATGTACATCGGCCCCATCTAGATTCTTGATCATGTTAGGGCTGCGACCTACCGAATAGCACTTCCATCGACAATGGACAAAGTACATGTTGTAATTCAATTATCCCTTTTAAGAAAGTACATACCTTGAGCCTTCTCATGTACTCTTTTTAGAGGTGGTACAATTAGAGGTTGATATTTTATATGAGGAGTAACCATTTGAGATCATAGATCATAGAGAAATTTTTTTAAGAAATAAGACAATGCCCCTTATCATGGTATTGTTGCGAAACCACATGTTTGAAGAAGCATTATGGGAATCAGAGAAAATTATGAATCTGAGTTACCAAAATCTATTCAAGTGCGGGAAAATGAAATTTCGAGTGCGGAAATTTTTAAGGGGGGAGAATGTAACGACCCAAACTTTCATTAATGGAAATCCCTCTTAATATAATTAAATATATCTATTTGTAAAAAGTTTATAAAAAATGTCAAATTATTTGGATTTATGTTAAGAATTGTGAAAATTTCTAATATATCCATTGAAATGTGATCACATGATTAGTATAAATATAGGTCTTTAACAAATCCAATTTACTCAGGAAAAGGAAGCGATGGACTCATCCAATAGACATTCCCCATATGAAGCCCATTTTTCAGAGCTCCGAAAGGATGTGGCTTCATTAGATTTCCCTCCTGACCAATCTTAGCTACGAGATTAAACACGTTAATCTTGAGAGGAACTACCGACAAGGGAAGTGGAAGTTGATAGGGATTTACACCAAGGCAATGTTATCTGATCCACCCAAAGAGTCTGTCACCATCGTACACCTCACCCTTCAATTTAATGTGGTCATTTTAAGGGGTCATTTATCAAGACCCTAATAATATAGTTATGTGCATTATTTTTTATATAACAATGAATATAATTTTATTTGATTATTTTTACCTTGTAAACAGTTTTTAAATCACAAATAGTATATTTAGTTAATGTTCAACTAAAAAATTAATTTTGATGAATTAAGCGATTTTTGAAATAAATAATATTTTAATAAAATATTATTATTATTATTATATTAAATTTTATTAAATATAAATGAGTTTAAAATTTAATTTATGCAATTATAATTTTTATTATGGTTTTAAAGCCATTTTTGTCAAAAACCAGGAATTTTTGATAAATGTCGGTTTTTATTTTTTACGTGAAAATTAAAATATTTAGATAATTATTTAGATAAAATTAATATTATGTCATGAATCAGGACATCAAAATTATCCAACGGTGAATTTTTCATAATTTTTTGAGATAGTAAAAAGTTTTGGTAAGAATTAAATACCATTTAAATATATAATGTGTTTTCTGACATCATAATGAAAAAATAGTGATGTAATAAAATATGAATAACTTTATGTTTTTCCATTATTGGTTTTACCAATAATATAATTTGATTTTTGATTTTTTTGATTTATTTTATAAATCTTTGGTGGACCCTCCATGACTTATTAAACATTTCTTCTTTTTAAATTGTTTTCCTTTAGAGTGTGACTCACCTCCACACTTGCAACCCCATTATTTTAAGATGTTCAGACATTGGCCATATTAAATATGTTTTTTCAATCCCCATTTTAAAATACCATGGGAAAAAAATATGGCATGGTTTTTGTTTTTGATTAATTAAATGTGAGGTGTCCCAAACCTAAATAAAAAACAATTCTATCTCCTTTCCTATATAAACCCACCAAGATCCCACTTCCTCATCACTCAGAGCCTTTTGAGTTCATCCAAACTCTTCCCTCCTTTATCTAGAATCCTATCGTGGCACTACAAGCTCCCAATAAACCACTATCAAGCATCTCTCAATCCTTTAGAAGCACAATTCCATGTAAGGGTTTTTCTTCCATTCTCATTTTTTCCAATTTTCATTTAATTGTTATGCCCTTTTAATTTCAAATATAAATGTTGGGGTATGGTTTCAAACCTCCCCCATAATTCCCTATTTTTGTTTGAATAATTGAACACCCCTTTCTCTCTTATTAATTTCCTTCTTTGTACACCCGTTACTATGACGAAATTCCAAAAGGAATTTTACTCTGCTCATTTACATTCAAGCAATTCAATTGTATCAGGAATATAAATTCCATTACATTTGATTGGACATGAATCTATATTACCCCCTTACATTAAATGCCATGCAAATATGATGTTACCTCCTTTTCTCTATCATCATCCCCTTTATGAGTTCTTATGTCAAGCTATTATGTTACGGAAATTAGACCATGCCTTTCCAAGCCAATGCAATTGTGAAGTGAATACCATACCCATTTTTCTATTTAGGGTATTCAACTTTATGAACATTTAATTATTGTTTAATGTTTTTCATGTATTTATTCAACATTTCTTTATCATAGAATAATTGATTTTTTTGAATGATTCAATGTTTTATGATTCATGTGGAACACTTTTGCATAAAGCTAAATGTTTAAGAAGGACGTGCCCTGATAGCGCTTCAATAAATTTGGTAATTTATAATATCATGATATTTCATGTGAAATGGGTGTTTAATATTACTAATTCAGGTGAAATTAGGTTTTACTCGTGCTTCATGTGAAATGAGGGTTTACTTATTTTACATGTGCAATGAGCCTTGGGACATGCTTATTCCATGTTAAGGGTTGTTTCCACATTTCCATGTTATGATTATCATTCTTTATCATTCCTTTATGTTTATGCTTCTCTTGTACTCTATTTATATACCTATTGTCTATCCTTTATTATATTTCTCGTGTTATTCCATGATTAATCCCTTTCTGGGATTTATTGCTCACCCTTTTATATGCTTGTACTCTGGTTATCCCATGCAATACTAAGTACGAAGATATGAAGTGGTCATGTGAAAATTGTTTTCAATAATGATGTTGTTTTTCATGTTTTATGTTGTTATGTAATGATACTAATCCCCAAAGACACCAGACCTCTCATTCTCTTATGTTGTATCAAATTATTATTATGTATTAAAATATTATTATTTATGTAATAAAAGATCTAGGTTGTCATATGCCACCACTTTAACATCACAACCCCATTCATGAAAACTTATGCACAAGAAAACATTTGAAAAACACTTCAAAAACCCTGAGGAACACTAGTTCACCTATAATTTTTTATACAAGCCTTTCCACATTTTAGGAAAAAACTTCAACTCTAAAACTATTCAAAATGGGGATTTATGTTTACAAACCCAAATACGTTTACTAAAACATTTTCAAATCATTTATAAAACCATGTTGAAGGGTGAAATGCCAAATATCCCCTCCAGAAAATGATTTTCCAAAACAACACACCAAAACCGCTTCTACATATGAGAATCCTAATGGGCTTTTATGTTCCAAACACATGCCCCAAATCATCACAATTCCAAACATGAATTTACTATTCCAAACTCACACAAATCATGTTCCAAGGACATATAATCCAAAACGCGATGAACACATTGAAAACCACAAACTCCCAATAGTAATTAAGCAACCCTTTTATCCAAAACCCCATTTTAAGTCTTATTTAGTAGACACCTAAGGGAGGAAACATTGTTTGAAAACCCAGAGTCATTTTAGAAATCATGATTTTGAAAAATAAAATTATTCATGTCTCATCTTCATTAGAGGGAACATGTATGTTTGATCATAGTGCACCGATAGAATATCCAACATCCATTAGCTCACCGTTCATCCAAGAAACCCTTTGAAAACCAAATCTATCCATTCATTATTTAAAAGATCACAACCATCATATTTTGTTTCCATAAACCCCTTTCAAGGACCATTAAACCCAGCTATCAAGCCACGCCATTTCCAAATTACACACACAAAACAATTTTCACAATCAAATAAGCTATATAACATAACATAAGAGTTATGAATTTCATAAAAGACCATATTACACTTTAAAAAATCATGTAGTCTTAAAAAACCACCATATGTTCCTTAAACCTAAACATTTCACAAAAATCTCTTTAGAAATTTTTTTAACAAAATAAATGACACCAAATAATATTTTATATCAATAAAATGACTTTAATAGTGGTGAGAATAAAATTTGAGAATAAAATGAAAATGTTAATGTTCCGATGGATTACTCTGGAAAAGAAATGTATGATTCGACTACCTCAAATCATGTGTGGATGGAGTAAAATGTCGAGGTGGGGGAGATCGATTCCCCATGAGAAATCCACACAACCTAACCATATGAAAAAATACCAAAATAATACAAACCTAATCCTAGGGTTTTCCCAAAAGGGTTCGATGACAAGAGGGAGTGAAGAATGGAGAGAGGGAAAATAGAAGTAGAGAAATGGGGAAGATTTGATGTGGAAACACAAACCTTTGGTGATAAATCTCCCAAAAAAATGACCCAAATTGATGGAGAATGAATGGGGAGGTGACTCTGGTCGATGCCCTACTAGTAAGGATTCATATTGGTGGTGGAATAATTTAAAATGGGGCTCCAAATAAAATTTATTAACCGCACATTTTGTGGAACAATTTTGCTGCTTGATTTTTCAAATCTTGCCCAGACCGTGCGAGGGTACTGGAACCTTCTGCCAATTTTCATGGTTAGGTTTCATGGTTTGGAGAGGCCAGGCTCAGACCATGTAACCCCTAATATAGTCTAAAAAACCAAAAATTAGACCCCCAAACAATGGGGATGACCCACCCAAATATCCTTGAATGTTTTAAACACAATATGAAGACATTGAGGGAATCACAAACATCCCAACATGCAATTTTATTCCCACAAAATTTATAATAAAAATGAGTTGGGTTATAAGAAAACAAATAACAGTAAAAAAAATGAATTTTATTGGACACCCAGCCGAATCCTCAACTGAATTTTTCAACATTGATAAGTAAATAAAAGGAAAGAGTACATGAGGTCAGTGAGTGAAAATTCTCCCTACCACAAACACTTTTTTCTCCAACAAATTCACTAAGCTAAAGATAACCACAATTCGAATCCGTGACCAATCAAAACCAACTGAACATAAACCCGAAGGTGACTATTCATTCTAAAAGTCACACCCAACTGATCATAGGGTTATCCCCACCACAAGATCTCAAATAATATTAAAAACATTTAAACACCAAACAACACCCACAATGATACTAGGGACAAGAGATTTCAAAATTTAAAATTTATGGATATATCACTATGTTTGCATGCACTATTTACCAAACTGTTTGTTAACATTGCATAAGAATCTTGAAGAATGAGGGCACCCCGTATGGCTAGGACACATAGTTTCAATACCATGTGAAAATCATGAAAACACTACTTCCTAAAAATGACCCCAAGCCCCATGTTTTTTAGACCTACTTCACAACCATGCACTAGTTGTGAAGTTAGATCTATTTTCATGGGCAGGGAAACACAGTTTCGACTAATCATTAGTTAACTGTGTGATATATATATTTCAAATGGAATAATCTCCCAAAGACTCCAGAAACCAAATTTTTGACCAAGCTCAAACCCGAACATCTATGTAAAAATTGACACTACCTCTACTAAAACAAGGATCCACCAACACGAACCAAACCCACATCACATCAATTATAAATAGATCAAACATCCCCAAATGCATACTATTGAATGTTAAAATAGAGACAGACATACAAAAATATATGTCACTATTAAAGGAGAATGAAAATTTTCAAAGGCCACATTCAGAAAGACTATACTACTTGGATCAATATTGAATAATCCCATAAAACAACTACAACAAAATTATTAACTTATAAGAGCAGGAAGAAATGAACAAGGAAACATTAAACATTATTTCACAACACGTAAATAAAATGATGGGTGGGGTTTCACACACCCCATCACTCCTAAATATAAACGAGCTTCACCCCGAGGTATGTGGTCGGGGCTCTTATGGTTGAAGAAACACTTTCCTCACAGTCAGGTCTTTGCATCCACTGGCCACATCTAATTCTTTGAAAGACAATTCCTATTGTACGTATCTTGATGACCCAAATAGAAACAATGATGGAAGGTCTTGGGAGGTATATGACATGATGGCTTAGAATTCCCGAACCAGCCTTTCTGAGGGAACAACTGAAAGAGTTCTGTAGAACTAGATGCTAGAAAAAATGAAGATAACTTCTTGTAGAAGGTCCTTATAGCATGCACTCCATTCCAGATTTGGATCCTTTACAAAATCCAACCACCACCAGTTTCTTTCTGAACTCACACGAAGATATGATATCCAAACTCTAATGGTCCAAAACTGGACCCTTAATGAAACCTAAGACCCAACAAACACTAACACCAATGAGGGTTCCCAAAACTCGAAGGAATTATCTTCTTCCATCAAACTATATCTTTTTGAGCCCAAACACCTCGAAGGAAACATAATATCGAAATAGAACCAAAACCTATTCATGAATCAATGGAAATTCCGGGGACATTTATTGGTGGCATACATCCAACAATAAAAAAGAACAAAATCATAAGAATCATCGAGCCAAATAAATACCATCACAATTAAAATACTTTTTTTCTCAAAAGCACAGTTTTTTCCCCTTTAATATTCAGAACTGCGTCATTCCAAGGCCATATTTTAAATACAGCCGCATTTTTTGACAATGAAAATACTCTTCTAAGGGAAAAATTGATTTAAAAAACCTCTATGTTCGAAAAACACACCCATGGAATCCTATGATCCCTCACATTTGTGTCATTCTCTTTCCAACCACAATTTCAACGAACAAGTTCCCCCCACACAATTTTCATATCTACCCACACTCATGTGATCCACCATAAGGAATTCCAAGGTTCACGTATATTCCTTCCTCATCAAGACACAAAAAAAATTCAATTCCAAAACACCAAATTACCTGTTTAAAACCATATGAGGGAAAACAATTCAATTAAAAATCTATATTCATTTACAATTATCATTTTCATTTTCAAGAACACATTTTCACCAACCAAAATTAAAATGAAGCACAACATACAAGGAACTACAGTAATGATGAACTTGAAGTTATGCTTAACCTGGAAACATAGTAGTGAGCCACGCCCCATGAAATCATCATCGAATATGATGGTCTCAACCATGCACTCAGACTCCACATGGGTCACTAATCCATGTGTGGTCACGACATGACACTGGCATGCCCCTATTTATTTTCCACAATCCCAAAACTAAATAAAAACACTCATATCCTAGACCACCCATGGAAACTATGGTTTGATTGGGAAAGGGTGCATGATGCCCTTCCCTTACATACCTCCCATGTCCTGAAAGCCTAAATCTCCATCTACCAAACACCCTTGGTAACAATAACCACATATGATACCATTTTATCATGAAGCATCATGGGTCGACCCAGAACCGGTAACCCAAGATAGTCTGTGGCCTGGCCCAATTGGCATTCCCAATCCCCATGGGCTGATAACTAGTTTTGGGAATCAAAACATACACTATAGAACAATTTTATACTAAAAAAATAGAACCAAAATAATTTCTATAACTAAACTATCCATGAGAACAAAAAAAATATCATAGAAAAATAAAATGTTGGTCCAGATACATGATATAATTGAACAAACAGAAACAAATAGGAAAAAAAAAAGAAAACTATGCCACATAACTATGATCTCCATGTGACTTCTTGGTCTCCTCCATCCACAAGACCAACCTAACTCCATCACTAAAAAGCTATACCAATAACATAAACAAAATCTGGACATGCAATGAAAAGATTGGACATGCATGACCTCCAAAATGGTCGGTAGGGATGCCAAAGATCACCAATAAATCCATGATTTTCCATTCCCAGATCAATAAATTATAAAAATTTTGAAATATCGTTACAAATTTATGGTTTCAATGGCTTAAATAATATAACATTATTTTTCTATTTCAAAATACAACACATAATACTGATCATTACCAAAACTAGATTCTATTTTATAACCAAAAACTAAAAACAAAAAATACTAGTAACAATTATAAATGGAAAACATTAGATGAAAAAATGATTCAATGAATTCCACATTAAGATAAAAACACATAATTTTAAAATTATCATCGAAATATACTATATGTCGACTAGAGGTGAAATATAGTCACTGAGTACTAGTAACGGGAAAACCCCTATGCTCTAGCTAGCTGTGGGCCCAAAGTTCATCATATCTCGATGTAAGAGTAACCATAAAAACATTTGTTCTCATGACAGAGCCACTAATAGGGAATATACCCATAACCTAGTGGTCCCCAACATCATCATCATAGATTAGTTAGTGTTTTAATCATCAAACATTCTACATGAATAAATGGGAAAAAACCCTAGAATCACTAGCATACTAGTACACGTCCACCCAAATAGATACTCAGGTTTCCATTTGGTTCTCAAACAAGTTCCACATTACATGATACCACATTCAATATACATTAACCAGACCAAGAATCGCATTATATAGGCCACCTCTTTCACATCACAATCCAATTTTGGAAAACATATGCACATCGAAACATTTACAAATCACTTTTGAAACCATGAAGAACACCAATTCATCAAGAATATTATAAACATCCCTATGCATATTTTAGAAAAAACATGCCAATATAAAACAACGCCAAACGAGCCTTTATGTAAAAAAACCAAAATTCATTTAACAAATAATTTCCATATCATTTCTTAAACCATCTTGAATGATGAAATTTCAAATAGCCCCGCAAGAAAATCTTTTTCCAAAAAAACACACATACAAAATTAAATAATTTCACATCACATTAAAAATTGAAATGTTTTTCAATACTGATAGTGTACGTATCAATGAAATAATAATGTGTTTGGAAATATGAATTATGACACAAAAATGTTCTATTATCTAAATTTACTACCATACCTATGGTTGAATTTTATATAATTAATTTTATAAACTAGATATCAAAATTATAATTTAATATTTATTTCAATGAGAAAAATATTATGTTCTTGGTGAAAATGTGGAATTCTATATCATTAGAGTGGATAAATCATCAATAATGTCTTATATATAAAAATCCTAGTATATCTTTGTAAAGATATTATAGGGTAATAAGTGAAAAAAAATTGGTGGATAGAGATGTCATTCGTGAAATTTATAATGTATCTATATAATAGGAATATACTAATTTTTTTGTTGAGGAAATGCATGGACATCTAATGGAGCATGATGCTGAATTTTCTATTTTTTTATCCATGATATAAGATAAATATCAAGGACTCCCTATATAGTTGAAATATTGGATATATTGTAAATGAAGACACAACATGTGGGTTTGTGTTATAAGGCATTAATCCAGTATAGTATCATACAATTATGAGCCCATGATAATTTCATTACGAATAAATTTGGATCCATGAGGATATGTACAAATTATAGGGTTATCAATGCTGTTATGGTAAAAAAAATATCCCCCATATTCTATTGATGGAAAATATGATCAATATTATAGAGATAAATATTTCTAAATGATTGAACATTGTTTTTGGGTAACATAAATAGTAACTAAATAAGTATATATTCCAAATAAATAGATCCAAATGTCCTATGTACATTAAGGTCTTATGACAATTTCATTTGGAATTACAAATGAACCCTCAATTTTTATATACATAATAAATTCGATATTGGATATCATCTTCAAGGATTAATTATGGAATTAATTGATGATATCATTGGTTATTCTTAGAGTTATGAGGTTCATGAGAGTCATTTGTGGATCAATCATGAGACTATTAGGAGAAATTATCTTTAAGGTAATTTTAAAAAGAGTGAATTCTAGCTCGATTATTTTTCATTTATTCTCTATATTATCTCGATGGAAGGATTCATATTTGATCCTATAATATTTTAGGTATTAAAATAATTCACCAAACTAATGAAAATAACTATGTTACATATAATTGTTGGGTTGGAATGTCACTATCATATATTCATCCTCCATTTTTACTAATTTTCTTTCCCATTAACCATGTAAAATTTAAATTTTCTATGTTCATATGTAAATAGACTGTGAAAAATGTTCTGAATAAATTTAAATTATTTGAGCTAATAATCCATTTTTGACCCTACGTTCTGAATATTATTTTAATTTGATATATAATTAAGAATTATTAAGGTAAATCATTGTGTAATTATGATAAATTATTATTTTATTGAATATATATCACGGTCGTTAGTGACACAACAATTGAACATTCCAATCCATGATTATGATTTCAAAGCTATAATAATTTTTTAGATGATTTAGATACATTATATTTATAGTGAATTAATTGAGATAAAAAAATACCATATGATCATAACATAAATATTTTCAAATAAAGATATCAATATGAAGAAAATTTGATGGATCATGTTTATCAAAGGATTTCATTTCTCGATAAAATTCCACAAAAGGATGAAAAATATTTTACAAGATGAATTTCATAGGAATGATCATGGATTTATGACCCAAATGAGTATATAGTGTGATCTTATTATTATATATATAATAAATATATATATGGGAATTATTATGGGTGGGGACAAATAAATCGTTTTTCATATGATTTTGTAGCTATATTTATTAGAGACGTGAATAGAATATCAATCAGATGATGATATTTTTAAGTGGAAAATTATACATATGAATGATGAGACATTTATAGAGCTTTTTTATAAATAAGGATTTAAAAAATCTGGGATAATATTATGTGTCCCATCACAACTTGAGATAATTTGAAAATTTTTGGATGACACATGTATCTCAAATTTCATTATACACCTAGGAAGAACCAACATGTAATTGGATTTGGGGGATCATATTTTAAAGGATAAAACTTAGTGGGAAATTATTAATTTTCTTTCTGAGAGATTGGTTTGAAAATTGATGAAGACTGATAGATATAATCATATTGAATTAAACAAACATATAACTACTAAAATGTAAAAATAGGATAAAATAACTATATAATTTGTCCCAAGACAACATGATATACCATGGAGGCATGAAACAATATTGATTTTTTAGACCACCTTACAAAATATGAACATTTATTCACTACAATATAATAATATCAACTTGAGTTCACATAGGGATCTATATTAATGATGTTATAAGAATTCATGCTTCATCAATTTTTATAGTCTCTGATCATGATCCCTAATTTACATTGAAATTAATGATGGGTAATCAGAAGGATCATTCTTCTGAGATTCATTTGAGTTATGCATATTATCCCTAAACTAATTGTCCGTCTGAATGGTCTTTTTAAACATAGGAACAAATTATTTTGTTTTGCTAAATTTAATTCCATGGTATGTTCGATCTTTAATTAAATTATATATATTTTTAATAATAGTATGTACTATTCATGTATTAAAATATTTTTTAATGAAGAATTGTATTCAAAGAGATGTCAAACTCCAACTTGTAGGAATTAAGATATTGAGAGGATACTCATGGGCCCAAAACATATAAATGATATTATGAAAAAGTTAATGAATATTCAACTACATATTAATGTATCTAAATGATGAAAAATATATTATGGCAATTTCAAGAGGGACTATATGGGATTCAAAGTGGGATATCACATTTTATTTAATTCATCTCAATAGAAGTGTGTCATAAGGACCAGTAAGAAGGGAAAATTGAGCCATATGTATATTAACGAATTTAAAATATATAAGGAATTTGGGATTTGTTTATCATTTGTGATTTTACCTAAATTTATCTAATGTATATTATGAGTTCCTTATATAAACGTTAATGAAATACATGCTAGACTCAACGTATGTTCTAAACAATGAAAATATACAATTAGAACCTCATCAATATTATGATGAAGTACCCATCTCGATTTTTGATACAAAATAACATGTATTCTGGATGAGAATGAATCGACTGGTATTTGTACTTTAGAGAAATAATAAAATTGTAGAAACAACATAAGAAGAAGAAGTTGTATTGAAGAACGACAACCTGCATTTTTTTAGATGGTAAAATTCATGAAAATTTCATGATAATAATTTTTTTTGTGTGGGAGAAAATAATACCAAATCCTAAATTATACTTTTTTAGAATATTATATTAATAAAAACATAATACAATAAAAATTAAAATACATCATGTACAAAAATTTATTTTTTTAGGATGAGTATCACTTTTCTTTTTCTTTGTCAAAATATTCCTATAACAATTTATAAAAAAATCATGAAATTAATATTTTATGAATACAACACTATATAAAGTTTAATTATTATATTTTTTATATTATTTAATAATATGTGTAATTATTTTTTTGACTATTAATTTAATATAAAAATAAATAATTACTATTAATTATAAAAAAGAAATATTTTTCTGAAAACTAATTACTTTTCATTAATATTTTTTAATAGGAACTGAATTACCATTCAAATTAAGTAAAGTAATATTTTATAATAAATAATATAAATAAAATTAATATATTTTTTTTATAAATATGTGAATTTAAATCAATATTGTAATTATTATTATTCATATATTTAATATATATTCATCCTATAATTATGGTTTTTTCTTCAATGCCTGTTTTTCGACACAAATTTTATGATTATTTTAAAATAAATTATTTTTAATTCAATGAGAAGATTTAATTAAAATAGATTTTGTATTTATAAATAGAATAATTATTAAAATATTATAATTTAATCATGGTTATTGAACAATATTAATTTTAAAAGTATAAAAACAAAATTACACTGGTTATGGTTCGGACATGTTTAACTAGTGGTTAAAACAACAAATATGGTTGAGTTCACAGGTTAAACATTTATTGTTGGGATGTATCTCTATATTAAATCATTATCCTTTCCTAATTTTTAATAAATTTTCATTTTCTGTCATTTTCCTTATGAATTTTTTTATTAAATATGATTCTTTTAAAAAATTTCATTTTCAATTTAAAAGAAGGCCCCGAACATATAAAAGTAAACCCCCAACTCTTGCATCATCAATCCAATATGTGATTATAAATACAAAACATACCAAAATATATCCACAAAACCATATCCACATTATAGATGGGAAGGTATTCAAAAAATAATAGCATTATTTTCCGAATGAATAGATCTATATGATGTTCTTATAAGAAAATTTAATCATGTTATGAAAGCTGATTCATTTTATTTATGTGTTTACCACATTATATATTTCATAATACATAAAATATAATAAAACCATTATCTACCTTATAATGATATTTTATTTCAATTATTCCAAAATAATTAGCAATATTATTACCAAAATTGGAATGAAATCCATCTCTAGTGAGCACGGTGGACTAACACCACATGACCCATTGTAAATTGTTCCCTTCGCCAACTCACATGGATAGTCATAATGATTGATATGGAAAATATATTATACACATATGACATGATATATATATTATTAAACTAACTTAATACACAATTACATTCACAATTAGCCATTAATGGAATGATAATCTTTCTTGTGCGTACGTATGACCTATCATCTATACGAAGCGATATGATTAATATTCAATCTCCAGCTTTTTGTAATAGTTATAAAATTAATTTCATTGAGTAATTATAATATTAAAATAAATAATAATATTATTATGATGATACATATATAACCCATATAGAATAATATAAAATTCCCTAACAAATCAGATAAGATAAAACAAGACAATTGTCACACAAAACAATGAAATTAATGCAATATTTTTAACAAATAATCTGTATAATATTATGAGAGGATAATATATGATATTATAAATAATAGTTTTGTTATATTATAAATTAATAACATTTTTAAAATGAAAATTCTGTCCGTTATATACTTTTCAACCTAATGTTATCTTAAGGAATGAGAATTCATTTCAATTTTCATTCATTTGAGAAATATTTGTTTATATAAAAAATCTCACATTTATGTAGTGTATATACTACCTTTTTTCAATATAACATGGATACATATAAATTCATGAAATGTAATTTTTTAATATAGTATTACTGTATTTAGGGTTATAAATTGGAAATTATAAAATGGGTAAGAAACTATTATCCTAGATCGTTATCTTTCATGATTTATCTTATTTCCATTAAATGAATATTGGCATTTATCCATCATCAGATAAAATTAGTTTCTTCTTATACTAATATATAATTTTTTTTCATATTTTCTTCTATATTTTCTTCACTTTGGTACATATATCAATCCATGAAATGTTAAAAATAAATAACATATTTTATTTCTCTTCATAATGGATAAAAGTTTTATTCCATATCCACTATTTGAAAAAATATTTCAAAAAATTACATTAATTTAATAAAATAATGTTAATGCAATTTTAATTGATTCTAAACATTTTAATTATTTTTAAATTAAGTAATCTACTATTTTCATAATTTTATGTTTTCAAAATATCTATCAAAAATCAATATGATGGTTTTTTAATGTATAATGTTTTACAAGACATCCCTGCATCTATAACTATTTTACAGTAGTTAGCTTCTTCTACACATTTTCAATGGTCTCATAATGAAAAAAAAAATCAATGATTATTTTTATTCATCACATCCATAAACATTATTCATAAAAAGCAAATATTTTTATTGGAAAAATATATATTCCCTATTAATATATTGTCAACTATCATATATTAGTTAATAATTTGATAATTGAACTTCTCTAGTTGAAATAACATTCTTATAATAAGTTTTCATTAGAGAATAATATTTCATTTAAATATATATTGTCTTTGTATAATTAATATTATTATCATTGAAATCGTAAACCATTTGTTCATATGGTGATTACATTGAATTTTATTCTATTATTTTGGGAATATTGATAAAAATATATCCTTTAATCAATATTTTTTTTGGAAAGGGATATTATTTATAATCTAAATAAATAATTACATATATAATGAATTATTGAAAAATAATGTGATGTATGGGGATTATATTTTTTTACAACCAAGATTAATTGGTAGGTCTCATGAAAATAATTAGTTGGCCAAAATAAAAGGGATTTTATCCAAAATTTTAATTGTTTTTTTGAAGGGGTTTGTATGTATCAATATCATGATGTTGGAGATAATTATATCTAATACTAATAATTTACTTTATTTAATACGTATTTATCATTATCATTGATATTATTCGAAATGATAATATCCATGAATTCATTTTTTTCTCATCTTATTAGTTTTGTGGAAAATGTTTTTTGTTTTTTACCATTCTATATTGATTATGCTATATCAAATCATTATATTCATGTTATTAATTAACGGGAATATGTGATAAGGTATTTAATTATCCATAATGATTATTTTTTATTGATTGATCATGGTTTTCTTTGAACATAAACCTAAAAGATAATTTATGCACCCCATTGTTATGTTATCTTCCTGCATGATTGAATAATGTATCATTAACAAAATTTATGGATATTGGATTTTTTACTTTAAGTTTTTTTTCTATAATATAAATTTGATATAATGTATGTGTATGGATTTCCATGAAAAATAAACTGATTATTAATTTGGTATTTTACACCTTTTATATTTGATAATCAAATAATGCAGAAACTAAATTTAGGTAAAAAGATTCATGGATGTTACACACCACCATTTAGTGGTTCTACTAAAATAGTAGTTATAAAGGTAGGTATTAGTATCATTGAAAATATATTTCACCTTATTATGTGATTGGTGTATGAAAAAATTATTTGGGTAGATTATCTGGTGGAAGGTGAAGTAGATCAATGGCAGACTCAAATGAAGAATATGATGCATGATGGAGAAATTGAACCCATTAGTGGTATGAGAGTAATAGATTATTTTTCAATTAATAAATTTAGATAACCTGTTTTTTATGATGTATGACTTTGAAATATATAAATTATATGTTTAGGGAAATGCTCATAGGAAATAGGTGATTATGATGCCTAGTATTGTCATAAATATTTTTATCAAGATATTTAGAAAATTTTATATTAAAATAGGACCATTTTTTAGTAAAAAGGGTCTAAATCATAAAAGGAGACTCAAATATAAATTTTAATCCATTTTTAATGCATAATGTGAGGTTTATCCAATAAAAGTCAATAGTGGGTCATTGAGGGATATTTTTATAACAGAGATGTTGGGAGGTGTGTAGAAGAGATTAATTAATTCATTCATTCATTAGTGAAATAAAAATTATTTCTATCTATATGTTCCACATTATAGTGGGTTTAAAGTTATTACCCATAAACGTTTTACTACTTGGGGGAATATCCAACTTCTTCATTAGAAGATAATTATCATGCAATGATAAACCATCATATCAAATTGAATCATGCCGCAAAAAAAACATATCTTCCACCTAAATTTGTTGCATAAATATTCACTAATGCATAATTTGAATCTTATTAGGACTCATAATATGGGTATTTATAGTCCATTTATAAAATAATAAACTATATTGAAATAATTTTCTTTTATATAAATTTTTTGTGTCATTTCATGTACCAACACATCATATTAAATTAATTATTCAATACATCCTCATTTTGTCATTTTTATCACCTAGATTATTATTAATTTTTATTAATTGGGTATGAAATCATGGAGAATTATGGTCTAACACTTTTCTCTTGTGATTTTCCCAATATTTATTTTCACTCCATTTCATTGGCCTATGGATACCCATAATTAGAAGTTATCGAGTAGGATCAATAGGGACAAGACCCATGAATTCATTGAATTTTCACTTGTGATTTATGTAATTGTTATTTGAAAACATATTTGGTAGTCTCGTGGGATTAATGTGAATATCTCAGGGATTTCAGAATCTTTTGAGGCATCTGGAGGTATCCTATGTGATGATGATGTGTACGATCATCAAGAGACAGAACCAACACCTATTTTATGCCACCAGAGGGGTGGAAACGATGGCTGGAGGCAATAACCAATGATTTCTAGTATTCAAATGGTGAGATTCGTTAGGGAAGGCATGTATTTGGATCTTGTGGAGAATAAACATGTTTTTTAGAAAATACATGACATTCATAATGTACTAGGATGCACACATGGTCTGTAGTCCAAATATGGTTATATTTCCAGGGTTTTGAAAAATTAAAGGATGTTATGCTGGGTGGCTAAGACACTTTTTCTGAAGACACCCTAAGAATACCGTATTTGTGATATGATCACTTTGGTAATACATTTTGTAGTAGAACAAACTATGTATTTAACTATGTAGGAATGATAAATATTACAGAAAATATATAAGAGAACAAGGGTGGCCCCTAGGTGGCCGACACATGATATGTGGGTCTTGTTAATCAAATATATATTTACATGGGTAGATATTTGTGTACAGGAATGTGTACTAACTATTATTAGTGTTGGGAAAATGCTTTGTGGGTTCCATATATACCATTAACATCTTTCTCTTTGAAATATTCTATCACTATTAAATCCATTTTATGGATTCATGTTTTCCCTATGATTATCCCATCTTTACTATTTTCCCTATAAAATGAGACAGTTTCATTATCAAAGGACATTGAGATAAAATTTGATGATCTTGTGTGGGATGATTAATTATGTTAATCATGATGGTGATTGTGATCAATAATATCATTAGAGTGAAACACTCCCACGTATATAGGGCATGGTCCCTCTATCATTTCATCCATATAGGAAATCTCCTACTGTGATTGGAAAAGGGCCATCTAACTTTACAGTGGAACCCTCAGATTTGGATAGGGAATGGGCCATCTACCATTATAGATGAACCCTCATGATTAGATACGGAATGGGTCCACTTCAGTTGATTGGAACACCTTGATTGACTATGTCATCGGTTCCAAATTTTCTTCCGAGTGGAACCCTACTCCAGGAATGGAGAATGAGTCCTCTCACCCTGGAGTGGAACTCTCATTATAGGATAGGGAATTCATCATATATATATATATCATCCCTTGAGTTTTACCGCCCTATATAGTTAGGGTATGGTTCCTCTACCATTACAGTGGAATCCTTCTATGGAGTTATGGGCTAGGCCCTATATGGTTAGAGTGAAACCCTCTCACATAGTCCATGATTTTTTTCATCCATAAAAGTTGAAACTGACTATGAATTCAATGAATGGTTCCTCTACAGTTGGAGTAGAACCCTTATGTTCGAGTAGGGTGTTTCTCCTCCACTTAGATATTGTGGACCCTCATCATTTCATCACTTTGGCGTGGTGTGGTTTGAAATGGATTTTAATTCGAAAAAGTATGTGAGATGTTGTGCATCATCGACAGAACCATTAGAACTGATGATAGAATCATATCCTAAGATGATATAAGAGATGGAAGTCCCTGTTATCTATCTTTTGAGAAATTTTTTATCATATATCATTGTTTATTGGTTTATGATTCCATCTTACTATTTGTTGAGCAATTAAATTATATCACATCTCTTTCCACTAACCTCTTTATCTATATACGAATAATACTTGGTATGTATATACTCTACCTACACGGGCCATTCCTGTAGGTGTCATTTCTTAAATAGTTGACGTTCATGATAGTGAAGATTATATAGGATAATTGGGATTCCTTGGTACATTTGCCCATGTACATTGTTCAGGTTTTGGTGATCTGGATATGGGATCTATCAGTAGTTCACTATTTCATGTATTTTTAGGTTTGGACATCAATCATTATGGATGTTTGTTTTCCCCCATTTCATTTTTGGATAATATTTTTATACACTTCTACTCCTTATATGTTTTTCATGAATGATTTATTCTTCTTATGATGCATCTTTATATTATTCCTCAAAACATATTCATGGGGATGGTAGGGTGAATGTGCACAAGTATACTACGAAAAGGAATCCAAAATATTTTATATCATTCATTGCTTTCCCCCATCCCCTAGTATATGGAGGTTTGATTGGGGTAGTTGAGGTTTTATCCCTATTAGGCCACATTAGGTCACTTTTTTATCATATGCGTATCAACCTCAAGATGATGTATAGATTAAAGTCCTCATCGGTGGTTTGGATAGGACTAAGTAATATTGTGTAAAAGAGTCTCAAGTGTAGATTTGTGTCTCATGAAACAATTTTTTCAATAGAGGTCAATGTATCCATTCACTATAATCTAAATTCCTTCTTATTGACTCATCATATATTAACATTGGTTGCATGGATAAATGGTATATTAATCATACATTATTACCAATTTGATTTTTCTTATTTATTAATCTCCACATATACATATAATATCATATTTTGAAGGTATATCATAATTAATTTTTTAGGATTCCATTGAAAATATAGAAAACTAGGTTATTGATTCTGAATCATGATGTTGATCCAATGAATGATGAGGCCCTAGTTCAGGGGTTATAATGTAAGATTTCACATCCATGTGTGATGGAAACAAAACCCTCTATAGAGCACCAAATAGTTCCTTTGATGTAGTATTAGTATGAGTAAATACATTCTATACTATGTGTATTCTACTTCTAGAGGCCACTGAGGTTCCAGGGTGAGAAATTTTTCCATGAAGTAGAATATTGGATATACTCAGTGATCCTACTTTTCTAGTTTATATTGAAACTTGTCAATCCTATGAATTCAACAGATGTAATCCTTCTTCATTGAGATTATAGGTTTCCTTTGATCCAGTGACTAAAAATTATGATGACCCCTCACATCCATGGAGAAAAATCTAGAACAATCCTTTTGATGATTACTACCCCTAATGCATGCGACCATTTCAGATTTATGAACATATAGAGCTACAATTGGGACATAAGATAATTAATGAGTATGTCTTATGGTACACATACCTTATATGATATTCCATTGAAATTATTCTATACATATAATTTTGGGGGTGTGTATTTTTGGGAAGCATCCCCACAAATAAATCTATGTTTGTGTGGTGCCCGTATTCATTACAACAGATGATGGAGTGATGGAGATGACATTGGTGGTGGATATAATCACATCATAAGGAATACATGTAGTTGTAGAATGTAGTGAATTTAATTGTGTTGAGTCATATATAGTGTTTTGTAGGAATCAGTTGTTAGGATATTTACAGATAATATATTTTCTAAACTATACATGAACATGTTCTCATGAAAAATATGGACTGCACAGGGCACTAGGGCACCCTGGATAGTGGAAGTGCTTTGTATTAGATATGTTAGGTCACAGGGAACATTATTTCCAAATTCAATATGTTTAGGAGGGTAGGAAGATATCAGATAGATCACCATGGAAGAGTTAGCATCCTGATCATGGATATCCAAGGTGTCGCAAAGGTAGTCCCCATGAAGGTTGATAAGGTAGAGTTATATGTAGTGCTATAAGAGGAGGGATTTTTGTGGTCTATGATTTTATGAGATCCTTTATTCACCACCAAATAGTGTCCCATGTCTGAATCCAGGATTTGAAGGTTATAGCCATGAGAAGTAATAGTATATGGAGAAATAATACTCGGTGGCTCATGCGATGACAAGAGGTAAGATTTGTATATATTATTTAGTTTTTTAGAACCAGTAAAAATATGATACTTTTCTTCCATAGTTAGTTTACTTACGGTTCTAGTGAAAAAGATTCTATTTGAGGCTTTATGCAATCATTATTTCTCTAAGGTTCTAATGAAGAACACATATTTTATGTATTCTATTAATTAGGAGTGTTATATATTAATTAATATAGAGTGTTTACTGTGTAAACGTTTTATTAATGATGATACCTTAGGATGTCATATTGGGCATGGGATGGATCTATGTGGACTGATCCAATATTGATTGTAACCATAGACAAGTAAGATGCCTTCGTACTAATGAGAATATATTATCCTTTATTGGAGAGAGAGATCTCAGGGTAGGGTAATATGGTCTTGCAAGTAGGATGATGCAATCCCTCACCCATAGGATGGTAGATTTATCCCATTATGAGGTAGGATATATATAAATCTGTAATCATTAAAGCCTAAAAATATATTATGGATGACTTTGAAGATGTTATAGGACTATTTGTGAGGTGGGGACCTGATTTTATAATTGACATGAACCCCAAGACCCACAGTGATATCTTATATAGAATATTGGATGGAAATTATCTATATTTAGGTGTTTTTTTAAGATGGAAGACCTTCTAGGGAAGGGTTTCATTAAACCTAGTGTGTCTACTATGGTATATATAGTTTTGTTCATGAAAAGGTGAATTTTATTTTATATATTTGGGTGGATTTTCATCGCATAAACTACTGTAAAATATATAAAATATAAATATTTATATTTATTTATGTCCACTTGGAGTAGATGTGAAATTTGATTTGGATCTTGAATATTAATCAATGTTATAGATTCCACCAGTTCAGAGTTTTCTACACAAGTATTATGAAGATGAAATTTTATTATCCCTATAGTCACTATAACATCTTGGTGATGATGTATGGTGTGAAAAATTACCCTTCTATTATTATGGTTTTTATAAATTATATACTACATCTGTAACTGAACTAGTTTTCTATTATATTCTTTGAAAACATAATCATATACACTACATTAGAGGATGATAAAATAGAGAATCTAAAAATGGTCCTAGATTTTATTTATGATCAACTGATATATAGTATGCTCTAAAATTTCTAGTTCATGATTCAATGGTTTTACTTGACAATGAATTTAATTTCTATAAATTATTACATATAGAGATAGTAATAATTGATAGAATACCTTTTTGGGGGAAACCCAATAGAATATAAGAGGTGAATTTTTTTATAGTTTTGGTGGTGTACTAAAAAATTATTTTGGTAGATTCCATATGATTAAAGGTCAATCAACCACCCCAAAATGGAAATAGAATCTATTTACCTATGCAGAGAAGTGTGATAGAGCCTTAGAGGAGTTGATATTGTGGCTGATGAGTGCTCCTTTTATGGGACTACTATAGTAGGGTTTGTTGTATGTGGTATATTTTTATTCTTCATGAGAATAGATTGATAGTATGTTGATGCAGATGTAGATTGCTATAGAATAAGGGTTGAGGAATTTGAGGTGCCCTAAGAATAACTATTTGACACAAGAATATAGGTGGAAATGTTAGTCTTCTCTCCAAGGATATAGATGCACTATATTCCAGGATAGTTCTATGTTTTTTATTTATACCATTAGAGTGATAGGTATTTTTTCACACAGTGAGATTGGAACCACAAATAGAGGAACTGGTTGGTGTTCCTATATGACTATGACATTTATATAGTCTATAGTCCTAGTAAGGAAAATGTGGTGGTAGATTCCTTTATAAAGAGGTCCCATGCTCAGTTCTTGTATAAGGCTTCAATGATGTTGGATTCCTTGAAACTAAACCATGATGTTGATGAGGGTTTATATTTTTTATAGGACGATGTTGAATCCATTTCTAATCATTCATATATGAGATTCCCAATTGGGTGTCATCATCAATGAGGTCCTCTATTGCAAGATATCCTTACAAGAAACATCATATTGATATTATAAAGTATAAAAGTACATAATCTGTTTCCAGAGATCGAAGATGGACCTAGTAATGATATAAGAGGTGGTGAAGGGAGAGTTTCAAAAATATCCTTTTTTTGAATATCTCAGTGTAAGGAATATTTTTAGAGTTCATTAGTGGTATTTTTTCTGTGATTTCATGATATGGATGATGAAAAAATTCATGTATTGGTTCCTTAGATGTCTGTAGTTAATATATTATAATCATGTTATGGAAGGTTTGTTTCTACCTATTGAGATTGGGGATTGAAAATGGGGTGGAATTTTATTTAAATTTGTGATAGTGATTCTGTGGACAATGAAGGTCCACGATGCTATCTTGGTTTGATCGAATTACATAGTTAGTGCACATCTTTTTTATCAGGGAGAAGAGTTCAGTAGATATTTTTTAGAATATATACATACTTCATATCATAAAAATTGATGGGTATATCATGACTATTGTATCCGACCGTGATGTTTTTAATACATCAATTTTTTGTATAGGCATATATGAGGTATTCAACATGAATACGTGGATGAGTAAATCACATCACCGTGAACAAGATTATCCAACATGGAAAACAATCATGGTGATGGTGTATATTCTAAGGGCATGTGTGTAATTCTATATCAAGATTTTGGAAGAACAAATTACTTTTATGTGTTTTTATAGAATAATATGTACCACAATATTATTAGTACAATACCGATTGAGTCACTAATTAAAAGACCCTATAGGTGACCTTTATACTATACTAAGATTTGTGTGTAATATCAAGTTGGTCCAGATATGGTTTTGGAAATGATATATAAGTATTATATAGACACCTAGTTTACTCCTTGTATTACTTTTAATTATTTCTACATATATTTTTGGATCTACTTGCTGAGATGGAATTAAATTCTCATTCCCAGTGTTCCCAAAATTCATGTAGTAAAAATAATAAATAAATTTTATATTTATCTTTTCCAGATTTATCATGAGATATAGATAACTGTAAAATGGAAGATCAAATTTGATATCTAATCAAACATTGACGATGGAACACGATTTTGACATTAGTTTGAAAAAAAAATTCATTATAGGATATTGATATAATATCGTCAACAGTGGAAAGTATAGGGATGAAATTCAATTATTAATTTCAATAATTCATCAAATATATTATATGGATTTAATTTATTCATAAACCATTATGGGTAATCTTGCGAGATTATCAATATAATCCATATGATGATGGATTTGTGTTCTTCCTCGTTCAATGGGAAACACACATCTTATAATCAGGATACTTTGGATCAAAGTAGATATAAGTGTAGTGAATGATATGACTACTCTAAATAATTGTAATGTACAATATTATTTGAATAAGAACCCAATATCAATATAGGACCTATTTATTCATTTATTGCACCATTATTAACTAAATTGATTGATCATAATCATTTATTCATTGATATCATCCAATTGTTGGACAGTGCATGTGCAGGTGTACTGTAATTATACTTCTTATCCTTTTTTCAATCCATTGATCACCAAATTTAATTATTTAGAAAAGAATACTTATCCAATAATTGGTATATTTTTCCTAATTGTTCCTTTCTTCTATAAATTCATGTTGTTTTTTCATTCATCCTATGGGTATTAGTTCGCTATTTTTGGGTGAGACCTAGCTGTTTCAACCACAAAAATCAGGAATGATAGGATTAGAATTATTTATCAAATAAAATGTGATGATTTCAGTTATATTGTGTGTTTTTAATGATTATTCTTCTGATTAATGTACAAATTATGATGCGAAAAAGATATTGATGTGGACGCAGTGTGGGGTGGTTTGTTTGGGATTATTGTGAAGTATTGGCAATTGGTTTTCATACCATCAAATGGATAGAATCAACTAGACCAAGTTAGATCCACAATTTTTATGATGATATAAGGTTGAATTTATAGGTGATGATTTTAAATCTGATATGGTGAGTCTATTTATAATGTTTTCTGAAAATACCAGAAACAAATATTTTAGATTGGAAGAACGCACGACATGTGACCCCAATGCTATAGTGGATAGGTCTTGGGAAATTACTATGGTTAGAAAGGTATGTAGGCCTCCAACATGCTTCTTAGTCCTCCCTACGAGAAGATAACATGTGGAAAAGTGTATAAGAAACACCCCATGTTGGAGGAAATGGACAAAAAAACATCATGTACATTAGTACATAGACATGAAAAGGCTCATTTGGTTTTCCAAGTACATGAACATGGACAAGGTGAATGAAAAAAGTCTTTGAGTGGCATCAAAACACCATGTAGACTTCGTAAACTCCATATAATGATAATGAAAATGGTGTGTTTTGAATCTAAATGGACACATATAAGAAAAATCGGTGGACCACATTGTATGTGGGTCCCCTACAAATCATGTACTCCTAGTATTCTATTGATCTAACAACAACATCTTATATCTACATTATCTGTACATAGACTATTTCTTGGTAGTAGTATCTAGTGATTTTCATCATGTAGAATACGATGGTCGCCTATATTATGGATTTTGAGATATTATACATCATGTTCTGGGCATGTATGTTATTTAGGCAGTAGCCAACAATGGAAATGATCAGGCAGAAGATCACCGTAGGCAGTGGAGTGGAATCCCCTAAACACATCGTGGAACTGGTCCTCAAAATATAGTGTAGAAGCCCCTAATTTCATTTATGTGGGTCCTATATCTTTTGAGGGGATCCCTCTATAAGATATTATGAATATATTTATGTAAGTATAGTGTACCTCCCCATACACATCAAGGAACTGATCATTGATCTATATAGTGGAATGACACATGATCATTGTAATTGGTCTTCTATTTAATGATTGTACCCCCCATCAGATAAGGTGCATGCCCTCGTGACATCCTATTGTAAACCCTTATCCCATTATGGCATGGGTTATTGACCTATAGACTGGATACCCCAATTATCATGGTCAGAGGTCCTTTATCTATTAATTACAACCACATATCATATAGGGAATAGTCGTCATGATTCCTTAGTGAAACTCCCGGATGATCCTGGGCATGGGTTCTCAACCTATAGATTAGAACCCATCGAGTGATATAGGCATGGGCCCTTTATGGATACATTTGATGTGTCTTCTCCATGATGAACTCTGGATGGAGTCTTCTATGTAGAATTGTTTTTCTATTGACTGTACGACATAGTGGCGAGGAGTTTTCCACTACATAGTCAATTTTGAGCTAATGCGTGAGATTCTAGGTATTTTTGTTGGACATTTTGCATCTATTGGTTTATATTTTCTGAGAAAAGGTTGTTATATAGAGTTATCATTCCATATAATTTGTATTTATATGGTTTCATTATATATATATATATAACCATATTTTTTATTATGTTTAATCTCTTTCATTCGGTAGAGTTGTAAATTATTAATATCAATTAATATCGTGTATCTTTCTTATCCTCCTTTAGCTTATCGAGCGTGATCCTAGGAATGTATATAATAACCCCTAAATTATCTTAGTCCATAAATGACATTCATATGATGTTGAAAGATAGGTCTATAGTGACTTTATAGGATCCTATGGATACCGGGTGCATCTGGATCCAAATGTTAGTCATAAAATTGCTATCAAGAGCTATGCTCTCTAAGAAAATTACATTATAGTTATTTCAGTTTGGAGATTATTTTTTTATTGGGTGTTTATTTTTATTATTTACACATCATTACTCACTACCAAACACATTTAAACAATTATTGGTTATCATGATTCGTTTATATTAATTTTGATGAAAAGTGTTATTATTGTTACTCTACATTTATCCATTAATTTTGTACAGTGTTTTCATAAAGGTACATTGGAAAAAGGACCCACATCTAGGTTATGAATTTCACAACATCTAAGAACGCATGATATATGGAAGTTGGTTCGGGATAGTTGCATCTGATTCCCTAATTAAGGTCGAGTAATGTTAGTCTTGGTCCTTCATGAGTTGACGATGATAGCTCAAAATAGGTAGAATTACTATATAGATTGAAATCATAGAATCATAGAGTTCAGATAGGGAGAAATTATTTTATATAGAGTCTCCCAATTATGATTAGTGTAGAAAATTTATCTCGAAGGTATGATACCCACATGGATCATTGGAAAATTCAAGATCATGGATAGGGTTGTAATGGTATCATAATACCTCTCCATACATCTATGGTTAGAGTGGGGCCACATAATCTTACATGTTTCATAGAGGATGAAATATGTTCATGACCCTTTGGAAATAATATAATAAGTTGAGCTAAACATCTAGGATAGAGACACATTCCTGGAGAACCTGGCGGAAAATGAGGATTGATAAAAGAGGATATTTTGGAGATGTACCATCCCATTGGTTTGTGTTCATCGCTATCATGGGAGCATGTAAGTGATCTCATGGTAGTGGGTGAACCGGTTGTGGGATCTGAATACTAATGATTTTGTTTAGTTATTTCTTTTCAATGAATAAAATATTTAACAATAGAATAATGTCCAAAAACATTTTTTCTATTATTATACATATATATATATATATCATGTAATATTTCCGAAGTAATGTTCTAAGACGACACATGATTCTAATGCTCTATTTTTCAGAATTAATTTTATAAAAAATATTAAATTAATTTTCAATTATACATTAACAGTGTTTGAGGAGAAATTTTTTTCGACCAAATGGTGTTTCATATCAAAAATATAATACCATATATGAATCTAGAATGTGAGGATTACCATAGGATAGAACTAATGTGGGTCTACAATGGATGTGAAAATAAAACCATCATTGTCAAGTGTATTTAACTGTTTAATTAATTATTTATTTATTGATTTAATTTATTACATAAAGCATATTTCCATGTATAAAAGCATCATTTTGTCATACATACAGGTTTATCTGAATAATCCAGGGTCTTTTGGGAGGAGAATCCATAGTTATTCTTCTGCATATTTCCATTATAGATGATCAAAAATTGGATCAAGGTGAATTTTTGTGCACAAGTGAAAATAATATTCCTCCATCATTGGAAGTATCGTTGTTCACCAAAGATCAGTCTGAATCTATGTACGACTTGTCATATGTTTATTTACAACATTTTTATTAAAATATTTTGTTTAATAAAATCTATTTCAATGACTTATGTTTGTTTTTATCTTTTTTTTGGGCTTACATAACAAACATATTTATTTATTTGATTTACCCTTGTTTTTTATGTGTCTCAACCCATCTATCCGTCTTTTTTTTCACGTATTATTTGCTGTGATTATTTCACTATTTCACTATTTTTCCCCAATAATTATTCATGTTTTTCATCATTGGTCAATGTGAACTATGGTTAATCATTGATAAAAGAGATCAAACATGATCAAACCCTCATATTAATGGATGATTCATTCGAGACAGAAAGGGATAAAGATTATAAGATGGATCAAAGAGTAATGTGGGATTCAAGTGATTCCACCATGTATATAGATATCTAATGAGGAATCTAGAGTTCCCCTAAGATATGGTGGTGCATACAGACATTTATTGATGGAGTACTATCTGATTTCAAAACACCAAAGTGTTGAAAAAATGGAATAAAGAAATTTCCTTTGATTTTTGGTGTTCAAACAATAGTATTCATGTGATCATAGATGAATATGAAATTCATGTAGTAGATCTAGGTTTATATAAAAATAAAAGATATATGGAATCTATTGGGATGAATACATGTCATGTATTAACTATATGGGGCAATGATAGTGTACTAAAATAGTTATGGATAGAATTATAAGTGGAATGAAAACATTATATGTGACCCACCTTAGGTATATAGGCAGTGTGAAAAGATATAATGTGAATCACCTCATGTGGGAGAACATTTCATGTAATTGTGTACAAGGGTATGTTAAGGATTTCATGACATTGGTAGGATCACACATACAGATCCATAATGGTTTCTATACATGTGTGAGACTCATACATTGAATGCACATTTACATTAGATAAAATACATGTAGTATCCTGAAATATACAGGATTTATAGAGGGAAAATTGGTTATGTGGGTCCCCAAAACATCATATACCTCATTTAGATGAAACATCTACCCTTGCTAACTCTTTATTCTATACCTAGATATTATATTGTGAGTATCCTAACATTGTTATTTATCTATGTATAACCCAATATAGACATTAGTAGTGGGTTTTGAAGGGTAACATTATGTGTTCTAGGTGTGATGCCTCTTTAGGTGATGCATGATGATGGCAGTAATCAGGAAGGAAAATTAGAGTGGAAAAATAATTCTCTCATTGGTCATGGACATATATCTTTTTATATAATGTAGAACCCACTTACATGGATTGGCCATTATTCCACTAACTTTAAATCAAATCCCTCTTACTGGTACATGAAATGGTTTCTCTACCATTAGTTGGGAATCCTTCTACTAGGAAAGATTATGGATCCTATTCAATTGGATTAAAACCGAATTGGAAAAAATAGGTTGTGGGACCTCTATTAATCTACAGATATAAAACATTATACTTTGATTTTTTATGGGTACTCTACCCCTTGAGTGGAAACCTCCTAATGCGATAAGGAATCAGTACCCAATCTATACATATACCATTATTGTATAACCCACATGTGGTGACAAAGCATGGGTCATCTACCATTAGGGTGGAACCCTTATTTAGTGTTTCGGAATGAGTGCAGTACCATTAGATAGGAACCCTACTAAAGAGTCAGTGCAAAGGTACAATACCATTAGAGTGGAACCATCATGCAGATTCATGGAATGGGATCTCAACCATAATAGTGGTATCCTACAATTTTACCCACCATTGAGTCTTCTACAATAATATTTTGGCCCATGATTATGAATAATAGTGATGATAAGTATCTTGAAATGGATGTTTCAATATACATGCACATGACATGATGATAATCGTTGATTAAACCGTTGGAAATGGTGTAAGACATTTATCTTAGATTTGGCTGTGAGTTTCCTAAAAAATTTATCTATCAATATCTATTACTTTGTGAAAGTAAATAACTATTTATTGGGATTTGTTTCTCTTTTACTCGTTGTTTATAACTTATATAAATTCTCTTATTAATCCCTGTTCTGATTTTGGGCTTCCTACTAGTTATGTAACATTTGATTTTTCACACATTCCATTTAATTTTCATATGAAGGACATATTGGCTGTAGTGATAAAAAACCAAAGAGATAGTTTAGTGTATTTGACCACGTATTGTGGTCAGTGAATAGTGATCTTGTTTCATTCTCTCTAAACACTTTATATTTTTTTAAGGTTGGGACATATTTTTGGTTGGCTATGTATTTTTTAATTTTTTTATATAATATTTTTATACTCTTTTAATACCTAGAGTTTTTATATCCTTGTGTTATTCTCTAGATTTATTATCTTATTATTATTAATCTACTCTTCGGAAGGTGTAATTTTTAGTGTCTTCATAATAGTACACTAGGTACTGGCCACCCATATTACATATGAATTTCAGTTAATATCACTAGTCCTTAACCTATGGATGGGGGATAGTATAGATTTCTCACTAGTCCTATTATATATTCTCATGACGATACATCATTTTTTTACATTGTTTAATATTTGAAAATGAATTAATTGATCTAAAATAAAAGGATAATGAATATTTTGGTACCTATAATGATATCTTTGTAGGACTGCTGAGGTATTCTTCTAATATTATCATCTAACCATAACATAAGGTTGATCGATTCTCTTATTGAGAAAAAATAATTCTATAATGGTGATTATTCAATGTAATTTGTTAAAGATTTATATATTATTCATTCTGTAATGATGGTGATAATGGATATTGAGTTTCCCATCAATATCATGGATTTTATATGAAAAAATAAGGAATTCATATGAAACATTAGAAAATAGAACAAATGAATATTATATTGCATTAAAGCTCAAACTATTGAATGAAACTGGAGAATATTGTATTATGGGTATTAGTAAATGTAATTTCTAGGTAATGTATGGTCATAATTTTGTTTTGATTAGAGGAGGCGTATAAAAGTAACATAATTACAAGATTAGAGGGAAATATCCTCAAAATAGAGAACAAAAAATTTAGTGTTCCATATGTATGTAGATTCGGTATTATGATAACAGGTTAAAAAATTAAATGGATAATGTTATTGATTATAATTTGAATGCTCTTAATCGTATATGAAATTTGAAGTGTAATAAGATCACTATTTATGATGTTGGATTTTATAATATTGTGGTGAATTGTATTATTCTCATCTACTCAATAACTAATAATTTCAAATTTGATTAGGTATCCTCCCACCATTAAATATTTACTTAGTTTTAAGTGTATTAAATGAAACAAAAATTAATCGATGATTAATTTGATGCTAACCCCATAAAGGAATGAAGATATCATATACATTATATTATAATTATCTAGTTGATATTTATAGGTGTGTGTTTCCTTAAAATGACATAATCACCTATATGTAGGAATTTTATGTCATATTAGGTTTTCATTTTATTTCTCTACATAAATACCACACAGATTTGTAAGGAAGGTAATGCCTAGTTTATATTCTAAAAAAACTTCTAATTGTTAACCAGTGTGAAGATAAATAATGTTTTGGATCGATTTTGAAATGCCCAACAGTTCCGTATTTGACGGCACGTGAACTGACTTTCCAAAGGCAGGTGTTCACTGGGTGGTTTGGCCAGCGACGCTTAATAACTCGCATTGGTCGAGAGGATGGGATGTTGGGCTCATCACACCCTTTTGGGGGGGATTATTTCCTGTTTCAGGTCTCTTTTATTGATTTAAGATGTATTCTTTTGTTCGCTAATCTTTGGTTTATACCCAATCATTATATCCATGGACTTCCCCTGGTGAGAAATGGTTAGTAGGACGCAAGGGATCAGAATAATTTATTCCAGAGGATTACCATACCTCATTTGATTAATGACCCTGAGGAGTCGGGACCCATTAAGGTGGTACTAGGAGTGGCGCGGTGAACTGATGTGAAGATAGTTTGATCAGACGGTTGTTGGGATTGAACCTCATGGAGGCTTCCAACGTACCCTGCCTAAGAGATAGGGATCAATGTCCACGTAGTTCGAATGAGAATGGGGCTTATGCTCTGAGGCAACCCAGAGTGATGGATTGGGGCATACACTCTAAGGAGTCCCATAACAGTATGTCATGGTCGATGCTTACTCTAAACCCACGTGATTCATGCTCGGTGCAAGAAACAAGAAGAAGCAGGGACCAGATAATCACGTCCTGAAAGGTGCTTCCATGGGAACTGGAGTGGGGCATATGCAGGAGCGGCCCATAAGGTCGGGACATAATCCGGGATGGATGCCCAGGGTGACAAAGCGCAGCGGGAGATGGAAATAAGTGCTCCTGTGCCTCTCACCTCTTTTTTTCCCGGGGGAAGTACGGAAGTGCCTGGAGGCTTCCTTCTGATGGGTATTTTACTACCCCCAGAAGAAGAGAGAAGTGCCCTGTCCCCAACTAGTGGAGGGGAAGAAAGGGGACTCTTGAACTCAGACTTCACATTACCGTGGGAATGTGAACCCATGAATGCTTCGGAAATACACTCAAGGTTCGGGGAAACCACTTCACCCTTGCTTATCATGGGTATGTGAACTCAAAAACGCATGCTGATGCACCTGAAGGTTACACCACATGGGTCTGGTGGCTTTTGTGGGGGCCTTGGCTCGAGGCCAATGAGAAATCCAAAGAGGGAGTCGTGGAGGATCATGCTGGTCTAGAAGGTTTTTATATGGCTATGGGAACAGGAACACTGAAGGATTCGGGGGGGCCACATGAGGTTATGGGTTGTGGTTCCCTTCACGTAGGGAAGTGCTACGTGGTTGAGAAGCCATCCACGAACCAGGGTCGTCCGCGGACCGATGGGCATCCCACGATCCAGGGTGGTTTTTGGAATGGTGAGAATCCATCGAACCAAGGTGGTTCATAGATTCGGGATAGATCTGTGTACCAGGGTGGTTCGTGGAGGGTTCCATGGGAGCTGTGGTGATTAAAGGCAGCACTGGTTGGGGATTCATCAGTCGAGGCTTCACCTGCGTAGGAGGATCATACACGGTGCGACGGATTAGAAAAGGGGCATAAACTCCCTAGTCCGCGGGGAGTGCATCCCCAGAGGGGCCATGGGTCACCGTATTCTTTTCTTTGATATTTTAAGATCGCAGTTCACCAAGTTATTGTGTATTCTCTGGTTCCTTATTAATCCATTCCCAGGCTCATACCTGCTTTGGTTCATGAAATGGAACTTCGATGAGAAATCCTAAACCTTCCTTCAAAGTCCTTCCACCCGAATCTGATCGATCTTTTTTGAGTCCCCTTTTATCATCCCCTCTATCTCATTTTATAGTGTGGGGAAAAGGATGTATCTATGGTCATGTGGCTCCTTTTACAGAGGCCCATGACTGAAAACCCAATTCACGGATGACATGGTCAATCCGCAACTTGCGGGGGGGGGGGGCATCGAGTACATCTCCTCCGCGAACCAAATGAGTTTGGGGAGTGATTCACGGCCGTATAGGGTTCCACCTCCATTACGTGAATGACAAAAAATGCAGACCAGGCCGGTTGAGGCGGTCCATATCTGGTGGAAGTTCGTGATAGTGGACAGGTCCAGTGTTCGTTCTGCTTCGTGCTCGCGGAGGATCTCCGCCTCTACTCCGAAAACGAAAATAATCCACAGAGGTTGTGCTTCGCGGAACCATCCATGTGGTGTCATCATTAGGACCGGTCTGCGGACCGGTTCGGCATTGTGAATCCTTTGAGTTTTCTCCATTCTTCCCCCCAATTCATTATGTGGAGTTGGTTAGAATATCTTTTGCATATTTTTCAGTACCCTAGAAATTCACCCCATCGAAATGGGGTCTGATCGGAATGAAGAGGAGTCCATTCTGATGTAGAGTGGTCTTGAAACATGGATGGTTTGCGGTAGAGGGGTGGACCCAGTAGGGGTCCACACCCATAAATATGGGGGGGGGGTGGGTTTCATTGACTTTTACGAGATTCTTCTCAAAACTAGAGCCCTCTCTCTTTTTTGTCTCCACGTGCTCATTCATTCGCGAAATGCCTCGTCCGCGAACCAGCTTCCACCTACCGTAAATCAAACCACCTTCATGGCCGCCTTCACTCGCGGACCAATTTACCAAACACCAACCAATTATATTAATTAATTAAAAAGTAAGTCATGACAGGACGCGGAGGAATACACTTCGAGGTTTCGATGCTTTGCATACTGAGGTCTTACTGACTTTAAAAATTTACTATGTCCTCTGAAGTAAATTACATAAATCTGGGATTAGGATCCCGTAGAGAAACCTGGTTCGATGTTTTCTAGCACATGCCCCACAGGCCAGCGTACCGCGAACCCATTTTGTGTAGGTTTGGTTCGCGGGATGTCGTTATCACGAACCACTTAATGAGGCCTGCTTACGAAGGCTTCTCGATTCCGTTTCCATACATCTGATATATTTTTCCATTTTTTATTACATCGTACTAACCATTTTCATGGATTCTATAATGCAGTGTGAAAACATTGTTCCTCCTCTCCATGCACCTGGACCTACCACAGATCCTCTTCTAATTGGTTGAGGGAGACGTCTATCCATGATTCGTATAGCGGAGAACATAGAAGAGGACCATAGTCAGTCCATCCTTCCTGATAATGGATCATTGAAGGACTTACTCTCTCCTAAGCTCCTATGTTATCCACTATCAAATCAAATTCGGCTTTACGTCTTTAGTCTTCAAAAAGACGACCCTATCCCCCCTACATTCTCAGGTCTTCCATCACCATTCTTGGAAGCATCACCTAAGTGTATTTAGGTGAAGCTCACCCAATCAAGGGAAACAATCTATGATCCCAACCCAAAAGATACCTTAATTTTGGGAGGCTCTATCTGGACCCAACGTGATCAGTACAAAAAAGACATCTACCAATATGTTGTCCATAAGAGTTACTCCTCCATAATCAACCTTGCTCGAGTGGTTCCTACACGGGGTGGATTCCAAGGTGGGATCTTCGATCTGGTGGGCTTTTCTCAAATGACTGGGCCTGGCCTATCTGGGTCCAACATCATTGTCAGGAATCTCCCGAGTCATAGGAAGTAGTCAGTTTATACTCCGTAATGTGGGCTTCTCAATTTGCTGTTTACCCACCATCTCTGATCCTGTCTGACCTTCTTAGTTGCTGGTGTTCAAGCACTAATACTTTCCACCTTTTCCATGGCAAAGATGGAATTAGTATATGGGACATCAATCAATTTGGAGGGCTCCCAATTATCGGTGAGATGTACGATGAGTTTCTGCCCACTCTTGGTGTGTGGGACGATGTCGAACAAGTGCCTCAGTTGGCGAGGGATATGCTGGTTATGGTGGAGAAATCACTGGGTCAGGCCTTACGTTCCCGCTCCCTTATCCCCTATAGCACCTGGATAGGGTTATTTTTGAACAGCACTGGTCATGTGCCGAAGATCAAGCACCCCATGAATCATCCTTCTCCACTGCCACGAACCATCATAGGTTCCTACTGGGCAGTTTTGGAGGCAGGAGATTACCTTTCATGGGGTTACGAGGTGCGCCCCGGTGTGCCACCTATGCTCCGGCTTGTAGGTCTGTTTGCTATATTTTTGAGCAGGTGGCTATTCCCTTCTAGGGATATCAACCCAGGTGTTAGTGCTTGAACCGTGATGATGGAAGATGAGTTGGCAGAGGGTCGTCCGATGAATTTGGTCGTGCCCACTTTGGCTCATATTTACAAACTGTTGCGCCACATGCAAGAGGGAGGGTCACCCTACCGACTATATGGGCTATATCAATTCTTATATGGCAGGATAGTGAATCATTGTCATTGTTATGAGTATTGTCATAACATGGCCATTCTGCTTCCTACATTCTGGCCTACTCTGCTTGATATAGCTGGGGTTCGTCTGAAGTCCTTTAATTCTGATGAAATCATCAAGCTCTAGAGTGACTTCTCCCAGTTTTCTTTCTCTCCCTACCCCACTACTTCCGGCGTCGTGGTTGACAACCATAGGGGGATCCTTGAGGAACATTCCTACATGATTTTGTTGTGGGACAGGTTTCTGGCAGTGCGGATTGATGGGGATTCTTTATGTGAGTAGTATGCCCCCCAATGTTTCTCTAGTCAGTTTGGGTGTATTAAACTCCATGTTTCCCTTACCCCTCCTCGGCTCGAGGACTGCACCCGACCACTCTCCGTAAATGGTGGTTTATGCTGATGCGGGAGGAATCTAACACAAGAATTCTCTTTCCTGGTATGGGATAGGCTGCCAGCCTATCCTTGGAGAATGCAAGGATGTGGGTAAAACATTACCCAGCTGGGATCCTGGGGAAGGCTATATGCCAGGTTCCCATGTCAGGAGTCATGGCGGCTGTAGTGCCTACTGCACCTTCCTCATCGGCTCTAAGGTAGGACCGAATGATGGCTCATCGGTCAAAGTGACATAAGGAATTCTCCAATCCCATCCGTTCTGCAGCCGAAGTTCATATGAACCTAACCTTCTTGGACGTGGATGACGATGACCCGATGGATTTGGGTCCTACTAAGAAAAATCCTGAATTTTTACTGACTGATACCGTACTCAGCAACATGATTCCCATGCCCGAACCGGGGTTAGAAACATCAGAACCTACAGCTTTGGAACCGTCTACTAGCGTTCACATACCTGTCCTGATTGCAATGCCAGACTTTTCTCCCATTCCATCCAGTGAAGATACCAAAGATCCTCGTTTCATGGAGGACCACCAAGCAGTGTGCAGGTGGGCCAAGCCTCAGATTTGCGAGATTGTTGCCGAAACTCCTCAAGCTGAAATGACAACTACAATCGAAGATCTCCGACAACTTTCCTTGGATTGGGGTTAGGTGGCTTTGACTATCTTTAGTTCCACTCTCTCTCTTGACATGTTGTCCTGGCCCATGATGAAGCTAACACTAGTGAAAGGAAACTTTCTCACCTCATATCTTCTCTTTGTTGGACCCAAGCCCTGGAGGAAGCCATGATATAGCTCCATCAGATGATAGAACAAGAGAATATCTCTCGAGTTCAGGCTGTCGTCCAATCCTCCGAGTTGCATGAATGTGAAGAACAGGAACAAATGCCAAGGGATCAATTATCAACTATTAATTTTCATCTTGAATCCACCAGGAAAGAGATAAAGATCTCCAAACAACAGTGGAGCATACTCGTTCGGTGGCCGAGGTTGAGGCTAGGGAGAAGGACGTGATGGAGCAGTCTTGCAACAACCTTCGCTGCTTGGCTATTGATCTGGTGAAGAGAGAGAGTCAGGATCCTTTATTACTATCAGATCCATTCTTATACTCTCTATTTTACATTCCCCTATCTTTTTTGTGAGGGAGAGACCCCATCTTGTGGACGTCCTCCCACCTCCCCTATTCTTTTTTAACAGAATACAGCCGACGAAAATCTTTTATTGCTGTAAAATTGGATTGTTTCCGAAACAATTGTTGCATAAATAACAACTCACTGAATCAGATTTAATCATAACTTATGAAAATAGAAACAAACTCTAACTTTTTCATGGACTATGGGGTCCAGCGAGCATAGTATGACTATTCATAGGGTTTTAAAGACAAAACCCACAATATTTTTGTCTTTTCATATAATAAACTAATTTTTACTGGGCCTATTTAGTGTGGGCCAAATGGGTGTGGCCCAACTATTTCTTAGGTCGCTCGTTTTCAGTTTTCGGCCTAACAGTCTTTGTGCCTCTTTTTTTTGTGAGCGTTTTAATGTCCCACTATCAAGACAATCATTACTGATGTTTTAGGTCAAACTGCTTGGACCAAGAGTGGTGGGGAAAGGTCCCTAATGAGGATTGGTTGATTAAAAGATGTCTCAATGTTATTAAAACCCATGTGGAGGGAGTGTGTTTAGATTAGAATGACATTCAGGGCATGTCTCAAGGAATGGGAGTTGTATCGGTGCGCGAAGGTGGGAAGAGCATACCCTAAGGAAATATTTCCTTGGGTAGATGGGCCAATGGAAATCAATATGTAGAGCCCTTGAGGGAATGGTATACATAGTCATGAGATGGTGTCCTTAAGTCAATGACTCTCCATTTCTGATGGCCATAAGAGATCATGAAAGTACGGCTTATGGAAACCATCATGGGTGGCTTAGAGAATTATGAAAACCACCGGATGTATCTTAGAAAGGTTATTTGATGTACGAAAGGTTTTGAGAACATCTTTATCAATCATTACTGTGGAATAAAGGTTAATGTCCTATGCATTTATCTAGCTTAAAGGATTTTTGGAGCTTGGCGTAGTTTAACATCATGCAGCTGGGATATTATCTATAACGGAACGACTTCTCCTTGTCCTCAGTAATCATTTTAAATATGTTCCACCATATTCAAGTAGTGTTGTGAAAGGGGATGGTAAACTGTGTCTCAGTGGGTTTTTGAATCCTAGGATGAACATAGGGGCTCCTGGGCTAAGAGGTGTACGGAGAGAAGCATTGATTGATGGAATATTGCCTTTGATAGATGGGCCAAGGGCTGTCAATATGCAGATCTACTGAGGGCATGGTATGCATAGTCATGAAATGGTGTCCATGGGTCAGTGATCGTATTCTCCCGATGGCCAAGAAACATTAAGGAAGTTGAGATTAGGACCACCATGGGTGTCTTATGAGAGTTCAGTTTTTTCATGAGTACGGAGTATGGTTTATGAGGGGATGGTGCCATGATACGGGAGAAGCATCTAAGCTAAATATCCCAAGAATTGGTGAATTAATTCCTTCTCACGCTGGTGTGAGATGGTGGATCATGTAGGTCTGACCCATGCAATAGGGAATAGTGAAAAACATATGTTCCTTTCTGAACCCATGAAAATTTTGACCGTGTAGTATAACTTCATAGGATAAGGATGACTTCCTTGCAGTTTAATGTCATGTGTTAAGGATGGGGGTATTTTTAAACCATTGGAAATGATTTTGGTCTGAGGAATTTCCCTGGATGTTTAATTCTTGGTCTTTGTAGCTTTATGCCAAGAGGCCAAGATGCTCTGTGCAGTTTAACATCATGTGGTAATGACGTAGTTGCAAAGGCCACTCTTGATTAGAATGTAATTGGGATTGAGCATCTCGGCATGCCCAAGAATTGCAGAGGGGTAAATTCTTGTAAATCATTTTTCTGGGGCTTCTTGGATCAAATGAAATGATATGGGGGCCCTGAGGCTTGTATGCGTACGGGGCTAGGGAGTGTGTCGCCTATGAGAATCTTGCCTTTGGTAGATGGGCCAGAGGCTATAAATATGCAGAGCCACTATGGGCATGGTATGCATAGTCTTTAAAAGGTTTCCAAAAGTCATTGAATATCCACTTCCAATGGTCGCGAATGGTTATGAGGATCCACAATTGTTCGGGCCACGAAGTCTGTCATTTGGTAAGAAAATGTCTAGAAATGTCGGGAATACTCGGCCCTGGTTTCTGTTAAAGCTTAGAGAGATCCCTATGGTAATTTATTTTGTGCGTGGGGGTGTACCATTACCCTATGTAGTTTAAGGTCGTGTGGTAAGGATGATGTACTCCTAGTTTAACGGTCATAAAGCTCAGACAACTTGGTGACCATTGGTGTAGTCACTCGAAGAATAACTGAGTTAACATGCTCTGATGTACTCTGAATAGGGTGGGGGATGAAGGTTGTAAATGGAAACTATGATGTTTCCCAGATCAGGAGATAGGGTGTGGGGGCTCTGAGGCCGGTTAGGGTATAGGGCAAGGAAGAGTGTCGAATGAGGATATCATTCCTTTGGTAGATGGGCCATGGGCTATCAATATGCAGAGCGGCTGAGGGCATGGTATTCATATTCATGTAAAGGTGTTCTTAGGTTGATAACATTCCGCTTACGATGGCCATGAATGATTATGAAAATCCAAGATTTCTCACAGTATAGAGCTCAGCATGTGGGGATAATCGTGTTCGTGCATACGAGAAACGTCTTCACTAGGATTTTCCTCTGAGTCAAAGTAGCACGTTCCGGGCCTGAGGTTCGTAGATGCAGGTCGTCATGTGAATCATGGGTGGATACATAGGCTAATAGGGTATGGATACCTGGGTGATGTATGGATGTGAAAAGGGGATGATCTTGTAAACCACTGCACCATAAATTTCTGGATCGGGAGATATGATATGGGGGCTCTGAGGGCAGTCAGCATATGGATCTAGGAAGAGTGTTGCCTGTGGAAATATTTCCATGGGTAGATATTCCAAGGGCTATCAATATACAGAGCCATTGAGGTCATGGGACTCATAGTCATGAAAAGGTGTCCACAGGTCGACAACATTCCACTTCAAATGGCCGTGAATTGTTATAAAGATCCATAATTGTCCGAGCCGTGGTGTCTGATGTGTGGGGAGGATGCATCCAAATTCCCAAGGAGTATTTCCATCTTGTTTCGCTATATATATTAGCTGGTTTCGATGAAATCCGTGTAGTTTAACATCGTCTGGTGAGGACCCGGTCTGTGCAGTTTAACATCATGTGGTGAGGATGGAAAATACACCCCGTGCATGTCTGGTCGATACACGTGGGAAAGGTCACTTTCAATTTCAACTTGGGGATGGTTGAGCCAGGGTGAGGGAACCCTAGCATCACTACATATCCTTTGAGGGTAGGAATCGATCCCCAGGTAGTTCTCTGAAGTCTGTGCAGTTTAACGCCATGCGGTAAGGACGAGGAGTACACCCAATGTAGGTCTGGTGCGTACACGGTGAAAAAGGTTATTTTTACCTTTCATTATATATGCAGTTTAACATCGTGCAGTAAGGAAGGGAAAATACACCCCGTGTAGGTATGGTACATACATGAGGGAAATGTAGTATTATTTAATATTATTATCCATGCAGTTTAAAATCGTGCGGTAAGGACAAAAAATACACCTCGTGCAGGTCTGGTCCATACACGGGGAAAGGGGGATTTTTTCGTATTATCCATGTAGTTTAACAACGTGTAGTAAGGATGTGGAATACACCCCATGCATGGATAGTACATACATGGGGGAAGAGAGAATTTTACCTTTTATTTGAGGTGGCTGGGCCTGGGTGTGGAATTCTGTTGTCACAACATATCCTGTGAGGGCAGGAATAACGCCTCATGTAGTTCTCCAAAAGAAGTACACCCTTTGCAGGGCTGGTCCATACACAAAGGAAGGGGGTATTTTTAACATTTATTTTATTTCATTCGGGAGTGGTTGGGATAGGATAGGAGATCCCGGCATCGCTACATATCCACCAAAGGTAGGAATCATTCCATACGTAGTTCTCTGCTAAATACAGCCCATGCATGTGTGGTCCATACATGGGGGAAGAGGGTATTTTCAACGATTATTTGAGGGTGGTTGGGCTACAACGGGGAATCCTGGTATTGCTACGTATGCTGCAAAGGTAGGAATCAAGCCGTACGTAGTTCTCTTAAATTTGTGTTGTTTGATGTCATCCGGTAAGGACGTGAAATACACCTCGTGCGGGTTTGGTCCGTTCACGGGGCGAGGGAGCATTTTTATCAATAATTCTTCTTTTTTTAGAGGTGACTGGGCTAGGATGGGGGGTCTTGGATTCACTACGTATCTTGTGAGGTCAAGAATCAAGCCTCACATAGTTCTCTTAAAAACAAGACACCACGTGCAGGTTCGGTCCATACACGGGGGAGAGGGAATTTTTTAAAGATTCTTGTCCATGTAGTTTAACGTCGTGTGGTGAGGATGATATACACTTAGTTTAGGTTCATAGAGTATGGAACATTGGGTGCTTGGCAATTTTTCATCATGCAGCTTGGACGATTCTAACCCTTTTTTCTTATCCATGTAGTTTATCATCATGCAGTAAGGATGAGGGGTACACCTCGTGCAGGTCTAGACTATACATGGTGGAAGGGGAACATTTATGTTTCATCCTGGCGTGGCTGGTCCTGGATGGGGAACACTGTCGTCCCTAGGTATCCTGAGAGGGTAAGAATCAAGCCTCACGTAGTTCTTTGAAATCTGTGCTGTTTAACGTCGTGCGGTAAGGACAAAGATTACACCTCATTCATGGATGGAACGTACATGGGGGAAGGGGAACTTTTATGTTCTATCCAGGCGTGGTTGGGCCAGGATGGGAGACCCTGGCCTCACTACGTGTCATGTGAGTGTAGGAATCGAGGCTCATGTAGTTCTCTGAAATCTGTACATTTTAACATCTTGCGGTGAGGACGAAGAATTATTTTGGTTACTATGAGAAATACTTCTTTATGAATCTCACATTGGTAGGAGCCGTGGTAAATTTCCCATCCATGGATATTAGGGAATTTAATTTGTTGGAGTAGACCTTATGTATAACGTATAGTCCCTCCCACTTGGGCTACAAAATCAGTGGTTTCCTCCCAGGTATCATTGGGGTCTGGTGGACCAACACCAATTATCCTTCCATGAATGACTGAAGAAAAACCTTTTTATTAAAGGTGTTTTCAATCTGGTTCTGGTAGACTTCCAGATGGTGCAATGTGTGCAGCTTCTTATCATCTAGAAGTTCCAATTCACCTAGCTGCTTTTCTGATTTCTCACTGATGAATAATTGATCACAGATGGCAACACGGAGTCAGGGATGTTTGAGTTCAATGGGCAGGACCGCCTCTGTGCCATATACTAGTGAGTACGGGGTAGCCTGAGTAGCGATGCAGATTGTGGTGCTATAAGCCCACAATGCATGGAATAATTTATTCGGCCACGACTTCTAGTCTTTGTCCACCTTTTTCATTAGAATTTTGGACAAGGTCTTGTTGGAATCCTCTATCCGTCTGTTGTCCACTGCATGGTTGCGGGATGAGTGGTTATACTTGAAACCTTATTCTTGATACAGTTTCTACAATTTATCAGTGGAGATGTTGGTGTCGTATCGATTAGTATGGTATGAGGGACACCAAATATGGTGATGATATTGGTTTTCACAATGCAGACAGTGTTTCTTGCCCTGAATTCCTTAAGGGGTACATCTTCTGCCCATTTGGAAGAGAAGTCGGTTGCCATGAGGATATACTTCAGTTGTTTGGTTATGGTGGGGTGATATGGTCCCATGACGTCCATTCCCCTGACAAGAAATGGCCAGGAGTATGTGGCTTGATGAAGTAACTTTGGGGGTTGGTGTATGAAGTTTTCATGAATTAGGCATGAGTGGAATTTTGTGGTAATGTGCTAGTAATCACGTGACACTGTGGGCCAATAGTACCCAAGCCTCCGAACCTGATGGGAAAACTTGGTCCCTGGTTCATGTGCTCTACATACCCTGGCATCCACTTCAGTCATGACGTCGGTGGTTTCTTCTCCATCAATGTATTTGTGGAGGACTCTGTCGAGGCCTCGTTTGTAGAGGACCTGTTGTTGACCCATGTGCCTCCACATAGTACAATGTTTATTTTCTTTCTCCGTATTTGATCTCGTTCAGCCCTATTTAATAGAAGTTCTCCCCATTGAAGGTAGTTTGTAATGGGGGTCGTCTAACCGATGGTGGGAGCATATGGCTCAGGGATAGGACTAATTTTGTGGATCTCCTCCATATTAGTCTAGAAAAACATCAAGTCCATTCGGGGGTGAGAAATAATGATTAGTGTATCATCACGGTATGGGTCAGATAAGGTTGTGGCTGCATTTGCTAATGCGTCGGTCAGAGCATTTTGTGACCGGGGAATATAGGTCAATGTTGGTTCTATGGTAAATTCTTCCATTAACCCTCAGACATGGTAAAAAATGGGAATCATCTCCTCTTTTTTAATAGCACATTCACCATTGACTTGCTAAATGACCAGTTCTGAATCACCTTTTACCTTAAGGTGTTGTACTTTTGCCAGGAGTGCGAGTTCCAAGCCTGCAATGAGGGCTTGATATTCCACTTCATTGTTCATAGATCCCTCTAACAGGAGGATGGAATAAGGAAAGAATTCCTTTTCAATGGACATAAGTATTATCCCCAATCCAACATTGTTAAATGCAGGGTCTTCCATCCTCTTACGGTTGGGCTTAGGGATGCGTCGTCGAAGTTCATTTCCCATCTGGAGAGATCCTCTTGAACCATGAGGATGTCTTCATCTGGTAGCTCAATGTCTGGTGCGATATTCCCTGTTGAGGGTTGCTCTACCAAAAAATATGTTAATGCATGGCCCTTTATTCATTTCTAAGGCACAAACTGGATGTCAAACTGTTGCCAGATGACTGCCCATCGAGATATGCACCCAGTCAGCATCGGGCGACTGAGGATGTAATTTAGCTGGTTATTACATGAGACGAAATAGACTTCACGATGATGTAGAGAATGTCGCAACATTTGAACTATGAAGACCATGTCCAAACAACACTTCTCGATTTTTGAGTATCGCGTCTCTGCATAAATAATCATTCGGCTGATGTAATAGAGACTGTTTTCATTATCGGCGTCATTCATTTGCACAAGTAATGCTCCCAGTGACCGATATAGGGCCATCACGTATAGGATGAGAGTTCTTCCTTTGACCAGGGGAATGAGAACCAGTGGTCTTAAACGTTACCTATTTAGGCTGTCATTCGCCTCTTGGCAGTAATCAGTCCATTGGTACGTGACTCATCTCATTATTAACCTGGTAATGGGAAAACCCTTGCCTACCAGGATGGCTATGAATCCCCAGATATATGCCAAGTGCCCCTATAATTATCTCATCTCAGTGAGGTTTCGGGGAGGTGGTAACCCAAGGAAATCCTTTTTCTTTTTCGGGTCGACTTTGATGCCGTGATGGCGTACAACGAAACCCATGAATTTCCTTGAGCTAACCCCAAAGGCGCACATCAAGGGGTTCAACTTCAAGCTATGCTGTCGAAGTTTTGTGAAGATGGTCTCAAGGGCTGACAGGTGACTTGAGCGCTGTCCTGATTTGACCACCAAGTCATCTACATAACATTCGACGAATTTCCCCAGAATAGTTTGAAAATACGATGCATGGCGCGCTAATATGTGGCACCAACATTCTTGAGACCAAAGGGCATGACCCTGTAACAGAATATTCATTGAGGTTTCCTGAAGGCAGTGGAGTCCACATCTTCTCAGGCCATCCTAATTTGATTATATCCAGAATAGCTATCCATGAAGCATAGAGCTTCATACCTGGCCGTTGCACAGATTAGCAACTCGGTGATCAGGACCAGGAAGTCATTTTTCGGGCAATGCTGATTGAGATCTCTGACATCAATGAAAACGTGAATTTTCCCGTTCTTTTTCATGATAGGGATGATGTTGGCCAACCAAATGGGGTTCTAGACCTCCCAAATGAAGCTTGATTTAATGAGCTTATTGACTTCAACCTCTATTTTGACAGCATGTGAGGGATTTGTCCTTCTGGTGGCCAGTTTATTGCCCTGTTGGTCTTCAGGAAGACCCAGCTAATGCGTCACCACTTCGGGATCGAGTCCCGGAATTTCTGTGTAATTCCAGGAAAAAAAATTCTGATTTTGCTTTAGGAAATAGGTATATACCTCATGTTCCTTGGGGGACATGGCTGCACTAATGAGAGTAGGCCTTAGATCATCCTCGGTACGCAGGTTTATTTCCCTGACCTCGTCCACCATGGTGGAGATACCCTCCACAAATGTGGGAGGTGCATCCCTGAGATCATCCTCCTCTTCTTCCCCCAAAATTCTCATCTTCTTGATTGGACAGGGGGAGAGCTCCCATCATAGGTTCTTGGGATTCTATAGTTGATGGCAAGGCATCGTGGGCATCCCTGCTCGAGTATTCATCCCCAGATTCTGGTTGGCAGACATTCCCGCATTTTCCTGTTCGACTGTTGTGGCTGAAGTTAGGAAGATACTTATGTGTGTGTCCGAACATGAACCCATACTCTTAATATGGTCTATGGGAAGTACGTAGTCTCTCCCAAGATGCCTGAGTGGGTCATTATAAACCACTTCTAGACCATTTGGAGCGGGGTTCCTATCAACACCATCGGCCAATGGCTTCTTCTTCTTCTTTTTCTCATAAAATCCGGCATCAATGTAGTGGGACTCGGAGTGCTCTAAAGGGGCCTTGTTAGCATGAAATGTCTCAATTTTTCCATTGACGCAGTACTTAATACACTTGTGGTAGGACGAAGGTATGTCCATGTGCTTATAGATCCAAGGCCTTCCCCGCAGGGCATTGAATGTTGTGTTCTTCCGGACCACTAGGAATTACAAGTAGGCCTCTAGGTCACCAAAATGGGACTTTAGGATAATTTTTCTCATTGGATTCTTCTTTCTATTGTTATAACCCAACAAAGTGGTCGTTAAGTGTATTAAATCATCCTCATTGTAGCCCATCTTATGGATTTTTCATAGGGGATGGAGGTTAACTCCATAGACGTTGCAAATAAAGACTTTACAGATCTCAAAATCATCTAGCATGACAGACACATATAGTGCTTTGATGTGTCCCTACATGATTGCAACATCATCTATATCGGTGAAGGAAATCACCGCATTGCATTCAGAAAATCTAGTCTCCGTCAGGTAAATCTCAGCGGTAGCTATGTCGGCTTGAAACTCTTGGGGGTTGACCAAGGCTTCAATAAGGGCCTCTAGAGGTCGGCTGACAAACCCAGGGCCTCCAGGATGGAAATCATGGATGGTACTAACGCCAGCTGCTTAAGGATGTCGTACTTCTGTTCCAATAGCTGACCCTACTCAACTGGAAGGAGAGTTATAGTTGGCGTCATGGGAGCTGGAGTGTGTGATGAGGAGGGACAGGTCGTGTGGTCAGGTGTTGACGATGTTCCCACATTCTAGGGACTTGGACCGACCGGTCTATTTGTGCACACTTTTTGGATAGATTCTTGTTCCTCCTCTGATGGGTATCGTAGAATAACGGGGCCATGGTGCCTGATTGTGGAGGTGGGGTGATATTATTTCTCATGTTGATTCTATTGAAGGGCCCTCTCTTGGGTTTACTCGTTATTGACAATTCTGGCTAAGTTCCAAGCATAGGGTTGGTTTTGGTCGAGACTGTGGCTCCCCTAGAATCCTCTTCCTCTGCGATTCCTCGTCCCGGCTCCTCGTGTTGGGAACTCGGGTTCATAATCGTACCCCTCGTCATGGGATGATTTCATGAGATGTATGATGTTGATGGATCCAAAGGTTGGATCCTCATCTTCTGACAAGACAACCTGGTTGGTTGTCCCTAATGGTTCTATTTGGTGCACATGGCGCCAAATTCGAGGGCATGAAATTTGAGAGCATCGAGGTTAATTTTGGTCTTGTTTTGGATTGCTCCTCTTGCACTTGTCCCCTCCCTTTTTGATTATGCCTGTATGACTAGCTCATAGAGGGTTGTGAGGCCTATATTTTCAGTTGTGCGGAATTAGGGGCTGTTGGTGGCAACACTGGCTGTCATAAATGAGCTTGAAGTATGCCCTGGGATCTGTTGATAATCTTCCAAGTCATCCAGTTATCAAATTTCTACCCCTTTTTTCTTTGTGACTTCCTGCCACCCCTCTCCTTTGTCGGACTCAATGGTATAAATATACGGCACATGTGATGGGGGTGGTCCCAGCTCAACCTACCCAGAGTCTACCATCCTTTGTAGGAGTCCATTGAAGATGAAGCATTCCCAAATATTGTGCCCCAACATTCGATGGTAAGGACATTAGTCCGGCCTGTCATCGCAGTTGACTTTTTCGGGTTTCCTCGGCTCTAGGAGGTGGAGAAATTTTCAATTCATGGCGGCGATGAACTGTCCACAGGCTTGGTCCTCTCGGAATGAGTATGCTTTATGTCTGTGTTCCTCAAACTGATTCTGCTTCGATCCTCTCCGATTTCCCCACCAAGGCGGAGGTGTCCACTGATGTTCAGGGGGCCCTTGACGATTTGGTGGAGTCCTTAGCGGTGGACCAAGAACAGGGGCATTAATGAACGTGACAGGGGACAAATTATCTCTAGATTCTCTTTTTTTGGGAGCCTACGAGGATATTCAGGACATCAGATTGGTTTTCTTCATGGAGTCCTCAATTCTCTAGGCAATGGCCGAGAGATGGTGGAAGCCAGTGGTAAACTCCACTAGTATGAGTGGTGTCCGTAGCTCATCTTGAAGATTAACGATGCATATAGAGAGCAACTAATCTTGAGGCATTGGAAAGTTTAGAGAGTAGGTCAGACCATTCCATTTAGCGATGAAATCAGAGACACTCTCTTTCTCCCTCTTCTTGCATTTCATGAGGTCGCTAACCATTGTATTAGGAAACATTGAGCTGAAGTGAAACATGAACTGCTGCTGAAGGCCTTCCATGATTTTTTGGACTGGGCTGGTAGACTCGTATACTATACAAAGGCGGATCCTTGCATGGTCCGTACAAAGCATCTGATTTTCACTGGTTCTTGTTGTTCCGGAGTCCCTATCCTAAGGTCGTAATAGGATGCGTAGTGCATCAAATTATGTTCCGGATCGCCTGATCCATTGAAGATAGGGAATATAGGGATCCCAAAATTTGGTGTAGGAGGTGTGTTTCTCACCCATTCCGGGCATGGCTTCCACTCTGGATGTATAGGAGTGTGTCGTCCCTCCATTAGTTCCAATCAAGCTTTCAGTCCCTCGATGTTGTTGGTGAGACCATGGTTTACATCTTGTTGGGCCCGGTCTTGGGTAGGTGCATCATGAGGAATTGCTCGAGGATCTGGCTCTGCCGGCACCAAGGTTGCATATGCCGTTTGGGACACCTTTTGAGGGTTCATGTATACTTATTCTGGTCGCTTTCTGAGTGGGAGGAAGTATTGGTATTCATCTGGATAAAAATTTAGGTATTTGGACAGACCAAGTGCCTCCTTGGGTGGGGTAGACCTGGGTCTGTGTGGTTCACTTATTGGGAGTGCAATATGTGGCTGCTCTTGGGATGTGCTTTCAATAAGATGGTTCCTCTGGAGTAGCTCAGTGTTAAGCAGCCTCAATTCATTCATTTTCTCCTCCTGTTGAGGGAACCTCTCTTCGAGCTTGAGTGGATTGTTTTTTCCGAGAGGAGTTGATGGATTAAGGGCAATAGGTCTTTGTTCTTATCCATATTGGAAGCTCGCAGGGTAAGCGGGGGAAGGTTGGATGAAGGGGCTGCCATGATTAAATTATCCCTCTAGTTCAGGATGTGCACACCTGGTGGTTCATTGTGTGTGGCAGCCTCACCGGGACCATCATCTCCCGATCCATCCTGATTTTCATCATCTTTGGTGTCACCCATGGGGTTAACCTCTATGGCGTTGATAGATGCATATCGTGGGGCGGGGAAGATGTCATCTTCTAAATAGAAATAGGATCTGTCACGTCTTTTACTGGACTTCCCTTTCATGTGCCAGGATTTCTTTCAGACATCTTCATGAAGGGTGAAAGAGAGAGTTATATGATGTGACCTTAAGGTTCCCCTTTCTCTTAGAGGGGATGAGGATTAAAATGATGAAATAGGACATGAATCGTCTCTTCTGACTACACTCCCTAGATGAGAGAATATTGACTCTTGTTGGGGAGGTTGTTGTTGAGGGGGTAATAATGCCCCCAGCCCTGAGGGCTGGGGTTAGCCCCATTCCTTGGACGCTGAGTCTCTTCCCATTTTTATTGGTCTTACGAGGTCATTTTTGGTTAAAAATTCCACCAGTCTTGCAGGCTGGGGTTGACCCTGGATTGCGGGAGTGGCTGCGGCTATTGCTGCCTGCCTGATCTTGTGTGCCCCCATTTGGGGGTGAATTGGGTTTGGTGCCGAGTTCTTCTGTGAATCAATCCCTTCTGGAGAGGCAGGAAAAGATCTTTGATTAGACTCTCTTAGGAGAAAGGCCTATTGAATGCTCTCGGTGGCCTAATTCAAGAGTTCTTGAATGTCTTGTTCCCGTCGGGCATGTCGCTGCTGGGACATACTCAAGGCTGGACTCTGCTAGGTGTGTTGCCTTTCACGAATAGGGAGACCACTCGATTGTCATCTTGTCATGATGAATTTGCAAGACACCATGCTGAACGAGTTCATCTAGGCAGGGAGTGGAGTGAAATTCAATGCTCCATGATCCCCCCATCCCCTGATATGGACTCCCGTTGGAGCATCACCGACGAACTGGCGAAGCTGGTGCCGTGCGTGGTGGTAGGATATCTCCATGTTTCCTTTTCACCTCTCGGGTCACTGTTGATGCGTCGATGGAAGAGCTTCTAGGTCGATGTGACGCTGGTGGTCTCCTATTGTCTTGACATGGTCTACATACCCATCATAGGTAAGGAATCTTGATTTCAGCCGGTGGAGGGTTGTCCATATATTATAGCGGATGTCATTCACACATTCATCCAAAAATTATCTTGGTATGTTGAATTGAGAGGTGTCTGTGGGCCAAAAAATAACTAGTATATCATCCCTAGCCAGTCGTTTCCTCAGGTGAAACATGTCGTCATACTCCTCCACTAGTGACTCCTCTACCTAGTCTGCCCAACTGAGATGCCTACCAATACTGTGGTCGGAGATAGTGGGACTTGTTGGGGCTGAAACATCATGTGGGAGATTCCTAGGTGGTTCAGAAGATGAATGTGGCCCCGAAACATCTCCTGATTGATGAAGGATGTTGTTGGCGATTACATGGAATGTGACATGCTTGATCCCTTCCTTCTAAGTGCCTTGGCATATGAGGACTTTCATGTGCATGATTCGCTAGGGGAGGACATTCCTGTGGATATGATATTTCATTGTGGGGTGGACCTTCACAATGGCGGCTGCAATGGCGAGGACTACCATCACATCTTGTAGCCTCACTTCATAGAGGAGTTTTCCAGTGCATACCCTGGTGAGGACCTCCAAGGCGTGTCGCAACAAGGGGAGGACCATCTGGCTATGTAGCATTGTTACAGGGAGGGCCTTTGCAACAACTGCCATCATGGTGGGGATGACCATCATGGTTTGACGTTCGGTATGAATCCTATGGAGGACCTTCAAGACGCACTACGATAAGGGGAGGACCTTCTTGTTTCTTGGTGCCACTACGTGGTGGACCTTCACAGTGGTGGTCGTGGTGGCGAGGACTTACATCACGGCTGCTGCAATGGCAAGGACTATAATTACGGCTGCCACAGGGAGAGTATCTATGGGGCGCACCCTTGGGAGGGCCTTCAGAATGTACCGTAATGAGGGTAGGGATTTCTCATTGCTTGATGTCTCTACGGGGAAGACCTCCGTCATCTGGGTGGTGAGGACTACTACCGTGATCAGATTCCTAGCTTTACGGAGTCTCGTTGTAACATAACACCTAGGGAGGACCTTCATGGTAGGCCATGACAAGGGGTGGGCCTTCTTGTCGCGATGAGACATCACTGCGGGGAGGGCCTCTGCAGTTGCAACTATGATAGAGAGGACTAATATCATGATTTGTGGTCCCACTTCATGGAGAGTGTTTGCAGCGTATACCCCATGGTGGAACTTCAAGGTGGACCACAGTAAGTTGAGGGCCTTCTTGCTTCACAATCTTCTTGTCACGTGGAGGGTTTCCATGATTCACATTGAAAGAGGAGTTCTCATGATCGATTGTTGTATGCCTGCGGGGGAGGCCCCCACGGGTGCTCTGGGGAGGACCTTCAGAGCTGCTGGTAGCAACATTGTGAGGAGGACCATCGCAACTACTACTGCCACTCCCATAATATGTTAATTGGTGGGTAGGGTTATGAGCCTACGATAAACGTTAATGGAATTGGTAACCCATCTTCTAGCAATGTAGAGTCATTAATATGCTCTTTATTTTCCGGCTTCCTTCAGCGCGTTCGACGCCCTTTCTCGTGGGCAGTGGGGACCATCTCTTGTTGACAACGACCTTCACCTTTGGGTTCCTATATAATTCTATCCCGTGATGCGGTTGGGGTACGCCGAAGAACATATAGACTTTTATCAGGGATATATGTCTGCTCTGAAGCATCCACTTTGATGGACGGGTGTCCCCCAGTTGGAGCGAGTGAAGCTGCTCGATCTGGTTTCGCTTGCATCGTGGAATATAGCCTGCGAACCTCTTGGACGAAGCCGGGATGTAGATATACTCTGAGGCAACTATCTCATATCTTAGATGAGTCGCCTCAATTGGGGAGACGAGCTCAGAGGCCCGAGTCCTTGTTGTTGTTGTTGATGCAATTACACTCAGGAAAGTCTAAAAGATATGATATGGGATCGATACATTCTCCTCCATCATTTCCAGGATATGGAGAGAGACATCTTTTGCTAGAAAGGGTATTAAGGCCCATTCCGGTATCAGAGTAGGACTATCTTGCTCTGGTCCTCCGATGGCCAGTGGGTACTGGCAACTATCCTGTGTCGGGGCAGCTAAAAGAATCTGCCCTTGGGCCGGGATATGCTGGTTTATCTCTCTGTTTTCCGCCACATCAGGATGGAGGACTTTACTTGCATCGCATGGAGCTGGCCCTACATATATTGGTTTCCAACTGTATCGATTAGGTGGCCTTAATTGGAAGGGATACATGACCACCTATTATTTGCTGTCACATCTTGATGGCTGGCTTTGTTGATCGCCACCATGCTGGAATGGTAGGCGTTAAAGGGATCTGCTAGTATTCGGTCCTACAGACGTTGGGTCACCACTGCTTTGGGTTTGTGGGCTTCATGACCTTGGGTAGGGAGAGGTACCTTCTGGGTAATTGTCATCTTGTGTGAGCGACGGGCTTGACGGAGCTCGGCGGGGATGTGCACCTGCTCATATGAGGTCCCCATGTATAGATTGTGGGCCTTGGAGGAATGAAAATGTGTATGTGCCTGTTCGTAATACATCTCCGTGACTTGGAATTGGAGCTCCTCCTCAGGTAAAAGGGTGATGACCATACCCTGGTTGTATGTTTGCGGCCCACATCGGGCGGTCCGAGGGGCCAGAGCTCGGGGTGTGTGGGCCTGGATCCTCGGGGCTACATCCTCCTGAGCGTGATGATGTTGAGTCGCGACGTGACCGGGACGACGTATTCAGGCTGGGGCCTTGGAACAGAACCCCCATTCAGCGGGGATGAGGTCCTCAACATCAAACCCATCCTCCTCCCTACGATAATGGAGTTACATGTTGTCACGTTCCGAGGATATGCTCCTAAAACGTTTGGAGATAGCAACATGGGTCATTTGGATCTGCCACTGTAGTCGCTGCCGGGTCGAAAACGAGCAAGTTCTTACGGATTAGAGGGCGTTCATGGCCGCCTCCACCATCAGGAGAGTACCGTTCAAATGGTACTCTCAGATTAACACATTTGAGACTCAGCATTGAAGAAGCTGGGTAGGTGACGGGGTCCTCCGTTGATGAGGGTGTCTGGTCATTACGATGTTAGAAGCATGGGATTGAGAGTTCCTTCATGACGCCATTGGATCAAAGGGCGTTCTGTGTGGTACCTGTAAAAACTTTTCACAAATACAAACAGAATACCTGTCAAAGAAGCATCTCATGATCCCATGTATAATTAATTTCCTTTCTTGGCCCTCCTTGTGAGTAAAATGGGGCACACAATGGAATTAGTTAAAATATGTCAGGATTGGTTAATGATTCACGTTGGGTTCACCATTTTTTGTTTCGGATCGGTTTCAAAATACCCAACAGTTCTATATCTGATGAAAAGTGGACCTACTTTCCAAATGCACGCGTTCACTGGGTTGTTTGAACATTAATGCTTAATAACTCACATTGGTCGAGAGGATGGGGATTTGGACCCATCACACCCTTTGGGGGGGGATTATTTCTTGTTTCGGGACGCTCTTATAGATTTAATATGTATTAATATGTTCTCGAATCATTGGTTTATACACAAGCATAGTATCCATGGACTTCTACTGGTGGGAAATGGTCAGCTGGACGTAGGGGTTTAGAATCATTTATGCCCGAGGTTTACCATCCCTCGTTTGATTAATGACACTGAGGATTGGGGACTCATTGAGGAGGTATTAGGAGTGGCGTGGTGAACCGATGTGAATATATTCGGATCAACTGCTTGTTGGGCATGAAAATCATGGAGGATTCCTATGTACCTTGCCTAGGATATAGTGATCATAGTCCACATAGTTCGAATGAGCTTGGGGCTTATGCTCTGAGGCATCCTAGAGTAATGGATTGCGGCTTACACTCTGAGGAGTCCCATTAGAGGATGTTATGGTCGATGCTTACTCTAAGCCCACGTGATTCATGCTAGGTGTTAGAAACAAGGGGAATCAGGGACCAGAAAATCACCCGCAAAAGGAGCATCCATGGGATGTGGAGTGGGTCTTACGCATGGAGTGGCCCATACGGTTGGGACATAATTTGGGATGGATGCCCAGTGCGACAAAGCGCAGCGGGAGAGGGAAAGAGGTACTTCTGTAATCGCCGCCTCTCTTGTTCCTGGGGGAAGTACGAAATTTCATGGAGGCTTTCTCTTGATGGGTATTTTACTACCCCCTGTAGAAGGAAGAAGTGCCCCGGCACCAACAAGTGGAGGAGTAGAATGGGGACTCCTGAGCTCAGACTCCACATTACCGTGGGAATGTGAACCCAATAATGCTTCAGAAATCCTCTCAAGGGTCGGGGAAACCCATTCACCCCTGCTTACCATGGGTATGTGAACTAAAAACGGTGCACTGATGCGCCTGAAGGTTACACCACGCGTGTCTGGTAGCTCTGGTGGGGGCCTCATCTCGGGGACGATGAGTAGGCCAATGAGGGAGTTGCGGAGGATTAGGCTGAATTAGATGGTTTTTATATGGATCGGGTAACGGGAACTCTGAAGGATTCAACGGGACACATGGGGCTACAGGTGGTGGTGCCCTTCACGTAGGGAAGTGCTACGCGGTTGGAGAAGCTGTCCACGAACCAGGGTGGTCCATGGGCTGATGGGCATCCTGCGAACCAGGGTGGTCTGCGGAATGACTAGCATCCCACGAACAAAGGTGGTTCAAAGCGTCGGGAATGATCCACGAACCAATGTGGTTCACGGAGGGTTCCATGCGAGCAGCTGTAGCCAATGGCGTCACCGGTCAGGGATTCGTTGGTCCGGGCTTTGCCCGCATAGGAGGATGCTACTTAGTGCGACAAAATGGAAAAGGAGCACAATGTCCCTAGTCCATGGGTAGTTTATTCATAGAGGGTCCATGGTCCACGGTCTTACTTTCATTGATATATTAATTTCACATTTCACCATGTTATTATACATTCTCTGGTTACTTATTAATTCGTTCCCAGGCTCATACCTGTTTTGGTTCATGAACTGGAACTTCGCTGCGAAATCCTAAACCTTCCTTCAAAATCCTTCCACCCAAATCTGATTGATCTCCATAGAATCCCCTCTTCTCTTCCCCTTGATCTCATTTTATGAGTTTGTAAAAGGATGTATTTATGGTCATGCGATACCTTTTGCGGAGGCCCACGACCGAAAACCCGATTCATGGATGACCCGGTCAATCCACAACTCGTGGGGGGGGGGGGGGGGCAGCGAGCGCATCTCCACCATGAACCAAATGAGCTCGTGGAGTGATTTGCAGCAGCGGAGGGTTCTGACTCCATTCCATAAAAGACAGTGGATGTGAACCGAGCCGGTTGAGGAGGTCCGCGGCTGGGGGCGGTTCTTGACAGTGGACCAGTCCAACGCTCGTTTTTCTTCACGCCTGTGGAGGATCTCTACCTCTATTCCACAAACGACAATATTCCATGGAGGGGGTTCTTTGCAGAACTAGCTGCATGGTGTAATCATTTTGACAGGTCTGCAGACTGGTTTGGATTTATGAATCATTTTAGTTTTCCCTATTCTTCCCCCAAATTCATTTGGGGGAATTGGGTAGAATATTCTTTGTAGATTTTCTAGGACCCTAAAAATACAAACATCAAATGAAAATTACACCTATTGTATGGGTATTTAATTGAATTTTAAAGGAGTATGTATCTCATATAAATGGGTATAAATTGAACATTGATTATATAGGTACATTTTGGTCTTCATTGCGGTCTTTCTATATGCGTTTTCTAGATATACACTAAAATGTAATGTTGGGATTTCAAATAATTTCATACATTGTGCAATGTCTATTTTGATGAAACCATGTATAATATCCCCCATTGAGTTGTGAGAATCAAATATTAACATCAAGTAGAATTGTGACAGTGAATGATTTCATACACGTTTTACTCCATGGGGTTAAAATATTTTTTTTCATGATAGTGTATGGATTGATTGGAATTATTATTGTTATTATCAAGAAATTAAAAGGATCAAAATCATAAATAAGTATACCAGTTCCCCATAATAAATATTTTTTTGATTAACTAAATTGAACTAAATACTTTTTACAGATTTAAATTCACAACAAATATGATCAATAAAATGTTTCAAAGGACGGTATACTCAATAAATAATTTACTATAGGGTACCACATTCTACCTAACGCTTTATTGACCATATTTTTTCAAAAAACCCATTACTATAAACATCATGGATGTGGGATGTCTTCATATTGATCGACATTCTATTACATTTTATCTCATTTTGATGGTGACATTAAATTTCTTGCGATGTCTTAAATAATTTCCATATACAGTTTTGGGATTTGATATATAATATCATCCATATATAAGTTTTCTTACTGATAGGACCATTCAAAATGTAGAGTACATTTTGAGATAATTTTCTATCGATTTCACCGATATTTCGGATCAAAAGCATCCTTTTGTATAGTATCTTTCAAAAATAGATTTCAAGGGAGAATTAATATATCTCATTTTGAATCCCAATTGGGAATTGGTATAGATGAAAAAATTTAATAAAATTTTATCTTAATTCAGTAATACATACGGTATGAACAAAGTTGATGGAACATATGTTTTAGATATTTATCAATGATATATGTAAATCATAGATTGTGTATAGGTGTTTCATTGAATTTAATAATGAAATATATTTAAATGTTTTCAGAAGAAGGTAAATACGATCCCGTTGTACATTTTCCTTTTCGAAATTCATTATTGAGTAGGGATAGTTTTCTATAGGCATGTCTTATACAGAACCTTCATAAAGTCCCTGATGTGTTTCATATAATTTTCCAGAGGAAGTACATTAGAAACCCTTACATTTATAAAACTAACAGGTTATACTATTGGATCATTATATTTCTTGGGTAGAAAAACATGTGGAGTTTATGGGATTTAGAGAAATTTTTTTATGAAAATAGACCCCTAACCTGGTCAACATGTATATAAATAATTATGCAGAAGTATTCTTAGCTGTTTGTATTGATGTGAATTAAATTAAAGGAAAATATTAAGGACCAAGAGGATTTAATATTACACATTGATATTTTATAAAATATTTAAAAAAAATATTTTATATTATTTTGTAATATATTGTGTTACATGAAACACCCTATTTTAACAAACAACAACGTAATGTTATTATTATTATTTAATCGTTCCCACCATAAAATCAATATTATGTAATGTTGTATGAAGAAAATTTTCAAAATTTGGAAAATCATGTTTGATGGTTTTAGATAAATAAAATATATATATTAATTAGTACTTAATTTTGGGTAAATAATTAATATTCATCAAAAATAATTCACTCATAGAAAATTATTTTAAATAATTTTGTGATCAAATAATGAAAATGATTTTTTAGCATTTAGATAATTTATAGTAAAAATTAATATTAATTATTAAAATATAAATTTTTAAATTTCCTTTGGTTAAAAATTTGGAATTGTTCTGAAAATATTAATTTTATAATGATGTGTGAATAATATTTATTTTTATTGAAATCATTATTTATAATTAGGTAATTAACAATGTTGTATTTTTAATTATTGATTACATTGTAAAATATGTTCAATTATATTATAATTAATCCAATTTTGTTATTGGTAACCTATTTTTTTTGTCAATCATGATATAAAAACTTGATATAATTACAATATGTTTTTATTTTGAAAATTGATTTTGTATCAAATATACGGGTTTAATATAATGTCAAATTATGAGAGTTATGTGAATTTAATTTCTAAATATGGAGTAGATATTTTTTTATTCATCATTCATATTATATAATAATTTTAATAAAAAAAATTCATGATGAATTGAAATAAATTTAGATATTAATTATTGTGGTTAATGTTAAAACATGTTTATTCAGGGTCGAACTAAAATCACATATTTTGAAATGACATAAAAAAATTCAAAATCTTATTTCATGGAAATGATTATATTTAAAAACATATAAAGATAATAAATTCTCTATATAGTAGAATTTTTAAAATTGTAAATATGGGGATATCTCTTTTTCTTCTAAAACTCAAATAATATCCTCTCCACAAATTTTAAAAGGCCACCACACTCATTTCTTATTAAAACATCAAAATATCATTGGATCAGCTAATACATTATATAATATCATTGTAAATTATCTAAAAAAGTTCTCTAGACTTTATTTTTATTATGAAAATCTTGTTAGTTGGATTGAAAGGATAACTAAATGGGCTTGTATGATGAATATGTGTTGTTCTTAACTGATAAATTATTTTCAACATCAACCACATTAAAATATTTTAGAAACATGATGATATAATACCACTATAATCTCACATAAAATGATCTGTTATTATGTTCATTTATTAACATATATCTATCTCATATTCTATAAATGGGTAGATGAAATTGGCCATTGTGTGTTTGAAGGTCTACCACATCACGTACTAATGTAATTTATTTTACATCACTACCTATCACATATCTAGATAATGATGGATTTTATGTTTATATATGTTATTTTTGAATTAATAATGATATATTATTATTAATATCCTATATTCCTTATGACATTTCAATCCATTTTAAAATGATAATGTTCCTCATGAATATGTGTTGACTAGAACCTACAGGAAGTGATTTGTTTTTTTCGTTTTACATTGAAATAGATGAAAATAAAGATAGATTAATTGATTATATATGAAATCTATGAAAAATAAACTATTCTTTCATGTTTATATTTTATTCATTCATTCAATCCTAGATGAAAATGGATATATAATTCATGCATACGTAAGACATAATCTCTTCATGGACTATTTAATTATTATTTTATTTATCAAAATAATCAAAAAACATATTTAATGAATATATTTGATATTTATATAAGTTATAAAATTATGTGGATGATTTCTTGATGGTCAAAATAAAACTACCAAAAATAAAAAACAAAGATAAACATGATAAATGAATTAATTAGTTCTCGAAACCTAATTTTATCAAGTATTTATCAATAAATGGTGAATAAAACGTTATATGTAAATAATATACGGTATGATAAATATATATAATTTTTTTAAAAGTTTAATAACAAAAATAAATTTATTAAATGTTAGTTTCGAACATGTATGTGGAAACTTTATACCTTAGGGAAGGGGTTTTTTCAAATATTTATTTCCAATATTTACATTCCATATTCTACACATGCTTCGTTTTTGGGTGTATATACATCCTAGGAAGGAAATTTAAGATTCTTATCATCATAATTTTGGAATTTAAATATCAATAATAAGTTATTTCATTAACATGGCATATTATTTAAATGTTATCATAAAGGTAAATGTTTTTTTACAATCTCATTATTTATCAATATTAAGATGGATTATTTTTCTAATTAAGAGATACTATAATATAATTCACAAAAAAATATGAACATTCTTATATTATTTTTTCAATGGAATAAGTTTTTTAATTAATTTTCATATCGTTAAGGATTGATTAGACCTATAGATTGTTTTTAATAAATATTTGCTTAATTTGTACAAATATCCGGAAAACAAATTCATCTTTGTGCATGTTTTTGTAAAACATTTCATGTAATATTTCACTAATATGTATTTATTTTTAAATAAAATTTTACCCCAATTTTAATTCTTGCAATATGAATTAAAACAAATATTTTGTTTTATTTTTGGTACATGTATATTTTTAATTATTAATGAAAATTGGCAATTAATATTTATTTTATCATATACAACATGAACATTATTTCCCATCATATTTATTTATCAATGGCGGAAAACATCCTTTACATATTTAAAATGAAACGACAAAATGAAATGTTTCCATTAATATTTTTGTAATTTATAATTTTGAGTATTTGTTTTCAATGTTGAAAGGATATTTTCCTTAAGAAATTTTCAATTAGACATTTTAATATAAGTTACCACATTTGTTGAAATCATTATATATTACATAAAATTTAATGGGGAAATGGGATAATTATAACATATTTATTCTTTTTTATGATGTTTTTTTATTATGATAAAATTATGTTCATGAATCCCATTTTTCCATGGGTTTTGACCTGATGAGTTGAAGAAATTATGGTGATACACATTTCATTACAAAGGTTTTTAAATGATTAATTCTCTATATTTTTTTTCGCACACATATTTTTGAATTTCAATATGTATTTCGGTGGGTACAAAGTTATATATCCCTATAATGATTTATATTTTGGATAATGTTTAATAATATCAACGAGTACACATGAGGTTAAGCCAATCCTGAATGATGCAAAACATGAGGTTGTCCCAAACACAAAAGTGGGTACATTGTTGTTTTTAACATGCCTAAATAATGTAATTGGTTGTCAGTTCATGACAAATATTTTTTTAATGCCTTTTTTTAAGGTTTTATGTATTATTTTATATTGTTATGTGTATTCCAAAAATCTATGTCTTATTCCAATGATATTCCCTAATGTATTATTTTATTTTATTCCGTTACAATTAATGCCTTATAAAATATATATATTTAATTCATGACATATGCTTTTGAAATATTATATGGGGATTAAGGTTTTCAAATTTTAATATCATATTCTTATACCCTTATTCTCATGGAATGTTTATATCTCCCCTTTTTACCGTTATAATGTATATGATAAATTCATTTCTTATATTTCCTTTCACATTGTTAGGATAAAAATTTATTTTTTTGTGATATGTATATAATGGTTTCCTTTTATGAAAAACATAATTTAATATTATTTAGATGATCTATGAAAAATCAGTTTATGTATCAATTTTTTCAATGGCACTAAAACTATTTGATTTTAGCATGGATCATTATGTAATCTATGGAATGTTCATCTGATAGGATTTAATATCTATATATAGAAAAAAAGGGTCATTATAGTGTTTAAAAATTTATCTTTTTCTTGAATTATGAAATAATTTATGTTGTATATAGAGGATTATTATTTAAAATTATATTTTACAATAGTTATGTTATATTCATTTTCAATATTCCTTTGGGATGTTCTTTTTCTAGATGAATACCTATATGAAAAGGAAATTGGGGTGAAAACACACTTATTTGTTACGGGATTTCACGGGTAGATAGTCTCAATATCAAATATCTTAAATCTATGTGATAACTAATTGATAAAAGTGGTTGTTTTTTATTGATAATTATGAGGAGAGAGTTGTTTAGAAATTCTAAAAATATTACTCCCATATAAAAAACATAATATATATATATGGATTTACATTGGCACAATATTAATGTATAAAACAAAATAATTAATATTCACTATAATATAGATAAATTTTATATAAAATATATCACTATGTGTAATATCTATAACCTCATTTTAATGATAACGAGAGATTCTATGTCTATTTTTCACCATTTTTTCATAATTAATTAAAAGATAATTTATCATAACTCTTTATCAAATCTATGGATATCTCTCATTTAATAATCCATTCATGATTACATTTGAGACATTTGTTGATTAATTTTATGATAACAATGAAATTGTATTGAAATTTATGAGGTAAATCTTAAATGTCAAATTCTCAATTTAATGAATTTTTTTTTCATAGAACCAATATCTCTTGGGAATATATCTTAAAATTTAAATAGGTGAGATGAATATACTATCATATATATAGTCAATATAAAATAGGATGATTCCATGATATAAGAGACATTATAATTTAACTTCCTCTTGATTATATACACTTTGATAGATAATTATGATACGATATAACTAAATATACACTTTAACTATAACTAATGTTTAGCTGAGCCATATATAATATATGATTTTCTCTTAGATTTATACTCATATATTATAATCTATTTAATTGATATTGTTTCTTATGTTACTTTTTTGTATAAAATGTATTCCATTTCAGTATGGGAGAATTGATTTCCTCGGAATAATGTCAATCACATAATGAGAATTTTGGAATTGGGTTTCTATTAGTAAATAAGTAATCATGTACTATGAAACTAAACAATCATGAATTTATTAAAAACTATCTAATATAATATATTAGAAAAATAATAGGGTTCTTTAATTTTTTCATACAATTTTGTTCTTAGTGATAAAGGGGCCCTACCCTTTTTTAAGCCTCATATGAGGGATACTTAGTTGTTAGGCACTTGTATTTTGCATAGGAAAAAAATTTCATATCATATGAATAATATGTTTAATTAAACATACTTTTTAATTTAATCATAATTTTTTTCTTTCTATGTTGTGTTCATTTAGAGAATGTATAGGCCTGAATTTTATATAGATCCCCTTTGTGATTTTTCAACAAGGTGAGTGTTTTTCTCTTTCTTTGAGTGTTTTTTTCATGAAAGTAAAAAATATTATGTTAGTGCATAATGTATGAAAAAATTAATACAAAATAAATTGAAATTAAATATTTTATCATGAGTTAGGGAACCCGAATTATAATTGAATCCTCCTATTAATAATATAGATAGCTTCGATGAGTGGTGAGTAAATTTTATCATAATAATTCTTGGACGAATGGTTCCATATATTGAAGTTCATACTACTCAGCACAATGTTAGATATTTGTTATCCATCAATCATGAGAAAACATATATTGAAGATATAAAATAATTCTAGAAAATATTTTCACATGGATGGGTTCACTATGTTTACAATCATTGTTTTTGGACTGTTTCTATAAAATGATTTAGGTAAAAAATATTTAACCAAAATATAAGGCATCCTACCCAGTACAATTGGTGAGGTAGGCTAGATATGAATGGGTTTTAAATTCTATTACTAGTTAAAATATCAATGAAATATTACAATATATTCTTTCTTGATTCTCCAGCCAATACGTCATATATTTTAATGGTAACATGATGAATACCATAAAATGTTCACTAATGGGATGTCATATTAAAATTTTGATTTTTGTTGAATATTAATTTTTTAAAAGGAGGGATATGAACATTAAACTGACAAGTAGGTTTAAAAATTATTAATTTCTCTTTATTACATTATAATTGAGAAATTATGGGATAAAGAATGTTGTTAGAGGACAATAGTTTTCTAAATTTGAATAATTGTTTACAGAATGATGTTTTTGGGGTGTATGGGAATATATTGTCTTATCTAAAATATTGAAACATTCCTCTAGTTATCTGTTTTTAATATTTTATAATTAGTATCATTACAAATTAGATATATATTTTGGGGATTAATAAGCTACTTATCAATTGCTCTGAATGATTGGTTATGATTCAATGAACTTGTGGAATGATGCTGGATTATATGGAAAAGTATTTTAATAAAGTGGTTTAGAACCCTGATGATTTCTCTACCTTGTAATGTAATCATTTGTATAGTTGATGGATATTCTAGGTGAAAAATATTCCATGCATGTAGGTATTAAGTTAAAATGTAAGCTCTAATTTTATGATATCTAATGGGTATAAAGAGAAAAAAATGAATTTTATTGGAAAATATGGTATTCCTTTTTAATTTTTATTATTTTAATTTATAATTTCTTGAATTCATTAAATTGGAAGAAATTTTTTGTTATTACATGAAATTAGGAATTTCCAACATGATAATCCTTCATATCTCTTTCATTTTAAATTTATGGGTATTTAAATTTGGACTATTGAGGGATATGTTTTATTACCATGTACACCTATGAAAAATGTTTTTTGGGGTGTAATGTCTTCAATCATTGAGAAATCAGTGAGATTATTTATATAGATAGATAAACGTATCTATTAAATGAATAAAGGTAATATCTAAGAGTAAAGTGACTAATGGATAGGATTACATTGTTTAATGTGTAATTTATTTGAATAATTATTAGATAGATCAAATGGAAACAGAATAATGAAAACCCGACATGAATTTGAACCAAGTCCCAATGTTGAAAACCTATAGAGTGGTGTATGAATATTATGGTAATTATTTTGGGACCAAATATGGGGATTGTGACCCAAAAAACTAGCCTGGAAACAATATATACAAATAAACAATAAATTTTGAATAAGGATTGTATATGATTTAAAACATTAACAAATGTATTTTAATCCAATTTTGAATCAAGAAGTGGTGTAATAGAAAAATTACATCAGGGGTGATTGTAGCCAGATATTCAAATAATGGGATCTATTGTACTGTGGTACATGACACATGGGGTTAGAGGATCAAATTTAATGATAGAAAATCATTTTTGTTGGTAATGAAAACTATGGTTGTCTGAATATCATTATTAAAAGGTGTTTTATATTGATCCAAATACTATAGTTACTAGTAAAAATTGTATTATTTGATTGTTTTGTTTTCTAATGGAATGAATTGTGGTTTTACATTATGGGAGTAAACAAGAGGTGATTAGATTATTCCAAACTCGAACTAAACAAGGTCATGTTATTATGGGCTATTTAAAAGTAATATAAATTGATTATGATTTATACAAATGTCAAAAATATATGGTTCAAACATCAATTAAAGTATCTAAATAATATTATTCAATCAAAAAAGTTCTTGTGGGTCACTATAAAAAATTACCTTTTGTTGAGGGGAAGAATGTTTTCATTAATTATAGGTGTAGGTAGTTATTAGAAATCAATGGTGAATTTGTAAGAGCGTAATCACTATGCATTCATCTTATAGTATTTTAAAATATTCCCCGAATAAGAAATTTGAGTGTCAATATTTATTAGGAAGTGATTTGAATAAATTCCTAAATTATTGTTACTATAAACCATTTTTTAATGATTTATCTCATTTATTAGGAAGATATGATTTTGTTATGGTACAGAATATGATCCATATCAATTTAAATCACTTATAACCATTTTATGAGATTCATATCAATATATTAATAAGGAATTTAAATCATGGATTGATTTACAGACACAATCCATATACCATACAATGTTACGGGGATTTTTAGTTTAAGGGGGTAAATTATGTCCCATTAGATTGACCGCTCTATGTGTCATATATTCTTCCATGTTGGAAACTATTTCATTTAGTTTAATTTCATTACATAATTACATAATTTCCATTCATCTTATGTTCGTATGATGAGGAATTAAACCATAATATATGTAGTTATTCATTGTTTAATTAGATTTCAAATAATTTATGATATTTTGAAATTCCAATAAACATATATTCATGTGGAGTGGAAATTATTATTTGGAATTTTTTGATTGTAGAATTATTTCCACTATAATGGGGGGATTTCCACAATTATAGTTAATTTAGAATATTATATATCCATGTCTTATTTTTAAGTAATATAAAAACCCCATATTTAATTAATGAAGTTTTAGACATAAAAAAATTTAATAGTTTTATTTGAAATTGTTGGTGGGCCTTAGATAAGGGAACACAATGACAATACATATATTTTTTTATATGAATCATTCAAACTTTAAGACCTGATATATATTTATTATTGTTAAAGCTAATATTCAAAAGAATATGCGTGAAAATTTTAGTTTATGTTATAAAATATAGAACAAAGAATCCCAACATTAATTGGTAAATTTATCATCACCATGGAGGAATGTGGTATCATAATTAATGATTTGAAAGGGTCGGGTGTATGATTGAATTAAATCACAATGTATCCTAAGGTAATAAGAATAATTCCATTCATGGTCCTCACTAAGAAATTTCTTCCATCTAAGGTTAGGTGAACAATGAATTTTGGGTTTTTCGTGATGTTCTCAAATAAGATCGAGACCACAGATATGGGTGGGGATGAATCAGTCTACACTATCTATTTTTATAATAATGATTCTGAAATTCTATTAAAAACATTCATATCCTTATAAAATATTTATATTTATAATACAATAATGTATCAATATAAACCTCAACTTTTGTATGAAACAAATAAAATAAATTTGTGACACTATATATTAAAAATTATTAGTACAATGAGATACTCTTTTAAATATTGGTTAGCCCCCCAAACTATATTCCTTTAATAAATTCATTATAAAATTTAAAGTAACATGTAGAAAAATGTATTTCAACTATGTAGTAAAATTTTATGCTTTAGTTGGTTATACCTCCAACTATTTTTCATTTCATCATTCCCCACATCATGTTATACACTTTAGTAATAAATAATCTTTAATAATTAGTTATACACATTGATACAGGTTTTTCATCTTCTCTTATTATACAATTCTAAATGTTATTCACATGAACCACATGTAAACATGAATAACTATTTATAGTGAATTATTGAAGAGATTAAAATGTTAAATCAGGAATATTAATTTCTCAAAAAATATCAAGAGATATTGATTTTTTGAATGTGATCAATAAAATAAACTTGAAATTATTTCTTTGAAACACACTAATAAAATTTCATTTGGATTGACCGATGTCTGGGGACATCTTTCTGATTGACATATTCTAATGTATAATGCATAACCCTATTATATTGAAACTTAAACTAAGTTAAAACTCAATAAAAAATCAATAATTATATTATTGATAGATATATTTATGAAATATATATGTTTTATTCATATTAATATAATGGATTATGCTCCGATGGACTATTCCCTGAAATATCTTTCTCTAATAGTACCCACATTAATTGTTATCTCTCTAGTTATTTCAATGTCATCTTGAAAAATAATTTTTTTGAGTTTTTATCATATTAAAACAAATTCAAGTATATCGGACTCCTGTAGACATGAATTTTCATAATGTAAAAATTATGTATTCTCTATTTTATAGGAATCCTATAATTAAATAGCTAGAAAACATGAATGATTTTCCTAATTAGAAAAATTTCATTCCTCTAAATTTCATAGTCATTTGAGTTTCATCGTTTAAAAATTCAAAACATCTCCCATATTATGATAACATCTTTAAAAATAAGGAATACTCATATCTCATATAGAGTTATATAAAATAATTCAAAAAAGGAAAATTTGTATAATCCATTTCCAAGAATCTATTTTTAAATTTGATTCATCTCGACTGAAATGAAATATAAATAATCATCAGTTACCATTATAATATCAAAAAATATTTTTGTATATTTTTTTTCTATCCGACATATAAGTCTCATGTTCATCTTATTTTCATTCCTATTCTAGACCAATGAATAAATTCAAAACATGATGATTTAATTTTTTTTCTTTAACTACTTATGAATAAAATAAACCATTTTATTTCTCAATCAGATTCATTAGCCCAATTTAATATTGTTTAATACATTGTGGGAAATTCAATCGAATTTTATTTCATTAAATCCTTCTTGTAGAAAAATTAAAAATATAATTTTTTTGTAATCTTAAATAATGATAGAACTGGTCATAATTTATCATATACCGATCCTATAATTCTTATTAAAAATATGAATTCCCCATCCATTTATTCTCATGTAAAATGAATCAGTTTCATCAACGCAAGCCCATCTTATTTTCTGTACTTGATATTTTTTTAGTGCCACCAACCCATTTGACGGACAAATGAATTATTTTTATAATATGGATCATCATTTATAGCCCATTATATGGGTCTGTATGAAAATATTGTTTGATTTATCAATGTCATTAACAACTATTATATATTTTTTTCAATTTATAAATTCTGCTGTTCTACCTCCAATAGAACACATGTTTTTATTCTCTATCATTGTTATAACAAATAAAAAAATTTATTTATCACCCTTTTTATATTGAAATAATTCTAATAAATCAATTTCATTTAATTTATCATCCCATCTGTTGCATCAGCCAGTTAAAACCACATGAAAATCATCATACATTAGAAAATAAAAAAATCTAGTAAATATATACATTCAATTATCATCATATGTAAAATGACTTACCCTACCCAATCTCCACATATTATCTTTTACAAACACATTCTTTTATCATGATACTTTTTAATTATTTTTTATATTGAATGATTTGAAAAATTCCTCATATTTTCTATTAATGGGACATATGTCTGATCATTTGTGTTAGAAAATAATTTTCTAGACCCTATCTACACTTCTTTCAAATTTTAAATAGATTGATAAATTGAAACAATATATAATGAAAAAAATAATCTAAAAATATATAGAATTTTTATATTACTAATAAAATACAACACATTGAATCATATACCTAATAAATATGTATAATTTCTCCCCCAATAATTTTATTTCTCCCCATATGTTTAGTCTCCCCTAATTGAAAATAAATTTAAAATGGACCACTCATTATTTTTAAATTATTTTATACTGTCAACAATAGTATCACATGATTTTAATAACAAATATCCATTTACTAAACATCCCTATGTCTATATAGGTGAACCCAGTATAAAAAATATGAGTGAATAATTATGTATATCATTTTTTCCATAACACATCTTTTATTGTAATAATTTAATTATTCTCATTCAAACAATCTCATATTTAGGTAAACGTGAGATTAATTTATTATGAATAAATCAATATTACCTCATGTCAAAAAATATTATAAAATTCCATGTGTATAAACACAAATTTCCAAAATTTATTTTCCATTAAAATCATTTGTTTCATTTAGAAGAAGTGTATGTAACTCGTGCCTCACCTTAAAAACACCATCTCGATAAAATATAGACATAACAGTACAAACGATATTATTATTTTGGAATAAATAGGAACCTCAATAGTTTCATATAAACTAAACCCTGATAAGGAATTTTCAAACTGTCTTGATTTTTTTTATAAAATTTCATTGATGTGGAATTCAATATTTTTTATTCATTATATTCATAATTCCCATATTTTTTAAATAATATTTATCTCATTTTTTGAATCATCATATCAATATATTACGTTCACATCAATATTAAAAATATATTTATGACATTAAGTTTTTAATATGTTTTTCATTTTTCCCATTGATACTAAGAGACAATTTATTAAAATTTTAGTAAAATTATTTTCCTAATCACATCTATTAAATTATTTTTAAACCATTGAATCCCTATTTTTTGGAATCTTATTATGAACATTTTTTTCATATTTGGAATCCCTTTTCATCCCCTTTTATACTACTAACATTTGTTCTTTTACAAATATTCATTCCATGGCCACATGGTTTTTCAAAAAAAACAATGAAATATATTTTCAATATCATAATAATATAACATTACATATAATTATTAAATTATGTTACATTATTTAGATTCCAAATGTCTTATTTTGGCTTCAAAATTTTCCACATTCAGATGTTTATTCTCTGGTTCAACAAATGTTTTAGTAAAACTTGTTCACATTCCTAGATTAAAAATCCCCATTGATTCATAAGTGTTTCCTAGAAGATAAATGATTCACCCACATGAATAATCTATATTTATGTGAATTTAACAATACCAACCATTTGCTATGTATCATGATTTATCATATAGGTAGTAAAACAACCCATTATTTGTTTTGTATTATATTTTCCTAAATCATGGACCATTATTCTCAAGGAGTCACTTTATTGATGAAATGCTAGAATTTATACCAATATTTTTAAATGAAATGAATGTAAAAAAAATATTTATTTAGTGAAGATATAACATGTGTATATAAACCCTTTTTTACCAATATTAGAATCATCACCTTTTTCATGAACAGTAAAAATGATTTTTACCATCTTCATTCTATCACAATTTTTATAAGAAAAAATTATTTTGTAAGAGAAAAATATATTTTTTATTAATGTATATAACATTAACAACTTATATTATCTTCTCAAACTCATATATTGTCAACATGATTTTTTTAAACTCTTAAACATGTGCAGTTTAGAAATTTTATAATTCTCATTATAAGTTTATTCTTATTTTTGAGTTTTATTTTCTCATTATACCTCAAACTTCTTAATTTTATGATCTCTAATAATAAACATGTTCACATCTTATTCATGACTCTATCACCATTCTAAAATTTAATATATTCAATATATCTCTTTAAATTTCTTTATTCATTCACAAGTAAGATATTCTTCAAAATTTTATTTTCAATATTTATTATAATAATCAACCCAAATTATGTAATCTATTCCCCACTCTCATGAAATCTAGATGAAATAATTCCATGCCTACATCAAGAAATGAACATGACATGATGATAATAATTATCAGTGTAAGAAGAATAATCCTTCATTATTATTCCAATATTACTTCACTTCTTCTTATTAGTTGGAATTTCACAATATTTTTCCTACACTTGTGTTTCAGATATTTTTTATCATATTATTTGGAAGCAAACACTTCATGTTTATTCATTTTTAATTAATAATAATATATTTATCTTTCCTAATTGAATATTTTGGAATATTTTCTTTTCTTTTCCCATCCAATTACTGCTGTTTTATATTCTAGAATGGATAAAATCAATTTTGTCGAAATTTTATTCAACATTTATTTATTTAAATTAATAAAATATTTTAAAACTTATTTATCTTTAATATTTATTTTTATCTATTCTTTAAATTAAATTTCATCCTACAATTTTTCCTTTAAAATAACATATTTTCTGATTTCATATTCCAAAATAATATTATGAGTTCCATAAAATAATAAATAATCATGATCTTCCAAAGCCCAAATATTTTAATCAAATCAATCTGGAATGTTTCTCATTAATTTCATTACCATAACAAGGTCATAAAACCTCTAACTAAATACATTTATTTTTATCATAGTATCATTTACAATTGTAATTAAATCTTCAATAAAATTATTACCATCTATTTTTATTTCATTAAATTTACTCCTCCAAATTGGTAAATTGGCATCTCTAATTTTCTCATTTCCCTTTTATATTTATCACAACTTATCCATTATTTTTAAAATGGTAGGAAACCATATTATAATTGAATAAAATATTTTAATAATAAACATCATCATTGAATTTAGGGAATTTATATTAGCTTATAAAATTTATTTTTGAATTTTTATCATGGAGACATCATTGATGGATGAAAATTAAAAAAATTAAATCTAAAAATTCTGGTTTATGTGATAGTAGATAGGGTAACATTCTACATTATGAATTGTGTTTGTTTTCACTCTAAAACAAGAATTCCCCTACTATTAAATGATTTGAAAATATCCATTCTCAGCGATGTATCATTCTGAGGGAACCTTCTATTATGGAAGTTAACACTACCAAATTGGATTGAGATCGATTTGGGTGGTGAATGAGTGGTTATTTTTTTATAATATAATTTCCTAACATCATAGTAATTATTTATTAACATATAAAACATTATAGAGAAAAAATGTAATAATTTATTACTCGCATCATCACCATTCAATTAAAGAAAATATAAATTTTGATTAGACCATGAAATTTACAATGTTTTGTACAAATAAAAACTCCTTTACATGTTGGTTAGTCCCCCAAAATGGTTTCCTTTAATTACATCTTTTGAGAATACTAATGAAAATTTAGTAGATAGTAATATAACCAATATTCAACTATTCTTATATATTTTGTTATACCCACCTATTATCCCTTTTGTGTTACCTTTCCCTAGTACAATTTACACACACCTTCAAAAAAACGTCATCATAAATTTGGAATTCACCCTGCTAAAAGCTTCATTTTCCAACTTCGTTGATCCACATCAATAATGTTTTCTAATTACTCAATATGTAACCTGTATCAACTTCACCTCCTCACATAATTCATGAAAGTCAATAATTCAAATAATATTTTTTGTTCCTAAAACATCATATATATCTGTAAAAAATATGAATATTCCCAATAAAAAATAATGAAATTATATCCAAAAAAATACTAAATAATAATATTTATGATCAACCTCATTCTGGTGACCTCCATCCAAAGGTTCCTATCAAATTATTCATGGTTGACCTTTGTTCTCTTCCAGGTTGAATTTTGATGAATGTTAATAAAAAATAAAAAACCTATCTATCTTATTGATATGTGTCTAATGGAACTATGTTTAATGAATGTTTCCCCAAAATATCATCACTAATTGGATATTTCTCTGATTAATATCTATGATATGCAACTGGTTTTGTGGAATATTTCTCAAATTGTTCTCTCTCAAGTTTATTTAACATAATCCTAAAACACACTATTAGTGGGGATCTCATATTTTAAAAAAATGACATAATGTCTTCTCTCAACACACATTAAAAATCCCAATGTATGAATGAGCTGGGATTTTTGTTTATATTAATCCCATAATATAAAATGTGGTAACTCGAGTGGTTTTCCTAGTCACTAATATTTTATGAATACAAATATCATGTTCACTTGAACATCATACTTGAAAAAATCATCATTGACCAATTCATCATTCTCGAGTTATTACAAGGCAATGTGAATTATTGGCCATTATCTAATCTCATGGGCCCCTCTAACCCACATGGAGCTGGCCTCAAAGCCTGGGTGTCATTACTCCCGGGCCTATGGCTTAGGGAGTATATAAAGGCGCTCAGTGGTGGTTGATGGCCCACCTATAGTGTGTGTCACCTTGTCCTTGAAAACCCAATGTACTTTTTAAATGAGTAACATTGATTGAGGACGAAGAACTATTAATGTCTCAAGGGTAACCTGGTGAGAACCCTAAACTTGGTGAAGTAGATGATCTCTCTAAACACACCTTAGGGAATTGCGTAGATTATTCTGGTTTTGGGAGGCCGCTTGTTTAGACTATTAGTTCCAAGGAGATGTTTTAGTTTGTAAGAAAAGGTGACGTTACTAAGGTAATATCTTTTAATAAAGTGAGTAAGATAAGGAATAATATTGTAGATGTTTTTAAGAAAGCATTTGGGCCTTCCTTCTCTGGCATTGATTCTCCTCCTCCAATGAGATAGATAATTAAAAGGAGTAATGCTCATGTTTTTCCTAATCAATAATATGTCGAGGAATGATTCATCCTCTGCTAGTTTTATATTATCTCGAGGGTTCTCAACCATAGGTGTGAGAAGCATTGAATGATCATGGAATTAATGAAAATGGTTCTAGAGGGTTGTGGATTTAATGAATGTAAAATGAATTTTATGGAAAGGGGATACTATCATGTGGTCTTCCCCCAAGATGAAGGTAAGAGGAAAGCATAGAGCAAATGTACTATCTCCATGAACACTATTTTTATGAATGTGTAGAAATGATATCAGAATATTGATACTTTTAATTTGAATAATACCCACACCCAATTATGGATTAGATTAAATAAATTAAAATGGCCTTATTGTCCCCTAATGATTCTTTGGGATATTGCTTCCATAGTTGGAAATCAAATTTTAATGTATCTATATGTATACATTCAATAGATCAAGAATTATGCTAGTATTTTAATGAAATTTGACATTTCAAGTATGCTTGTTGGGTAGGTGGTCCATGAAACGATGGATGATAGCATTATTTTTTAAATCATATATGAATGGAAGCCAACATTTTTCTTTAGATGGTTGTTCTTTGATCATATGACTGATGAATGCAAGAGAGACAAAGAATTTCACTTTTTCATGGTAAATGGTCATTAAGATATGATGTATAGATGAGGGAATGTAAAAGAGAAACTCCCCCTAGAACCCTTGGAGATCAATTGTTCTAGCCAAGAGACAAGGATTTGGAAAAACGAAAATCGGCACATGGGGGTCTCTTCCTCTATGAAAATGGGTAAGAACAAGAACCCCAATATGATATTGCATGGGTCTATCTAGGATGATGGGGATCTAGTTGAAGGAATTTTTTTGAATACCCCTTCCCCTGTATTAGTATTGTTCCTGCGGTGGATATGTATGTTGTGAAGTAGGATGAACCCCTGAGTGTGATGTCACTACTTTGTTGGGGAAGGAAACACCTAAACGGATGGGACTTGATGTGCATGTTGTAACATGGTTCGGTTTACCTGAGACAACTTCTAAAGGTATTAGTAATGATTCATGTAATGACTACCATCTAGTTTCAAATCTAGGAGGGAAATTAATGAATATTTCCTCATCCATGATAGCCCGAAGGAATCATTATGTGGGCAGTGATCCCTCTCTTAAATCACGAAACACATTCATTCACCTGGGTGGCAGTCATTGGTCAGATGAGGTTGAAGAAAATAAGAAGATAGAGATAATCATCAATCCAGTTGATGTTATTTCTACTCCTAGTTGTGGACTCCATGAACTACTTGTTTGATTCAGTAGGTCAAAACTAGTGGAGGAAAATCAACACACAAAATTAGTCACAGCCAACCCAGGAGATACTTCCGTTTCACCCAATGGTGGACTGGATTAGCTACATATTAATTTTGATACACCTAACTTGCATTCTCTGTGCACATGAAATGTGAAAGGATCTAGTAGGGAAAAACATGTGACCATGGTAGGTTATAGAATCACTGAACATTGACATGGAACTTTCCATACGAGGTAGGGAGAACATGGGAGGAATGGGAAAATCCAAACCTCATTGGGGAAAAGGGGGAGCCTCTTACAAGGGCAATGGTAAATAAAATATGAGGAATCATTATAGGATTTGTAAAGGGCTGGTAAACACCTGGATGGCAGGGGCCCCTAGACATTATATTGTGGACTACAAATGGATGTGCCTCAATATTGTTGAACCTTAAATCTTCATTGAAAACTGGAAGGGATTCAAATAGTGTTCTCTTGGGTAAAATTTTGTCTCTAGTAATAAACATGTATAATATATTGACCACATGTATGTTTTAAGAAGTGATACCATTTAGAAGAATTCCTTTTATTTTGGGCCTCAATGAATTCAGATTAATTGTATCACTATTAAACAGAATATATCAATATCAATTTTTTATGCTTCCACCTCGTATATTAGGAGGTAATTATTGGAGGAGCTCAAAGCCACTTATAGATGGATGGATCAAAAATGGATTCTTATTGGTGATTTGAACTCTTTTTTGATGTTTGGGGGAAAAACATGAAATAACATTAACAGGGATACTGCTTTTGAATTTTCTAAATTCATTGACTTCTATGATATGGATCATTTTCACATAACTTGTTCAGATTTTACATGGTGTAGTCACACAAGAGAGCAGAAATAATCCTGAAAACTTGATAGATTCCTTTTCCACACTAATGACCACACTACTTCCCATGGGGTCTCTAGATTCACACATCCTAAAAATCACTCAGATAACAACCCAATTGTTTTTTATGGTAATATTCATCCTATATGGTCATCCACTGATCCTTTTTGATTCCACAATGGATGGATTGTGATTACCAAATGCATGGAAATTGTTTTGAAGACGTGGATGTTTGAATCCATTGGGAGCATGCTCCAATGACATGTTTTGAAACTCTAGTATCTTAAGGGACTGCTATTGGAGTGGAGGAGAAAATCATCTAAAACTAACGAGAATATCAAGAACTCTGAGATTGACCCTGTCAAGATTCAGATCTGTCATGAGCAGAAGACTTCCCTATCTAGAGATGGAGTTACATCCCATAATAATCTTGAAGAACTCTTAATGGAGAAGGAAATATTATTCATGAACCAACTTTATGTGATATGTTTAAAATATGGGGCCTGATACTCCAAGTTCATAAATAGATTGCATAAATAAAAGAGAGAAAGTGCATGGAACAAGGTGATCAGCATTAGTGGACATCTTTACACTAATGAAAAAGGGGTTTCATTGGCTATTTTCGGAAACATTAAAGATATCTACTTTGATAATGGGAAATCCTATACTAATCACTTGGTGGACAACATAAGCCCCTTGATTGATGATAACTCGGATCATCTCGTAACTACTCCCCCATGCAAAGAGGAAATCAGATCTTCTCTCTACTCTCTCAATCTTGAGAGTTCCCCGAGCCCTTATGGATTCAGTAACAAATTTTTCAAGTTTTAGTGGGACATTATGTAGGATGATATTGTGCTTTCCATTAAGGACATATTCTCTCACTCTTACATGCCCCATCGAATGATCATGTGCTCCATTTCTCTCACCCCCAAGAAGTAGAATACCCTTGAAAAAATGGAATTTTAGGATAGTTTCACATGGGAACACAATATACAAACATTTCATAATGATTCTTATGAGAATTATGGGTGGATTGGTTTATTGAATGATCTCCACAAACCATTTTACCTTTTACCTTGGGAAAAAATTCAAAAGAGTCACTTCATGGCTTTAGAGAGCATCAAATTAATGAGACGGAAGACAAAGTAAGGGATCCTTTCACTCAAAATTGATATTTCCAATGCTTTTGATGATCATATATATAGAATTCTACTTGATGTTCTTCAGAGATATGGTTTCTCTAATGGGTTTATGAATTTGATTTGCATGATTCTTGAATCTTCGAGGTAGTAAATTCTTGTCAATGGTACCCTTTGAGGATTCTTTCCTTTCACCAGGGTATTATGAGAAGGTGATCTACTATCTAGGATTTTAATTTCCATTTTCTAGGAATATATAAGTAGATGTATCAATGATCTTTTTCACATGAGACTTTACAATCATATTACGGATAGTGTGACTGATTATGCCCCATCATAGCTCTTGTACACTGATGGAATTTTATTGCTTGGTCTTTATTTAATGAGAAACATATCCTCAATAAAATCCCTTTTCAATCATTATGAAGTGGTGGATGGCCAAGACACTAGTTGGGACATGTCTTCCATTGTTTTTTGTAATTGAATATTCGTTGGGAAAAGGAACAACATCATCATGTATCTTTGGATGAGGATGGGATATCATCCATTCCTGTAACATGCAGTCCCACTATTCTGGGTAAAGGTGAATGGAAAATAATTTTTTTGGTATTTATGATGGTATCATATATCTACTAGTAATCTAGAAAGGTAAGGATATGTCCCTGACATTGAGTGTTTTTCTTTTGAACTCAGTGATCACGTAGATGTTTTTCTATTCCAAATCCCTCAGTAGATAGCTTAGAGGACTTCCCAAGGAGCATCAAATAAAGGTACATAACATCATATGGATAGGTTCATCACATGATTTAATGTTTATTATAGTATCAGGGAAATATAGAGTCAATTAGTTGTAGATGGGGGGCCTGGAATCGAGTACCTATGTAACTTCATAGATGGTCTGATTGGGAAATTCCCTTGAAGTCTGATTATAAATAAAGATGATAATTACATTCTATCGAATAGATTCCCAAAATGGATTTTCAATTTAGAAAAATACTACCTTACCTCACCGGTTTGGGAATCCCTCAAGCATTCATATGTGAGGATCATGCAGGATACATGATGGTTGGTATGTATGGACTCCACTTGTAATTGTTCAAGCACAAAGTAGCTGAACAGCCCCTATATGGTCTGAAAGTACCACCTAAAGCACCACCTCTCCCCATTTCAGGATTTCATTCATAGATGAAGTCAGCTGACTCTTGAATTCCTGCTCATGTGGAAACTAAAATTAATTTTTATCCTTTTATGTATTGTAACTCCTTGGTTTGGACCCATAGGAGAACTCGATAGTTTAATTGTATTGACTATTATAATCTTTTATATGGTGGAATAGTTCATCCTTCCTCATTTCTCTCGAACATCAGAGCTAGGTTTTTCCATCCTTGTAGACTCTTTTTTATCAGGATAATCTTGAAAAACAAAATTCCTACACCTGATTATATAAAATGAGATGGCATTAATATAGAATATATGTGTTTCCTTTTGATGTCTATTGAGGATTCTATACAACATGATTTCTTGGAATGAGACCAGGCCAAGAATCATTGGTCCTATATAGTATCATTGTATTGGATTCCTTTTGAAAAATGCACACTAATTCTGGACCGACTTTCTGGTCTGTTTAATGCTCAAGGTAGTGTGAAAATTCACAAAATTTTCCGACTTTCTGCTGCAGTAGTTATTTCATCCCTTTGGGAGGCCCAAAATGCAGCCATGTTTGATAGTGCGCTCTACACTGTCCAACAAGGAATGGTGGTAGTTAATAGGGATGTGTATTCTACATGTCTTGTCTAGGATGGTGAAATGTCTAATATTGTTAATAGTTTTGATATTATAAAATTCTTGGATTATTGGGTCGACCACAGAAGCCTTGGATGTTAAAGCTTATTTGATGGATACCACCAATAGGACCTTGCCTCAAGGTCAACGATGATGGAGCTATGTCAAGTGAACTAGGTCCGTCAGGATGTGGAGGAGTGTTTTGTACCTCCCATGGGATTGTAAATGGATATTTATATCAATTCAATTGGAGTTGGTAATGCCTTTGAATAAAAAAAGTGGGCAATTATCAATGGTGTTAGGTATGCTATCCAGTTTAATTGGAAATGTATATAGATTGAATATGACTCTCAGATTGCTGTCCATGCATTGAGAACAAGGACACATAATGTGCTTTTGAGTGCTCTATCATAGTTGGTTAATTTTCTCAACTAGATCACTAAAATTCATATGTGTGTTTCACATGTCTACCGAGAAAACAGATAGGTGGTCGATGCCTTGGAGAAATGGGAACTCATTGAACATGAGGTGATGTGGTCTTTCATGGCCCTGGACTACTGTTCCCTAATGGTGACAACAGATAGATGTGGTGCAGTGAAAACCCATTTCTGTAACAACTCCTTGTATGCTTTATTCTTTACATCTTTTTATTTATTTTTCTTATGGTTGAAATCCATCGGTTTCATGTCTTTTTTCTATTACTCATTCATTTCAATAGCATTATGCATTAATTTTATAAGTATTATTTAATGAATCTAATTGTAATGACTATAAAAATTCCATGTATTTTTTTAATTATTTTGGATTATTATGAGTCTAACAAAATTGACGGTACGTGATTTCGAGGTCTAGTGTGAGCAGAATGGATCATTGAACATTTTTAGGTACGTTCAACAAACATGCAAGTGATGTTTTCTATATTTTGAACTGATTCTTGACTAAAAATATGAGGACATCGTTGAATCCACAACAAAAATATTTTCTTAAGGGAGGCTTCACCTCAACCACAATATGTTGGGAAAAATGTTATGTTTTGGAAATTTTAAAGAAAAGTAAAATAGAATGTAATTTTTATTTTATTATCTTTTTCTCCAATCGATGAGTGATAGTGGTGGGACTGAGGAATTTTTAATAAATTTAATGACTTGACTCATCAACTACGTAACATCACCACGGTGAATTAAAATAGGTTCATTAATTCATCTAATGAACCTGTTTAATTCCTCATTGTGTTACTCACATTTCCCACTCCAATTTAAATAATGCTTGAGGTGGGGTTTTGGCATGGCTTCATCAACTGAGGAAACTATGGTGAAGTCCAGCGGCAACATCCCCTTATAGGACAAAACTGTATTTATCAAGTGGTCACAAGTACCACCGAATCATGAACCGACAATAATTATGAAGGAGGATCCTCTTATCTTCATCAATAAACATCTCATCCAGGAAGGGTTTTTTTGATATTTTAATATTCCTCCTTCCCCGTTCTTGATTTATAAGAAGAAAACAGATCAACTAACTAACGGATTAATCCGCAGATCGTTCTTTAAATGTTGGAGGATTATGTGGGGTTAACATTTGAGGAGTTGTTTCTAATGTCTTTCATTGTTTCTAAACATCTTTGGATTACAATTTTTCATGACCTGTCCCACATGGCTCATACCTGACTACCCCATGACCGCATTCCATAGGGCATGGCTTGTTGACTAGAAACTAATGAATTTTCCCGAATAGGGATGGAATTTCCGTAAATATCTGCACACACTAAAACAGGGAAAATTATGTAAATAACCAAAAAAAATATGATATAACCTTGAGAGTAATCTACAACCACATGAACAACTGCAAACATAAAATAATGTGCTGGAATACAACCCCTAGAAACTGAAAAGAATGTAAAGAATTTTTGCATCTTCCCTGGAGCTCTAACTGTAGGGTAGAATCTATATGTCTAAAGTAAAAGAAAATGATCTTGACATCTCCCATCACATCAGGATCCACAATGTCCCTAACCCCTAATGTCTTCCTCGGAGCATCAGCAGTCTTCTCCAGAAACAAATGTACTTGCGGATCCCACGATGGCATGAGTATAACAACTCAGTGGGGGACACCGAGACCCCTGAACGACTCTCATTAATACTAAAAAGATTGAATCCCAAGAAATACCAAAAATTTAATATCTCTATCATTATCTAAATCATGATGCACAATGAAATAGAGATATCTCACACTAATGGAATAACTTCAAGGATACTGGTATAGGGATGACTAGTCCTAAAGCCAAATCATCATATCTGTAGTAACTCTATTGTTGAATTTTATAGGTCATTTTATGTTGACCTGTATTGGTTGCTTGATTCTAACACATATTGGTCACTGCTGATTACCTGTATTCCGACCCGTCTGAACCATTAAGGGTTGTCCCGATTTACTAAGTTTGGACCGTCGGGGACAGTGCGCCTTGTTCCTGAGCCCGGGCAATGGTTGGCCCATCCAGCTAGGTGGGGCTCAGCCCACCCACACGGTATCTTGGGGCTATGGGTCCAGCATGGCCTTTGTCCAGCCTGATCCACAAGTAGGTGAGCCATGTCTCCATATCACCCTGTAGAAGTGTGGCCTTATCATCTTGTTGGTGGGGCGCTGCATGGCCATATTCAAAGGTCGTCCTGGTGACAGATCTGTCTCTAGAGGACACAACATGGCGCGGGTCCGCGCCTCCCCCTCCTACCACTGGGAGCTTGGGTCGTCCTCCACTTTCCATGGTGGCACGTGATAGAGTGTTGTCTTCCCACCACATGAGTCAGGTTTCTACGGGCCTCCTCTGGTCACCACTGGTGGTTCATTCCAAGGACCAACGGACATTCTCTGGTTGTCCGTTCTTGGTGTCATCTACGCCTAAGAGCCTCTCAGGTCGCCGCTCCCACTCTGTGACCCCTATCTCCTCCTTGTCATCACATTTCCCCACAGCACACGAGAAACACAAGAACAACAATATCAACGGAGGGACTGGGCCTTGTTCGGATTGTCCCACATCATCTGCATTAGAGTTTTAACAAGGGGTGTTAGAGAGTGATTTTTTGATGGAGAGATTCCTTTCCGAGTAGGCACCAGCAGTTAGTGCCCCTTCCAGATGACAGGTAGCAAATTCATTTGCAGTTGGTAGTATACAGTTGACGCAAAACCCATGTGGGCTAAACCATCCAGAGGGTGACCCGGGGATGCATGGTCAGAGGTGTGAGGTTTGAGAGGCCTTGGGATCCACTAGAGAGTCATTATCTATTTTCCCAGTATGCGATTTTTTCACAAATATCATGATTTTCTGACTCCTCATGTTGATGATTAGAAGATGGTGGAGGGGCCAAAGGGGCATCGACATCGGTATGAGGATGACCGTCAGCCAGGTGGTGGACAAGGTAGGGGAGAAGGACGTGTAACAGGAGGATTTCAGGGTCACTAGGCACTACCATCACCACCCCCAGGTGGTCTACCATGAGTTCAGTGAGTAGATGTATGGGGAAAAGTCGAACTACGTGCTGTAGAGGCTTAGGATCTTGACAACCCTGAGATGATACATGGTATTATATAAATCTTCTCTACTTTCGTAGCAGGGCTTAACAACATGGGTGCTATCTAATATTTCCATGATAATGACATAGTTTGTGAGTCTGAGAATAAGACTAAGCTTTTAACTCGACCATTGCATATTAATAATATTATAGGAGGAGATTCAATGATCCCACAATGGTGTCCACAGTGTGATATTACACTTGTAGTAGAGAGTTTCAGATGGGAACTTCTAATAGCGGGGTTGAATCCCTAAAATGTCATTCTAGGAATGGACTAGATTTTTGCAGTTCAGGCAAAGATTGAAAGCATGAGATATATAGTGCTATGTATGCATAAATATGGAGGTTGGTTTTCCTTTATTACTGAGAATGAATATAGAGTAGAAAAAGATGGACATGTACTCTAGAGGGTGCAGTGGATTACATAAAAGTTGGATTTTATGACCTTTGAAACAATGGATGAGTTGAGTCTGTAGTTACCAATGTTGGATGATGAGTATAAGGACTTCTTTTCTGAATATGTCCCATGACTACCTCCTCATAAAGAGGTAGACATATGAATTGACTTGTACACAGTAACAACACTGATATCTACACCAGTATATTAGATGGTCCATATGGAATTCCTATAGCTAAGTGTACTGTTTGTGGACCAATAGAAAAAGGGATTCATATGGAACTGTGTTTTTTCATGGGAATCCCCAGTGTTGTCTTTAATGAAAGAAGATAGATGGTTGAGGCTATGCCTAGACAGATAGTGCCTCCTACAAGTGTCCAGGAAGAACAGTTATCCACTGCTGAGGATTGATGATCTGTTTGATCAATTGAAATGTTTGAAGTGGTTATCTAAGATATAAATGAGATCAAGCTATCATCAGCTCAGGGTATAGGATTAGAACGTGCTGAAGACAACCTTAAAATATCAGAATGTCCATTACGGGTTCTTGGTGATGCCTTTCGGCATGAACAATAATTTAGCAATGTTTATGGGGAACATGAACATGATCCTTCAGCCATTCCTTGTTTGATTAGTGGTGGTCTTTATTAATTATATCTTGGTGTACTCAACATCTGAGGAAGATCACACTGTACACATGAGGATAGTTCTAGACACACACTGGGAGAACATGTAATAGGGGATGCTCTCAAAGTGTGTGTTCTTTATATGGAAGGACCACTTCTTGTGACACATCATCTCAAAGGATGGAGTTACAATGGTTTTAGTGATGATCGAGGAAGTTCTTTCTTTGAATGCACCTAGGAGTTTAAATTAGGTGTAATGATTACTTGGATTATCATGCTACTATTATAGGTTCATATCTAGTTTTTATAGAGTATCAGAACTTATGACTGCATTGACGAAGAAGGGGAAACCCTTCGGATTTTTAGAGACATGCTAGTAATGCTTTCAACAACCCAGGAAGAGTTTGACAAGCATTCCCATCCTGAGGTTGTCGGAGGAGGGAAATGGCTATGTTGGTTATTATGATGAATCTAGGACCGGAATTGGTTGCATCCTGATGATGTGTGATGATGTGATTGCTTATATATCACTATAGATGTGGCCTTATGGGCAGAATTACGCGACTACTGATTTGGATTTGGCAAGAGTAGTCATCGCACTGAAGATGTGGTGACACTTCCGGAAAGTCAGGAGGTTTATTATTTACTCAAACCATAAGAGACTCTGATATATCTTCATATAATATTATCTAAATCTGAGACTGCGGTGATGGCTAGAGTTCCACAAGGACAATGACATTGTGATAGTCTATACTCATGGGAAGAGAAACGTAGAGTCATATGCACTTAGCCAGAGATCACGTTTGCAGCTACCGAATGAGCCTTCAGAGTAGTTATCCCCAATTCAAATTTCCTATGTGGAATGAGATGAGACAGTCTACCTATAGTTGATGGTATTTTCCCCTCCACACCTTCATCGATTCAGGGAGGCACAACTTGGGGACAAAAACTATGAGACTACATGAGATCAAATATCATCCAGCCATGCACCTAACCAATATTCTAAAGGTGGGGAGCACACTATCTTTTTCAAGGGACGTAAATTTGTTCCAGTGGAACTAAGAGATGTGGTAATGATAGAGATTCATATATAAACCTTAGTAGTACATCTAGGTGTTATGAAGATGTATTAGGACCTTTGATAGTAGTACTGGTGGCTAGGGATGATGAATGATGTGGCAGTGTTTGTTTCGAGATGCCTCACTTGCCAGCAAGCGAATTTTGAGCACTAGGTACCAGCAGGATTGGCCCAACTCCACCAGATACCAGAGTGGAAGTGGGAATGGATATCGATGGAGTTCGTGATGGGGTTAACATGTAGTCCAGAGGGAATGATAACATCTCGGTGATCATTGATCGACTCACCATGTATTCCCACATCCTTGAAATTCTAGTGATGGGTTCGGTAGAGATCATGGGACACCAATGCGTTTAGGAGATTATGCGACTTCATAGAGTGCATTCGATGATAGTCTCAGACTGTGATTCACACTTCACATCCCGATTGTGGAAAGGATTGTAGGATGATTTTGGGACTCATCTTCGCTTGAGAATATATTTTCACCCATATAATGATTTTTAGACTGAGCGGACCATCCAGTCCTTGAAGGGCATTCCTCGTGCATGTGTCCCAGATTTTGGTCATAGTTGGGAGGACCACCTACCCTTTGTGGATTTTGGGTACAAAAATAGCTATCACTCCCCCATTGGGATGGCCCCTTTTGTGGTGTTTTATGAACAACCGTGAAAATCACCCTTATGCCTAAAAGATATAGGCCATACAACAATCATCGTTGCACCTATGGTACATGATACCACTAAGATGGTGCAGGTCATCCACCAGTGGATAAAGACTACACAGATCTGAAAGAATTCCTATTAAAATATGCAACGAAAACCACTGGAGTTCTAGGAGGGGGACCATTTATTCTTGTGATTCTCCCCACAACATTGACTTCAAATATTTTACTGAGGTGGAAAACTCTCATTAAGGTTTATCAGACCATTCTTGATAACTCATAGGATTTTCAAGGAGGCGTACTATTGGGAACTGCCACTATATTTGGATATGGTGCACTATATGTTCCACATATCCTAGATAAGGATATCTATGCATGACCCAACTCACTTCCTCGACCATGGAGAGATGTATATTGAAGATGAGGAAAATTTTATTGAGTACCCTATAGAGATAGATGATCAACCGAAGCAGATCATTCATGGGTTGTCAATACCTCTAGTGCACGTTCTATGGAAGCATGAGAATATCTATGAGCGCAAATGCGAGAGAGAGGAAAATATGTGTGCCCAATACCATTTTTTGTAGCCTTGTATATATTTTTGGGAAGTAAAGACCCAAAGTGGGGAGAATTTAATGATCTGGAAAAATCATGTAAATTGTATTAATTATTAGAGGTTATTTCAAGCGTATGAAAATTGATGGGTAATGATTCGGACCCCTGGTGTTACTGGAATGGAATTTTGAACAATTTTAAGGTGCATTTAGTAAACATGTGGGAAAAATTTTCTATCATTTAAACCAGTGCTAGGATTAAAAATTTTAGGTCACTATTATATCTGTAGTGCCAGCATTCACATAGGGGGGCTTCACTTCGACCGAATTATGTCGGGAGAAAATGATAGTTTCTTCACTTTTTAAAGAAAAGTAAAATAACATGTAATTATTATATGATATTATTTTCCTCCAAAAGATAAGAGGTGGTGGAGGGATTAGGGACTTGTCACACCATTTATTGTCGTGAATCATCAACTGCATAGCTCCATTATTGTGAATAAAAATAGGGTCATTAATTCATTTAATGATCCTCATTAATTCCTCAATGCATTACTCACTATTACCCATCTTATTTAAATAGAGCTCACGGAGGGATTTTGGAAGGGATTTTTCAAGTGAGGAAACTCTTGCGATGTCTTGTTGAAAAATACACCTAGAGTACGAGACCAATTTTTGCAAGCGATGATGAGAACCACCGAATCACGAACCGACGACAACGATGAAGGAGGTACTATCGATCATCATCACATGTAGTATCATCCAGGCATGGGTTTTTGTTTTTCATATTTTAATATTACTCCTTTCATGTTCCAAATTTATATGAAGAACAAATAACAATAGAACATCGTGTTGATCTATCAATAATTCATTAAACATGTCAGGTTGAGGCAGGGTTACAAGTCGTCAGTTGAATCAAATTTATTTTAATGTTTCCAACCTCCCTTTGATACCACATTGTCATGACCCATCCCATGGGGACCAGACATGACTACCCCATTACCCCCTTCTATAGTCCAGGGGTTGGTGACTAGCACATGAAGGATTTTCTTGAATAGGAAATGGATTTCCTTAGGCATATATACACACTAAAAAATGGAAACTAATGTAGATAACAATTAAATGTAATGTATATCCATGAGTGTAATGTACACCAATATGTACAGCTTTAAACTGAAAATAATGGGCCGAAATACAAGCCCTAGAAACTAAGAAGGATGTAAACAGCTATCACATCTACCCTAGAGCTCAGCCTAGAGGGTAGTTGCAGTATAATTGTTGTCGATGAAGTGGATATTGACAGATCCCATCACACAAAGATCCATAATGTCCAGAACCACCAAATTATAACCTAGAGCATTAGTATTTTGCACCAGACACACACGTGTGGGCTTCACACATGCAGGGTTGAGTATAAAAGCTCAGTAGGGGACATCAAGACCCCCAAAGGTCTCCGAGTAATCCAGTGGTTGGCTATAAAAGTATGAAGTAGAAGAGTGACCAATAAAGGTTAGTATTAGAAACTCTAGAGTGGGATTATCTTGAAGTACAACTAATCATCCCTACCTTTGTACCAGTGACCAATACGGGTCAGCACTGGCGACAAATATGGGTCATCATCTAGTGATAACTACAGGTCAGCACAAGAGACCAATAAGGGTCCCCATATAGTGACCAATATAAGTCACCATCTAGTGACCAATACATTTCAGCATATACCGACCAATACGGGTCAAAAGTAGAGTTAATATTGATTAGATGATCTGGCTTTACAACTTTTCATCCTGATCCCGGTATCCTTGAAGTTATACCATTAGAGTGAGTATAATCTTTTGCATTGTGCTTCATGATTAAGATATGACTTTTGATATTACCTTTGTAGTATTTATTTTGAAGATTTACATTTTGGATGACTAAGAGAAATTCGGGGGTCTTGGGGTCCCCTACTGAGTTGTTAGTCTCACCACATCACATGCTCTACCAGCACGTGTGTGTCTAGTATAGACTAATGATTCTCTGAGGAAGACTTTTTATTTATTGTACTTGATGGAGCTTGGTGATATGGGAGCAGTTGAGATCCTCTTGTTTTACTTCAGACATATACCTACTACCCTCCAGGTAGAGCTCCAGGGTAGATATGACAGTTGATTACTTTTGTTTCAATTTTTAGAGATTGTATTTTGATTAATTGTTTTCAGTTTACAATTATACTTGTGGTTTTACTTTACTATCAGGTTTATACTTATATTTGTATGACTTTTTACTTCAGTATCCCTTTTTGAGTGTGTATAGATCTCTAAGGAAATCCCTTCCCTGTTTGAGAAAAGCCTTCATGTGCTAGTCACCTACCCCTGGCCTATGGATGGTGGGTTTGGGGTAGTCATATCCAGGGCCCGTGGGATGGGTTTTGACACTTATAACTATGAGGAATTCCCACCCCCATCTGAAGGTAAGCTAGTAAAATTAATTGTTGTCTTCATCTCTAGTCCATATGATGTTCAACAACTAATGTTCTATCAGTGTCAACCACCCATATAATGGAATTGTGGTTGATATGTATCTAATGGATTATAATAAATATCGTGATTGAGGAATCAGCCTATGAAGATCACATGATTGATCATTAAAAAACAATTCTATCAAATACAATTCAGTTTTTTGATATTCTACATCCAATGGAAGAATCATTCAAATTTTCTATTGTTGTGACTAACAGTAAAATATTCAATTTCTCTCACTTTTCATATTCAGATAACTACAATTAATCAACCTGATCTGATTTATTATCTCATTCAATGAATTGTCTAATCGACAAATCTTCTAACTCATCAAACACAATAAAATAAAAATATCTAGAAAATTATACATTTGGTGATCTACATTTAGAAAACTATATTCTGAAAAAAATAACAATTTCATCCATATTAAAACCTCCTTTTTCTATCATTACATTTTTTCATAATTGAGAGACATTTTCAAAAATAGAAAATAATTATTAGATTTACCATTATTATAACTATTACTTGATCATTTGCATCCAGAAATCTGTGTCATGACAACTTCTCAACTCCATCTGACCGTTGAACATAATGTTCAATTTACATCTAATAAATATAGATTAAAACAACACCCAGATGATCCAATAAAATAATAATCATTTAATCCCTAGTGAATGAAACAAATTCTCTATGTAGATTGATTGCAAATATTGGTGAGATGATTTTTTAATATGGGTTCTATAAAAAAACCATTACAAGAATTATTATTTCCGGTTGGATAGACCACTCAGAATATTTTAAAAAAATACTGGATAAAATCCTTGTCTCTTGTTTAACATCATATTTCATTCACTATTTACCATTTATATTATGTTCATACCACAATTTCCTTTATGTGTACATTATTGTGTTGATATTACTTTTTTACAACTTGAATTTGATTCATCTATCTAACAATCCCATAGAAAAGAACTATTATAAATGTATGAATCATATACCAATATGTTTATCTAATGATTGGATTGTTATATTAATTATAGTTTGGAATACTTTTTTCAATTCAATATATATTAAAAAATGGTAGGAACAATTCCACACATGATTCTTATAATATGAGGTCAATTTATATAATATAAACCCGATATTTATGATAAAAAAATTACTGAAAAATATTAGAATGATCTAACTATTCTGTTAAAAATATTTCACAAAAAATAAACCATAAAAAATTTTGATATATTATATAGAAAAAACTACATATAACTAAATTTAATTTTATTCAATAGGGGAAAACATATATTTTAGGGACATATGATGAGGACCATTAATCATTATTATATATATATATTTATATATTTAAAGTAAAATTAATGTTTTTCTATTTAAAATCATTATAGAATTATTCTTTATTGCAATGATAATGTATGAAAATTAGTTCTTGAGAAATCATTAATTTGTCGAGGGAATTATATGCATCCCAAACATGGTTTTTAGGATGTAATTTCCATAAGATTAGAATAGTGTATAATGAAATGTCCTCTACATTTTAGATATAGTTTCAGGGGTTTCTTCTCCTACGTTTTTAGTATTCCATAAGACAATACTAATTATTCGTGGATGAATGAGAGATTTTAAATCATAATTGTAAATTATTTCATTAAAATAATATAATTCACTTTCAAGTTATTAAATGTGAATAAATTGTTCTTATCGTGTAATGAAAACCATAATAGTAGATTATGATGATGGGAATCCAAAGAAACTATTATTGTACGGAAATTTGATGTGATGTATTGTGGTCCTTATTGATATATATTATCAATGTCAAATATACAAGTGAATATGGGGACTTATGTATGGAAGTAGAGGTCATGGTTTGATAATCCAACAACGAATATAGCAGAGTTTCAATCCATGTCTTAATGGCATTGTCAAATAACAATTGAAGGATAATTGAACAATAATTATTAAGGAACTCTATCTATTTTGTAACCACTGGGATGAGAATTTTGATACAATATTGTATTCATGATATAACCACCTCAATATAGAAAATTAATTTTTCCCATTGTATGTCAATATTATACGAGGAATAGAAAATCATGTATTTATACTAGTGATCATGAAATTGTTTATATTCTTTTTCCCAACTTATTTTTGGGATGTTGTCTAAATCTAATTATAGAAGATGTTATTGTAATTATTGATTTTGTTGGACTAATTTTTTATTACTGTCAAATATTATCTTATAGAAATATATTCCATATATTGGGAGCAACTAAAAATAAATTTCGATGTACTTCTTTTCTAAGGGATTATTTTATGAGTTTTTATTTATCTAACATGAATGAAACATGTTTTAAAAAATTATTTAATTATTGATTAATACTTGAATATATGTCATTTTATTTGATGGAAAAGCAGGGATTTTAAATATTGGGTCCTGTAGGAAGAAACAAAAAAATTATTTTTAAAAGTGAGACACTTACCCACATCAATCATTATATGAAGGGATACATAAAATCTACTATAGTAAACATCATTATTACATTTAAATAAATCATAAATTTTAGGTTTTTCCACATTCAATTGGTACTATTATTTTATATAATAATTTAGTAGAAAAATTTTCATTAGAGGTAGACTCTTATGGGGGACATCTATCTAATTCGGTAATATATTTTATAATATAAGGGTTCACCTTCACAATGGGTTTTGTTAACTTCATTGTTCTAATCTATGTCATTAGCAATGAATTGAAATATAACCCCTTGATATGTGATGTTAATGCATTTCACTTAATTTAATGGATTAGTAATAGTTATAATTGTATTTTCTGATGTATAAAAATTGGCATTATGTGAATAAATTATGTTAGATAGTGTTGGATATAACTATACATTTGAAATTAAATTAAATATATGATTAGTATATTGAATGTAATATAACTTTTTTAATATATACCCTAATAATATTCCTTACTACAAAATCTTTACTTTCATTGTTATTAAATTTTACCTTGTCTATATGCAGGGTATACTCTATGGTTTCAATGATATTCCATTATTCTCCCCCATTATTATTGAATGATACTAAAAATGGGATGGAATATTAAGAAACATAATTTGCTGATCAGAAGGGGAAAATCCATAAATTGATATTTTTATATTACTATTCTTCCATGTTTCATCCATTTAGGATCCAATAAGAACCATCAATGTACTTATATCATGCTTAATTGGTTTTGTTGGGTGTGAAAACCACTTAATTGAAGATTTTTTTAGAAGGGACAGCTCATATGTGGGGTTTTTTTTGTGATGAAATATACAAATATATTAAAAGTTATCACATTATGAGAAATGAAATGGATATCAGAAACCTTTATACTAACAACTTACATGACTCGACACATAGTGAGCATTGAATGATTGATGATGTATTTGAGAAGAAGACATGAGAAAAACGATTGATCTTATGGTTCTACAAATAGTTTATATATTTTTCATTAGGAAGTTAAATGAAAGGAATCAATTACCAATAATATAGTATAATATATTAGTATTAATCAATTGTTAGAAGAGATAATATAAACATCACTTTCTCCATATATCATTATTCAATGTGATAAGTGAGCTCAAAGATCATTACAACTTTTACACATAGTGGATTAGAAACCTATCTTATATAAGTATAATATACACAAGTGGGTGTGGGATATATTAAGAACGATCCAAATAGGTATATAAATATATTTTTTGGGTCGATCAGTTACTTCATTTTTCACTAACATAGTGAAAGTTAATAAAATTCTAGTGAGGTTGTGCAAGAAAACACCTAATATAATCTAGACATTCCTAGAGTCCTCTTAACTCATTATGTTTCTAATGAGGGTGACTATCAAGGACCACCAACTTTATTTTAAGGTTTATTATGATATTATGATAGAATATAAATATTCTAATGTATTTACATTATTTTACTCTAGAATACCAATTTGGGGGATCTCATTCAAGATGTATTCTGAAAAAATATCATAACAACATAAGTATATAAAATATTTCGACATAACTATAGTTATTTTAACACTAGGCCATCCATAATAAATTACTTAATTTACCCAAGAGTGGAAGATGTGACTAATTCATATAGTATTGATTTTTGGATCATTTTATCATCATGAAAATTTTAATTATGTGATATAAACATACACCTTGGTGTTCAGAGAAGGTTCTCGATTCCTTTCCTTATGGGGATATCTAGAATTAGTTCTGGCATTAATATTTAACAATGAAATTGGAATTGTGAAATTTGATCATAAAATAATACTATAGTACATTTTTTTAGTGATAAACAATCATTCATGATGTATCAATTCAGATCCATATAGCCATTTCAAAAATTGATTTTCCAATTATATTTTATGATGTGTAGAATATTGGGGAGATACTTTAAAAATTCATAATTTTATATAATATTGAAAATTACATGATTTAAAATTCATCATAAAAATTTTATAGTGTATTTGGTGATTTATCCTTTCTACATTTTTATAATAACAACAGTCATCTCGAAACTCCAACTGATGGGTAGCCACATCACTGTCCTATATGAAATATTATTTATAGATCATTCCAATGAATATAGATTTTGGATTATGAATGAATCATACATGCCCTATTCCTCATTGATCACCGATGAACTAATAAATATTTTCATAGTTCCTCCACATTAACCATATTAATCTATCTATGTTCACTAATGATGGATGTGACACAATATTTGAATCATAAATTAGAATATATGATGTCTCTATATTTCACTAATTTTGGATATGTATTGTGAAATTAATAACGTGGACCAAAACGTTGAGATATTAGAGATGAGTTGGGAGAATAATTAATTTCTGATGATTATCCAAGGGTATTATCACTATTTGAATGGGAATAGAACCCTTATATTGAATGTAACTATTTTACTAATTGAACAAACACCATGAAATCTAGAGAAAACGTATCCAAACCTCATGATGTTTTTATATTAATTTTATATTGATCTATTACATCACAAAGCCTTAGATGAGTCGTCTAATTGTTGTTCATACCAACATGGTGGTAAAGATACTCAGTATCTAGTTTGATACATATGGACTACGAAGTTATATTATCCATCCTTAGTAGATGTTTTAAATAGATACAAATTTCTAATTATTATATGAATGAAATGTGATTATAGAATTTTTTTATCATCCAAAATATGATATTTAGAATTATAAATATAATTTTCGGTGTTGTTGTTTAAATTCAGTTGATATTAAACATTTAGTATTAACTGAGTAAAATATGGTGACTAGTATGGCCTACGTCAAGGTTTTTGAAGAATATATCATGATGCAATTTTTTACCATCAATTTATTCCCCTCCGTTTTTCAGAACCCTTTATATTTGTACAATGATTAAACTAATTCCATTGGTTATATATCGATATATAGTAACCCAAAATTCCCATTTATAATTAATTTAGTCATTGATGCTATGATAATGTATTCATTGAACTAATTTGGAACTAGGGACCCCCAATTAGTTCACTAAAAGCTATATCTCGGTAGACGAATAAGATATAAGACTCACAAAAGTTGATACCGAATTTTATTTTGATCATGATCACATAAAAAGGATTATAATTTATCCATTAATACCCATGAATGATAAATATTGTTGTAATAATTTTCCTTTACTGTATTATATGTTCATGTGGGATTGACTTGTTATAGTATTGTTGAAACACTCAAGACTTTTATGTTATACAAATCATCAAAGGACTATTTTTCTACACACAACACTTTCTTGGCTTGCTTTACTTGAAATCGCGACCTTCTTCGATAGCTTGCATCGTACACAATACTGAGTTTCACTAAACAATGATATATTATTAAAATATTATTAAAACTAGCAGTTATGAATAGTAATAACCACATTATCATATTTTATAAATATTATTTTTCAAAATGGACTTCATTTTTAGATTCGGAGTATCGAAATTAGCCTAGGGTAAAATTTTGGTATTTTTCTAAAAACTTTAAATTTTTGATGAATAGTGAAACCACTAAGTGATAGTTAAAAAACTGAATTTTTCATAAAACATAATTTTACCGCTTATGTGAGTGGAATTTCAAAACTCCGAGAGACACGATTGATGTAAGTAAGTAAAATTTTGTTCAATGAGATGAAAATAATTTTTGGTCAATAGTAACTTTTTACTTTTATTTACCATGATTAAAAGTAAATAGGGTAATTAAGGATAAAAATGATATTATTATTACCCTAACACATGTCCTAATTCTATTGGATAAGTTTAATTCGACCAAAAACAACCTTAGTAATAAAATATGACCATTTAGGCCCACTTGGATTAGATTAGGACATTTATTATTAATTTATTTAAAGAAGGGTTAAAATAGTTCAAATGAATGATTAATAAGAAAATAATTTTTAATATAGGGTTATTCATAAGATAAATTATACTATAAATATTAATTAGGAAGATAAAAATATTTCCTACATAATGATATTTTATTTGTAATTTTTAGACTTTAAATAAGTTAATTTATTTATGATGCAAAGATGATGCAGTAATTATCTTATAAATGAAATATTGACATAATTGATGTTATAAATACCCAAATAAATGTAATTTGAGACTTTTTATGAATTCCAATAATTTTATAGTTTAATATGACATGTTAGTATTGATTTAATTAACTTTATTCGAACTAATCATTCTGTTATGATTTTCAAAAAAATCAATTACTAAATAGTGTCAAAATTGACATAAAATAGTTTTTAAAACAAATATTATATTATTAATTGTTATTTTATTCCTAAAAATCTAAAGTTTGGACAAATTACTTAGATAAGGTTATATATATTAATAATAAACAACTATGGGTTCGTTTGGCATGTTATAGTGAGTTTATTAACCTTATAGTATAAGAACACAAGAGGACACGGTAAAAGTAAAATTATTTAACTTAATGATAAATCGAAATGAGAAGGTTAAAATAGGAACCTAAACTTGTCTAAATTCTATTGGATGAGAGACTTTCGACCCATCCCCACATTATATTAGAAATAAATCAATTTGGAGCGATTTAAAACTGAAGTTGACTTTATAATAAAATAATATTTTTAGTTTTTCCAAAGGAGCCCCTCTCCCCCCTTATAAAAGGGAACCCCACCCCCCCCCCTCTTCCTCACACCACTTTGAGCCTTAAAGCTCGGAAAAACCTGGACAATTTCTCCTCTCAACTTCCCTAGAAACATCCTAGAGGTTCTGGTCTTCTTCCAAGACATATTTTACTGCCCTAAAAGGAGGTCTCAAAGAAGCACTTTAAAGAAGAGGTAATGTCAGTTACCGATTATTTCATCTTTATTTCTTCTTCCACTTCTTCTTATTTAGTTGTTTCATTATGAAGTAATAACATCAGTATCACTAATATACTGATATGTTATTATATGTATGAAACAACCCTATTTCACCATCTATCCATCCTACGGAAAAACAAATCACCGCGCGTGCGTACGTACAGAATACCATCTCCACGCTGTGGTGTAATCTATTTCCCCCCACCACATTACATGGATGTGTATAATGGTGTAAATAATAAATTTTTAAGATTATTGTAAATGATATTGATTCGGAAATAGTATACATACACTCCTATACAATTCCACGATCATGAGAACGATATCTTCGCTCGTGCGTACGGACGGAATACCGTCTCCACAATGTGATGCGACTCGTTCCACATGATCTTCATTGTATAATGACTATATAAATGAATTGAATGAATGAATATGATATATATTACACTAATACCATTATGGAAATGAGGTATCTATAACCTATATAGAAGAATAAAAATTTATTCGACAAAACAAGCATAAGAACAAAACGTAATAAACAACCGAATAACAAGTAGTAAAAAAATATTACTAATAAGAAGATAAGAATATGACCGTATATGATATCATAACAATATTTTTGATTCTGGAATAAGTTAATAACATTATTTAAATCATTATACAGGAGGTTCGAACACTTACGAAGCAAATCAGACCTAAGGTAAGGGACATATCTCAATCTCATTATAATCCAAGATTGTTTATAATTTGAAATTTACTGGGGTGTATTTTATCGTCCACATCCATGTTTCCTAAATATGTAATATTATTTCCATCAACTTACAATTTTTTAAATCCAATTTTACCCTTCGGTGAGTTTTTATTAAAAATATGAAAGGAATCTTTTGTCGTTTTTCATATGAGGTACTTTTTGACTTTTCCGAAAAAATTATGGCAAAAATGTTTTTTTAACTTATACGGCATGAATGGATTTTTAAAACATTATTTCCAAGAAGCTTCCCTTACATGTTTTCAAGTTTTTTTTTAATCAACTTCTTTTATTTTATAATTGTATGACATGTTACGAAATAAAAAGTGTTTTTGAAGTAGAAAGGATATTTTCCTCAAGAATGGAGTTCAAGTGTTTTATCAAAATTATTTTCCATCTAAGATAATATAGCATTATGTTTCTATCCCTATTATTACATGGATTTTATTATGTTGTGATGGAAATATTTTTATGAATTCCTTTATCTAATATGAATAGTTTTATGTTGTCACAATGTTTAAGATTCCCATTTATATTACATAGGTTATGCTATAATGTATGGTTTATGATTTTATGGCACACATAATAATGGTATCATTATGAGATGGGTGGGACCTATATCTCCCTCCAATGCATTGGGTAAAGATTTTATATCTCATGAGTTAGATATGGCTGGAATGGCAGGTTAAACCGGTTCAGTGAAACAGGACTGAAACGAGGAGTGAACTCGGTTCAGAAATGGACTTCATCCACTAAGATAGTCTTGGCAATGAGTCTTGACTAATAAGAAATTATTCTCTATGATTATGTGTGTATGCTACAAAGTTTCTTGTTTTATGTTATGATTATTGGGATTATATTTAACTACTATGATTTATCCCATGTTATGATATTATGATCTCTTTTGCAGGTTATGATATCCAAAATGTTATGTTCTTATGAATATGAAGTGATTGATATTTCATTTTTTACCCTTACTGAGCATTTGAGCTCACCCTTTTGTATGTTTTATTTCACCAGGTCTGGGAGAAGGTTATTAAGTAGGATATGCCAAAATGGGACTCAAGATATGATTAAATAAATAGGAGGTAAAGTAGACGCTTTATGAACCATTTGTTTATTTTTCCTAGTTTCTAAAGACACTATACCTATACGGTCCTTTCCTGGTTTTTGTATATTTTGTAATAAGTGTGCATCAATTTTGAAGTACTAACAATGTATGTAAAGTATGGGTCGTTATAGTTGGTATCAGGGGAAAGGTATAGTCATCCTTTGGAAACTAGTATGTGAAAGCCTTAGTAAGAACCCTAATGATAAGTCTAAGCATAGAACACGATCTTAGTGTTTTATAAATGGCCATGAATAACCTAGGATAAGACCTTAAGTGAAAAAATTTATTCTTGGTTATGTGGTTTTCCTATTATAATTAGTGTTGCTCACACTATTCTTATTGGTTTTAGTCAATGGCTGGAACCCGAAGGAACCGTGTTAATGGGGAATGTGATGGGCAATGAAATGATTACCCCCCTGAGAAAACAAATGTTATGGGAGCTGGAATGAAAAATCACGTAGCCATGCTCACACAACTTTCTCAAGCTATGAATCATGCAGGAATTCCAAACGAGCACAGGAAGGAGAAACATTCTGTTGAATCCTTCATGAGACTTCGTCCACCTTCATTCAGCCGGTCTACTGATCCATTAGTTGCTCAATAATGGATTAGTACTACTGAAAAGATATTTTCAGTTCTTCAATGTTCTAATCAGGATAATGTCATCTTAGAAGTGTATCGTTTGGAAGGTGATGCTGATCAATGGTGGAATATTATCAAGAATACGAGGCAAAGAGATGAAATTGAGTCCAAGGAATGGGACGAGTTCAAGAACTTATTTTTCAATAAGTACTTCCCTCGTATTCTCTGAACAAAGATGGAGAAGGATTTTCTTGAACTAAAGAAAAAGGATGATGAATCTGTTGGTACCTATGAAGCAAATTTTACAAGACATGAAAGGTACGCTTCTGGTATTATTACCCAACCTGGGAGTAACATCAATCGATTCTTTAGTGGCTTAAAACAAAGTCTTTGAATGGCGTTAGCCATAAGGGACTTCAATAGCTACGAGGAAATTGTTCGATGTGCTCTCAAAGTCGAGATGGATATTGGAGTAACCCATATGTCATATGGGTTTGATAAGAAGAGGAAAATGGAATTCAAAGAAAAATCTAAAGAATACACTGAAAAGAAGATGAGTTTTCCCTTATGCTCAAAGTGTGGAAAGAAACATGGAAGGAGTTGTCTTAAAGGTACAAGTAAATGTTTCAAATGTGGAAAGGAAGGTCATCATGCTTTTGAATGCCAGAATGATGGGACGAAGATGTCTAATGATGCAAAAAAATGAAGGGATACCCAGAATAAACCTACCACACTTTAATGATTCATGTGCAAGGAGATGGGGAATTATGCCAGTCATAGCCCAAATCCAATATTTGATGCTGATGGTCGACTTCAACAAACTCTTAAGGCTAAAGACAATGGAATGTCACGTGCAATTTCTATCAGCAATGTGGAGAACGATAACGATGTGGTGAAAGGTACCCTTACCATCCACTCTAAAGTAGAAAATGTTTTATTTGATTCTGGATCCACCCACTCATTTATTTCTGAAGAATTTTCTAAGGATATCACTATATTACATCAACAATTAGATGTTGAGTTAGTTGTGACAACCCCTAATGGCACAACAGTCGCATCAAAAGTTTATAATTCTTCTCCGATTGAAGTTTGTGGGAAAGTGATTCCTGTAAATATTGTGATCCTTCCTATAGTGGAATTTGATGTGATTCTTGGCATGGATTGGCTTTCTCTACATGGAGATCATATCAATTTCCGAAGAAGGGAAGTCACATTTTATATTCCAGATCAATCTATGATCGTCTATCGATGCAATGATGAACAAAACCTTCTAGTGGAAATTTCTTCTATTTTATGGGTATTGATTCCACTAAATGAAGGTTATATATCTAAAATGGTTGGTGAGAAACTCACAATTAATAATATTCCCATTGTACGGGAGTTTGATGATGTCATTCCGGAGGAATTACCAGGTCTTCCACCAAATCGTGAAGTTGAGTTTTCAATAGAACTCATACCAGGTGTTTTTCCTATTTCAGAGACACCTTATAGAATGGCCCCAATTGAGTTGCAGGAATTGAAGAAGCAACTCAAAGAGAATCTTGATAAGGGGTTCATATTCCCTAGTGCGTCACCTTGGGGAGCACCTGTTCTGTTTGTTAAGAAGAAAGATGGATCAATGAGACTCTGCATTGATTATTGAGAACTTAACAATATCACAATTAAGAAAAAATATCTTCTCCCACGCATTGATGACTTATTTGACCAACTACGCAGAACTCAATACTTTCCAAGATTGATCATCGTTCAGGGTATCTTAAATTAAGGGTCAAAAGGGAGGATATACCAAAGACGGCTTTCCGTACAAGGTATGGACACTATGAATTTATAGTGATGCCATTTCGTCTTACTAATGCCCATGCTATCTTCATGGATCTGATGAATAGAGTCTTTAGAAACTATCGTGATCTGTTTGTGGTAGTCTTTATAGATGATATTCTTGTTTATTCAAAGAGCAAGGAAGAACATGAATATCACTTGAGAATTATATTGAAGACCCTGATAAAAGAGAAGCTTTATGCCAAATTTACCAAGTGTGAATTTTGGCTTCAAAAAGATTCATTTTTGGGTCACATAATCTCAAAAGAGGTGATATCTATGGATCCAGAAAAAATATAGGTTATCTAAAGATGGTCAAGACCAACAACAGTGACTGAGATCCGTATTTTTCTTGGATTGGCTGGATATTATCGACGTTTTGTGAAAATTTTTCATGATTATCTAATCCACTCACTAAGTTGACTCGGTAAGGAGTTAAGTATGTTTGGACGGAGGAATGTGAACAGAATTTCAAGGAGTTGAAAAGAATGTTATCCAGTGCACCCTTGCTCACACTGCCTTGTAGTGGAGAAAGGTTTGTGATCTACAGTGATGCATCCAAGAAGGTTTTGGGGTGTGTTCTTATACAAAATGATATCGTGATAGCTTATGCCTCACGACAATTGAAAATACATGAGAAAAATTACCCAACTCATGATTTGGAGTTATCCGTGGTAATCTTTGCATTAATGATTTGGAGGAATTATCTTTATGTAGAAAGGTGTGACATTTATACTGATCATAAAAGTTTAAAATATATTTTCACACAAAAGGAGCTGAATATGCTCCAATGAAGATGGTTGGAGCTGATTAAGGATTACGACTGCTCAATCAATTACCACCCTGGGAAAACAAACAAGGTGACAGATGCATTATATTGACAAGACCATGACAATTTATCCTTGGTGAGGATCACAAAACATCCAATATTTATGGATTTACAAAGGATATATCTGGGAATTATAATGAAAGGGGAAAATCGTATCTTTCTCAGATGAATGTTCAACCATCTATACATGTGAAGATTAAAGAGGCACAAAAAGATGATGTAGAGTTACAAAAGAAGGTGAGAAATGTTCCTAAATTCAACCTTGATTGTGATGGGATAATAAATTTCAGGAATCGGGTTTGTGTTCCTACCATCCCCAAATTAAAGATGTAGTTGTTGGATGAGGCTCATAGTTATTCATTCTCTATTCATCCTAGAAGCACAAATATGTATAGGGACCTGAAAGAGTACGTCTGGTGGGATGGCATTAAAAGAGATTTTGCTGAATATGTCTCTCGATGTTTGATTTGTCAGCAAGTTAAAGCTGAGAGACAGAAGTCTAAGGGGATGTTACAAACATTACCCGTACCCGAATGGAAATGGGAAAACATCACTATGGACTTTCTCACCGGACATCCTAAAACATCCAAAGGCAATAATGCTATCTGGGTCATAGTTGATCGTCTTACGATGTCTGCACACTTCATCACTATTTCAGAGGATTTCACTCTGGATCAGCTTGCCAGGATATATGTAAAGGAAGTGGTAATATTGCATGGAGTACCACTTTCTATTATATCTTATCGGGATCCGAGGTATACCTCAATGTTCTGGCGAAGTCTTCAGCATATTCTGGATACAGAGTTAAGTTTCAACACTGCTTATCATCCTCAGACAGATGGTCAATCTGAGAGAACAATTCAAACTCTAGAAGATATGTTGAGAGATTTCTCTATGGATTTCAAAGGTGGTTGAGATCAACACCTACCTTTGGTGGAATTTTCTTATAATAATAGATTTCACTCCAGTATTTAGATGGCTCTTTATGAAGCTCTCTATGGAAAGAAATGCAGGACTCCAACTTGCTGGGATGAAGTTGGGGAAAGAAAGCTATTAGGACCTGATCTCGTTGATGTAATGGAAAAAAAGGTTAGATCTATTCAACAACACATAAGAGCAGCTCAGAGTTGACAGAATAGTTATGCCGACAACCGAAGAAAAGACCTAGAGTTTGAAGTGGGTGATAAAGTGTTCTTACGAATATCTCCCTGGAAGAGGGTCATGAGATATGGAAAGAATGGGAAGTTGAGCCCTAGATATATCGGTCCTTTCGAAATACTGGATCATGTTGGGAAGGTAGATTAGCGATTGGCGCTTCCACAGAATCTCTCTCAAGTTCACGATGTGTTCCATGTATCTCTCCTGAGAAAGTACATACCTGATCCTTCACATGTACTCAGCTCAGAAGTTGTACCACTGGAGAAAGATCATTCTTATGAAGAACAGCCGATAGAGATTCTGGATCGTAGAGAAAAAGTCCTACAAAACAATACCACTCGATTGGTGAAAGTTCTATGGAGGAACCACCAATTAGATGAAGCTACATGAAAGCCTGAGGATATGATGAGGGAGGGGTATCCTCATCTGTTTGTTACAAAGTGACAAATTTTGAGGGCGAAATTCATTTTAAGGTGGGTAGAATGTAACACCCAAGAATTTTATGTTGTATAAATCATCAAAGGAATATTTTTCTACACCCAACACATGCTTGTCTTTTTTTACACGAAATCACGACCTTCCACGATAGCTTGTGTCGTACGCAATACCGAGTTTCACTAAACAACGATATAATATTAAAATATTATTAAAACTAGCTGTTATGAATAGTAATAACCACATTTTGAAATTTTATAAATTTTATTTTTCAAAATGGACTTCATTTTTGGATTCGAAATATCGAAATTAGCCTAGGGTAAAATTTTGGTATTTTTCTAAAAACATTCAATTTTTGATGAATAGTGAAACCACTAAGTGGTAGTTAAAAAACTGGATTTTTCATAAAACATAATTTTACCGCTTCTGGGAGTGGAATTTCAAAAATCCGAGAGACACGGTTGATGTCAGTATGTAAAATGTGGTTCAATGAGATTAAAATATTTTTTGGTGAATAGTAACTTTTTACTTTTATTTACCACGGTTAAAAGTAAATAGGGTAATTACGGGTAAAAATGATTTTATTATTACCCTAACACATGTCCTAATTCTATTGGATAAGTTTAATTCAACCAAAAACAACCTTAGGAATAAAATATGACCATTTAGGCTCAAATGGATTAGATTAGGACATTTATTATTAATTTATTTAAAGAAGGGTTAAAATAGTTAAAATCAAAGTTTAATAAGAAAATTATTTTTAATATAGGGTTATACATAAGATAAATTCAACTATAAATATTCATTAGAAATCGAAAAAAATTTCCTATATAATGATATTTTATTTTTAATTTTTAGACTTTAAATAAGTTAATTTATTTATGACGGAAATATGATGCAGTAATTATCTTATTAAGGAAATATTGACATAATTGATGTTATAAATACCCAAATAAATGTAATTTGAGATATTTTATGAATTACAATAATTTTCTAGGTTAATTTGATATGTTAGTATTGATTTAATTAACATTTTTCGAACTAATCATTCTGTTATGATTTTCACAAAAAAACAATTACTAAATAATGTCAAAATTGACATAAAATAGTTTTTGAAACAAATATTATATTATTAATTGTTATTTAATTCCTAAAATTCTAAGGTTCGGCCAAATGGCTTATATAAGGTTATATATATTAATAATAAACAAATTGGGGTTCGTTTGGTTTGTTATAGTGAGTTTATTAACCTTATAGTATAAGAACACAAGAAGACACGGTAAAAATAAAATTATTTAACATAATGATAAATCTAAATGATAAGGTTAGATTAGGAACCTAAACTTGTCTAAATTTTATTGAATGAGAGGCTTTCGACCCATACCCACCTTAGCTTCGAAATAAATCAATTTGGAGCTATTTAATACCGAACTTGACTTTATAATAAAATAATATTTTTAGTTTTTCCAAAGGAGCCCCTCTCCTCCCTTATAAAAGGGCACCTCCTCCCCCTCTTCCTCAGACCACTTTGAGCCTTAAATCTCATCCAACCCCTGCCAATTTAACCTCTGAACATCCCTAGAAACATCCTAGAGGTTCTGGTCTTCTTCAATGACCTATTTTATTGCCCTAAAAGTAGGTCTCAAAGAAGAACTTCAAAGAAGAGGTAATGTCTGTTACCGATTCTTTCATCTTTATGTCTTCTTCCACTTCTTCTTATTTAGTTTTTTAATTATGAAGTAATAAAATCAGTATCACTAATATACTGAAATGTTATTATAAGTATGAAACAACCCTATTTCACCATCTATCCATCCTACAGAAAAAGAAATCACCGCGTGTGTGTACGTACGGAATACCGTCACTACGCCATGGTGAATTCCATTGTCCCCCACCAAATTACCTGTATGGGTATAATGGAGTAAATAATAACTATTTATTATTATTGTAAAGCGATATTGATTCTGAAATAGTATACATACACTCCAATACAATTCCACGACAATGGGAACGATATCTTCGCTCGTGCGTACGTACGGAATACCGTCTCCACGATGTGATGTGACTTGTTCTTCATGATCTTCATTGCATAATGATTATATAAATGAATTGAATGAATTAATATGATATCTATTACCCTAATACCATTCTGGAAATGAGGAATCTATAACCTAAAGAGAAGAATAATAATTTATTCGACAAAACACGCACAAGAACAAAAAGTAATAAACACCTGAATAACAAGTTGAAATGAAATATTACTAATAAGAAGCTAAGAATATGACCATATATGATATCATAACAATAATTATGATTCTTTAAGAACGTCAATAACTTTAATTAAATCATTATACAGGAGGTTCAGACACTTACAAAGCAAATCGGACCTAAGGTAAGGGAAATATCACAATCTAATTTTTATCCGAGATTGTTTATACTTTGAAATTTATTGGGATGTATTTTATCATCCACATCCATGTTTCCTCAATATGTAATATTATTTCCATCCACCTACAATTTTTTAAATCCAATTTTACCCTTCAGTGTGTTTTTAGTAAAAAATATGAAAGGAATCTTTTGTTGTTTTCATACGAGGTACTTTTTGACTTTTACGACAAAAGTATGAGAAGAATGTTTTTTTATCTTATATGGCATGAATGGATTTTTAAAACAATATTTCCAAGAATCTTCCCTTACAAGTTTTCACGTTTATTTTTAATAAACTTCTTTTAGTTTATAATTGTATTACATGTTAAGAAAGGAAAAGTGTTTTTGAATTAGAAAGGATATTTTCCTCAAAAATGGAGTTCAAGTGTTTTATCAAAATTATTTTCCATCTAAGATAATATAGGGTTCTGTTACAATCCCTATTATTACATGGATTTGATTATGTTGTGATGGAAATATTTTTATGAATTCCTTTATCTTATATGAATTGTTTTATGATGTCACGATGTTTAATATTCCCATTTTTATTACATGGGTTATGTTATGATATATAGTTTATGATTTTGTGGCACACATAAGAATGATATTATTATTAGACGGGTGGGACCTATATCTCCCTCCAATGTGTTGGGTAATTATTTTATATCTCATGAGATAGACATGGCTGGAACGGCAGGTTAAACTGGTTCAGTGAAACAGGACTGAAATGAGGAGTGAACTCGGTTCAGAAATGGACTTTCTCTACTAAGATAGCCTTGGAAATGAGTCTTGACTAATAAGAAATGCTTCGCTATGATTATGTTTGTATGAAAAAAAGTTTCATGTTTTATGTTATAATTATTGGGATTATATTTCACTACTATGATTTATCCCATGTTATGATATTATGATCTCTTTTGCAGGTTATGATTTCTAAAATGTTATGTTCTTATAAATATGATGTGATTGATATTTCTTTTGTTTACCCTTACTGAGCATTTTAGATCACCCTTTTGTATGTTTTATTTCCCCTGGTCTGTAATAAGGTTATTAAGTAGGATATGCCAATAAGGGACTCTATATATGATGAAATAAATGGGAGGAAAAGTAGACGCTTTATGAACAAGTTGTTTATGTTTCCCAGTTTCTAAAGACATTATACCTATATGGGGTTTTCCTGGATTTGTTATATGATGTAATAAGTGTTCTTCAATTTTGAAGTACTGACAATGTATGTAAATTATGGGTCATTATAATTGTTCCATGAACCCTTATCAATTATTGATAGATAAATTTAGACATTTTTGGGACTGTTAGATTTGAATTGGGGACTGGTTTTTCCTACGAATGAAAATGTATCAATATTATTCTATTATGGAATTGAATATTTTATATTCATTGGAGTATATATATTTGATACATCTTAGATACCATAATATAGGACTCAAACTCTTGATTTCATAGAAGGGTCCTAATATGGGATTTTATATGTTCAGTAAAGAGATGGATGGAATCCTCAAACATTATTTTAGATATAATATCATCAATATTATTCATGGTGATGTATTTTTCCAACGAGTATATACACATTATATCATGAATATTCTCATTCACATGAGGAATTATGGGTTAATTGAATAGTTTTGATTCATATTATCCCTCACCAACAATGGGGATTTTTTTTATTTCTTATGTAATGATTTACTCCGTATATTTTGATTTGGAACCAAAATAATAATATAATTTAGTTGGTATTCAAGTTTAATGATGTCTGATCATGACCAATTTTGTTCTATATAATTTCAATACTTATGTTATTCTTATTGGATATATTTTCTTTGGTATTCTAATATATAAATGTCTTTAATAGAAATGATTACTTATTTTTAGTGTATTTTGTCAAATTTTATTCCAATAGGTCATCTAATTCTATGACCAGTACCCTATATATTGAAATATAACCCAATTTTGTAGTTTACCCCATCTTAATTAGTGTGGGGTTCTATCAAGTAGATAAAATTGATAGATCTATGCAAGGATTCTTTATCTGTTGAGAAATTTTATTGGTTTGATGGTTTCTATCCTCCTTATTATGTGTGTATTAAATACATGATGGTACATACTATATTGGTGATATATAATGGATATTCCATATATTCCGTCGTCATCTATAACCAATTTGTGTACACTATTGTTGTGGTGACCCAATAACTACATGCATAAATATTATTTGATTTATATGAATATTTAATATATAACATAGTAATAGAAAAAATATAATGGAAAAATATTTCTTTCTCAGGAAATGTGATGCTATGTAAAAAATTTCCGTGATTAATATTTAATATCTGAATAAAATTTATTTTCATAAAAAAACTTTATATATATATATATATCATTATTACTGATTGTGATCAAAATTAAGGGAAATGTAAATATAAGGTAGTGTGGGATTAGATGTTTAGTAATTTTAAAAATGAGACATATAAATGGATGATCATAATTCATAATAAGATAAATATCATGTTATAAGAAAAAAATCAAAGTAATTTCAATTCATCCCCAATGTCTTAAATCTCAAATCATGACTCATGGAAGAAAAGATCAGGATAACAAAATAGATGATTAATAAGAATAAAAATCATCAAAAAATCATGATCCGTGAGAAAATTAAATTTATATAAGAACATGACATAATTAATTTTCATAAAAGTAGTGTCAGGATTCATATGTCATGTCTAACCACCATGACATTAATCACACAATAGACTGGCTCTAACTAGGCTTGTATCTTCATAGTCTTCGGCTAACTGCCCATGTACCCATGGACTTAAGCTAGACACTCATATACCCTCTTGGGATGTGGATAACAACCCAGCTACCCCAGATATCATAGGACATAAAACCATAATAAATTAATATAAGGGATATAATGTAACAATGAATAACATAATAATAATCATTTCATATTTATTCCACAATGCCATTAGTGTATTCGTCATTCCATCATCGAATAATTTTCCAATGGGAATGAAACATGAATAAATAAGATGTCATGAAATTGTAATTATTATAATTTATAAAAATTAATAATATAGATATAATAATATTATAATATCACCAATGGAGGATAAAATTTATTAAATATTTTTCAAATTAATGATTTTTTTATAAAAACATTAAAAAATAATATATTTTTTAAAATATATTAAAAACCAAATTTTATTATATTATCAATTAAATAATAAAAAACAGAAATTTAATGTTTATATGATTTTTTTATTCCCATTTTTTTAAAATAATGTAGTTAGAAAATCGAGGTTATGATTGGGAGACAATATTTTTATATTAGATATTATAAATGAAAAAAATAATTTTGAATCTTTTGTAAATGCAATAATTTAGTCGTACATATTTTTTTAAATATTTATTTTAATAACATATAATTATATTAAATGTTATTATAAAATATATTTATTGGACTCTTTATTATAAAAATATAAATTCTATATTAACTTGATGAACATGGACATCGAGAAAAATGGTTCCACTCTATAAAAGAGAAATAAGGTCTACTAGTAATAAATATATTACATTATCCTTTTAGAACTATAGAGAAAGGAAATGTTAATAATAATATAAATTAATAGAAATACCCAGAGGGGAAGATAATAGATGTGGTTTATGGTGCAAATAGAATATAATTTCCTTAAAGTATTTTCAAGATAAAATAATCCAGATTAAATTATAGATGGAAACACAAACCCTTACAGTATTTGTATTTTCTAAATAAAAACATCATATAATTGAAAAATTTATATAGATTTTAAAAATTCATTAATAGTCATGAAAACCATCATAAAATTCATGAAAACTTTTTAGATACACTACATAAAATAATGAATGTGGTGAAAATAGAAATTATGTCAAAAAAGTTAAATTCAGATGATGAATCACATACAACATTAGTATCTCATGAATTAGAATATCTTGAAACATGGAAATTGATGTTTTTTATAAAAAACTACTTTCATTAAAATATAATTAAAAAATACATAATAGGGAATATACACCTCAAATGTTAAATCAAGTGGTGAATATATATTATGAATAAAATAAATAAATGAAATGCATGTAACACTAACCTCAATTCGTAACATACATCATATGTGGTAATAAAACGTCTATAATAATAATTTTTTATTTATACATTGATATAAGAACCATATTTATATTTTTTCTATCTTTTAAAATTCACATATAATAAAAAGGTTTCCATTTGTTAAGAACTCGTATTTATAATTAATATTTTATGTGTTAAATTTTTCTCCTTCCATGTATGATTATGTTTGGATGATCCATTACATGCACCATGGTAATGGGTCCCAAATATAAATATTTTCCAAAATTTTAAATTTATTTATTTTATACAACATTATGAACATCCCAAAAAATAGTTATTACAAATCGGAATCATTAATAAATTTTTACGTTAGTATATATGTATGATAGAGTGATGTTTACATATTCTAATGAATTTATAAAATGTAAGGTTTAAATTAATTTTTATTTCAAAAATCATGATTATTAATTGAATATCATATATATTAAATAAATAAATCATAATGGCCTTATATTTTTGTTCCTACATGATATCAAAATAGTATCACCTAGTTGATGTGGTGATCCACATATATAGATGAAAAACACTTTCATATTTCAATAGTTGGGATGTTGAAAAGGATTCTAATATTTTATCCTTAAAAAATAGTAATTTTATAATAAAAATTATATATATATATATCCATTATATCAATCCTCAAATCCATACATGTTATGTGGTGATTAAATATGAAACAAATCACTTTGTTGAGGTGGTATTCTACTTTTATGAACATGAAATGTTTTTACTTCTCATAGAATGAAATGAAGGAACATAATAGATTTAATATTAACATAAAAAAATTAGTCATATAAAATACCTTGATTTAATTTGGCTCAGGATATTATATAATATTTTCATAAGGATAATAATGAAATAAACATGAAGGCGTTCAGTTAAGACTATTACATCTTCCTCGAGTATCGTACAATGGAATTTTACGTTGGAATTCTTAGATGGGTTTGTCAGTGATGAAATATTTTATAATATGTGTGAAAGATAGTTGGGTGTTTTTTTATTATCTTTTTTAAAAAAAGTTTATCATGTGATTTGGATAAGTGTGAAGATTATGGATTTTTTTATGTGAGGGGTGTATAAGATTTCTTATTAAAATGAAAATATAAATATTAAAAATTATTTTCTCATGTATTTTTCACTAATTAAATCAAATTTTATTTATTATGTTTGTTATTTAATTTTAATCTTAATCAATGTGATTAATGCTATTGTTTTTTCTTATTATAAAGCCTTATCTCATTATTTTAATTTATTTTAATGAATTTAGACTTAAACATGGAGAAAATTTATTCTATAATAACCATTAAAAATAAGAAAAAAAATCATGGTTGAATAAAAAAGATGAATATAATGGTTCAAAATATTAAATTTATTTTACATTAATAAATTCCTAAAAGGGGAAGAAATTATTTCGAAGACTTATGTCTAAAAATAAACTCATGAAATTTTTTTACCTATAAAATGAATTTATAATTATTTATATAAAATATTCATTAGTTGGGATGATTCCAATGATTTTATTTTCCCATAACAAAATAAATGTTTATTTCGTGATATTAATACAATGAAAAAACATTATTTCATCACTAATACACCATTTTAATGGTAAGGAATAAAAAATAGAGTATTTATTTGACGAAAATGTAATTGACGATCCATAAAGAGAGGTATGAATTTATAAATTCAATATAGTAGTTTCAAATGAATTATTTTTCACATTAAAAAATATATGTACAATCCAAAGGACTCATATATTTTATATTAATTATTATATAAAAAATTAACAAAAATATGTGGTATTTTTAAAAATAAAACTTTTTATAATTCTAAAAAAAATCCTCATTTTCATACAAAAATAAAAAATCCTCCAAATTTTTATTTTTCAAAATAAATAATAATTTGATTATAATTATTTCAAATTAAAATATCAATTGGGGGTTATTATAATTATAATATCCATACATAAGATATGAGAAAACATTTTTAATAACAATAATATGTTAAAATCATAAAATTCATAAATTATTATTCTAAAAAAAGTAAGAACCATTAGATGATTGTTAATTTATATTATTGAATTCATAATCCACATATTTTATTAAATATATATATATATATATAGTTATTAGTTATATTTTTAACATAGAAATAAATTTCACACCACAAATTTGATGTCTCAAAACTATCCATTACTTACATTCAAATGATTGCATCTTGATTTGTAACCATCATTAAATTTATGTATGAATAATTGTTCAATTATATAAATAAATGAAAAAATCATATTTTTATGACTTTAAATTGGATTATTTTATTATTAATAATAAATATTTATATTGAAATAATTTTTACAAGCAACAAATTTTCATTTAACCAAGGGATAATATATTATTATTCAGATCCATTGAATGACTATGTTATTGGTGTCGTTAATTGTTTTTAAATATTATTAGAAAAAATATATCAATAAAATTGATTGATATAATTTTAGAAAATGATATATGTTTAATAAAGAACTATAATTAGAAAAAATGTCAAAAGGATTTCTCAAGAATAAATGAAATTTCCACAAGTGAATTGAATCATTTTTAAAAAGACATTTATTTTACCAATTTCATTTAAATATCTAATAATTTATTTTTTATTATTATTTTTTTCTATAATAATTCAATTAAATACATGTTAGCATGAATCAAATTCTATCAAAGACATCAAATAAATTAAAGATAGCATAATATACAATATATGGGTGTTACATTCTACCCCATTAAATTAATATCATCGTCTCAATTTTAATTATCACAAACTATTGAAAATATATATATATATATATATATATGTATGTATATGTTTATCCCAAATATATTCAGAACGAAATCTGATTTATCAACCTTACTATCACTGGATAGACTGGGAAACTCATTTTTACCCTTGTAATTGATATGGACCTAATATTGTATTTTGCCCTAATCATTTAAGCTATAAACCTATTATAATGTAGTATTAGTACTCGTATATGGGAGTGATTTATATTTTGGTATTAGTTATATTTTACCAAAAATGAATAAGGTTTTGATTCATGATATAAAATTTTACTTTATTACCTCATCAATTGATAAGGTATCTATATAGAGAGATCAATTTCATGAACAAAATAAAAACATGTTTTTCTATATGAAGAAAAATATTATATATATAGAAATAATTCAAAGAAACCTCAACATGGTACAAAAAAATATAATTTTCTAGTCAATAAAGTAGTATCATTTCATTCATGTTGTGATTTGATATAATCAGAAAACCTCCTTGATATAACATTGTATCAAAAACTACAAACCATTATAGTACCCCCAAATAAGATATTGAGGACATTTGTTACATAATTTTATTGATCCACATAAATGGTAATAATAAGTTCTTCCACGTTCCCTTTTTCATGGAGATTATTGTTGATCATTACCTTTTGTAGTCCATGATTAGTGTATTTATCAACATAATTCCCATGTTCCCCCACATCTATAAAATTATAGTATTATGGATACCTTATTATTCAATTGAATTCCATCCTTAATGTAGATTAAATTATATTTTATTCCTAAAAATATTATTTATCTATTTCCTCCATTTCAACATATAATGCATCATTAATTTTCTATCATACATTAATCTAGGTTCTCCTTCACACATTATTGATATATAATATGTTAAATCATTCTTCCTCTATAGTTTCCTACACTTAAATATTCATAAGACTCTATTTTTATCTTTTTTTAGAATCAAAATGGTTAGGGTTATTAATCATAATTCAATATATATGATTATGAAAAAACATAATATTTATAATTTGATATCATGTCTAATTTTATTCCTCATGATATCCTTCATTTCATTTTTTTTGTTGCATTCATGGATCGCATTATTCTTCCATGTCATTGACATTCATAGCTACCCAAAATTATACTCTGAGAGTGGAAAATAAATAATCAATATGAGAAGTCATATAATTACGGAAATATTTCTTAAAATTTCAAAATTTATGAATCCTTATTATCATCCTAGATAAATCTAGGTACCAATCATGGTATTCATTGTTTATTTCCAATTAGGATTCATGATCTAAATGTATTCAAGAACTTAATTATTGATTACCCAATTATTATATATTTGGATATTAAAAAAAATTTGATACTTATTTATCTATGTCATATAATAGGAAAATATCACATTATTACCTAAACAACCATTTCAATGTTATTCCCCAAGGTGCATAATTTTAGATTTCTGTTACCACTTATTTTTATAAAGAAAATGATTTATTTTTAAGGAAACCTTTAAATCTCTATATTATCAATATTATAGGATCATACCCTATACTAAAACATATCCCATTTTGTTTCACTAATGTTTGTTAATATATATATTCAAAATGACTAACCCCTTCACAGATTCCATCTTAAGTGACTTGTGAAGTACTTAAACAAATATTAAATAATTTCATATGAATATTCAATTCATGTCACATAAATAAACCAGAAAGCATAATGGTCCTGTTTTATTGGATAGTTGAATAATAATATATATATATATATTTAATGTGATATGACTAATAATTCATTGAAATAAATTCTCATATATCATAATTCTAATACATATCAAACATAATATCAATATTAATATCATATGTAAACATTTGAAAAAGTGAGATCAAATTCATATTTATGTTAATCAAGGGAGATGTCCCTTTCTATAAATATGTGAGCATAATATAATCATAATGGTATGGTGATATATTAATATTTCATATTGTTTATACCTAAATACCTAACACTAAAAATAGTATTCATGGAAAAATCATCAGTCTAACCTAATATATGAGTCATTTCAGTGTGGAACATAAATACATCTCAATATATTGGAAAATAATATAAGAACAATAATTTTACTTAATTAAGTTGTATATTCATATCATAATAAATAATATGGAAAAACCTTCCACCATGGAATTCATTAAATAATATGATTTCACTAAACACTTATGAAACATATTATAGATGTTCCCACATCTTTTAAAATAACATTGATTTCTAAAACACACCATTTAAATTGTACAGTTCTTACTTCTGTTTAGAATATTATATCCCCAAACCCACACTACTATATCTAGTTTTGAAATCATAAACATTACATTATAGGCTTCAATATAGATAATTGTGACCCAGTTTTGTCTTTCATAACGAAACATTATCAAAATGAAAGAAAACTTACATTCATTACTAGGAAAATTTTATTATTGATATTTATTGAATTAGTAGAAATTCTAACATAAAACATGCCAATTTTAATAAATGAAAACATCTCTTCTTTATTAAGTATTTCCTTATTTCAAAATAATTAATTATCATCATCTATATTAATATCCATTATTGACACAATTCAATCAACCTAAAACATTTTAATATTGTGAAGATAAAATATAACAATAGAAAACTAAAATAATAAGTAAGGGTAAACTTAATAATTAAAAATTTAATTTCACCATGTATCACAATACATTAATTGTGATATGTAGATATAAAAAATGATCATGATTTAATCATAAAACAACTCATTCCTATCAATACCAGAATCAAAAAATATAAAGGCCTGGAAATGAAAAAGTCTTATAAATAATTAATCATGAGCCATGTTAAATAAATGTTGATCATGCCAAACATTTTAAACTGTAACAAAAAAATGATGTCAGTGTATTTTGTTCATTTTTTATAATATATGTTAAATCCATTTTAAAAATAAAAATATTCCAGTAAAATACATGTATGAAAACCTTATATAACTCATTCATTTACTACACTCTAGAAAAGTAATATTACTTAATGAATTGGAAAACTATCTAGGAACACCCATCTATAATATATAATATATTTACATAGTGATTTCATGGCATGACCATTGTATATGAAATAAAAGACATACCCATCCTTATTTGGGTGCACCATTCACATATAATTTTCATGAACTATAATTATGGAACTGTGAAATTTTATTTCATCATAAAAATCATATAAAAAACTAATATTATCTTTATAACTCTATTTACCCATGTAAATGATATGGGAACCATGTTAATCGTTTCATAACATGATTATCTTATGGAAAACAAAATTGGTTCCATTGAATTATATTTGAAACAGAATTAAACCATGGAAATGAAAAGAGAATCAGAAAAAAATATTCGAAATAATATTATCGATTTGAAATGAAATTGAATCCTTAAAAATATTTTTAAAATAATGTTAAATCATGAAATAATTTGGTTCTAAAAAAATATTATTGAATCATGATAATCCAAGGAAAAACCTTGGTTCTGTGTAAATTCCATTCATTCAAGATTAAATCATAAAAATAAACCAGTTTTATATACATCTTTTTAGGAAAATGAATTCATGAAATTATTAAGAATTATATATTTGGTTCATATGCCCCCTAAATCATAACATAAATCCAAGGATATCATCATTGATGTAAATTTATTTTGAAAGAACAGTTGGAACATATCATGAAGAAAATAAAAATAAATTTTTTTAAAAATTCCAACATTAAATATTTCATAAATATTTAATTTGAATATAAAAATTGAAACATATAAAATAATCATAAATATTTTATAAAACATTTCTTCATGAAAATATCTTTTTTTCTTGGAAAAAAGATTTAAATAAATAATCACAGTGAAATTTATTTTCATTGAAACTAAATATTAAATCATATAAATTAATATTAAAGAAAAAATAATATTTATGATCCAATGAAATTAAATTCATTAGTTACACATTAAAAACATATTCATTTCACATTTTTTATTAATTCAAACATGTGTCGTTTTTTTTTGAAAATTAAATCAATAATAATTTAAAATAATTTTACAGAAAAATATGGATAAAATTATATTTAATAAATCATTTTTAAAATTAAAAATGTATAAAAATTTTTTATTAAACATTTTTTTAATACTGATGATTTTTAATAAATGTGATAAATGAAGTCAGATTATCTTAAAAAATAATTCTCAATTATTTTAATTACAAAATATTGAAATTACTGAAATTACATAAAAAAATCATGAAAAAAATATGGGATTAAAATAAATGATATTTGTTTAAAGGCGGATAATACAATATAATATTTTTATAATTAATCAAAAATACAACCAATAATCGATGTTATCTTAATAAAAAACATTATGATTGTAGTAACATGGAAACATAAAACCCATGAAATAATATCATTAAATGAAAAATAAAATATAATTAGTCTAAATAAATTCATTATATTACATGTTAATTGGGACTTATATACACCATGTGAAATATGAGATTCACATAATATATTTTTATGTTTCAAAGAAGAATAATTGAACTAAAATCCCTTACCGATTTGTAATAATTTGAAATTTAAACCCCCATGACAGAGAGATAATAAAATAGAAATGAAAAAAATATTTTTTTTGGAGAATAATGAAAATAAATTTTAAAATTCATAATACAAACAACCTTAATGATACATATGGTGAATATTTCATGTGTCCCACAGTAGAAAAGGGAGATGATAATTTCTTACGTAACACTTCTTTTTGGTCGATCAGTTTAAAACTAATATTTAGTGGTTGAAAATGTATTTTTAAAATATCAATATTAAATGGGTAAAAATATATTTTATAATAATCCGGGAATAGTTATTATATTCTTATATCAATTATAAATTATAAAAAATCATTAATTATGGCTGCGATAAATGGACTATGTTACAATCATAGACACATATGTCCTAGATACGCATTATAAATGTCTCTATCATTCACTAATAATTATTGAATATAATAATTTAGTATTTTATATGTAAATAAATTGAGTAATATCATATATTACACATTATTGCTTTATATATAGTCATATATACTTTCTACGTGGTGAGGTGAGGAAAATAGAGTCATATTGCTTAAGGACGGTAGTAGTCCACCTGTACATGAATTATTTTATCATTTTCATGGTAAAAATGATATAATATTTTATAGATGGATATATATGTCATAAATATAATAATAATTACATTATTATCACATATATTCATTATTTTTTCCCTTATTATATTCTAATTAAAGAGTTAGATAAAGTTAATAACATCACTGTGTGAAGCGTAATCCGTCATACATATGAACAACATTTTTGTATCCCTTTAAGAATTTAAATTAAAAAAGTTATATATTATGTAATTACTATATAGGAATAATTATATTTTAATTATCATGTATATATATATATAGTTTATATCCATCATAATACCTGACTGTGAGAGTTGGTAGTGGAAAAATAAATGACATTGGTTCACAAGTACGTAGTCTTCCATACAGAAAAAGTAATGATTTCCAAACAAATTTAATAAAAGTGGATATGTTTGATTTCCATAAAATAATTATAAAAACATCAAAATATATTTACTGTGCTAAAAAAATTCATCATGGTTTATTTAGAATTTATGGATATGTGGAATGAAATTAAATAAAAACACTCATTGTGGAAAATTACATTTAATTTGTGTATCCACCATGGGTTATCTCCAAAAGTATTATTAGGTTATATTTTCTCCAAAAATAATGATTATAAAAGTATTGGAAATAATATGGAATGTGGCTTCAGTTTATGAGTGTGGAAAAAATGATGTTTGTATGGTTTTAAGAAGAGAGGATAGTTGGTTTCCTTTTATAAATGTGGTGAGTGTAACACTTGTAATTTCATGAAATGATAAAATAAAACCTACATTTTAATCATTCCAATAGCATGAAAAATAGATATTTATGGATAATATATGAACTAAAAATTAACCAATTGCAAAATATATGATTCTAACTAGTTTTAGGTCATTTTGTATCTTTATCTTCTTCGTTAAACCCCTGGTAAATCCAATTTTCACCCTAACCATGTTAATTAATTTTTTTTACGATTTCCACTATTTATTTTGGTCAAAAATTATTATTGAACATATATGAAATTATATATTATGATGATTATAAATATTAAATATATTATTCCAAATTCAATTAAAAAATTAAAAAAATTTATGTTAAAATTAATCCAGTAGTTATGTTGAGAAATTGGGTGTAAAAATAAAAAATGTTTAAAAGTTTATAATTCATTTATATCAAATATTAATAAGAATTTTTTTATATATAAATGAATTTAATAAATGGATATATAATTTATGTAATTTTACAGTAATAAAAGCTGAAAATATAATTTAACAGTATCATTATTTTCAATGATAAAATAGTTTTCAATTGAAATACATTATTATTACCTATTCATCATAAAAAATAATTTTTTTTTGGAAAAGTCATAAATTTATAACAATGTAAGTATTTTTCTAATTTAATAAAATTAATTCAAATTTGTAAAATAAATTTCAAAAAATTTCTAAAAAAATTAACAATATTCTATTCATGAAGTGAATTGAAAATTCATGTTTGGAGAAAACATAATTTTGAAAATAGAAAGAACATTACTAAATATTTATAGAATATTTACTTAGCACATATCAAATATATATATATATATATATCATAATTTATTTATTACTATTCATACCACAAATTATATACCTTTTATGAATATTATATATATCATAAGGCAGTTAAGATCATTGTTGTGTGTTGAATAACCAATCAAACATAAATTAATTATGGATGAGTGTTACAAATTATTTAGGGGGGATGAATTATATTTTCAATGAAATATATCACAATATATTTGGTTGTAAAATTATCCTAATGATAAATATCACAAATGATTTATTATATCAATATTTATTTTATTATTTAAAATTATATAGATGTAGCGTCAACCCCTCGGCCCAGAAAATTGTGCCCTGGAAATTTGAATTTTTTCATGGTAGTTAAATGATCGAAAGTTGAAAATTATTTCATCATAAAACTACATTTTTATAATGGTTTACAAAATACACTCATAATAAAGGAGAATGGGTATTATCAATTTTATGTGTAATAATACATATCACTGATTCTAAATTAGGGAACATAGGTCAGATTTGAAGAAAAATATAAATAATTATTGAGTTATTGAGGTGTAACATACTAATAATTTATTGAATATTCTAGTTTCATATCTATAATTTTTTTTGGATTAATTATAAATTTCATTTTAATAGGGACACTATGTATGATCACATACCAGACATGCCACAATGGGTATCTCTGAAATCTTATATTGGACACATCACTTTGTTATACAAAAAATAATAATACAATAATAATATTATAATTATAAATTTAGATAATACCTAGCTATTGTATTAGTCTAAATAAACTTAATTAACAATTTTATGGTTTAAATATTTTTGTCATGACCCATCCCCCGAGGCCCGTGTCGTCACTACCCCAATCCCGCCTTCCATAGGCCATGGGATGGCGACTGGCACCAAAGGTAAAATTCCCTAAAACTGGGAAGGCATTGCATTTATAACCTGTATCCCAGACAAAAGAAAGTACACAACTAGATGAAATAATATGTAAAACTGTACAACAAAATAGTACTAAATAAAATGTAGGGCTGATATACGCACCCAACAGGAAAGTACAAGAAACTGAAAGTACAAGTAAAACTGAGGATAAAGGATAAACAGCTGATGGGTCATCCTCCAGGTTCCTAGCAGAAGGGTAGGAATATATTTCCTCCTCCTCACTCCTCATCTGTTTTTCTCCACTGTGTACTGACACACTGTATGGTCCTCCACCGGGTACCGTCTAGTCCTGGTACTCTAACCCTTGGTCAGTGATTTCTGTCATCTACAACCAACGCAACGATGTGCGGGCATAACTCTTTCATGGGTGAGTTTAAATATAATCCGTAGGGACCTTGAGACCCTCATGTTCTAGAAAAATCCAACAAGGATAAACAAAAAATTATGAAAATCAACAGATATCTCCACTTAGGTATTGATCGTATATATACCTAAGTTATCATGTAATCCATCTCAATCATTATGAAAACCCAAAAGATACTGACTCATCTCATACCCGGATTTATTATAGGGGTAAAACATTTCGAACCCTCGGCCGATAGAGTACTCCTCACTTATCGAGTATAGTGGGGTTACAACCACAACAATGTGCTTCCCACTAAACACGGACTGCTGTGGTACTCCTCCTGTCGATTACCATGGGTCTGCTTTGTCACATAGAGGCACTCCCCACCATGGGTTTGTCACCACAAACAGGCTCTCCCATTCAAAGCTTGCAAAGGTACTCATCATGTCGAGTACCGCGGGTCTGCCGCCACAACCCGGTCCTCCCCAGTCTTGGGTATTCCTCCAAAGGAAAGCTCTCTCCACTGGTCTAGTCGAATCACTCCGAGTCAATCAGTATGAAATCGTCATGACTCGACCAACTACTAGCTTCCCGCTCAAGAGTTCTCTCTTCTACAGAAGATTATCTCCACAAGATACTAGTATATTCTCCAAAAACCATGATGTTCCACTTAGTTGAATTCCAAAGGTCTTCCATGTCATAAGGGTCTCAACATATCTGACGGAGCGTCCATCGGACGCCCGGTCTATGAGTTATTAGCCAAAATAACGCGGGGACCCGGTTGGATTCTTGCATGATCCAACCTAACCGTATCTCATCTATTCCCCAAACTCCAATTGGGTTTACTCATAGAGATCGCCACACTCCATGATTACCAGCCTCACTGATGGTTCGTCAAACGGACGTCCGGTGCTAATGATATAGACAAAAGTAAGTATAGGGCCATAGTGGGACATGGTCCAGTCCGACCCGGTCTGACCCAGTATGGGCCGACCTGGTTCAGGTCAACCCATCAATTTTATTGGTGTCTAGACTGGCCCACTGGGTGGGCCAGCCCATTGGGTTCATTCCGGCCCACTCGGCCCGACCCAGTGGGCTGCAAAGGCATGGGGACCCGCTAGGCTATGGGGTAGCTCAGCTCGGGGTGGATCTTCTAGGAAGGGTGTCGTAAGGGGTAGGTTCGACCAAGGTTCCATGAGGGCGTGACTAGTTCGTCAGGGGGCAGCACGGCCGGGGTACAGAGGCTCATCCGAAGAGGGCGGCGCATGAGGCAACGGTGGTGGGGCTGGCGGGACGGCTGGGTTAGTAATGGCGGCGGGGTTGGCAAGGAGGTGCGGGTGGCGAGGCAGCGCATTCGGGGAGTGGCACGGCTGGGGTGTAGGGGCCAGTCTGGTCAGTAGTCAGTATAACATGGGGGTGGCGCGAGTTACTGTGGCTGTGGGGGCGGCGCAGGTCAATGAGTCCGCAGGTGGCACGGTCATTTCCTACATTGCCTTTGTCACCTTGGTCTCCATTTCCCTGAAAACCACAATGAATATCGGGGTGGTTGGGACTTGTTTGTTTGGATCACACAATCCACATTTAGAGTGGTAGCATTTGTCTGATAAATAATATAATCAAGGAATGAGCATGTAAGATATCTTAGAAATATCAATTCCTATAATCCCTCATGAAAAAAATATTCTCCACCCACAAGGAAAAAAAACATTCGTGAATCAACTTGATAATAATTTGGTCCACATTATTTGTTTTAGAAGGAAATAGTAAAGGTAATATTATCATACTTACATAGAATCCTTACCGTGTTCTAATTCGGTTGTCAATGGCACAAGAAGGCGGACGTCAATTCATTGTGGATGAATACATCCTACGTTAGTGGAAGCTACAGGAAAAGAAGTCGAAGTGGAGGTCATTCTTCATAGTCAATGGAGTTCCTTGTTGGCGTTCTTAGTCCGTGTAGAGTTCTTCATTGGGATCCTTCTCCCAATTATTCTCCCAAGAGCTTTAACCCTCTTATTCCATCCTTTTTCCAATTAATGAATAGATAGGCCATCAAAATAATTGATTATCTATTATTTTGTTTGATGAGTTTAAAATTCAAATTGTAGCATTTAAATAAATGATATGGCTCAATTAATTAAAAGGGGAGGGTTGACACCGTTAAAATTGGGGGGTGGTGGCACCATTATGTTAAGGGAGTTCAAGAGACTCTGCCTCATTTATGAGGGTGTTCAGATGTTTTCCTCAATTAAATTGGGGGTTTAGTCCTGGGAGGTCCCCACTTTGTAACCTCTCATGGTAGGATACGATTCGAGTGGTCCCCAACACAATAACCCTCATTTGAGGTTATGTTGTGGTGATCCCCGCCTCTAACTTCCACATGGGTGGTTATAATAGATATTATAAAAAAATTAATTTTGATTATTTTATTATTTCAATTAAATAACCAAAAACTAACATTCACCCTCAATAAATTTTTGTCAGGGTGAAAGTTTTATGAAGAAAATTTTATCTCTATGAGTTCAACGGTGCCCTCATATTTCAATTCCATGCACCGGTTCAAATGATTGGAACACTCATTCATATGTTTACTAAACGTAACAGAAAAAAAAACATTAGAAATTGATAACAGGGTCACTGGAACTCAAAATCACGTGCCGTCATTTTTTCCGAGCTCATAAAATTCCTATATTTTTAAAACAAATTCATGGAAATTCTGCTCCTTTACATTCTCCCCACCTCAGTGCTCTAAATCCCCATAATCCACAACTTATAATAAGGGAACAAGTGGGGTTAATGAACACGTATCTTATCCTCTTGTACTCATGTGCTCTCTTGGAGGTTCCCGTGCAGCCTGCGAATGCACAACATAGGTATCGACCATCCATGAACGAACTTCTCTTGCTGACCCTCAATCTCAACTAGAACCTCTGTAAAAGTCACCCCATCATCGACGTCTATCACTCCATGTTCGATGATGTGGGATGGTGCATGAACATATCTCCTCAGCTGGGATAAATAGATGACATGATGCACCAAGTGCAACTGAGGTAGAAGAGCTATGCAGTATGCCACCTCACCAACCCTGCAGAGGATCTGAAAAGGATGGATGAATCTTTGAGATAACATTCCACTTCAGCCAAATCTCTACAAACCTCGTCGATGTGATACCCTTAGAAATATGTGTTTTCCATCCTCAAACATCATAGGTCTTCTTCTCCTATCAGCATATGACTTCTTCCTGCTCTGTGTAGTTATCATCCAATCCTAAATGATCTTCACCTTTAATGTGGTAGCATGTTCCCACTAGCGCTGACACCCAAGGGTCTTTCTAGCATAAATGTGATCTGCAAGGTCACCTATATAACTCCTAAAAAGGTGTCATCCCAATGGTGGAGCGATATTTGTTGTTGTATACAAACTCCACCAAAGGAATGTGATCCTCCCAACTATGACCGAATCCGAGGAAAAAAGCACACAACTTGTCCTTGAGGGTTTAAATGGTCCGCTTAGTCTGACTATCCATCTGAGGATGGAAGATGGTGCTCAAAGGAAACGGCATCCTGAATGCCTCTTGTAACCCATTCCATAGCTGGGAAGTAAAAGATGAATAATGATCAGAGAAAATCATCAAATATACTTCATGTAGATGCACAATATCCTACATGTAGAGGTGTCACAAGCTCTCTATGGAGACATGCTCTCTGATCGGTAGAAATTTGGAAGACTAGGTGAGTTGGTCGACGTTCACCCAAATCGAGTCATGTCCCCTGGATGTATGTCGACATCCTATCACAATTTCTATGGATATCCCATCCCACTTCCACTCTCTGACTTCTAGAGGCTGACAAATGAGACACTGAGAGACATACTCTGTGACTGTATTATTTATTCCAACCCACCACTACTATCGTTAGAGATCCTGGTACATGTTCTCCACTCCTGGATGTACTGCTAGGGGGATGTGTGGAAGCCTCTAAACACATCCTCCTGGAATGTTATTTGTACCATGGCATGTCTTCTAAATTAAAATGACAGGCTACCCACCTTCAGAAAATCCATCATGTGCCTCCCCTATGGATATCTGAGCATGTCAGGTCTCGCAGTCAGCATCCCCATGCTGCGCCTCCCAAACTCACAAAAGAAGTGGGGGAGTGACTGTATGAGATTTATGGAAGAATGTTCCATCTCTATCAATAAAGGATATCGGTAACGATGACAACTTCTTTGTCTCCCATCCTAGCATCTGTATACCAGATCTTCTGCTGAGTGCATCTGCAACAAAATTATTTTTCCCATGAGTATAGACTATCTCGAAGACATAGTCATGGAGGAACTCAAGCCAACATCATTGTCTCTAGTTCAAGTTTTTCTAAGAGAAGATAGACCTAAGACTCTTGTGATCAAAGTACACAGTAAAACGCTCATCCATCAGATATTGTGCTCACAAATTCAAGGCGAGTACCACTGCTGCTAACTCCAGGTCATGGGTAGTTTAGTTCTACTCATGTTGTCTTAGTTGCTCAGATACATACACAATCACAACGTACTCCTACATTAGGACACATCCGAGTTCAGTCTCTGATGAGTCATAGTAAACTACGTACCCTATGCCTTCTTCTAGGTGCCTTAAGATGGGGGAACTAGTAAACCTTTACCTAGGTTCCTGAAAGCTTAGTTGACATCTCTCCGACCACATGAAGGGCTTCCCCTTCTTCATCAAGGGTGACAGTGCTATTGAAAATCTGGAGAAGTCTAGTACAATCCTCTAGTAATAACCATCCAAACCCAAGAAACTTCGTACCTCCGGCACACTCATGGGTGTCTCCCAAGCAAGTACCACCTCAATATTTGTTGGATCCACTAAAACTCCATCATCTGAGATGACTTTTCCAAGAAAGTGAACATCTCCTATCCAAAACTGGCACTTCAAGATCTTACCTTAAAGCTGGGGATCTCGGAGTGGGTCCAGTACTACCTGTAAATGATAGGCATGCTCCTCCTCAGTAGTCAAGTAGATCAGAATCTCGTTGAGGAAGACATTGACCAAGAAATCAAGGTATTGTAGAAAGATTATGTTTACAAGTCCCAAGAACAATGTTGGAGCATTAGTTATGATGAATGGAATAACCAAGAACTCGTAGTGGCTGTTCCAACATCTGATGGTCATCTTCTGCACATCCTCGTATCGAACTCTGAGTGGTAGATTACCTGATCTGAGGACAGTCTTCAGGAACCACTGTGCTCTCTTCACCTGATCAAAGAGGTCATCAATCCACTAGAGTTGGTCCTTGTTCTTCCCAGTCACCTGGTTTAGGCTCTGATAGTGAACACAATCCTCAAGCTCCCATACCCCCTCTTCAAAAATAGAATCAGGGCGTCCTAGGGAGAAACACTGGTAAAAATGTATCCATTACCATACAAGTCCTCATGCTATACCAGCAGCTCGCGATGCTCTGCAAGAGCCATCCGATATGCTGGTGTTAATATCGGTGTTGTCTCAGGGTAAAATTCAATGTAATGCTCCACCTCTCTGCGAAGAGGAAGACCTGGGACATCATCATTGAAAACATCCATGTACTGGTCCACCACTATAGGATAACTCAAACTCTTTATATCAACAGATCTGAGGGTAATTCTAGCCAACCGATGAGTGAATGGATGAACCCTCCTCCGAGCAGGTCCATCATATGCTGCAAAGGCTCCCTTCTTGCCAGTGAAGGTAAGCCTGGTCCCATCTGTGCAGACACATGGAACATTGTTCCTAATATAGTTGATCTAATCATGGAAACTAGTTAACTAGTCCATACCCAAGATGACAATGTAAGGCCTCGATGCAGCTACTAGGCGATCCCAACCGAAGATATCGCCTACAAGAGTATGCTCAGACAGCCGAAACCAGTGCGTAATCGTAGAATATACTCCCATAGGAGTATTTAGCCAAATGGATCGATCCAACAGATCCATCGGAATCTCCAAAAATCAAATGAGGAAAGGGGCAAAAAAGAGTGACTGGCGCCTGTTTCCATAAGTAATGCAGTTATAGTGGAATAGACACTGATCTTTCTACATATAATCTCTGGACCTCCATGATCATAGGCCTAAAATTCCTTTATCTAGGATTTTCCCTATCCACCAGCTCCATGTAGTCGGGGTGGACCTCATAGTGGTGGTGGTTGTAACATGTCAAATAGTCTCCCACCGCCAGCTGCATGACCAGCTCATTTGCCACATCTGCCTGCACCCTGTGGACCACATTGATCGAATCTCTGTATCTGGATTAGAAGTCCTTCGAACGTCTTGTGATCGTCCATATGGTGAGTCAGACAGTCATGAGCCATGTGTCCCTACCCGCCACAGGAGTAACACTGCATGCTCCTGGAACGTCTGTCTCCACTTCAGGTGCCCCACACAAATGATCATGAGTCATGAGGTCATCCACCTATAGGTCTGGTCTTCATGGATCTCTGCGAAATCTGTCTGTTGCCTGCTATAAAAGACTACTCTATGCATAGAAAGGTGGTGGATCTCGTTGCATGGGACTTCTCAGCAAGAAAACAATCCAATATGAGGGCTCTCTCTAGCACCCCCGCATGCGTCAGAATGTTGAGTGAGATTATCGGAGCTCGGATCTCCCATATGATCCCCTTCTTGAACATCTAGGCCATTAAGAATGGGCCCCACACCATACCAGGGGAGTAGCATCAGAGGCCTATGAAACTCACTTAGTACAGAGCTACAGTCATGCTGCCCTGATGCAGATGAAGTAGCTCATGTATGCACAATACACAAAAAGTCGCTAGAATAAAATCTGACAGAAATAGGGTCCCAAAGTCAGCCTAGAGAAACGTCAGCACATTATGAACCTGGAGCATCAACATCCACCATATTACAGCTGGTGCTTGTAGAAGGCTAGCTACAAGGATCAATATGAAATCGGCTGTTGATGCTACTAGTCAAAAAAAATCTCACCACATCCTCCAGCCAATCCTCAGAAGAATGTGGGTCCATCTCTCCCCTGAACCTAGGTGTCCTGTAGCACTAGAAATCATACAACGTGCTCAAGAAAGGTGCATCATCTACTACTGGGGATGGTGGGATCAGTGGCCCAATGGGTAAAGGTACCACTGGTGCCTCAGCTGGAAAAGTGACATGCACCAAGGCCTCATCGCTCGGTGGTCTACCTGTGTGTACAACTCTCAGGACTCTAGATGGTAATCAGTGTGGAGGAATCCTGAATGAAACAGATGCGACATGGTCAAAAGTAATACCTGGTGAGCTTACATGGTCGATCTGAAATAATGAAAACTTTTAAAAACACACAAGAAATTAGCATTTTCTTGCACTGAGTCGGATATCAGAAGTCAGGGTCCTAGTGTATAAATACTTCAATTGTTGCACAAACACTCGATTCCCTGATCTGAAAATCACACTCATTACCCTTAACACTATTGCTTCACAGAAAAGATCATAGTTCTATGTTATATGGTAGAACTGACTCCTCTGATACCAATTTATCATGACAAGTCCCCCAGGGCCCATGCTGTGACAACCCAAAGCCCACCTTCTATAGCCCAGGGGTTGGCGACTAACACCAAAGGAGAAATTTCCTAAAACAGGGAAGTAATTTCCTTTATATCCTATAACACACACAGATACAAGTACACAGATGGATGAAATATTATGTAATTATTTATAACCAAAGTGTGCTAAATGAAAAGGGGGGGAGTAAATAAAATCCCAACTAGAAGGTACAAGAAACTAAAAGAACAAGTAAAACTATTGAAAAATGAAGAAACAGTTTCAGGGTCGTCCACTGAGTTCCTACCTGAAGGGTAGGTTCAGATCGCCTCCTCAGCACTCCTCATTCTTCTGTCTCCTTCGTTTACCGACATACCGTATGGTTCTCCTATGGGTACCGTCCATTCTTGGTACTCTCAGCCTCAGTCATTGTTGTCTATCGTCTGCAACTAACACAATGAGGTGAAAGCATATCTCGTTCAGGTGTGAGTATAATGATACTAAGTAGGAACCCCGAGACCCTCAAAGTCTCAAAAAATCCTACAAGTATAAACCACAATGTATTAAATCAACAGATATCCCATTTAGGTTTAAGCCTATACATATATATAAGTTATCAAATAATCCATCTAAATCGTGAGGAAAACCCAAAAGTTACTGAATCACCTCAAACCAAGATTTATTCTAGTGTTAAAACATTTTGAACCCTTGGATGCAGTAGAAATCCTACTCTATTGAGTACAGTGTGACTGCCTCCACAACCAGACACTTCCCACTAACCTTATATTGCTGAGTTACTCCTCTTTTTGAGTTCCATGGGTCTGTTGTCTCATACAGAGGTGCTCCCCACCGCAGATCTGCTTCCACAACCATGAACTCCTCTTCATAGCGTGCACAGGTACTCCTCCTATCGAGTACTGTGGGTTAGCCACCCCAACCAATCAATCCAACACCGTGGGTCTACCGCCCCAACCAGGCACTCCCCACTGGACTTGTCGAGTACTCTGAGTCGATCAGTCAATAGTCTTCATGTCTCTGCCAACTACTAGGTTTTGGCTGAAATGGTCATTCATCTCCAGAACATTCACTCCAAAAGCTATTGTTCTAGGAACTGACTTCCATAAAGTCCCTAAATGTATTATACCAAAGGAATTCCATTCCATAGGGGTCTAAATACATATGATGATGCGTCAATCGGACTCCTGGTCTGTGAGTTATTAGGAAAAAGTCTTAGGGGCCCTGATAGATTTGTGCACTATCCAACCAGAAAGTATATCAACTATACCCTATACTCTAATAGGGTATAAACAAAGAGATCTCCATGCTCCATGATTTCCATCACTGCTGACGGTTTGTCAAACGGACATGTGGTGCCAAAGATATGACCAAAAGAAACTAAAGGGCCATAAAGGGCCCGAGTCTGGTCCAACCCAGATGGACCGAACCAGCCCGACCTAGTCTGGGCCTCTCTAATTCTGGTCGACCCAGCCTACTCCATTGGGTCTGGCCTAGCTCAGTGGGTGGGCTATCCCGTTGGGTTCGGCACGACCTTGCAGCCCGCGAGGGTGCAAAGAGCCTCAAGGACGAGGGGCAGCTCGGCCCGGCCTGAATGGGAGTTGCGAGAGGCCGGTTCGGTAGAGGCGATGAGAGTTGATTTCCAGTTGGGCTAGTGAAATCATTGCTAGGACGCGGGGGAGCCACCGGTGAAGGGGGAATGGTTGGTGGGGTGTGGAAACTGGTAGGGGTAGCGCGACCGGTGGGGTGGCGAGGCCGGCGCGACTGACAGTGCAGTGTGGTCAGGATGTGGTGTCGCCGGTGGGGTAGCGCAGCCGTGGTGCGGTGCTGCTAGTACGCATGGGTTCGTCGAGATGGCTGTCAAAATTCCACAAGGGTGGTGCGTGTCACTGAGGATGTGGGTGGTGCGGTCATTGCCTTCATTGCCTTGGTCACCTTTCGAAGATCACCACAAAGAAGATCAGTGGGGGGGTCGGGCCATGATGGTATTTCCTGGACCCTCCGCGTTTATAGTGGTACCATTTGGCTCATCAAGTACATAATCGAAGAACAAGCATGGAAGATATCTTAAACACGTCAACTCCATAATCCCTTGTTATCAATGTATTCCCAACCCGAAAGGAAAAAAACATATGTGGGTCAACATGATAACAAGTTGTTCTGCATTCATTATTTTACAATGAAAGAATATGGGGAATATTATCATACATAAATAAAATCCCTACCTTGTTTGATGTTGTCTAACATTGGCTCAAGAAGGAGGATGTCGATTCGTTGTAACAAACACATCATATGTCGAAGGAAGCTCTAAGAAAGGAAGTCGAAGTCGAGGCTGTTCTTCATTGTCAAAGGTGTTCCTCATCAGTGTTCTCCATCAGTGGAGCATTCATCGTTGGGAGCCCTCGCCCAATATTTATACCAAGGGATCTAATCCTCATTTTCAAACCATTTTCCAACAAATTAATATATATCCCCTCCAAATAATAGATTATCTTTTATTTAGTTGGATGGGTTTAAAATTCAAATAATATCATTTAGTTAAATGATATGGATCAATTAATTAAACGGAGAGGTTTGACACCATTAAAAAGGGGGGGGGGGTGGTGGAATCATTATAATAATGGAGTTACAAAGACTCTCCCTCATTTATGAAAGATTTGTGAGGTTTTCCTCAATTAAATGGGGGGGGGGGTTTCCTGGGTGGTCCCCACACCATAACCTCTCGTGGGAGGTTAGGTATGGGTGGGACTCACCACTATAACCTCTCATGGGAGGTTTAGGTGTTGTTGTCCTCTCCTCGAACATCGACATTGGTGGTTATAATAGATAAAAGATAATAAAAAACTCATTTATTTTATTTTAGTATTTCCATTTAAAACCGAAAAAATAATTTTCACCGTCGACCAACTATTGTGGGGGTGAAAGTCTTTTTTAGTGAATACCAACACTGCGAGTTCAACGACGCCCTCAAATTTCAATTCAGATCAATGGATAAAATTTTAAATAACATGCTTATAGGTATATTAAATGTACTCGAACAAAACATTAGAAATTGATACCGGGCACACCGGGCCTCTGAATCACCTGCCCTCAATTTTCGCAGACTCATAAAATTTCTATATATATTAAAAAAAATACATTGAAATTAGAGGCCTTTACAATTTTAAATATACTTTCATTTATCCAAGGAATTTTATATGATTGAAATGAGAATGAATACAATTTTATGCTTAAAATACACTCTTATTTTTAAATGGTTGTCTGACAACATTTTGATGGAAAAGCCTTATTTAAAAATAGTTTTTTCACTTTTATAAATTATATCTTACATATGAAATTATTCTATAGAATACGGAAAACTATATTTACTTATTATTTTGGAAATTTTGGTATTTTTCTATTTAATTCCATATTTTTATGAATAGTGAAAAATAATGCATTTTAATTCAAAACTGCATTTTCATCTAATTTATTTATATAGTTATATTTCCTTTATAATGGGTTAAATGTTGAAATTTGAGTATTTTTTTATCATATAATCCAATTTTTTTCATCAGAAGTAATTCCCCATTGAAATTGGACTTATAAATGTCAGTATTTTGATAGTTTTTACTTATTAAAAACACCGCTTTTTGTTTTTGAAAAATAAATTAATTTTAAATTAATTTCAATAATTTTTTTATTTTTGAAAAATAGATTGCATATTTTGAATAAAATTACAAAAATTAGGTAAATAAGTACCTATTTTCTTTGACATAATGAATATTAACTTCATTAAATAAATTTTTACCATGGTTAAAGGATACATTTATTAAATAGAGGTAACACAATAATTCTATAGTAATATAAAACTACTCTAACATGTGTCGAAATGGTATTGGATTATATTTGGCTCACTGTGATCATCCTTGGGATAATTTTTGGACATCATAGATCCACTTGGGTGTGACAATGACATTTATAAAAATTAATTTCATGTAAAGAGAAATATAACATAAACAAGTATTATTTACTAAATCAATTTTAATATGGGGTTACATAATGGATATATTTGAATATAATTAGTAATTATATATCAAAAAATATTTCATACATCATGTTATTTGTATTTAATATTCATAGAAATTAAATAAATATATTTATTTGTTAAACAATATGGAAGAAGTGATTACCTTATTAATTTAATATTCAAATAAAATATTTTAAAAATATTAAAATAAATTTAATTAGAACATTTTCTTCCCTAAATTAATTTTATGGATGATTATAAAATATTGTATTTGTGTTAATGTATTTTTTTTAATAATCAAGTTGTTATTACTTTAACAAAAATGCATTACTAAATAGTGAATAATGGTAAAAATGGTATTTTATAACAAATTTTTTTTTTAAATGAATTAAAATTAAAAAAATATTAAACCAAATGAAATAGGTAATGTTTCAAATCTCATTAATTTTCCACTTAATGTTCTCTTTATATGTTATAGTTACCATATAAACTATATAGTGCAAAACATACAGTTAATACATGGTTTAGTTTATTTATTTAACTAAGGGTTAAATCCAAATGAAAAGGTTACATTTGTGACCAAATCGTGTCTAAAACATATTGGATGAGTGTCTTTATATCCTTAATTTTTATTTCAATGAAATATATGACCTTTTAACCATTATAATTAAAAAAATCAATTTATAATAAAATATTAATTCTAGACATTCCTAAAGAGCCACACCTCCCTCTAATAAAAGGATACCACCTCTACCAACATACTCAAACCTATAAATTTCATTGAATTGTTAAAATTATTATAAAATAATCTCCCAATATCGCTCCATTAATCCGAGAATCCTCACATTGGAATGAATGTATTTTGATAAGTCCTTTTGAATCAAATCAAAATGAGATAACATATTTAGAGGTAGTGTCTTCTCTCAATTTACATTCCTTTATATTCATTCTCTACTCCCCATGCTCTTCTAATTATATGATTACTTAAAAAATATAGTATCTAGAATATACTAGTATGTTTTTAGGATAACTATTCTAACTACAATTACACTCACCTCTATCAAATGGACACGAACATAATGTTTCTATGTACGGTGAACTAATGCCTCATGAAATGATTATTTTTCAATTTTCTCCCACCACCTATCATTGGGGACAATATAATTGAACTATATATATATTATATAATATTTATACTATATCTTTTATTTTATAATTTCTATTCACAACATACCTTTATGCTCTCCAAAATGTGTAAATACAATAATTTTATTTGAGGATGTGTGGACTACTGCCACATCAAAGTGATATGACTCATTTATTCCATTCATAGAGCATATAACGGATTGAGTAAATGAATGTATGTAACATATATATAATATATATTAAACAACATTTGAAATATACTAATATATCTTTTATTTTTTGTCCTAGTAATATGACAATGAAATGAAATTAGTGTTCATGCGTACGTACATCCTACCATCTCCATGATGGGTGAAACCAATTTCTTATCTACAAATGTTATGGACACTTATAAATAAATATATATTTAATATAAATGATATTTAAATAATTAATATGATTTTGGAGATATTGTACATGTGACCATAAGGATAATTCGCATCAAAACAAGTTCATTATTGACTCTAGTATAGAACATTGACAAAACATCTATAATGACATAAATAATTAAAAATTAGTTAAAACATGAGAATACATTATATTAAATGAATAACAGACTATAAAAGATTTTTCAGACGAGTCTGATTCATAGTAAGGGACTTCATCTCAATCTCCTTTTATTGATTTATATTTTGAAAATATACACCAACTCTTTTTTTACTGTGTATAAAAAAACATTGACTTCTATCTTCATTCAAAGGGAAAATATTTTCTAGGACTCATTTTACAAAATGAAAAAAGGAATTTTTTTTATGCATGTAGAAAAATTGACTCATCCCCCACTATAACCGTTATTTTCTATTTTAGTTCCACTAAAAGACACAATGTTTTAAAAATTAAAGTAAATACCTTTTCATTTTTGGGTGTTTTGGAAATAAAAATGGTTTTTAATATGGATATAATATTTCAGAATCATGAAATGGGTTCTTGTTATTTAAAATGATCTTTTATGTGTGAAATATTGATAATTGAATTCTTTTACATTTTATGATTATATAATGGTACTTCAATATTTGCTGGGAGGTAACATGATAAACCAATTTCTGGTAGTTACATGTGGTTCTATGATAATCCAAGGATGGGATATTACATTATAACCTTCAATTCATTGGGTTTGTTAGTTGATAGTATGGTTATTCCATTTAATGATATGTGTATAAGTTGACTATATGGTTATTTATTTTAATTATCATTATGTTCCATGTTAAATTAATATGTCACATGGTTCTATGAATGGGATTTAATGCAATACATTTGTTACAAAACTATAAGCAATGAGATTATACTGACTGAAGTATACATACTACATCATAATGATGAATATTTATTTTTTAAAGTATACATGGTTTACATGATTTTTAAAGACTAGTAGTTTTCATTATTTACGTATCCCTTATTATTCTATTTATTCTCAACCCATGTTTTTAAATATTTTTATAGTATAAAAATAATAATATAGTAATGGATGGAACCAAATATAAATCATGATGTTTAAACATGAAATGAACCCTGGTTTTGTTAAAAAGATTTAATTTTGTGAAAAAAATGGATAGTGAGTAGAATTTTTGGTTTTCATAAAGATATATTTTTTTACAAAATGGTTTAACAAATGAAAAAAGGTATGTTTATTTTTTTCATACATGATTCCAACGATATTTCTGCTCCCATGAGAATTATTTGATATTTATATTCTTCTACAAGAGATAATCTTTTGAAAGAAAAATAATCACCATATTACCATTCAATATATTCTATGATAGATAATTTTTTTTAATGACTGATTACGTAAATGTCATAAAATGATCCATTTTGATTGTAATATGGAAATGTTATTTTTTATTTATCATTTATATCTATTATTATTATTTTATGGTTCATAAAAATTCCTTACGAATACAGTGTTCCTTGATAAACCAAATACAGGTGAGCCCGTGATGGCTCTCCAACACATTCGGTAACATGAATGAGGTATGAATTAACATTTACCCTATGAGATTTAGGGAATATACTATGATGGGTTTATAAAATGAAATAATGACGGTTACTCTATATGTGGTTATATGAGATATAATGAATCTATGTTATAGATGACACATGTTTTCTTTTATGTTTTATGATTTATATGTAGTTTTCATGATTATTAATAAATTTTGGGTTTATAAATATTCATAGACTAAATTTTTCATTCATTTTTTATATATATTTTATTTTTATGATCATTCAATGTTTTATGAAATTTTTTCACGTGGTATAATGATGAGTAATATAATGGAAGAATATCAGAATTTTTTTATCATGAAAATAATTCTTGTTTTTTAAAGGGTTTTATTTGAATGTAAATTTGAATTTATTTTGATAGCATCATCTAATATGATTATGGGATGTTATGTTTTTTTAATGGAATAATTCATTAAAACTATAAATCTGAAATTATCCTTGATGTGAATTCTATTCAAATTATGGTATTATCTCTAGAATAAATAATGTTTTAAGGATGGGGCTATGTATTTGGTATCATAGATTGATTTAGATAACTTTTGGAGTTAAAATATTGTTAATAGAAAATCCATTAACATTTTTTAACTTCATTGAAAAAATGATATATCATTTTAAGATTATTATTTTGCTTCATCTAGGATTTGATTGTTCAAAATGGTTTTCTGTAGATGATAATGGGAAGTTGTGCTCAGATGGAATACTAAGATAAATAACCATCTATAAGAACATTCCCATAAGCTTAGAATTGGAACTGAACAGTTTGCTAGATTGATGGCTCAGTTGGCGCAGGTGACAAATAGTTGTTTTGTTTATAATTGATATTTTGGTTTATTCTAAATAATTAGAGGTAAATTAATTCACATAAGGATTGTTTTTCAAACATTAGAAAAAAATTAAATATTTTTATTTTTTAGAAGGAGTTAATGTTGGTGGCCATTTTTTTCCATTGGTCATATTGTTTCTAAAGATTACAAAAATGATGAACCTCTTAAATAATGTTGTTAAAGAGTGGCCACGACCTACCAATATCACAAAGATTCATAATTTCCATAGAGTATCTGGTTATTTACAAATGTTTTTATAACATTTCTCAGTTATTTATCCCACTATCATAGAATATATGTTAGAGAGTAATATTCATTTGAACAAAAGAATGTGATGATTATTTCCAAGAATGAAACAAAAATTGTTAGACCCTCCACTATTGGCCCTTCCTTCCAGGAAATAAGAATTGGTAATCCATAATGTTTAATTATTGAAAATAATTGGTTGTGTATAAATGTATAATCATCATGTAATTTCATATGATTCACATTATATGAAAAATCAGTAGTTATTTTATAATCTACGTGATTTGGAATTAGCTATTATTGTTTTTTCATTAAATATTTGGAGGCATCATTTGTATGGTGTAAAGTTTGAAATATATAATGGTCACAAAATTATGAAGTAAATAGATTCACTAAGAATGAATTTAACCTGATACATAGTATATGGATCGAATTAATCTAGGATTATGATAGCACAATTCATTACCATCAAGGAAACGAAAATAATGTGACTGGAACATTGAGTCTAATGAGTAATTCTACAATATCTATTCAAATTTTGATCAAGATCCCTTGGAAATTGATTTGATGAATTTGGATAAAAAAAATTAGTGCTAGAAATTCCCCAATTTTGTTTCAATTTACAGTGAAATCATCTCAATTAAATACAATAATGCATGAAAATAAGGAAGAGTGTGAGTTGTAAAGAAGGTATAATTTCTTTTGAATGGTATGTTACCTAAACATTACACTTTTAAGGACTATGTTTTCTGGTTTGAAAAGAGATTTTTTGTGACTTGTGATTCTCAATTGATGAAATATTTATTGTGTGAAAATCATAGTTCATCGTTTTATGTTAATACTAGTAGTACTAAGACGTATAGAGACCATCGAGAGTATTACTGGTGGTATGAAATGAAAATAGATATTGGTAAATTTACCCTTAGATGAACAATTTGGAAACTGGTTATATCAATGAGGGTGTTACCAAATGTAATTCTTTATCCTTTTCCAGTTTTAGAGTGGAATTGGGAATATTTTATGTTGGATTTCGTAGTGGGGGTTAAAAAATACTTCTTGAGGTAACACTAAAATCTGGGTCATTTTTGATCGATTGACAAAATCATCTAATTTTATTTATATTCACGATACTATATATCTATAACAGCATTCTCGATTTAATATTAAATATAAATTAAGGTTACATTGTGTGACCCTCTCTATTGTATCATATCAAGATCCCAGGATCACTTCTATCTTTTGGAATGTCCTTCAGATGTCATTATTAACAAAAATTAATTTTAGTACAACTTTTCATCCTAAATAATATGGTTAGATATAAGAAACAATTTAGAAATTGGAATATACTATATGTTTTTGTTTAATGGATTATCGATGAAATTGGGTGAATGTATTTATTTCATTAGTTTTCTTGTAGAAACATTTTTCATTCATGTATATAGAAGGCTCTATTTGAAGAAATATATGGAATGTGGGGTCGAACATGAGGGTTTTGGGATAAATCAGGTGAAATATAGTTGATGGGACAAAAATAAGTAGAAGAGATGATGGAAAATGTTTATTTGATTCAGAAGAACATGAGGATAGTTTATAGAATGAAATAAAATTTATATGTATAATAGAACAAATGATATTTCTATAGAAGTATGTCATCATGTTTTTATCAGTGTCTCTCTAGGTAAAAGTGTGATGAGTTTTGGTAATAAAGGAAATTTGAGCCCATGGTTCATTGGACCTTATAAAATCTTAGAGAAAGATGGATCAGTTTCCTACAGAGTTTCATTCACTCCATGTTTATCAAATAGACACAATGATTTTCATGTTTCAATATTAAGAAAGTATAAGTTATATCCATCTCATGTTTTGAGTCCATTGGTAGTTTAGTAGGAAGAAAATATATTTTATGAGGAACATCCAATACTTATTCTTGACCATAGAGAGTATTTGTTGCAAAATAAGGTGAGTTATCAGGTAAAGGTTTTGTGGAAAGCCAATATGGTTGAAGAGGCAACATGGGATTCTGAAAATGCTATGATTGTTAAATACTACCACTTATTTGGTAAGTGAATAAAATAATGATGACTCAATATCTAGAATGGGGAACGAAGTGACATTCTAGGTATTTATAGAATAATAAATTTCCATATCTAATTATAATTATGATTTTAATTGTAATTTTAATTTAATGGGTACACTATGTTTGATAGCGCACTTGACACACACCAAATTGTTTCTAAAAAATCTTATGTTCTACACCACAAATAGTTATACCAAAATAATAATACCAAAATAATAAAATTATTTTATATGAAAGTTAAAGCCTAGTTGTTATATTGGAAGGAATGAACATAATTAACTATATTATGAATTTACAAATTTGTTAAATGTTTTTACATTTCTCTAAATATTTTTTTATTTTTAAAATGGGAATGAATCCAATTTTATGCATAAAATACTCTATTATTTTTAAAATATTATATTACCACCATTTCATACAGAATGTTTTATAAATATATTTTATTTATTTTATATTTTATATTTAATAAATAATCTTCCTATTTATAAGAGGAAAATCAAAATTTATATTGGTTTAAATTTAAGTAATTTTCTGATAAAATATTTCTTTTTATGAATAATGAGATATTCTTAATTTTAATTCAAAAATTCCATTTAATATAATTTATTTATAATTTTAGATTGTACAATAAATTATATTTAATATATAATTTTATTATGATTTTATAATTTAATCCAATTTTGGTAACTAGATGTAATTTCACATTGAAATGGACATAATCACTATTCAATCCTTTGATAGTTTTGACTTCATAAAAACTACCACTTTATCATTATAGGAACACAATTTAATTTATGATAAATTTCTGTATTGAATTTGGAAAAATTGATTCCATATTTTTAATTAGATGTTCCAAATTGTGTAAATATTTACATTTTTTGACATTATAAATATTAACTACAATAATTATTATTTTTACCATGGTTAAAGGGTAAATCATGTAAATAAGGGTAATATAATATTATAAAAAAATATTAAAATAATATTAAACTATCCTTACATATCTCCTAATCCATTTTTATAATAATTGACATACCATTAGAATCATTTTTTTTATTTTAGTACCACATGGAGCCACTTGAGTGTGATAATGAGATGTTATAATAATTAATTTAATGTAATTATAAATAAAACATATACTTTTATCTTTATAAAAATTAATATGTAGTTATACAATTGGTATTTTTGAAAATAAATTTTCAATAAAAAAGAGAATAATATTTCATACATCATGGTATTTTATTTATAATTTTTATATATTAAATAATTAAATTTAACTAAGACACATTAATGATGATGTTATTACCTTATTAATAAAATATTCAAATAAATGATATTATAAATATTAAATTAAATGTAATTTGAACATTTTTATTCCCTAAAATAATTTTATTGATTAATATGACATGTTATATTTTAGTTGATGTATATTTTTTAATAAATGAAGTTCCATTGATTTTAATGAAAACCCGTTACTAAATAGTGTCTTATATGACATAAATGATTTTTTAAAACATATACTATTTAATTAAATGATATAATAGTAATAAAAATATTTTATTTGGTAAAATGACCTATATAATGTTATAAACATTATTTATTACCCTCTTAGGGTTCTCTGGGCATTTTATAGTAAACATACTAACTATTTAGTTTAAAAATACCAAACACAAGGTAAGAGTTAATTTATTTAACTAAGGGCTAAATCCAAAGCATAAGGAAAATGTTATCACCGAAACTTGTCTAAAACATTTTAGTTGAGATAATTTTCACCAATAATCTTCTTATACTTGAAAAATATCACTTTAAAACTATTCTAATTCGAAAATATATTTATATTAATATTATATTTCAAGAGATTCTTAATGTTCCCCTCCTCACCATATAAAATTACACCACCTATACCACCTACTAACAACTCTAAAGGGCCTTCTATTGTCCAAAATATACTCAAATAAACTTTCAAAATACCACCCTTAATAATAGAGTCCTTAAATTTGGAATATGAAAAATCAGGATAAACTTTTCGCTCAAATGAAAAGGAGTTACCCAATTTAGAGGTAGCATCTTATCTAAAACACCTTTCCATTATTTTCCTTCTCTACTACCTATTCAATTTTCATTATATTATTACATAACAAAAAAATATTCTAAACATACTTGGATTTGTTTTGTGAGATGTATTATATCTAAACTAACAAACACATCCATCTAATTTATACAAACATATTGTTAATGTGTGCATTGAACTACTGCCTTAGGAAATGATGATTGTTTAATTTTCCCCTACAACATCTCACTGTGGAAATTATCATGGAACTATATTTATATATGATATATATTATATTTATATTTTCCTTATTCTTCTGTAGTATTTTTTAATGAAAATTAGTATTCATTATATAATATGTAATTATGATAATTTCATTTTATAATGTGTGGACTACCACCGCCTTATTGAGATCTGACTTGGTCATGCCATATATGGATTTTTTAAAGGATATAGTTAAAGATACTATATAACATATGAGATATATATATTATAATATAATTATAATATACATATGTATCATTAATTTTTCATTCCATTCATATGAAAATGAAATGATAGTAGAATTTATGGTAATGTATAGCCAAGAATCTCCACGAATAATGAATTTCATTTATTATATACAGGTGTTATGGACTCTTATAAATAAATATATATTATATTTATATGATATTTATATCATAAATATGATTTAAGTGATAATGTAATTAGGACCACACACATAATTTGTATCAATACAAGTTCTGTTTTTACTCAAGTATCGAACATCGACCAAACCTCCGATATTAACTCCAATAGTTAAATATTTTTTATAACAAGATAAAAAGTCATATAAATTAAAAAATAATTTCTAAAAATGTTCTAATGAAATTTGAAATTAACATATGTTTAATTTTCAAAAAAAGAACTATCGAGACAATTTAGATTCAAGGAACGAGTCTTTGTCTTAATCTCCTTTCATAATGGCATATTTTAATTTATATATGACTTTTATTTATTCAATATATAATCAAACCCTTTTACATTAAATAATAATTCAGTGGTTTTGAAAAGGAATATTTTTTTAATGAAGAGTTGTACTAAAATACAAAAGGAACGTTTCTTTTTTATGTATGTTGGGACAACCACCCTTCTGCCACCACAATCATTATTTGATATATAGATTCCTCAACAAGCTGTAATGTATTTTAATGAAAAATAAATTCCATAAACCATTTATATTTAATTTGTTATTGGACGATATTTTTATAAAATATTTATTATTTCAACATCTTGAAATTATGTATTGTTATGGGAATGTGGAAATGTTATTTTTTTGGTGTGAATGTTTTATGCGTTATGAATATGTTATGGTTCTTGGGAGTTAATTATGTATATTGGTGGTTATATAATAAAAAGGAATTTATAAAACATAATCAATCTTATCTTATTTTATATCAAGTCTTCATCTATGTCTATATGAATGTACATTCATGAAATAATTTTTTTAGCCGCATACATTATTACTATGGGAAGATGAAATATAAGAAGGATGATATCAAATTTATAGTAAAATTAAACAAATTATGATCAATGTAAAATACTCAATGAAAATAAAAAGTGCATAAGGAGATGAATAAATAATCAAAGTGCATGATCAAATAATAAAATGACTCATAACCATCAATACCTAGATCATCCCATAAGAAAACATTGAATATTAACGAGTAATTGGAATCAACAATCATAATCCATGTGATTTTAAAAATGATAATGAGATACATTATAAAAATATAACATGCATCAAAAATAGTGTTGGTATCTTGGAATTTGTTTTCTTCATATGCCATTTTAATCTCATGCCAGTAGTTACTCGAGCATTGTCAATTCCATTGGCCAAATCCATAGGTTACTCACTTCTCATTTCCTCTCACAAAAAGATACATAACCTAATACATTGGAATAATATCTACTTGAATCCATTGAATTATATATAAATCTCTCTCCCACCTCTATCTGGGTGAAGCAATCATATGAGCTATAGCATGCTCACCCATTTATATCTAGGTGATCCCTTGGTATATTCTATAATAGGGTCATCAATATCAATTTGGGAATGAAAATCATATATAATTTCCTTGAACCAAAATTAATGTCCATAAAGTGTTAAATAATATATGAAAATCCTATAAACAATAATTATTATTATTTTACATGATTAACCTATGTTAAAAAATGGGTACATCATTAATCACTTTAAAACATGACTAAGTAGTGTAAATGAAATGATTTCAATAAAATATATTTATAATATCATTAAACTATGGGAAATTTTTTTAACTTAATAAAAATATTTATAAATTTAAAACCCATTGAAATAGAAGGGGTTCTATAACAATCTTAATTAAAAATGATTAACTCATGAAAAAAAATGTGTTCCATTAAAATATTTTTGAAAAATGATTAAACTATAGAATATAAATGTGTATCATGTCAATCCCATTGAAACATGATTAACCTTATGACAATTAATGGGTCTCATAATCATAATTTCATGATAAGCCATTCATATAAATATTATAAACTTTATTCATGGATCATATAAAAAAGAATCATAAGTTACATTAATATATATAATAATATATAGATACAGATTTTGAAAGATTACATGGAACACATATTCAGGAAAATAACCATTAATTTAAAATACCTATTTAATACATAAAAAGTATTTATAGTCAATTAAATATAAAATATTAATAGAAACATACAAATTTTTATTTAAAAGTCATAAAAACATTTCTAATGGAAAATATCCAATCCAATATGAAAAAAATAACAACAAAAATTATAATTTTTTTTTGTGAATATAAGTGATAACAAATAATTCAAACATCATTGAACATATTGGCCGTGATAACATGATATACCATTAAATATGTAAAAGATAAAACAATATTTGACTAATTAATTCAGATAAAATGAAATTAAAGGTAGTTTTTTAAAATGACATTAAAATTTATTTTAAACAAATAAAAAATTACAAAATGTTTAATAATTTATTGAATAAATCATTTGGAAAAAATTAATAACATTTATGAAAATATTTTTCGAAATCATGGTTCTTAGATAAAATAGATTTTTGAATAAATAGATAAATGATATCGTATTTTCCAATAAACATATACAAAAAAATTTACGTACAATGGAGTTAAAAAATGGTTCTATTACCTGGAAATATAATTAATAAACATAGGATAAGAAAAATCATGATATTTATTTATATTTGGAATATAATATATATAAAAAATTAGTATTAATCACAAATAACTAAGTTAAATGATTATAATGTATGTCAAAATATTTATCACTATTGTATCTTTGAAATATAATCCTCATGAATTCATATTGGTAAAATGAAAATAAAATATCTTGACTGAGAATAAATTTATGTTATTCCATCTCAAAGGAAATTTATATAAACTATTTCATAAAATATCGGTGCATAACCTAACAATATGTCTCAATGAATGAATATTGTGACAAAAATACATTAATGATTCGTTAACTATATTAATTTGAACCTGTTGAAAGGGTTATCCTCAATCAGATACATAAGAAATATAGTATTCTTGATAATCCTAATAATATAAATTCTGGGTATGTATACAAAACAAATAAATGAAATAAATTGTCTATCTGGTATGTGTTTCAATGAAGTAAATTGGGATTTAATCAGCTTTATAGTTTCTTTAAAATGCTATTAACCTATTATAAAACCATATTTATATTTATAGTATCATATATGACCAATATATTACCACTTATCTACTATTTTTAAAAATCATGCATTACTATTACTGTTTTTGGTGTTGATTACCTTGTGGTTTCGTTCGTGCTTTGTTATAAAATTTTTTGTTATAATGAATATTATAATGTTCAATTAGATATGGGATAAAAATGAGTACATAATAGAAATTTTTTAATCATTTATACCTTAAAAACGAATAATTTCATATGGTTATGAAAAAATTATAATGTTACAATAATGGAGCGGTAGGTCATATATATTCATAAGTAACATTTCAAATGATCAATAATAATTATAGAAAGGTATTTAGGTACATTTTATTTGTAAAAATGAAATTTCTGTCATAAATAAAATAGAATAATATATATATATATATATATATTATCCATTTATGGGGGTGATTATAATAGTGCTATGTCGCACCATAGAGGTGGTAAAGGACATGTATACGAACGATGCAATAATTTTTTCAGTGTAACAGGAAAGAGGATATATTATCATTTAGGAATCACAAATATCCAAATTATTTCATATATATGAGATATATTATGATTTTCCACCATTATTACCTTACATCTAACGCTTATTTGAAAACGAATCACATCACTTTGTGAGGTGGTGAACTATTGAATACCTGAACGCCATTATCATTTAGCCTATAAAATATAATGTTAAATGGTATATATAATATAATGAATATAAATGTCTAATTATACTCTTAATATGAAATATATTTTTGATATCCATTACCATACCCAACTGTGTGAGGTGGTAGTGGTGACACGAAGGACATCGGTTCACAACGTAGTAGTCTTATATATGCATGAATGATGATTTCATAACCCATCTAATTTATTTCTGTTGGTTATATGTCATATCCATATTAAAAAGAAACCCATTATAAGGAATATATTGAGATTATTATATCAAAACATTTTAATTATATTTCATGGAGGCCAAGACTGAAATAAAATAAAAATACTCATTGAATAATGATACCTCATATTCAGATATTCTCCATAGGTTTAAAAAAACATTCCAAGGATAGATTTACTTCCAAAATAAAGAATTAATGTATAATGGATTGATTTTTGGATTTTATAGGGGTAGGTATTTGCTAGACATGAGTGGTTTTAATGTTTTAATGAATAGAGGTGTAGGTGGACTTTTATAAGTGAGGTGAGTTGAAAATTGTTCCATTTTTTAATAGATTTTATCTTACCCATGTTTTTATCATACAAAAGCTAAATAATGGTCCATTTATTGACCACTAATGATATAAGATAAAAATATTAACATAAAATGGTTTTTGGTTATGATTGAAGTTTATTTTTACCTTTATCTTTTCAGTTTAACTAATATATAAATCCATTTTTACTATAACCAGAGTAATTATTTGGTACTATTTTTATTATTTTTGTTTTTTTAATATATTTAGATAGAATATTTTAAAAAAATTAAAATGTTTTTATATCCCATTTCAATACGATTTTTGTTATAATAATATATATTGGATTGTTAGATCTATTATTGAACATAAAGTAATTGAAAACAAAATTTAAAATATTTTTTTATCATTTTAATTTATTCAAATAATAGGGAAATTTTTAATTAAATTTAATTATTACTAGCTATTCATCCAAAAAATAATCTTTTTATCCAAATTAAAATATTTCACAAAATGTTAATTTTGATATTATGATTCAAAAATTGAATTTAATTTCTTTATGTACATTTTCTATAAACTCCAAAGAATTATTATAAAATTATTTTCCTTAAGAAATATAAAATCATTTTTAATGAAAATATATTTTTGATGAATATAATCACATTAAAAAACGTATTTTATTATTTACTAAATTTTTTTGATAATATATATATATATCATAATGTATTTAATAGTATTCATACCTACCCATTTAATTTCTAGGTTGTTACATTTATATTATAATGGGTTATTTAAGATCAGTGATTGGGGCTGAAAATGTTGTTGAATAGAAAAAACATGGGGTTGTGTGTACTATATACTATATAAGAGTGTAAATTTATTTATAATAAATATATCACAAACTGTAGGGGTGTTACATGTTTATCTAATATTATAGTTTCAGGTACTATACACTATCAAACTTAATTTTATTCTAATAGTATATCTTGTGGTTACAAAGAGGTATTTTGGTGGTTATATATATGATAAGGGAGAGATATTACAAATCATAGCACCGCCACACCTTTGCTATGGGTGTTGTTATATCCATTATTATTCTTTTTTAAATGTTTGATTGATGGGTGGTCTATTTTCTCTTAGGATTCTCTTTATGGTTAGTGTTGGAGTTTTTGGTTTGGTGACGGTGTGCACTGTGGTGTGAAAATTACATTAGAAATTTGTTTTAGAGTGTGTTTCATTTAGGGTACCTATCTGTGTGATATGGACATGGGAATATTTCTAGGGATCCATTTTTAAGGACCTATTGGATGTGTCTCTTAGAGGATGACACTATGATAAACATTATTGTATAGATCACTAATAGGTGATAATTTTCTATAGAGGTGAGATAGAAAAGAAAATAATTTTATTCCACAGTGGCAGTTCATAGAGGGAATATTGGGATCCATAATTCCCCATACCATATTGTGGAATAATCCATGGAGGAAGTAAGATTGGTTATTAAAACTTGTTATAATCAATGGTTTTATGATTTAATTCTAGATCAGTGCATTCATTGCACTCTTCATGTCCATTTTGAGGAAAATAATACCTTGCTTATTGTTCTAAAGCATCCACTATAAAACTGGAATCCAATATTCCCAATTTTGTATTTCCTCTTCAACCAAGAACTAGTTAGTCTCTTGATATCACATCAAGAACAAGCTACATATCAGAGAAATTTTTATAACATTTTTCATTCTAATGAAATTATAATAAATCATGATACATTTATTTATCCTCTTAGTATTGTTTTTCTTATTCTACATAACTATTGGAGTTATATTAGTTTGGTGGACCTTAGAATGGGTTGGAAAAAAATATACAATTTATATTATATTTCCATTATAAGGTTCTTGTTTTGTTTCTTCTTTTTTTTGATTCCTAAATGATTTATCTATCTAGACATTTCAAAATAAAAATATAATTGATTAAAAATATCTTTGATCTCTCAATATATTATTTATATATAATTTACTTGTGTCAAATTATTTTTCAATTTCAGTAATTATATTATAATATCCCTTTACTATTGGTGAAAATAATGGTAGTTAGGAGCCTCAATTATATTGTGGTCATTGTGATTTGGGATCATGTTGGGAATCCTATCTTGAACACAACATATATAAAATGGATATAACTTATATAAGGATAAGGAATCATTCTCCCCTCTAAAATTATACATTTTTTAAAAAATACACTCATTAGGGTATGATTTAATATATTTTTGATTCCCCATTGAAAATGGTGTAGCAGTAGAAGTGGAAGCTAAAATGTGTAATAACGTGTTGATGTGCTAGTTTTTAATCATTGGTTGTTATATTAATATTTTCATGGAAAATATAGTGATGTGTTAATTATTTTTATGTTGGGGTATGTTATGGGCTTTTTTAGTTCATTCATAAGGAAATCATATCAGGGTTGTGTAATTAACCATGATATTAGTGTAATATTTTTCCCAAAATAAATATTCTATTTGATAAATTCCACAACATGAAATGCCAATCTAAAATGAAAACCATTCTACATTATTAAAATTAAATTATTAAATATGAAACATATATTAGGGGTGTTAAATTTGTGGGTGTCAATAGAGGTAAATACCCTCTAAATAGAATGTTTAATTATATATTATCATTACAGTCATTGATTTAATATTACGATATTTTTGAAAATATATTTTTTATATTAAAATTAATTTATATTGAACTAAATAATAATAATTTTAAATAATTAACAATATTTTTGTGTTAAAATTATAAATTAATATTATAAATATTTTTTTCAAAAATAATTTAATTTTATATTAACATTTAAACATTTTCATTTTCAAATATATCGAATTTTCAAACATTATTGTTTTATATAGAATATTTTTTTTAATTTAAAAAAAATTCTTAAGGAATAAGTAAAATAAATTTAGATTTATAGGATGATATGATTCTAGTTCTTGTAGAGTTATCCATGAACATTGAACATTAGTCTTGTTTCATTGATTTGTTTTGTGAATGTCAACTAAATATGGGGAAGTACCAATAATTTGGGAATTTCCATTTATATCATATAGAGATGTACGATGTTATCAATGGAATATATTGTTCATATTCTATGAAATAATTTTTTTCTGACTTTGAAGGATGATTTCAATATCTGTTATGGAAGAACAATGTCTACTCATCATTTGAAATATGACAAATATAATTTTAATTAGGAGAGTGGAGCCTTTTTTTATGAGTTGGTGTAGTTTTCTATGGAGTCCCTAGTGGGGAAAGCTCAAAATCTCATTGAGGAGTTTTTGATGTCCTCATGAATGAGGTTATGACAGTAAAATAATGACATCATGTCTTGTTTAAGATGTAAATGTTACATGTTATTCATCTATATAAATTTCTTTATACGAAATAGAAGCCACATTATTTGGGGGTTGTTACATTAAATTCATGATTTGATGTTGTGGGGTTTAAAAATTCATAGTCTTCCTCTTATTATGAGATAAAAGTCACATGATGGTATTATTGTTTTTTTCATAGTCAATATAAGGTTTCAAAAAGTAATTGTTGAGAACTTTTACACAATTACTATAATAGTTTATTTTTTCTTCCAAATAAAGTGATATGGTTTCTTCCTGAAGAGGGATGTGCATTTTGGATATCATTATATGTGTCTAAAATAATAGGTTATCTTGAATAATTTATTTATATATATTTGTATGGAAAAATTGAGTTCATACTTATTCCATTCAGAATCATGTGAGCACTAGACGTGTTTATAGATCTCATTAACATTACGATCAATGACATCATATACTATTTTTTAATAATGTTCATTAATTAAATCCTTCACTATATTATATAATAATATTATCATGATGAGAGTATTAATGTTCTCATACATGTTATTTGAAACAATTATGTTTAGTGAAAGTTATCCATGTGTATATTATTATATGAAAAGTGAATTTCCATGTGTAAGTGGTGTCCTCTCTGGGTGTGTCCAATTACATATTAAAGATATATGATGTTTTTTATGAATTACCAATTAAATAATTATATGATTATATCTTATTTGGTTTTATGGGGAATAATGAATGGGTTCTCAAGTATTTAAATTGATTTTCTTTATATCACTATTATGCTAAAATGAATATGATTTAACTTGGATAGATGAATTTTTGACAATATTTTACTAATTCTAGTGGAGTTTGATCATCATATTATTACTTTTGTTTCGGGAATAAATTGTGTGGTTCGGGTCCTTTTCTTTCATAACCTTTTTTAGATTGGAATGTATTGTGAAAAATCAATTGTAGGTGATCCTTTATGAGTATATTTTGTTTTATCCCAATGAGTTTAATGATGCCATACCTGGTATATAAATGGAAGCCTTATTGTTTCGCTAATATTTTGGTGTAATTATCTAAAAAATGAAAACTCATTAGAATTAATATATTAGAATATTATTAGGTATTCTTTCTTTCTATAATATTTTAATCTATTCCATTTAAGGTTGGAGGGGTTTCTTCTAGATTATGATTTTCAGATCTCATAAATCCCAGTTAATGTAAATATTAAGATGATGTTGTGAGTAGTAAATAATGAGAGATGCTGTTTGGGAGTCTAATGACTGTTGAAAAGATATTACATATACATCAGTTTTCAATCCCTATGTAGGGAAGGTCATTGCTATAGGTTATATATATTATATGACTATTGAATTATTTTTGATGCATAATGTAGAAAAGTATTAGTGGAGAGACTCATAGGTTTTGGTGGTGTGAAGACATGTTACCCATTGTGATGCACCTGAAGGGTGGACCAATGATGGATAGAACAAGATTTTGTTTTATGGAAGGCTATTTATTCAATTGGTGTTGTGTGAATAAATACCCCCTAAGTTTCATAGATAATCCTTTTTGGAGAATACTAGTGTTCATAAAATAGATCTCAGGTCGAGGATATATCATTGTTGTCTTTGAATGTAGTGTCCAATGGACTATTTCATAGCATGATTACTATTTTCTAGTAGGGTATAGATGTGGAAAATTTTCATAGAGGTTTCATTCAATCATTGAATTAGCATAAGTAGAATTGGGATTATATTTTGATTTTTTTTATAACGTGGTAAGCATGGGCATAGGGAAGATTTAATTCATTTGGGTGTTCATCTACCACTTTATGAAGTCAAGAAAATTTCTTAAATTTTTTTAATGTATCATTAATCCTATTATAAGGTAGTATTTGAAAAATGTTGTGTTTCGGCAATGGTTTCCAAGGACATTCATTTCTAATAAGGATACTTATCTCTGTCTACTATTCATGATAGGATATCCATATGATATTGGCTCCATTATTTGTTGTGGAACTAATTTCCATCCAAAGATATATGGGATAATAACATGGGAAATTTTGACACTATAAAACATGTTTCATGCGCACATCAGGAATTTATACTGTTTGTGGTTAAATAACAAAACCATATTTGAGATTTTTTATAATAATAAATATCACACATCTATTATAATGAATCCATTGGATATATTGTCTGAATATATAGATTATTTAGTCACTCCATATTGTGGTTAGGGAGTCAGAGTTCATGGTACTAATGTGGTTAATATCATAATAGAGAGGATATATATGAATCAGATGTGGATAACGGTATATTAGGACTTTTATATGTACCATTGTTATTAGTGGAATTATTTCCTAGTGTTTGTTCTTGGAGAACATGTGCCATTTATGGTATCTCCATAGCAATAGAAATAGATGTTTCTATAGGGGTGTACAGTTTCTCCTCATCTCATTTGGCTTGTTAATGAGTTTGATCATATTGTAAGGTTTTCATATCGTTTCCCTCTCCTATAATATATGGATAGGATCTATGAAATAGTATGAGATTCCCAACAATGTTAATGTCCTTGAAAATAATTCCATGTCATTGAATAGGGATAGTTAGATATCATGGATGACGGGATTACCAACGACATGATATATGAGATATTAGATCATCGAGAGAATATAATGCATGGGTGAGTTATCACATTTGGTTAGGTGATATAGACGAATGGTGACCTAGAGGAGAGTAGCTAAGAACCTGATGCATAAATGTGTTCAGGGTATCCTTACTTGTTTTCAATATTCTTATTTTTACATTATATGATGAAACACAAGGTCTATTATGGGATACTGAATATGCATTTTTCCCAATTCCAGTCATTTATGTTCCGGGTTTAGTTTATAATTTAATGAAATTCCTCATATATAACCTATTTGATAGTTATCCAAAATCAACCCTTGCCATTTTTGAATATTGTTTATTTTCAAGGATAAGAATAGTTTTATAGGATTCTAATTTGAGTACCTGAACACCCAAATTCCTCCCACAACATTTTTATTTGTATTAGTGTCATTTTGATGAATTTTTTACATTTTAGAAAGGCAGTCGAAGAGTTCTATCCATTTAGATGGTCACCATGTTGTGTTGGAAGGTGTGGTTCTATATGTTTTGAATCTTACTTCATGGAATGGGCATGGTATATGTAGTTAAGTAATTGGGTTTATAGTGATGGGATGTAGAGATGGCCATGTTAGTGGGGGGGGGGTGAAACTTGGTGTGTGAAATGGAATAACTGAGTATTTTAGAGTGAGTTTCATATTGAGTTCCAAAAAGTGATAAATTACTAAAGAAAACACCTTGGGGATATTTTCAATGATGTGTTGGATTATATAATTTAATGATATACATAAAATAAATTGGTAGTGTAGTGATCACCCTATCCGCATGGAGGACATGGTCAGGTGAAATGGAATTGATATTCGGTTTTTTTCATATTGCCTTGTCTTGGAAGATATAATGGGATCTAAAACAACCTTTTACACACTATAGATATGTTAATGGTCCTAATCATAATATGTTTTAAGACACGTGAAATTATAGGTGTTCAATGATTGAATTTTCAATCAACACTATACTCACTAAGTGTGTTTTGAGGACCTCCTTCCTCTGTTGAAGGCTTATAAACCACGATCTATAAAAAATGGCATCCATTTTTCCATGGGTTTCTACCATATTTCCTAAACCACTAGTAAATCCCATGTCCACTCATCAACTTCTAGAGACCCACATGGGAGTTCAAACACATTGATGCAGATAAATCGATGCCCTAAGATTCTAGGTAATTTTTATTATCTGTTCTCATAAATTATTCATGTTTATCATCCTTACAGGTTTTTTCATGGGTCAAGTTACACAATTTGTATTGGAAACTGAGAATTTATTGATAAAACCTTTTTATTCATGGGTTTCTATTTTATTTGATTTAGTGGTGGATAATTTATTTTCATTAGATCTTTCATAAAGATTGTTGAACTTTCAACCAAGTTATGGGATCCCAATAATCTCCGTATTTAATGTTTATCGATGTCAAATTCATGATTTTATATTATTTTTATTGAACAGTATTAGTTGAAATACTTAGATTAATAATTCAATTAATGTAAAATTTTAGGGGATGTGAATATTCATATTTGCTTACATTTATTAACATATTTCACTAATGATATTATTCTTTTCTATTATTATTTACTAAATTCATAGTAATTATGAACCTTGGTTGTATTTTGATGGTATTGATTTTTGGACCTTTTATATGTTCTTTCATGAATTAAAAAATAAATTACTATTATGGGATTATAGATGAACAATGAATCAGGTTCACATTTAAATCTTAATTTGGTTGAAAATAATCTTATTAATAAATTATGTGATATAAATTTAAATTCACTATCAATATAGATAATTTCTTTTGAGATGAAGGTGGAATGTGTTGTGTAGTACCATAATATTCAATTAATTTTATCTTTCATTATTTATTATTTGTATATAAAGTGTTAGGGTGATTCCTCTGAGTGTTTGGAAGAATGTGAATAATTTTTTTAAGATTTATATAGGTTCATGGTTTGATCATGGTTATGATAAAAAATGGAAATTACATATGAAATAGTGAAATGTGATACAGATATTGCTTGGTTGGCACACAGTTACATTCCTGGGTTTCACAAAGCATTCTCCCAATGAAGAGAAACCATGATAAATTGTTAAGAGGGGGAAAAGGGCAGGCATACAATTTTGATCACGCTACCGGTTGATGAAAAATCCACCCCAATTCAATAAAAATATCATTACAATATCAACATTTTATTATATTAGTAAAACTATAAATGAAAAAAAAATCATATAAATTAAAAAAATACAATAAAAAATTTCATTTTTAAATTAAAAATATACAATTTATGTTATATTGACAACACAACATGTATGTTTAATGTTTGGCGTGTTCTAACACATATAAATTAATTTATCAATCAATTTTCTTATGTTTCATTAAAATATGAGTTCATTATATCATTTTAATATATGAGATGTTTTTTATGAACTAAAATGTCAATATTAATCAAAAACATTGTCTTTTTCTATAATGGCCACGCAATGTGTCGTATTGAGTGTAGTTTATTCCTAAACATCCAAAATATTAAATGGATTATTTTTAGAAAATATAAATCAATATTAATATTTATGTTATTTTTTTTTGATGGACATGTGTTTTTAATGAAATATCATTTGTTTACTAAAAACTTGCACTTTTAGTCAAAATGTTATTACAATGTGTCAAATTGTTATGTTATTTTTTAATACAGGTCAAAACTGAATTATGGTTCATATTTTTAATGTATCAAAATTATATGAGTGTGTTTTATTTGTTTTTATTGAGTGATATTTTTTTAATGTCTTTTTTATACTAAAAAAACCACATTGAGTCCTATCAATCACAATGTGTATCAGATTTAGGTTTAGTTGATTATTACATATCATAGATGACTTTTTTGTCAAATTCCTAAAGAAAAAATATAATTTGAATGTTTTTTTTGTTTTTTTAGAATGAAAAACATATTTTGAACTAAAATTCTAATTCAAAATTATGAAAAAAACATTGTCACCCCAGTCACACCATGATGCATAATTTTGTATTGATGGTTCCTAATCATCACAAATAAAACATGGATCCATTAATTAAATTATGGTGAAATTTCATGAAAATTTTAATATTTTTGATTATGGGAAGTTGGTTTTGAACAAAAATGTAATTTTTAAATATAAACATGAAAATTGAGTCATACGGGAAACATCAGGTGTTAGATTTATTTACAGTTGATTATTACACATAAAAAATGGAATATATATTGTTTTAAAAATATAGAAATAAATTAAACTTTCTTATTCATTATTTTTAGTTAGGGACAATTTTATTCAACTAAAATAGCATGTTTAAATTTAACATATTCACTTTGAGTCATACTGATCACACCATGTGTCTGAATGATGTGTCGATGATAACTATACATAATAAAATGATTTATATTAGAATATTTAAAAAGTATAAAGTCAATTTGGTAATGTTTTCATGGTTTTTATTGAGAGACACCTTTTTTCAAATAATAATGTCATATTAACACTAAAAGCCCAAAAATTAATCTTACTTTTCACATAATGTTTCAGATTGATGTGTGAGTAGAACCTATATGTTAAAAATTATTTAGGGATAATTTTTTGGACATATAATTTTAATTTGAGAATATTTTCATGGATTTCCCCATGTGACACATGATTTAACTAAAATTTAAATTTAATACTAAAAACACACTTTTAATCATATAGGTCATATATGGTTTTCAATTCATATAAATGTAACAACCCATGCTTCCACATTATACTTCTCTTTGAATAATACAATAGCTTCCATTTTATGCAACTTTGAGTTCTAACACAACATGACCAATAAAATTAGTCATTATGAATTGAAATTCCCACTTTTTTAAATTTTAAAAAAATTATTTTTCAAAATTGACTTCATTTTTTCATTCAGAATATCAAAATTATCTGAAGGATTTTTTTTTCTGAAAACTATCAATTTTTTATGCATAGTGGAAATCACTATGTTATTGTTTAAAATTGACTTTTTTTAAATAAATATTTATTTTATTTATATTAAGTAAAAACAGACACATAATATCTATATATTTTTAATGTAATTAATTTGAGTAATTTTATAATAATATTAGATATATAAAATTTTATTAAACTTTTTATCGTCCTTTACCCACAATCGAGGCGCAATTGAAAATTTGTATAAAACAAGATTTTACCACTTCAGTGAATTGAATTTCAAAAATCCAAGAGACAAGGTTGACATTAATAAGTAAAATTTTGTCTAATAAGATGAAAATAATTATTGGTGAATTGTAACATTTGAGTTTTACTTACAACTGTTAAAAGTAAATAGGGTAATTAGAGGTATAAAATTATATAATAATTACACAAACACATGTCCGAATTCTATTTGATCAACATAGTTCCACCCAAACCAACCATAGGAATAAAATATGATCCTTTTGTCCAACTTGAATTAGATTATGACATTTATTACTATTTTAGTTAATGAAGATTTAAAAGTGTTAAATTCAATGTTTCATAAATAAACCATTTTTAATATTGTGATCCTCAAAAGAAACTTTAGACTATAAATATTCAATATAAAGCTATATTTATTTCCTAATTAATTCTTTTTTTATTTATAATTTTTAGGTATTAAATAAATAAATTTTTTTTTGAGGCAATGATGATGCAGTAATCACATTTCTAATGAATGATTAAAATAATTGATATTATAAATTTCCAAATAAATGTATAATGAACTTTTGATGAATTAAAATAATTTTATAGGTTAATATTATTATTAGGTTGATTAAATAAATTTCATTTTAAGTGATAATGTTGTTATGACTTTCGCGAAAACAAAATACCAAATACTGTCAAAATTGACATAAATGAGTTTTAAAAACAAATAATATATTATTAATTGATGTAATATTCCTAAAAATAAATTGTTTGGCCAAAGGAAATATATAAGGTATGATATATCAACAATGTACCACATGGGGTTATATTTAAATTTTAAATCATGTTTATTATCCATTTACTATAAAAATACAAGAATACCCAGTAAAGGTTAAACTATTTAACTAAGACTTAAATCTAAATATAAGGTTAATATAGTGACTTAATCTCACTAAAACATATTTTTTGAGAGTTTTTTCTTACTATCCCCACCTTATCATCTAAATAAATCATTTTGAAGCCATTAAAAATAGAATATGATTTTATAATTAAATAATATTTCAAACATTTGCTAAAGTGACCCTCTCCTCTCTTATTAAAAGTTACATCCCCTCCTCTATAAATCACACCTCCAATGACCTTTGTTGTAAAGACCCATAAATTTAAAGGAAATTATTTTGTTAATTTTTTTTGGAATTTTACAAGAACACAGCTTCTGACGGAACCTGATTCCGAGGCCCGGTGCGCCCGGAATAACTTTCCGAAGTTTGGCTCGGGTACGTTCAGTTAAAGGACGAGCGAGTTTTTCTAACTTTTGAACCGGTGCCCTGAATCGAATTCCGAGGGCACCGATGGAATCACAGCGCCGGTACTTTCTTAGAAACGCCTCTTCCAGAGTTGCGTTCGCTCGGGTGTGGTTTTTAATTTTTGGCCATTAAGTTAAGAAATAAAATAAAGTGGTGCGACAAATTTATTTTTATTTCACTTCAGCCACTTAAAGCTGCTTAAGCTATGTTGAAGCGGATAGGGTGCTATCCAAAAATATCCTACCCTCTTGGTAGGATATTTGTGAGGTGGGCCCTGCACGAGCCCCACCGTTTCTTTTCCCCTAAGTAACACACCCGTGAAAACCCGTTTTAATGAAGGTCAACAGACGCATTTTCGTAAATTCTTAATGCACAATTTAATTGGGCGGTTTTATTCGTTGAATTAATTATATGAATTAATTGGTAATTACTTATCACTTTTTCATTTTTTGGCATGTTAATAAAATAAGACCAACACTTTTTCTTCTTAAGTGTTGTTCGTTGAGAGGATTTGACAAACCTCAAGTTCTTCATCCTTCTTCGCGAAGAACGCGAAGAACGCGAAGAACGAGAAGAACGTCAGCCTTTGACTAAGGGCGACGAAGAACGCCGAGCCCTCGGAGATCGACGACTCGATGCCAAGTACCGCGACGCCGACGGTTCTTCTTCCGCGACAATCCAACCCCGCGACAACCTTCGATCGACAACGACAAGGTATGGGGATGCACTTCTTTTAAATCTCTTTTTGGGTTATAAAAACATCACGGATTTAATTCTTATTAATTAAATCTTTTGATTCCTGATCCTCAAAGATCGTCGACGCGACGCCCTACCACGACGACGCGACGCCCTTCCGCGACACGACGCTCCAATTGTTCCGTGACGGTCAATTCCGAGAAGAACGCGCGTGCGACGACTTGATGAGGTAGGGGTTTTGTTGGCAATGTTTTTACTCCGTGGATGTTTCCGTTCAAAACAAAGAACTCGGTTTCATAAGAACAATTTTAATTTATTAAAAAAAAATTTGATATGTTCTCTATGTGTTGATAACTTCTCCCGACTGTTATCATCTAACGCGGAGGGTGTGGGCCAAACAAACACGGCCTGACTACCCTCCGCAGTTCTTCGTTGATGCCCGGAATGGTGGGCGATGACAAAATGTGCCGCAGGGACGATCCTTTGATTCCGTAGTAAAGAACGGGACCCGGGAGGAGCTTCGGCGCAGACGGGAAGGAAAACGGACCACCGGAGCAACTCAGGTAGCCCGCGAAAGCCACCGGTGGCGCGGGTCACCGGCGCGGCGGCTCCGGCGGCCAGAGGCGGCAGCGCTCCGGCGCGCCGCCGGACAAGGCCGCCGCGGCTAAAGCCGCGGTGGCGGTGGCTAGCAGACCCGCGGTCGCGCGGGTCCGGATGACACGCACGGGACGCGGCAAAAGCCGCGTCCGCTGACTCTAGCGCGACCCCACGTGCGGCCGGCGCACCATCTTACCGCGGGGGTAGCGCCACGCGGATCCTTCGCTCGGCCACTCGACCGAGCCTAACCAGGCCGGCCCGACCGGCCGGGTCGCGCCCTGGCCGGACCGGGTCGGTCCCGGCCCAGACCCCCCGTCTTCGGACCGTTTCGGTGTTTTGCCTGTAACATGAGCTATGGGCCTCCTATTGACGCGCCGTCAGCAGCAACACGATACTTGGATCAATATTGTCGTTTAGGTATATCGCACTCAAGGTTTCAGAATACTTTGAGTTCGGCCAGGTTGGTTCGTACATGAAACCAACCGGGCCCTCGGAGCGGAAACGTTCATATCTTGAGCTTCGGACGTTCGATTGACGTTCCGTCGACTTCGTTCAATTCCTCTAAGTGATACGGATCTTTTGGAATACTTCTCCCAAGTTTTGGACGCCGATGGAGTACGGTCGGGTTGGTTTTTCCTTAGAATCCAATGGGCCCCTGGGACGGAAAAGCCAATAACTCTCAGACCGGGCGTCCGATTGACGCGCCGTCTACGACGTTGAGTTCCTGTTGACGATAAGGAACTTTTGGGTACATCAAATCTGGACCTTGTGTCAGTTGATGTATCAGCCTCTCAGCTCGTGGAGCGGACCCTCCCGAACGAGCTTGCTGTGTGCAGGAACCCTAGTGCTTGCTGCGACTGCGATGATGAAGAGTGCTGGTTTTGTATCCTATGTGGGTCCCAACTGTTCTGGTCTTGTATCCTATGTGGGTCCCAGCTTAGATGATTCAGTGCTGGTCTTGTATCCTATGTGGGTCCCATCATAGATGAATCAATGAAGAGTGGTGGTCTTGTATCTTATGTGGGTCCCAGCTGTACTGGTCTTGTATCCTATGTGGGTCCCAGCTTAGATGATTCAGTGCTGGTCTTGTATCCTATGTGGGTCCCAGCTGTGCTGGTCTTGTATCCTATGTGGGTCCCAGCATAGATGATTCAGTGCTGGTCTTGTATCTTATGTGGGTCCCAGCATAGATAAATCAATGAAGAGTGCTGGTCTTGTATCCTATGTGGGTCCCCGCTATGCTGGTCTTGTATCCTATGTGGGTCCCAGCCTAGATGATTCAGTGCTGGTCTTGTATCCTATGTGGGTCCCAGCATAGATGAATCAATGAAGAGTGCTGGTCTTGTATCCTATGTGGGTCCCAGTTGTGCTGGTCTTGTATCCTATGTGGGTCCCAGCTAGATGATACAGTGATGGTCTTGTATCGTATGTGGGTCCCAGCATAGATGAATCAATACAGACAGCTGGTCTTGTATCCTCAGTGGGTCCTAGCTTAGATGATTCAGTATCTATATCTGATCATCCCTTTCACCTTTTTGATGAAGTATACCTATGTGAGCTGAATCCTGTGTTACTCTTCTTTGTGGATTGTGTTGAACTATCCTGTGTGGATTTACTGTTTACTATCCTTTGTGGATTGTGTTGAACTATCCTGTGTAGATTTACTGTTTAGTCTCCTTTGTGGATTGTGTGGAACTATCCTGTTTGGATTTACTGTTAACTCTCCTTTGTGGGTTGTGTTGAACTATCCTGTGTGGATTTACTGTTAACTCTCCTTTGTGGATTGTGTTGAACTATCCTGTGTGGATTTACTATTTACTCTCCTTTTTGGATTGTGTTGAACTATCCTGTGTGGATTTACTGTTTACCTTCCTATGTGGATTACTTTTTCTCTCCTTCGTGGATTGTGTTGTGCTTTTCTGTGTGAGTATACTATTTGATTTCCCGTGTGGACTGGGTTTTTCTTGGACTCGGATGTTGGAGCCGAACGGGAATTGATGACTTAGTTATATGTATGGGCATATACCTAAGCAGTGTCGGTCATTACATTGTGATTGTATCTTTCCTTGTGGTTTATCCTTTGTGGATTTCGGGAGTCCTTCGGGGGTCTCGGGGTCCCTACTGAGTAGCTTATACTCACCCCTCCACGGTCTATGCCTGCACTTCGTTGTGTTAGTAGCAGACGACGGACAGCGCAGCAGAATCGTGGTTGAGGATTGCGGAGTAGGACGATACCTGGAGGTGGACCACAAGTCAGGATGTACTCGGAGCGGATGGCTGGACCGAGGAGCGCTCGAGGCTATCTGTGCTCACCCCTCAGGTGGGACTTCCAGAGGACAGCTCGACTCTGTGGCTTTTCATTTCAGTTGTTTTTTTCCCGTTTCAGTTGTACTTTACAGTTGGGCTTGTATTTCCATCCCCTTTTACTTTCAGCACAACTTGTTATAGTTTTTACTTAGTGTTTACTCTTTCCGCTTTCTTACTCTATGGTGGTTGTTTACTTTACAAAGGCAATGCCTTCCCTGTTTATCGGGATTTACGCCTTGGTGGTAGTCACCAGCCCCTGGCCTATGGAAGGTGGGCTTGGGGTAGTCACGGCACGGGCCCCGAGGACGGGTCGTGACAAATTGGTATCAGAGGTGGTCGGTTCTACTGCAGACTCTGATCTTTCTTCAATGTGAAGCAATAGTGTTTAGCGTATTGAGTGTGGCTATCAGTCCAGGGATCCTGGTATTGGTGCGGCGGCCGACGTATCTGTACACAAGGACCCTGACTTCGGATTTCCGACTTAATACACGAAAACATTGATTGCAAGTGTGTTCAAGTTTTTTTTGTGATTAGTTTTGTCAGCTCACCAGGTAAACTGTTCTGACCGTGGAGCACCTGTTTCTTTTCAGGATGGACCCACGACGGCAGCCAGCTAGGGTTCCAAGAGTGGAGCGTGATGACAGCCCACCGAGCGACGAGGCCTCAGTGCAGGGCTCCTTGTTAGCAGAGGCACCAGCGGTACCTTTACCTACCGAGCCACTGATGCTACCAGCCCCAGCCACTGACGATGCATGTCGCCTTAGCGCGCTGCACGAGTTTCAGCGTCAGCGACCGCCTAGGTTCCCCGGGGAGACGAACCCCCAGGCAGCAGAGGACAGGATGGAGGCAGTTGTACGGGTTTTCAGATTAGTGAGGACACCAGCAGACCTCATGGTGATCCTCTCAGCGAGCCTCCTCCACGCGGCAGCAGGCAGATGGTGGAGCTTGATGCTCCAGGTGCATGACGAGACATCTCTTATCTGGACGGACTTTGAGAGCATCTTCAGCTCCGAGTTCGTCCCGGAAACCCTCCGTGCGGTGTGCATCCAAGAGCTGCTACAGCTACGGCATGGCAGCATGACAGTGGCCCAGTACTCGGCGAGATTTTCTAATCTCTTGCGCTACTGCACAGATATGGTACGAGACCCGTTCTTCTGGGCCCGGACCTTCGAGTAGGGACTTAGGCACGAGATCAGGGCTTCGATTATCTCCCTCAACATTCCTACACAGGCAGTGGTGTTGGAGAGATCCCTTCTAGTGGAGAGTTTTCTCGCCTAACAGGCTCCAGTGACAGGGCCGTCCGCAGGACGGCCTGTAGCAGGGTCTTCTGTAGCTGGTAGTAGATAGGTGACGCAGAGGTCCAAACGGTCCAGACCATCAGATGGACAGTCTCAGTATGAAGATTCGGTTGTGCAGGGCACCCGAAGGAGAGCCAGCTACATGAGGGGAAAGCATTGCTACGCATGCAGCGGGTGAGGTCACATGGCCTGAGACTGCCTGACTCGTCATACAGATGAGCAGCAGGTGGTAGAGGGACCTCCCAGACAGAGGTTCGGCCACGGTGGCCCGCAGGGTGCAGGCGGACGAGGAAGAGGATCTGGCCGAGTAGCAGATGGTGGGCGACACATGGAGGTATTGCCACCACCACCACCAAGAGGTCCACCCCGACCGCAGGGAGTTGGTGGACATGTGATAGCTCAGCTTCAGGCAGCTGAGGCCTTCGATCATGGAGCTCTGGGAGGAGATGGACAGGAGCGGAACTAGTGGATTCATCCATTCTACTTCTAGTTCCTTGTTGTTATTGTGTAGTTTCTTTCTATTTTGAGCTGCAATAGTAAAAGGCGCTTACCTTTGTGATGTTTTTATTCCTGTCCGCTTTTGTGTTGTTACTAAGAGGTTCCAGTTTAGACTATTGACTTGACCCTCACCTGTGAGACATCTACTGGAGGAGACCTAGTTACCACACACTGATGCCGACAGTGTGACTCAACCCTTAGAGGCGAGAGTAATGGTTGGATCTCTTGGTAGTAGCGTCGAGGCCTTACGATGTCATCCTTGGCTTGGATTAGTAACAGCCATATCGGGATTGACTGTATTAGGCAAAGGAAGTGGTTCATCCAGGGGATGAGACCGGATTTCTCATATCGGAGAAGAAGAAATCTTAGCAGCTCTTGTGGTACTGGAGATGGTCCAGGCCACGACAGAGAAGGTCCAGGTCATCCAGGAGAGGATGAGGATAGCTCGGAGCTAGCGGAAGTCTTATGCTGACAGGAGGCGAATGCCACTTGAGTTCGGGGATGGCGACCATGTCTTCATGCGGTTCTCACCTCGACGTGGATTACAGAGGTATGGCCGAAGCGGTGAGTTGTATCTAGGCTTCATCAGACACTTCCAAATCCTCAGCAGGATTGGAAAGGTGGCTTATCGCCTGGCTCTACCACCACAGCTGCGCCGGGTGCACGATGTCTTCCACGTATCTTAGCAGAGAAGATACGTGCCCGACCCGACACACATCATTGACCATGGGGAGTTGGACATTGATGATGGGGCGACTTTTGTAGAGGTCCCTGTGGTGGGAGTAATATAAAGACCCGTAAATTTCAAGGGAATTGTTTTTCTAATTTTCTCTGAAATTTTTCAAGAACGCAGCTTCTGACGACACCTGATTCTGAGGCCCGGTGTGCCCGGAATAACTTTCCGAAGTTTGGCTCAGGTACGTTCAGTGAACGGATGAGCGGGTTTTTCTAACATTTGAACCGGTGCCCGGAATCGAATTCCAAGGGCACCGATGGAATCGCAGCGCTGGTACTTGCTTAGAAACGCCTCTTCCGGAGTTGCGTTTGCTCGGTTGTGGTTTTTAATTTTTGGGCTTTATGTTAAGAAATAAAATAAAGTGCTGCAACAACTTTATTTTTATTTCACTTAAGCCACTTAAAGTCACTTAAAGCTACTTATGCTAAGTTAAAGCGGATAGGGTGCTATCCAAAAATATGCTACCCTCTTGGTAGGATATTTTTGAGGTGGGCCCCGCACGAGCCCCACCGTTTCATTTCCCCTAAGTAACGCACCCGCGAAAACCCATTTTAATGAAGGTCAACTGACGCGTTTTCTTAAATACTTAACGCACCATTTAATTGGGCGGTTTTATTCGTTGAATTAATTCTATGAATTAATGGGTCGTTACTTATCTCTTTTTCGTTTGTTGGCATTTTAATAAAATAAGACCAATGATTTTTCTCCTTAAGTGTTGTTCGTTGAGAGGATTTGAAAAACCTCAAGTTCTTCATCCTTCTTTGAGAAGAATGCGAAGAACGTGAAGAACGTGAAGAACGCCGGCCTTCGACGAAGGGAGACGAAGAACGCCGAGCCCTCGGAGATCGACGACGCGACGCCAAGTACCGCGACGCCGACAGTTCTTCTTCCGTGACGTTCTTCCGCGACAATCCAACCCCGCGACAACCTTCGATCGACAACGACAAGGATGGGGGTTGCGCTTCTTTTAAATCACTTTTTGGGTTATAACAACATCACAAATTTAATTATTATTAATTAAATATATTGTTTCCTGATCCTCGGTGATCATCGACGCGACGCCCTTTCGCGACGACGCGACGCCCTTCCACGATGCGACGCTCCACTTGTTCCGCGACGGTCAATTCTGCGAAGAATGCGTGTGCGATGACTTGATGAGGTTGGGGTTTTGTTGGCAAAGTTCTTACTGCGTGTATGTTTCCATTCAAAACAAAGAACCCGATTTCATACGAACAATTTTAATTTATTAAATTTTTTTTGATATACTGTCTATGTGTTGATAATTTCTCCCGACTGTTATCATCTAACGCGGAGGGTGTGGGCCAAAAAAACATGGCCCGACTACCCTCTGCAGTTCATCGTTGATGCGCGGATTGGCGGGCGACGACAAAACGTGCCGCAGGGACGATCCGTTGATTACGCAGTGAAGAACGGGACCTCGGAGGAGCTTCGGCGCAAACGGAAAGGAAAACAGACCACCGGAGCAACTCTGGTGGCCCGCGGATGCCACTGGCGGTGCGGGTCACCGGTGCGGCGGCGCCGGCGGCCACGCTGGTCCGACTCACATGCACGGGACATGGAAAATGCCGCGCCCGAAGACTCCAGCGCGGCCCCCCGTGGGCCGCGACACCATCTTCCCGCGGGGGCAGCGCCCCGCGGCTGAGCCGAGCCGGGCCGGCCAAACTAGCCGGGTCGCGCCCTGGCCAGACCGGGCCGCTCCGAATCGGGTCCGACCCGGTTCAGGCCGACCCAGGGGGGTCGGGCCGAGTCGGTCCGGGCCCAGACCCCCCCGCCTTCAAACTGTTTCGGTCTTTTGCCTATAACATGAGCTACGGGCCCCCGATTGATGCGCCGTCAGTGGAAACGCGATCCTTGGATCGAGATGGTCGTTTCGGTATATCGCACTCAAGTTTTCGGAATACTTTGGATTCGGCCGGGTTGGTTCGTACACGAAACCAACCGGGCCCTCGGAGCATAAACGCTCATATATTGAGCTTCAGATGTCTGATTGACGTGCCGTCAACTTCGTTGAGTTCCTCTAAGTGAGACGGATCTTTTGGCATACTCCGCCCGATGTTTGGACGTCGGTGGAGTACGGTCGGGTAGGTTTTTCCTTAGAATCCAAATAGGCCCCTAGGACGGAAAAGCCAATAACTCTCAGACCGGGCGTCCGATTGACGCACCGTCTACGATGTTGAGTTCCTGTTGATGATACAGAACTTTTGGGTACATCAACTATGGACCTTGTGTCAGTTGATGTATCAGCCTCTCGGCTCGTGGAGCGGACCATCCCGAACGAGCTTGCTGTGTGCGGGAACCCTAGTGCCGGCTGCGACTGCGATGATGAAGAGTGCTGGTCTTGTATCCTATGTGGGTCCCAGCTGTGCTGTTCTTGTATCATATGTGGGTCCTAGCTTAGATGATTCAGTGCTGGTATTGTATCTTATGTGGGTCCCAGCATAGAGGAATCATTGAAGAGTGTTAGTCTTGTATCCTATGTGGGTCCCAGCTGTGCTGGTCTTGTATCCTATGTGGGTTGCAGCTTAGATGATTCAGTGCTGGTCTTGTATCCTATGTGGGTCCCATCATAGATGAATCAATGAAGAGTGCCGGTCTTGTATCCTATGTGGGTCCCAACATTGATGAATCAATGAAGAGTGCTGGTCTTGTATCCTATGTGGGTCCCAGCTTAGATGATTCAGTGCTGGTCTTTTATCCTATGTGGATCCCAGCATAGATGAGTCAATGAAGAGTGCTGGTCTTGTATCCTATGTGGGTCCCAGCTGTGCTAAACTTGTATCCTATGTGGGTCCCAGCTAGATGATTCCGTGCTGGTCTTGTATCCTATGTGTGTCCCAGCATAGATGAATCAATTAAGACAGGTGGTCTTGTATCCTAAGTGGGTCCCAGGTTAGATGATTTAGTATCTATATCTGATCATCCATTTCACCTTTTCGACGAAGTATACCTGTGTGAGCTGAATCCTGTGTTACTCTCCTTTGTGGATTGTGTTGAACTATCCTGTGTGGATTTACTGTTTACTCTCCTTTGTGGATTGTGTTGAACTATCCTGTGTGGATTTACTGTTTACTCTCCTTTTTGGATTGTGTTGAACTATCCTGTGTGGATTTACTGTTTACTCTCCTTTGAGGATTGTGTTGAACTATCCTGTGTGGATTTACTATTTACTCTCCTTTGTGGATTGTGTTGAACTATCCTGTGTGGATTTTCTCTTTACTCTCCTTTGTGGATTGTGTTGAACTATCCTGTTTGGATTTATTGTTTACCATCCTAGGTGGATTACTTTTGCTCTCCTTCGTGGATTGTGTTGTGCTTTTCTGTGTGAGTATAAGATTTGCTTTCCTGTGTGGACTGGGTTATGTTTGGTCTCGGATGTTGGAGCCGAACGGGAAATGATGACTTAGGTATATGTATGAGCATATACCTATGCAGTGTCGGTCGTTAATTCGTGATTGTATCTTTCCTTTTGATTTGTCCTTTGTGGATTTCGGGAGACCTTCGGGGGGCTCAGGGTCCCTAATGAGTAGCTTATACTCACCCCTACATGGGCTATGCCCGCACTTCGTTGTGTTGGTTGCAGACGACGGACAGCGTAGCGGAATCGTGGTGGAGGCTTGTGGAGCAGGACGATACCTGGAGGTGGACCACTGGGCGGGACGTACTCGGAGCGGACGGCTCGACCGAGGAGTTATGGAGGATATCTGTCCTCACCCTTCAGGTGGGACTTCCAGAGGAAGGCTCGACGCTGCGACTTTTCATTTCAGTTGTTGTTTTCCCCTTTCAGTTGTACTTTATAGTTGGGCTTTTATTTCCGGCCCCTTTTACATTCAGCACATCTCGTTACAGTTTTTTACTTAGTGTTTACTCTTTCTTCTTGCTTACTCTGTGGTGGTTGTTTACTTTACAAAGGAAATGCCTTCCCTATTTATCGGGATTTACACCTTGGTGCTTGTCTCCAGCCCCTGGCCTATGGAAGGCGGGCTTGGGGTAGTCACGGCACAGGCCCCGAGGAAGGGTCGTGACAAATTGGTATCAGAGGTGGTCGGTTCTACCGCAGACTCTGATCTTTCTTCTATGTGAAGCAATAGTGTTTAGCGTATTGAGTGTGGCAATCAGTCCATGGAGCCCAGTGTTGGTGCAGCGACCGACGTATCCGTACACCAGGACCCTGACTTCTGATTTCTGACTTAATGCACGAAAACATTGATTGCATGTGTGTTCAGGTTTTCATTGTGATTACTTGTGTCAGCTCACGAGGTATATTGTTCTAACCATGTCACACTTTTTTCTTTTCATGATGGCCCCACGACGGCAGCCAGCTAGGGTTCCGAGAGTGGAGCGTGATGACATCCCACCGAGCGACGAGGCCTCGGTGCAGGGCTCCTTATCAGCAGAGGCACCGACGGTACCTTTACCCGCCGAGCCACTGATGCTTCCAGCCCCAGCCGCTGACGATGCACATCGCCTTAGCGCACTGCACGAGTTTCAGCATCAGCGATCGCCAAGGTTCTGCAGGGAGATGAACCCCCAGGCAGCGGAGGACTTGCTGGAGGTAGTTCTATGGGTTTTCGGATTAGTGAGGACACCAGCAGACCTCATGGTGATCCTCGCAGCGAGCCTCCTACACGCGGCAGCAGGCAGATGTTTAAGCTTGATTCTCCAGGTGCACGAAGAGACATCTCTCCTCTCAACGGACTTTGAGAGCATCTTCCGCTCCAAGATCGTCCTAGCCACCCTCCGTGCGGTGCGCATCCAAGAGCTGCTACAGCTACGGCAGGGCAGCATGAATGTGGCCCAGTACTCGGCGATATTTACTGATCTCTTGCGCTAGTGCACAGATATGGTACGGGACCCGTTCATCTGGTCCCGGACCTTCGAGAAGGGACTGAGGCACGAGATCAGGGCTTCGATGATCTCCCTCAACATTCCGACACAGGAAGAGGTGTTGGAGAGAGGCCTTCTAGTGGAGAGTTTTCTTGCCGAGCAGGCTCCAGTGACAGGGTCGTCCGCAGGAAGACCCGTAGCAGGGTCTTCTGCAGCTGGTAGTAGACAAGTGATGCAGAGGTCCAAACAGGCCAGACCATCAGATGGGCAGTCTCAGGATGAAGATTCGGTTGTGCGGGGCACCCGAAGGAGAGATATCTACACGAGGGGTAAGAATTGCTACGCATGTAGCGGGCGAGGTCACATGGCCCGAGACTGCCCGACTCGTCTAACGGATGAGCAACAGGTGGTAGAGGGACCTCCTAGACAGAGGTTCGACCACGGTGGGCCGCAGGGTGCAGGAGGACGAGGAAGTTAAGCTGGCCGAGTAGCAGATGGTGGGAGTCACTTCGAGGTGTTGCCACCACCACCACCAGGAGGTCCACCCCGACCACATGGAGTTGGTGGACATGCGAGAGCTCAGCTTCAGGCAGCTGAGGCCTTCGATCATTGAGCTCTGGGAGAAGATGGACAGGAGTGGAACTAGTGGATTCATCCTTTGTACTTATAGTTCCCGGTTTCTGTTGTGTAGTGTCTTTGTATTATGAGCTGCAATAGTAAAAGACGCTTACCTTTGTGATGTTTTCATTCCTGTCCTCTTTTGTGTTGTTACTAAGAGGTTCCAGTTTAGACTATTGACTTGACCCTCACTTGTGAGACATCTACTAGAGGAGACCCAGTTACCACACACTGATGCCGACAGTGTGACTCAACCCTTGGAGGCGAGACTAATGGTTGGATCACTTGGTAGTAGCGTCGAGGCCTTATGAGGTCATCCTTGGTATGGATTAGATACATCCATGTCGGGATTGACTGTATTAGGCAAAGGAAGTGGTTCATCCAGGGGATGAGACCAGATTTATCTTATCAGAAAAGAAGAAATCTTAGCAGCTCTTGTGGGACCGGGGATGGTCCAGGCCACGACAGTGAAGGTCCAGGTAATCTAGGAGCTGATGAGGACAGCTCGGAGCTGGCAGAAGTCTTATGCTAACAGGAGGCGGAGGCCACTTGAGTTCGAGGATGGCAACCACGTCTTCATGCGGGTCTCACCTCGACGTGGATTACGGAGGTTTGGCCGAAGCGGAAAGTTGTCTAAATGCTTAATCAAACCCTTCTAGGTCCTCAACAGGATTGTAAAGGAGGCTTATCGCCTGGCTCTACCACCACAGTTGTGCCGGGTGCACGACGTCTTCCACGTATCTAAGTAGAGAAGATACGTGCATGACCCGACACACATCATTGACCATGGGGAACTGGACGTTGATGATGGGGCGACTTTTGCAGAGGTCCCAGTGGAGATCGAGGATTGACAGGAGCGGGTCCTATGTGGACGATCGATTCCTCTAGTGCGCTTTATATGGAAGCTCAGGAACCTCCAGGAGAGAACTTGGGAGCGGGAGGCTCAGATGCATGCTCTATACCGCCTTTGTATACCTAAGCTTGTGGTGAAGCTTTACAGGGACGTAAAGCCCTGTGGTGGGAGTAATGTAAAGACCCATAAATTTAAAGGAATTTTTTATTAAATTTTCTTATGAATTTTATAAGAACGCAGCTTCTGACGACACCTGATTCCGAGGCCCGGTGTGCCCGGAATCACTTTCTGAAGATTGGCTCAGGTACGTTCAGTGAACGGATGAGCGGGTTTTTATAACATTGGTACCGGTGCCCGAAATAGAATTCTGAGGGCACCAATGGAATCGCAGCGCCAGTACATGCTTAGAAACGTCTCTTCCGGAGTTGTGTTTGCTCAGGTGTGGTTTCTAATTTTTGGGCTTTAAGTTAAGAAATAAAATAAAGTGGTGTGACAACTGTATTTTTCTTTCACTTAAGCCACATAAAAGCCACTTAAAGCTGCTTAAGCTAAGTTAAAGCGGATAGGGTTCTATCCAAAAATATCCTACCCTCTTGGTAGGATATTTTTTAGGTGGGACCCACACGAGCCCCACCGTTTCCTTTCCCCTAAGTAACGCACCCGAGAAAACCTGTTTTAATGAAGGTCAACTGACAAGTTTTCTTAAATTCTTAACGCACCATTTAATTGGGCAGTTTTATTCGTTGAATTAATTATATGAATTAATGGGTCGTTACTTATCTCTTTGTCTTTTGTTGGCATGTTAATAAAATAAGACCAACGCTTTTTCTCCTTAAGTGTTGTTCGTTGAGAGGATTTGAAAAACCTCATGTTCTTCATCCTTTTTCGCGAAGAATGCGAAGAACGCGAAGAACACGAAGAACACGAAGAACGCCGGCCTTCGACGAAGTGCGACGAAGAACGCCGAGCCCTCGGAGTTCGACGACGCGACGCCAAGTTCCGCGACGCCGACGGTTCTTCTTCCGCGACGTTCTTCCGCGACAATCCAACCCTGCGACAACCTTCGATCGACACCGACAAGGTAGGGGGTTGCGCTTCTTTTAAATCTCTTTGTGGGTTATAACAGCAACACAGATTTAATTATTATTAATTAAATCTGTTGTTTCCTGATCCTCGGAGATCGTCGACACGACGCCCTTCCGCGATGACGCGACTCCCTTCCGCGACGCGAGGCTCCACTTGTTCTGTGACGGTCAATTCTGCGAAAAACGCGCGTGCGACGACTTGATGAGGTAGGGGTTTTGTTGGTAATGTTTTTACTCCGTGGACGTTTCCGTTCAAAAAAAATGAACCCGGTTTCATAACATCAATTTTAATTTATTAAAATTGTTTTTGATATGTTCTCTGTGTGTTGATAATTTCTCCCGACTGTTATCATCTAACGCGGTGGGTGCGGTCCTAACAAACACAGCCCGACTACCCTCCGCAGTTCTTCGTTGATGCGCAGATTGGTGGGTGATGAAAAAACGTGCCGCCGGGATGATTCGTTGATTCCACAGTGAAGAACGGGACCCGAGAGGAGCTTCGTTGCAGACGAGAAGGAAAATGGACCACCGGAGCAACTCCGAGGGCCCGCAGAAGCCACCGGTGGCACGGGGTCACCGGCGCGGCTGAAACCGCGGCAGCAGCGGCCAGCGGACCCGCGGATGTGCGAGTCCGGATCACACGCACAGGATGCGGAAAAAGCCGCATCCGCTGACTCCAGTGCGGCCCCACACGGGGCCGCGGCACCATCTTCCCGCGGGGGCAGCGCCCCGCGACTCCTTCGTTAGGCCACTCGGCCGAGCCGAGCCGGGCCGGCCCGACCGGCCGGGTCACGCCCAGGCCGGACCGGGCCGTGCCGAACCGGGTCTGACCCAGACCCGGGTAGGGTCGACCGGGTTCGGGCCGCCCCAGGGGGGGTCGGGCCAGGTTGGTCCGGGCCCAGACCCCCCCTTCTTCGGACCGTTTTGGTCTTTTTCCTATAACTTGAGCTACGGGCCTCCGATTGACGCGCCGTCAGTGGAAACACGATTCTTGGATCGAGACGGTCGTTTCGGTATATCGCACTCAAGGATTCAGAATACTTTGGGTTCGGCCGGGTTGGTTCGTACACGAAACCAACCAGGCCCTCGGAACGGAAACGCTCATATCATGAGCTTCGGACGTCCGATTGACGCATCATCAACATCGTTGAGTTCCTATAAGTGAGACGGATCTTTTGGCATACTTTTCCCGAGGTTTGGACGCCAGTGGAGTACGGTCGGGTTTGTTTTTCCTTTGAAATCATCCGGGCCCCCGGGACGGAAAAGCCAATAACTCTCAGACCGGGCGTCCGATTGACGCGCCGTCTGTGACGTTGAGTTCCGGTTGATGATACGGAACTTTTGGGTACATCAACTCTGGACCTTGTGTCAGTTGATGTATCAGCCTCTCGGCTCGTGGAGCGGACCCTCCCGAACGAGTTTGCTCTGTGCAGGAACCCTAGTGCCGGCTGCGACTACGACGATGAAGAGTGCTGGTCTTGTATCCTATGTGGGTCCCAGCTGTGCTGGTCTTGTATCCTATATGGGTCCCAGCTTAGATGATTCAGTTTTGGTCGTGTATCCTATATGGGTCCCAGTATAGAGGAATCAATGAAGAGTGCTGGTCTTGTATCCTATGTGGGTCCCAGCTGTGCTGGTCTTGAATCCTAGGTGGGTCCCAGATTAGATGATTCAGTGCTGGTCTTGTATCCTATGTGGGTCCCAGCGTAGATGAATCAATGAAGAGTGATGGTCTTGTATCCTATGTGGTTCCCATCATAGATGAATCAATGAAGAGTGCTGGTCTTGTATCCTATGTGGGTCCCAGCTTAGATGATTCAGTGCTGGTCTTGTATCCTATGTGGGTCCCAGCATAGATGAATCAATGAAGAGTGCTGGTCTTGTATCCTATGTGGTTCCCAGCTGTGCTGGACTTGTATCCTATGTGGGACCCAGCTAGATGATTTAGTGCTAGTATTGTATCCTATGTGGGTCCCAGCATAGATGAATAAATGAAGACAGCAGGTCTTGTATCCTCAGTGGGTCCCAGGTTAGATGATTCAGTATCTATATCTGATCACAACTTGCACCTTTTCGACGAAGTATACCTCTGTGAGCTGAATCCTGTGTTACTCTCCTTTGTGGATTGTGTTGAACTATCATGTGTGGATTTACTGTTTACTCTCCTTTTTGGATTGTGTTGAACTATCCTATGTGGATTTACTGTTTACTCTCCTTTGTGGATTGTGCTGAACTATCCTCTGTGGATTTACTGTTTACTCTCCTTTGTGGATTGTGTTGAACTATCCAATGTGGATTTTCTGTTTACTCTCCTTTGTGGATTGTGTTGAACTATCCTGTGTGGATTTACTGTTTACCTTCCTATGTGGATTACTTTTTCTCTTCTTCATGGATTGTGTTGTGCTTTTTTGTGTGAGTATCGGATTTTCTTTCCTTTGTGGACTGGGTTGTGTTTGGGCTCGGATGTTGGAGCTGAACGGGAATTGATGACTTAGGTATATGTATGGGCATATACCTTAGCAGTGTCGGTCGTTACTTCGTGATTGAATCTTTCCTTGTGATTTATCCTTTGTGGATTTCGGGAGACCTTCGGGGGTCTCGGGGTCCCTACTGAGTAGCTTATACTCACCCCTGCATGGGATATGCCCGCACATCGTTGTGTTCGTTGCAGACGACGGACATCGCAGTGGAATCGTGGTGGAGGCTTGTGGAGCAGGATGGTACCTAGAGGTGGACCACTAGGCGGGACGTACTCAGAGAGGACGGCTGGACCGAGGAGCTATGTAGGCTATCTGTGCTCACCCTTTAAGTGGGACTTCCAGAAGACGGCTTGACGCTGCGGCTTTTCATTTCAGTTGCTATTTTCCCCTTTCAGTTGTACTTGACAGTTGGGCTTTTATTTCCGGACCCTTTTACTTTCAGCATAGCTTGTTACAGTTTTTACATAGTGTTTACTCTTTCCGCTTGCTTACTCTGTGGTGGTTATTTACATTACAAAGGAAATGCCTTCCCTGTTTATCGGGATTTACGCCTCGGTGCTAGTCGCCAGCCCCTGGCCTATGGAAGGCGGGCTTGTGGTAGTCACGGCATGGGTCACGAGGACGGGTCGTGAAAAATTGGTATCAGAGATGGTCGGTTCTACCGCAGACTCTGATTATTCTTCTATGTGAAGAAATAGTGTTTAGCGTATTGAGTGTGGCTATCAGTCTAGGGAGCCCAGTGTTGGTGCGGCGGTCGACGTATCCGTACACCCGGACCCTGACTTCTGATTTCCGACTTAATGCAAGAAAACATTGATTGCATGTCTGTTCAGGTTTTCTTTGTGATTACTTGTGTCAGATCACCAGGTATACTGTTCTAACCGTGGCACACCAGTTTCTTTTCAGGATGGCCCCACGACGGCAGCCATCTAGGGTTTCGAGAGTGGAGCGTGATGACAGCCCACCGAGCGAGAGGCCTTGGTGCAGGGATCCTTGTCAGCAGAGGCACCGGCAGTACCTTTACTCGCCGAGCCACTAATTCTACCAGCCACATCCGCTGACGATGCACATCGCCTTAGCGTACTGCACGAGTTTCAGCGTCAGCGACCGCCTAGGTTCCCCGGGGAGACGAACCCCCAAGCAGCGGAGGACTGGATGGAGGCAGTTGTACGGGTTCTCAGATTAGTGAGGACACCCGCAGACCTCATGGTGATCCTCGCAGCGAGCCTCCTGCATGCGGCAGCAGGCAGATTGTAAAGCTTGATGCTCCAGGTGCATGACGAGACATCTCTCCTCTGAACAGAATTTGAGAGCATCATACGCTCCGAGTTCTTCCTAGACACCCTCCGTGCAGTGCGCATCCAATAGCTGCTATAGCTACGGCAGGGCAGCATGACAGTGGCCCAGTACTCGGCGAGATTTACTGATCTCTCGTGCTACTCCACAGATATGGTATGGGACCCATTCTTCCGGGCCCGGACCTTCGAGCAGGGACTGAGGCACGAGATCAGGGCTTCGATGATCTCCCTCAACATTCTGACACAGGATAGGTGTTGGATAGAGCCCTTCTAGTGGAGAGTTTTCTCGCCGAGCAGGCTCCAGTGACAGTGCCGTCCGCAGGAGGGCCCGTAGCAGGGTCTTCTGCAGCTGGCAGTAGACAGGTGATGTAGAGGTCCAAACGGGCCAGACCATCAGATGGGCAGTCTCAGGATGAAGATTCGGCTGTGCGGGGCACCCTAAGGAGAGCCAGCTACATGAGGGTCAAGCATTGCTACACATGCAGCGGGCGAGGTCACATGGCCCGAGACTGCCCGACTCATCTTACAGATGAGAAGCAGGTGGTAGAGGGACCTTCCAGAAAGAGGTTCGTCCATGGTGGTCCACAGGGAGTAGGTAGACGAGGAAGAGAAGCTGGCCGAGTAGCAGATGGTGGGCAACACTTCGAGGTGTTTCCACCACCACCACCAGGAGGTCCACCCCGACCGCATGGAGTTGGTGGACATGCGAGAGCTCAGCTTCAGGTAGCTGAGGCCTTCGATCATGGAGCTCTGAGAGCATATGGATAGGAGTGGAACTAGTGGATTCTTCCTTTGTACTTCTAATTCCTTGTTTTTATTGTGTAGTGTCTTTGTATTATGAATTGCAATAGTAAAAGACGCTTACCTTTGTGATTTTTTCATTCCTGTCCTCTTTTGTGTTGTTACTAAGAGGTTCCAGTTTTGACTGTTGACTTGACCCTCACTTGTGAGACATCTACTAGAGGAGACCCAGTTACCACACACTGATTCCGACAGTGTGACTCAACCCTTGGAGGCGAGAGTAATGGTTGGATCTCTTGGTAGTAGCGTCGAGGCCTTACAACGTCATCCTTGGTATAGATTAGTAACATCCATGTCGGGATTGACTGTATTAGGAAAAGGAAGTGGTTCATCCAGCGGATGAGACCAGATTTCTCTTATCAGAAAAGAAGAAATCATAGCAGCTCGTGTGGGACCGGAGATGATCCAGGCCACGACAGAGAAGGTCTAGGTCATCCAGGAGCAGATGAGGATAGCTCGGAGCCGGCGGAAGTCTTATGCTGACAGGAGGAGGAGGCCACTTGAGTTCGAGGATGGCGACCACGTCTTCATGCGGGTCTCACCTCGACGTGGATTACGGTGGTTTGGCCGAAGCGGCGAGTTGTCTCCATGCTTTATCGGACCCTTCCAGGTCCTCGGCAAGATTGGAAAGGTTCCTTATCACCTGGCTCTACCACCACAGTTGTGCCGGGTGCACGATGTCTTCCACGTATCTCAGTAGAGAAGATACGTGCACGACCCGACACACATCATTGACCATGGGGAGCTGGGCGTTGATGATGGGGCGACTTTTTCCGAGGTCCCAGTGGAGATCAAGGATTTACAGGAGCGGGTCTTATGTGGACGATCGATTCCTCTAGTGCGCTTCATATGGAAGCTCGGGAACCTCCAAGAGAGATCTTGGGAGCAGGAGGCTCAGATGCGTGCTCAGTACCACCTTTGTATCCCTATGTTTATGGTGAAGCTTTATGGGGATGTAAAACCCTGTGGTGGGAGTAATTTAAAGACCTGTAAATTTCAAGGAATTTTTTTTTGTTAAATTTCATTGGAATTATACAAAAATGCAGCTTCTGACGACACCTGATTCCGAGGCCCGGTGTGCCCGGAATCACTTTCCGAAGTTTGGCTCAGGTACGTTCAGTGAACGGACTAGCGGGTTTTTCTAACTATTGAAACGGTGTCCGGAATCGAATTCCGAGGGCACCAATGGAATCACAGTGCTGGTACTTGCTTAAAAACTCCTCTTCCGGAGTTGCGTTTTCTTGGGTGTGGTTTTTAATTTTTGGGATTTAAGTTAAGAAATAAAATAAAGTGGAGCGACAACTTTATTTTTATTTCACTTAACCCACATAAAAGCCACTTAAAGCTGCTTAAGATAAGTTAAAGCGGATAGGGTGCTATCCAAAAATATCCTACCCTCTTGGTAGGATATTTTTGAGGTGGGAACCACACGAGCCCCGCCGTTTCTTTTCCCCTAAGTAACGCACCCGTGAAAACCTGTTTTAATGAAGGTCAACTGACGCGTTTTCTTAAATTCTTAACAAACCATTTAATTGGGTGGTTTTATTCGTTGAATTAATTCTATGAATTAATGGGTCATTACTTATCTCTTTTTCATTTGTTTGCATGTTAATAAAATAAGACCAATTCTTTTTCTCCTTAAGTGTTGTTCATTGAGAGGATTTGACAAACCTCAAGTTCTTCATCCTTCTTCGCGAAGTACGCGAAGAATGAGAAGAATGCGAAGAACGCCGGCCTTCAATGAAGGGTGACGAAGAACGCCGAGCCCTCGGAGATCGACGACACGACGCCAAGTACCACGACGCTGATGGTTCTTCTTCTGCGATGTTCTTCCGCGACAATCCAACCCCGCGACAACCTTCGATCGACAACGACAAGGTAGGGGGTTGCGCTTCTTTTAAATCTCTTTGTGGGTTATAACAACATCACAGATTTAATTATTATTAATTAAATATGTTGTTTCCTGATCCTCGGAGATCGTCGACGCGATGCCCTTCCGCGACGACGCGACTCCCTTCCGCGACGCGAGGCTCCACTTGTTCTGTGACGGTCAATTCCACGAAGAACGTGCGTGCAACAACTTGACGAGGTAGGGGTTTTGTTGGAAATGTTTTTACTCCGTGGATGTTTCCGTTAAAAAAAAAGAACCCGATTTCATAACAACAATTTTAATTTATTAAAATTGTTTTTGATATGTTCTCTATGTGGTGATAATTTCTCCCGACTGTTATCATCTAACGCGGAGGGTGTGGGCCAAACAAACACGACCCGACTACCCTCCGTAGTTCTCCGTTGATGCGCAGATTGGCGGGCAACGACAAAACATGCTGCATGGATGATCCGTTGATTCTGCAGTGAAGAACGGGACTCGGGATGAGCTTCGTCACAGACGGGAAGGAAAACGGACCACCGGAGCAACTCCGGGGGCCCGTGGAAGCCACCGGCGGTGCGGTTCACCGGCGCGGCTGCGCCGGCGGCTGGAGGCGGTGGTGCTCTGGTTCCCCGCCGGACAGGGCCGCCGAGGCTGAAGCCGCGGCGGTGGCGGCCAGCGGACCCGCGGGCGTGCAGTTCTGGCTCACATGCACGGAACGCGGAAAAAGCCATGTCCGCTGACTCCAGCGCGGCCCCACGCGGGGTCCCGGTACCATCTTCCCGCGGGGGCACGCCTCGCGGCTCCTTCGCTCGGCCACTCGGCCGAGCCAAGCCGGGCTGGCCCAACCGGCTGGGTCGCGTCCTGGCCAGACCGGGCCGCGCCGAACCGGGTTCGACCCAGACCCAGGTCGGGTCGACCCGGTTCGGGCCGACCCAGGGGGGGTCGAGCCAGGTCGGTCCGGGCCCAGACCCCCCCGTCTTTGGACCGTTTCATTCTTTTGCCTATAACATGAGCTACGAGCCTCCGATTGATGCGCCGTTAGTGGAAATGTGATCCTTGTATTGATACGGTCGTTTCGTTTTATGGCACTCAAGGTCTCAGAATACTTTGGGTTCGCCGTGTTGGTTCGTACACGAAACCAACCAGCCCCTCGGAGCGGAAACGCTCATATCTTGAGCTTCGGACGTCCGATTGATGTGCCGTTGACTTCGTTGAGTTCCTCTAAGTAAGACGGATCATTTGGCATACTCGGCCTGAGGTTTGGACGCCGGTGGAGTATTCTTGGGTTGGTTGTGACATAGAAACCAATAGGACCCCTGGGAATGAAAAGCCAATAACTCTCAGACCGAGCGTCCGATTGACACACCATCTACGACGTTGAGTTCCTGTTGACGATACAGAACTTTTCGATACATCAACTCTGGACCTTGTGTTAGTTGATGTATCATCCTCTTGGCTCATGGAGCGGACCCTCCCGAACGAGCTTGCTGTGTGCGAGAACCCCAGTGCTGACTGCGACTGCGACGATGAAGAGTGCTGGTCTTGTATCCTATGTGGGTCTTAGCATAGATGATTCAGTGATGGTCATGTATCCTATGTGGGTCCCATCATAGATGAAACAATGAATAGTGCTGGTCTTGTATCATATGTGGGTCCCAGCTGTGCTGGTCTTGTATCTTATGTGGGTCCCAACTTAGATGATTCATTGCTGGTCTTATATCCTATGTGGGTCCCAGCTTAGATGATTCAGTGCTGGTCTTGTATCCTATGTGGGTCCCAGCATAGATGAATCAATGAAGAGTGTTGGTCTTGTATCCTATGTTGGTCCCAACTATGCTGGTCTTGAATCCTATGTGGGTCCCAGCATAGATGATTCAGTGCTGGTCTTGTATCCTATGTGGGTCCCAGCATAGAAGAATCAATAAAGAGTGCTGTTCTTGTATCTTATGTGGGTCCCAGCTGTGCTGGTCTTGTATCCTATGTGGGTCCCAGCTAGATGATTCAATGATGGTCTTGTATCCTATGTGGGTCCCAGCATAGATGAATGAATGAAGACAGCTGGTCTTGTATCCTCAGTGGGTCCCAACTTAGATGATTCAGTATCTATATCTGATCATCCCTTTCACCTTTTCGACGAAGTATACCTGTGTGAGCTGAATCCAGTGTTACTCTCCTTTGTGGATTGTGTTGAACTATCCTCTGTGGATTTACTGTTTACTCTCCTTTGTGGATTTTGTTTAACTATCCTGTGTGGATTTACTGTTTACTCTCCTTTGTGGATTGTGTTGAACTATCCTGTGTGGATTTAATGTTTACTCTCCTTTGTGGATTGTGTTGAACTATCCTGTGTGGATTTACTATTTACTCACATTTGTGGATTGTGTTGAACTATCCTATGTGGATTTATTGTTTACTATCCTTTGTGGATTGTGTTGAACTATCCTGTGTGGATTTACTGTTTACCTTCCTATGTGGATTACTTTTTCTCTCCTTCGTGGATTGTGTTGTTATTTTCTGTGTCAGTATACGATTTGCTTTCATGTGTGGACTTGGTTGTGCTTGGCTCGGATGTTGGAGCTGAATTGGAATTGATGACTTAGGTATATGTATGGGCATATACCTAAGCAGTGTCGACTGTTACTTCGTGATTGTATCTTTCCTTGTGGTTTATCCTTTTTGGATTTCGGGAGACCTTCGGGGGTCTCGGGGTCCCTAATGAGTAGCTTATACTCACCCCTGCACGGGCAATGCCCACACATGGTTGTGTTGGTTGCAGACGACGGACAGCGCAGCGGAATCATGGTGGAGGCTTGCGGAGCAGGACAGTACCTGGAGGTGGACCACTGGGCAGGATGTACTCGGAGCGGACGGCTGGACCGAGGAGCTGTGGAGGCTATCTGTGCTCACCCGTCTGGTGGGACTTCCAGAGGACGGCTCGACGCTGCGACTTTTCATTTTAGTTGATGTTTTCTCCTTTCAGTTGTACTTTACAGTTGGGCTTGTATTTCCGGCCCCTTTTACTTTCAGCACAGCTTGTTACAGTTTTTACATAGTGTTTACTCTTTCCGCTTTCTTACTCTATGGTGTTTGTTTACTTTACAAAGCCAATGCCTTCCCTGTTTATCGGGATTTACGCCTTGGTGCTAGTCGCCAGCCCCTGGCCTATGGAAGGCGGGCTTGGGGTAGTCACGGCACGGGCCCTGAGGACGGGTCGTGACATTTGCCTCAGTCAACCACTACTCAAATATCCTCCCAATTATCCTCATATCTACATAATGTCCTTAAATTGATCAAAAGTCCATTCAAATAGGCCCCTTTGATCAACTCAAAAGGAAACACCTGAAGAAGGGGTAATAATTTAACCACCTTAGTCAATGTTCTTTTCTTCTTCCACTTCTTTCATTTTTGTGTCTATATGAATGTAATAAATCTAGAACCTTATTTATACTGTGGTGTTATTATAGATATGGTAAAACCATATTCATTATTCTATCCATCCTATGAATGACATGTCACTATACGTGGGTACGTAAGGCTTACCGTCTCCTCGACGTAGTGTAGTTTGATATTCAAACACATCATTATTAGGATGGGTATAATAATTAGTATAACAAATGTAAATAATACATATAATAAGTAAAATATTATGTATATATGATATATCAAACAATTACATTTCATTTCACAAACAATAGAATTATGTCGTCACTCATGCGTATGTTCGGATTACCGTCTCCACAAACGCGATGAAATTCATTCCCCAGCATAACCATTCAAGAATAATTTTCATCTATATATCAAATGAAGTGTTAATGAAATCAATATCATTTTGGATATGAATCAAATAAATCCTATCCAAAACAAGCACGGATTATGTAAACATGAAAATAATGTAAAACTAATTTTTTTACACCTGAAATGATGATACTACTGAAATTTTATAAACAAATCAATATTTGATGATCACATATGATATCATATTTATTTATGTGGTTGATGTATAATTTAATAACTAATATTTTACTTTTATATAGGATATTATCATACCCTTGATCCAGGAAAAGTACAAGGTAAGGGTTAATTCTACAAAATCTTCATTATCATATGTTTTTTTATACATGAGTATCTACTAGGATCTCTTTATCATCCACATTGGTGTCTCTTAAAAATTTATTTCAAAATATTTTTAATATTTCATAGACTATAAGTTAATTTCATATATACCCATGTTTTAGTTTTTATATAATTTTTATTAAATAAGCTCTTTGTCATTTTTGAAACAAGGTCATTAACAACCTTTTCGAAAAAATTACGGAAAGAATGTTTTTACCTTATACAACAAGTTGGTTTTTTTAGCCATTGTAACATCTTTGAAGCTTACCTAACAATATTATATGAGTATTTTCAAAATAAATTATTTTATTTATAATTAAATTAATTCTATATTATTTCAAAATATCATGAGATATTTCTCTCAAATAGTTTTTAGTTCATTTATGTCAACATCCTTTGATGGATTTTACACTTGTATGAAGATGATTTATTATGATAAAATCTTACATTTTGTATTGAAGGTTTTGTTATGGGATTGAATATGGATGTGTTATTTTTGTACTATTCATGTTTTATGGTTAGGGTATTAATATTTAATATTCCAGTTTGAATATGAATGCTTGTGTTATGTTTGATTCTTTTCATTTGAGGAAGGAATTAGACTTATTAAGTGACGAGTGGAGCCCGCTATAGCTCCTCAATGCATTCAGTAGGTTTCATAAGACAAACTAGTGTCTTGACACTTGGACTTGACAAAATATTATTTGTATTCTTGGCATGAGGCCTTATCTATGTGGTTATGATGTCTAAGTTTATGCATTCCATCATTATGAAATTGGGTATTGATATTACATGTGATTATTTGACTAGTAGAATATCCATATGAATAAGTAAATGGAATTATTTGAGATATATTTTCCATATTATGCTGAGATTTATGTTTAAAAGGCTCATGTTTTAGTCTTATAAAATTCCATTAATGTTTATGCTTATTTATGAATGTTTTTGTTATATTTTTATCCTTACTGAGCACCTGAGCTCACCGCTTTCTATGTTATAATTTCTCCAAGATGCGAAAAAGTATATTATCACTAACTACAAGGGATAGTCTATGAAATATGAATGTGTTAATAGGAGACAAAATGTTGTTGTTTTTTATTTCATAATGTAATGTAAAGGGCCTAGTTGCACTCTAGGTTTTGACACTGCTGGGGGATATGACTTTGCTAATTCACATATTCATTAGAAACTATTATGAATGATTTATCATTATATATCACCTCAAAGAAATTTTTATTATTATTATGGATTAAATCAATAAGCTTTTAAATTTATGTTATGTTTTTACCAATTTAGAATTTTGTGTTGTGATTCATAAACTAATCTATTGCATGCCATTGTTGAGAAATAGCGCCTAGTGGAAGGAATGGAAACCATAACAATTCATGTAATCTATGTAGGTATTTAGCTCCTACTCAAGATTATTATTAATGAGCGGGTGGTGCAACTAGTGATGATCAGCTTATGACCATACTGGGACAAAAACTCAGGTTATGAATAATAACCTTAACCGAATTGAACACCCTGATCCATAACATCAAGGATCAATGTTCGACCACATCATGAGGAAAAAACCACCAAAATTAATTTGGAATACAAATCAATTTGTAGATGAGCAATAGTTAAGTTCCATAGAAAAAAATATTTCATGTTTTTGGGGGAAGAGAATGGGAAAAATTTGTCATGGCAGTTTATCGCCTCCCAAGGGATGCAGATCAATTGTGGTCATTAAATCAAAACAAAAATGAAGATGAAAAAATATCACATATTAAATTGAGGGAGTTTAAGAAGATTTTCTTAGAAAAATACTATCCTTGTGACCATCGAGCAGATATGGAAAGACAATTTCAGAGATTTAGGCAAAAGGAGGATAAGAATTTCCCAAATTATGAGGCTAAATTTACAATGTTAGCAAGGAATGCAGCAGTTATATATGTTAAAAATGTTGTATGATTGATTGATTTTTATGGGTTAAAAAAATTTCTCCATCTAGCAAGAGTCTCAAAATAATCCTCCTCATACAAATATATTGTCTCATGTGCCATCAATATAGAAAAATAATTCTCTAAGTAATATGACTTTAAGGTAATGAAAGAGAATAAGAGATCTGTTGAACACTCTGGAACTGGAAATAAGGGGAAGAAAGGAAAATATGAATTTCCATCCTATGGTAAATGTGGTATGAAACACCACGGTACATTCATGAAAGGATTGAAATTTTGTTACAAGTGTGGTGAAAAAGACCACCAAGATCATAATTTAAAGGGAATGAAATAGGATTTCAATGTTGAATGATAAAATTGTTAAAAAAACGAGTCATTATGAAAATGAATGTCCTAAGAACCAATGAAACATAACTCAGAAATGGCCAAGGGAGTAAGGACATGCATATGTGATCACTACTGATGAGGTTGAATCTCGGAAAGATGAGGTGGCAGGTAATCAAATTTTTACCTCAATTTTACCCAATTCTTTATTGTATTCTGGATCATCGCATTATTTCATATTTTCCATCCTTTCTATGAAAATTAGATATTTCCAATTTAATTTAACAATAGAGTTTCCAGTGAAAACTCCAAACGGAAGTAACATTAAAACAATGTTTTGTGAATCAGTCCCCATTAGGGAATATAAATGCTCTTTATCCTTCGATCTAATAATCAAATGAATGATTAAATTTGATATAATTCTCGGTATATATTGTCTTCCGGACTGTGATGTGAAAATTTATTGCAAGAAGAAGGAGGTTACAATATTCGAGAATGATAAAGAGTACCTTATCTTTATGGAAGAAAGGTCACCACCTGATTACTATCTGGATCCACCCCAATAGATCTAGTAAATTCAATTAATGGGGAGGAAGGTAATGAAATAACTATGGGTGAGGAAAATAATGTCTAAATAGAGGACTTGCCTATTGTGCATGAAAATGTTAATTTGATTCTAATGGATTTACCAGAACATCTCTCGAATGAGAAATTGGGTTTTCCATTGATTAAATTCTTGGTTCAAGGCCCATATCAAAGTCCCCTTATATAATGACCACTATGGAATTAGTGGAACTAAAGAAAAAAATAGTGAAATTGATTAATTTGGGATTTATTTCCCTAGTTTTTCTCCATGGATATCCCTTATTCTTTTTCTTAAAAAGATTGATGGATCTATAAGGTTGTGCAATAACTATTTGGAGATCAATGATATAACAATAAAGAACATGTACCCCTACCTCAGATTGATGATTTACTCGACCAACATCAAAAAGCTCAATATTTTTCAAATATTGACAATTGATATGGATATAATCTATTGAGTCTGAATAAGGATGACATTCTAAAAACAACATTTTGAACTATGTACATGCATTACGAGTTTCTTGTTATGCCTTTTGAACTAACAAATGCACCATCTATTTTCATGGATAAAATAAATATAGTTTTAAATGAATATCTTTATGAATTTGTAGTATTATTTATTGATTATATCATTTTATACTAAAAATATACGAATATCATGAAAATCATTTGAGCACTATTTTGAAAACCCATAGAAGAAATGAATTATATGGGATGTTTAGAATGTGAGAAATCTGGCCTTGGGAAATTTCTTTTCATGGAACCATTGTCTATAAGGATGGAATATCTATTGAAAAGAGCAATACAATAATGTAAAACACCAACAAGTATAACTAAGGTACTCAGTTTCATTGGTTTATATGGTTATTATCGGTATTCCGTAAAATTTTTTGACTGATTTTGAATCCCATTAATCAAGATCACACATAAAGAGGTGAAATTTGATTGGAAAAATAATTGTGAAGAATGTATTATAGAACTTATGAGAATATTGGTCAATGCTAATATCCAAAATCTACCATCAGGGAATGATGGGTTTGTTATTTATAGTGATGTTTCAAAGAATGGAATTGGAATTGTCTTTATTTAGAATGATAGGGTTATTTCCTATGCATCACGATCGTGAAAAATTAATGAAAAAAACTATCCAACTCATGATCTTGAGTTTGAAACTGTAATCATTTCTTTGAAGTTATGTAGACACTATCTCTATGGTGAAAATTGTGAAATATATACCCATTGCAAGAGATTAAATTATATTTTATCACAAAGAAGAACTCAACATGAGGAAAAGTTGATGGCTTGAACTACTCATGGATTATGATTGAACTATACACTACCACCTGTGGATTTAAAATAAGGTGGTAGATGCTTTGATTAGAATAGATCTTGGGGTTTTAAACTAGATGAGAGTTTAAATTGAACCAATTATCATGGATCTAGTAAAAATGTATATGAGAATAATCATGGAAGGTGAAATATCAATAATTATTCAAATATTTGACAAAAAATATTTACTAGAAATGATAAATAGTTTTCATACTAATGATGAGGAGAATCAAAAGAAAATTAAAGCTGTGAATTATAGGTTTTTGAGTGACATTGTATATGAACATGGAATTTGGAATTTTGGGAAGAGGCAGTGTGTTCATGATATTCCTACTATAAAAAAAGAAATTGTTGGATGATGCTCATACCTCCAATTTCTCTATACACCCATGTATCACTATGATGTATAAATATTGGAAGGTCCTTTTTTGGTGGGACAACATGAAGAGGGAGATTTCTGATTATGTGTCAGGATGTATGGTTTGTCAATAGGTTATGCCTAGAAGACAACATGCTCGAGGAGTCATGCAACCTCTTCACATATGTGATTGGAAATGGGATGACATTACGATGGAAATTTTCAGGGGGATACTAATGACACCTTGAAGGAATGATGCAATATGGGTTATTGATGATTATTTTACCAAGTCAACACATTTTCTTCTTATAAGAGAAGATTTACCACTTGAATATTTTTCATGACTATATATTAATGAAGTATTAAAACTTCATGGAGTACCCCTATCGATTATTTCTGATAGTGATCCTAGATTTACATCAATATTATGGAAAATTTATTAGAAGGCCTTGAATACGAAACTTCATTTGAGCACTACCTAGAACCCTCAAACTTTGGTAAAATCATAGTGTACTAATCATAAATTAGAAGACCTATTGAGATCCTTCTCACATGACATTCAAGGTATGTGGGATCAATATTTACCTTTGGTAGAATCTTAATATAACAATAGCTTCCATTCTAGTATTCATATGGAACCATATGAAGCATTATATGGAAAGAAATGATGCACACCAACTTGTTGGGATGATGTTGGTTAAAGAAAACTCATAGGAGCAGAACATGTTGAGGAAACAATGGAATATGTTAATGTTATCTAAACCCACATCAAAGCAGCTCATTGTAGGAAAATGAGTTATGCCAATAACCGAATGAAGGATTTGTATATTCAAGTAGGAGATCGTGTTTTCATAAAGGTATCACCCTGGAATTGTGTTATATGATTTGGTAATAAAAGAAAATTATGTCCCATGTAAATAATACCTTTCGAAATTCTAGAATGAATTGGTGTTGTAGCTTATGACTAAGAAATTCAGCAAAGTCTCTCCAATGTTCATGATGGGTTCTATGTATAATTTTTAAGAAAATACATGCCTGACCCATCACATGTACTCACTTATGAAGAAATAGAACTAGAACCTAATCATAATTATTGTGAAGTGTTGGTCAAGAATCTTGATACCAGAGAACAAGTGCTGAGAAACTGGATGACTCATCTGACGAAAGTTATATGAAGAAACCATAAAATAGAAGAGGCAATGTGGGAACCCAAGGAACACATGATGATGAACCACCCAAATAATTATATGCAGTAATATTCTAGAAATTTTGAGGATGAATTTATTTTATGGTGGAAAGAATTTGACTCCCCAAGCTACTACGGTACGGTTCACTTTGAATAATAAAAATAGTTTGTGTTGTACACAACATCATGTTCTAGCAGACCAAGACAAATAAAAATACACGTTATGAATACTAATCCCAATTTCATTAATTATATAAATTTTATTTTTCAAAATGGTCTTCATTTTTGATTCAGAATATCAAAATTAGCTTAGGGTGAAGTTTCAGTATTTTTCAGAAAATGTACAATTTTTTGTGAACAGTGAAAAACACAGCGTTATTATTTAAAACCATCGTTTTATTTTAATAATTAGTTGCATTCTATAAATTAGGTAAAAATAGATATATAATACCTTTAAATTTTTAATGTCATTCATTTATTTCATTTTATAATCATATTAGATAAATAAAATTTAATTGATCTCTTTACCATCTTTTAGCCCCCTTCTAGGCGCTTTTGAAATTTGCATAAAATATAACTTTATCGATTCTGTGAATTCAATTTCAAAAATCCAAGAGACATTATTGAAATCATAATTTAATATTGGGTTCAATGATATGAAAATAATTTTTGGGGTATTGTATCTTTTGACTTTTATTTACAACGGTTAAAATAAATAGGGTAATTAAAGGTAAATATAATATTATAATTACTGAAACACATTTCCTAAAACTATTGGATAAATTTATTTCGACCAAAACCAACATTAGGAGTAAAATATGATCCTTTCAGTCCACTTTTATTAGATTTGAACATTTTTTATTATTATATTTAAATAAGTGTTAAAAGTGTTATATTTAATGATTCATAACTGAATCATCACTAATATAAGGTTATACCGGAAGATAAATTCAACTATAAATATTCATTAGAAAGATAAAAATATTTCGTATATAATGGTATTTTAGTTTAATTTGATTTAAATTATAAAATAAAATTTCATTATGAGACAATTTTGATGCAGTAATTACTTTTATTAATTTATTATTAAAATAATGGATATTATAAATCTCCAAGGAAATGTATGATTAGAATTTTGATGAATTAAACAAATTATATTGGATAATATGACATGATAGGGTTTATTAAATAAATATTGTTCATATTGATAATGTTTGTATTACTTTCCCAAAATCAAAATACCAAATAGTGTCCAAATTGACAATAATAAGTTTTTATAAGAAATACTATATTATTAATTGAATTAATATTCCTACGAATAATTGGTTTAGAAAATGACTTAGATAAGGTTATATATATCAATAATTAACCATTTGGGGTTATTTTGGAATTTTATTTTATGTTTACAAACCATTTATTATAAGAATACAAGAATACAATGTAAATGTTAAACTATTTAACAAAGAGTTAAAACTAAAAGATATGGTTAGCATGGGGACATAAAGATATCTAAAGCCTATTTGTTGATAGTTTTTCTACCCATATCAACCTTATCCTCACAATAAATTAATTTTGAGATTTTATAAGCCGAATATTATTGTATAATAAAATAGTATTTCAATCTTTTCCTAAAGTGACCCTCACCTATCTTATAAAAGGGTACTTCCCCATCTCTCTAAATCACACCTCCAATTCCATTTGTATTGGCAAAAGACTTCTCAACTATCCTCCCGAGTACCATAAAATTGTTCTAGAGGCCTTAATTTTGTCATAAATCCCACATAATGAGCTGTTTTGATCAACTCAAAAGGAAACACCTGAAAAAGAGGTAATAATTTCACCACCTCTTTCAATGTTCTTTTCTCATTCCACGTCCTCTTTATTTGTTGTTACCATAACAAAATAATAAATCTATTACCTTTTAAATATTTTAATTTTAATATAGATATGGTACAACCATATTCATTATTCTATCCATCCTATGAATTAAAATTCACCATACATGCATGCATACAGCTTACCGTCTCCAAGTTGTGGTGTAGTTTGTTTTTCAAACACTTCATTATTAGGATGTGTATAATAATGAGTATAACTAATTTAAATAATAAATATAACATTTTTAGGACTTTTTATATATGATATAAAATCCAACTACATACGATTTTACCATCAAAATAATGATATTGTCACTCGGGCGTACGTACAGATTACCGTCTCCACAAATGTGATGAAATTCATCGCCATCATAACCATTCAAGAATAATTTTAATTTTATTATCAAATATAATGTTCAAGAACTCAATATCATTGTGTCAATGAACGAAATACATGATATCTATAACAAAAATTGCTTATGTAACCAAGCATATAATGTAAAACTAGTATTTTAACACCCAAAATGGTGATACTACAAAAATATTATAAACAAAACAATATTAGAAGATCATACATGCTATTATATTTATGTAGGTGGTTCTTTTATTATTTAATACCAATTATTTAACTATTATATTGGAGTTTAATGTACCCTCGATCAAGGAAAAGTACAAGGTAAGTGTTAATTCTACAATATCTTCGTTATCCCGGGGTTTTTATATGCGAGTATCTACTCGGACCACTTTATCATCCACATCGGTGTTTCTTAAAACGATATTTCAAAACATTATTAATATTTATTATACTATGGGTTAATTTTATTTATATCCTTTTTTGCCTTTTTATATAATTTTTATTAATTAATATTTCCGTCATTTTTTGAATAAGGTCATTATCGACCTTTTTGACAAAATTAAGGAATGAATGTTTTTTAACTTATACGGTGAGTTCACCTTTTATCCACTGTTATACCATCTTCAAAGATTCACTTACATTATTATAAAAATATTTTAAAAATAAAACATTTATTTTATAAATACATGTCTTTTGAATGATTTCAAAATTGAAAGAGATATTTCTCTCAAATAGTTTTGATTTCATCTATGTTAAAATCCATTGATGGATTTTACACTTTTATGAAGTTGACTTATTATGATAGAATCTTCCAAAATATTTTGAAGGTTTTTTGATATGATTGACTTTGGATGTGTTATTTAAATACTGTTCATATTAAAAATTCATTTGCATGTTTTAATACAAATGTTTACGTTATTTTTCAACCATTTCAAATGAGGAATTAATTGGACTTAGTAAGTGATGGGTGGAGCCCTATATAGCTCCTTGATGCATCATTTGGTCTCATTATAGATATTAGTGTCTTGGAAGAAGGCATTGACAAAATCTTATATGTAGTCTTGGCACGAGACCTTGCCTCTATGGTTATGATGTTTGTCATTATTCATCCCATCATTATGAAATTGGCTACTAATATTACATGTGAATTTTAGACTAGTAGGATATACATGTGATTACATAAATGGAATTATTTGATTTATCAATTAAAGATTGTTTTTGAATATTTTGGTTTAAAAGGCTTCCGATTTTTCTTATATAATGCCATAAATGTGTATGATTTTTTGAATGATTCAACTATATTTTTATCCTTATTGGGAACCTAATATGACCCCTTTATATGTTTTACTTTTCCCTAGATGTGATGAAGTATATTATAACTAACCTGTAGGGATAGTCTAAGGGTGATTAATGTGATAAAAATAGACATAATGTTGTTGTTTTTCATTTCATAATGTAATTTAAGATTATTCTTGTATCTAGTACTTCCAAAGCTACTAAACTGATCAGTCATTCTGGATTTGATCCCTTGTGATCATGCCAATATTATGTAATAATGAACCGACTCTGGATAACTGGGGTCACGACATTGCAGTTTTGTTAAAACATACATGTTTCAAATGACTTGTGATTTATTTTCCTCTTGCATCAAGGTCTTATGAAAATGTCTTAACTATTTTAAGGGGGAGAACCATGGATTTTACTATACCATTATTTTTAAGAATAAAACATAATGTTTGTGTCATACAAGTCACTCCATGTATCATATTTTTGTATGAATAGATATTACATGGGAAAAATAATATTAGGATCATTGTCCTAATGTATCAAAACAAGATGAATTTTTTTTCTTAGTTTGGATCTTGTCATGTGTCTTCTAATCTAAAAATTATATTTTAAATAAATTTAAAAACCATGACTCATATATGAAAAACCATGTATCCAAATAATGTTTAATTGATTCCTACATGTCAAAAAAGTCTTCCTGGTAATTTTTATGTAGTATTAATACATTATTTTATTATTTTTTGGATTAAAAGTATGTGGATACTGTTTTGAACTAAAAATAAAATTTTAAATAGAAAATATACTTTAATTCCTACATGTTGCACCATGTGTAATATTGATGTGAATCTCTATCCAACACATCAAAAATGTCTTATGGAACATTACTATAATGTATCAACACAATATTAGTGTATTTTATTTTTTTTCACGTGCGTGAAATATGTTCTTTAGTAAAATGACGTTATAAATTAGAAATACACACATTAATTAATTGATAATTTGAAAACACACATTTCTAAACAAAAAGGATCAGATAATGAAAAAACAGCTCTATGTAGGGTATATATTGTGCCTATGTACATATTTTTTTTTATGAATTCATTTAAAATTGATTTTTCACCATGGATTTTGTGGTCTTTATTGAACACAAAATGGATGAATAAAAACTAATTCTTAATGAATAATTTTTTCATGATATCTATTAAAAATAAATTAATATTTTTAGATAAAAAATATTAAGAAATTAACAAAAAAAAGATGGTTAAAAAGAAAATTAATGTAAATAAATATATAGTCTGAAGTCACCTCTTCATGATGTCTATATACATTCCACCTTTATGTATTATGCTCAATAATTTCAAGACTAATATATTACTTCATGTGAATATATGGACTTTTCATGGGTCTAGTCGTAATATAAAAATATAACCAAACAAAGAAATCATAAATAGTATAACTGAAATCTTAATTTTAATGAGAAATACATCATTAGGGATTCTCGTTTATTGATGGAATGTTATATATTTCTTAAATTTTCTAAATAAACTATTCAAATTGTTTGAATTTCGATCTTTTGAAAAAAAAACAAAATATTAAAAAAAATTGAAATTTATTTTCATATATGTTTTTATATTTAAATATTATAATGTTTACACTAATACTAATTCATTTGATTAAATTTATTTCACATTTATGTTCATTGACCATAGTCATACTATGATCATTATGATATTTAAACACATTCATTTCATAATATAATTTTCAATAAAACATAATATAAAAAATATAATATTTTATTTCGAAAATGATTATTTTAAGGTATTATAAATTGATATATATTATCTTAAATAGTCAATTCTTTTGGAATACATCTATAGTATCAAAAAAAACATTTCAGTATCCACATTTATTTCAATGAGAAAATAGTTCTCTATAAAAAATGAAAATGTAATGAAATAAATAAAAATATATTTGAAATGAATATATTTTATTGTTTTGCGTGTGTATAAATTATATTATGAAGTGTGCATCCTTTGTACCTTTTTTTCCAAAATTATATGTTTTTTTCCTACACATTTTAAACAATTTGTGTTCTTCCAATGAAGTTTTTTTGTATAAGTGTTTTGGTGACTAATGACTAAATATAATTGATCATAGGTGATTATCGTAATATAGTTATGATATATATGCATGAAAAAATGATGAATTGGGTCTCAATGTAACTAACATAGTATATCATATATTGGAAAAAAGACTATGAAAATTCACCTCTTGTGTACTTTTACAACTAGGAATATTAGCTGCCCAGGTTTAAGGATTTCATATACAATCTAAGGTCCCATAAAATCTATAATGAACTCACTAAATATATACTATTGAAAACATATGTTGTTTGTATCACCATATTTTAACGTTGTATCTAGATGACCTTGTAATACTAAAAAAAATTAATTTTGAACTAGTCAGTTAAAGGTACTCCCTAAATTTATTTTTTATTTATTTAATAATCCATTAGACTATCAAGAATATACCTTTGTTATCCATATGATTGTCCATCTGTATTAATATTTCATGGTTCATTCCTTTTTAGTAAATTTTAAAGGATTCATATAAATATGAGACTTAAAAGAGATACATGATTCTCGAGATTTATTTTTACAATACCATACATCCGTGTGATAAAATAGACAATGAAATTTATGATAATAGTAATATCTACATCATCAAGGGGGATAGGTATCTCGGTGCAATGATTATGAGCTTTGTGAATCCCCACTTTAAAATCCCGTTTTGGATGTATATTGCTATATATAATATATCTTTGCAAATTATACATTTTACCCCTCGCAACATGGTGATGGGTGGGTGATGATAGTAATAAATATTATTATATTTCACCTTGTAGAATATTATTTTATTAAAGATATCAGTTTCTACAAAATTCAATTTATACCGAAATAGTTATTAAATAATCAATTATCTCATGTAAGGAAGACCTATGAGAGGAGTGGATCAACTCAAGGATATCAGATGATGGATATTAATGTATTAGTTATGGGTGTGCTGTTTAGTCTCATAGAATCCTTCCAATAAAAATCTCTGTCCATGCTGATCTGCAATTATTTTATTCATTGAGAATTAATTTTTGGTTTGTTTCTCATAGATATTCTAATATTTATCCTCTTGGGAAATAATTTATTAAATTGTTTTATTGGATAATTAAAAATAATCAAACTTTAATGTGACAAAATTGTTTTGGAATCATAATGTCCCTTAATAGAAATATTTTATCATGGACACCATATGATTATCATTTTTCTAAATAAGACAATGAAATGTGTATTAACACATTTCATTGTCCAAGGTACATATCAATTGTTTTTATTTTTGAATGTCTTAAATTGACCTAATGGATTCTCCTAACCAATCTAATGATGTCAGGGGAGCACTTGGGGCTCAACCGAATCCTAGAACTCAAAAATATTGTATGAAGATATAGCTGCACAATTATTCTTCATCAATTCGACCAAGGCTCACTGTCGTGTTCTTAATGCAGTGAGGATCCAAATCCCATCTACATTGTAACACCCTGTTATTTAATGAGAAGTATATTTTTATATGTCTTATGTTATATGCAACATCAAAGTAATAATTCATTGCACACAACACTATATTGTCTTCTGTTACACGCAATTGCGACCTTCCTCAATAGCGTGTGTAGTACGCAATACCGAGTTTCACTAAACAATGATATATTGTTATAATATTATTATGAACTAGCCATTAATAATAGTATTAACTTCATTTTTAATGTTATATCATTATTATTCATCTTACATATTTTCAAGAACATGGTATGAAAACAAAATAAATATTTCTAGTAAAATAAGTATTTTTAGAAAAATGTAATTTTTCCACCTTTTGATGGCCAACTACTATAAATATTGTCTTTGAAATGTTTATAAGTTCAATTTGACAAAATAAAATTCTTCCTTATAATCAGGATATAAAAAATTAATTTGGATAAATTTGTCATATTATTCTGATAACATTCATATTTTAATGAATAGTAAAAACACGATATAATTTAATTAAAAACAAATTTTTTCATCGCAATAATTTATATTGTTGGATTATATTTTTAATTATTTATAAAGTGTAATTATAAAATATTTTTACCATTTAATCCAATTTTGGTCATTGGAATTAATTTCACTTTAAAATTGTATATAAACAATTGTCGGTCTTTTGCTATTTTTTGTTTCTTAAAAACACGCTATTTGTTTTGATAACGGGAATTAGTTTTAAAATTAATTAATTCCACTTCAATTTTTTGAATTTGGAAAAAATAGGCATCATTTTTGAATTCGGAATATCAAATATATATTAGGCTGATTTTTTGGTATTTTTCTGAAAAACATCAATTTTTAATGAATAGTGAATCCACTTAGTGGTAGTTAAAAAATGACTATTTCATTTCAATGATATTTTACCACTTCTGTGAATTTAATTTCAATATTCTGACATACATGGTTGTTATCAAAATGTAAAATGTGGTTCAATAAGATGAAAATAATTTTTTTGTGAATAGTAACTTTTGACTTTTATTTACTGCAGTTATAGATAAATAGGGTAATTCAAGTTTAAAAGAATATTATAATAATTCAAAATTTCCCTAACACTTTTCATAACCTTATATTATGAGTAGGGGACGACCATGGGTATCCTTAGGTCGATTTTGGGACCCCATTGAGCCACTTGGAAGTGATAATGGAAATTTGGATTAATTAATTTAATGTAAAGAAAAAATTGAGAATAACAAAAATATTTTAGTAATTAATTTTTATAATGGGATATATAAATTATATTTTTTACTATAAACATTAATTATAAATCTAAAAATATTTCATACATGGTGGTTTTTTTAAAAATTTTAGACATCAAATAAATTAAATTATTTATGACGCAATAATAATGTAGTATTTACTTCATTAATAAATGATTTAAATAAATAAGATTATAATGAGTAAAATATTATCCAAAACATGTCCAATTATGATTGGAAAATTTTATTTCGACCATGAGACATCTTATCTTCGTATTTAATGATTTTGGGACCTTTTGAAACCGAAGATAAGTTTATAATAATAATATATTTTCACACTTATCAAAGGTACCCCTCTCCTCCCATGTAAAAGGGAACCTCCACCCACTCCTCTTTACACAACATTGAGCCATTATTCTCGGCCATCCCCTACCCATTACTCTTCTCCACTCTCCTAGTAAAATTATAGAGGTTCTGGTTTTCTTTAAAGACCAAAATTAGTGCCTAAGAGGAGGTTTCAATGAGGCCTGTCGAAGAAGAGGTAATATCTGTTGCCGATTCATTCAAATTTATTTCGTCTTCTACTCCATCTTCTTTAGTTGTTTCATTACAAAGTAATAACATAATTATCACTCATATACTGATATGTTATTATAAATATGAAACAACCATATTTCACCTTCTATCTATCCTACGGAAAACAAAATCACAGCGTGTGCGTACATACGGAATACCATCTCTATGCCGTGGTGTAATCTGTTTTCCACCACCACCTGACTTGGATGGGTATAATGGTGTAATGAATAACTATATATGATTATTGTAAAGTTTTATTGATTCTGAAATAGTATATATACACTTCAATACAATTCCACGATCATGGGAAAGATATCATCGCTCGTGCGTACGTACGACCTACCATCTCCATGATGTGATTAGACTCATTCTAGATGATCATCACTAAATATTGATTATATAAATTAATTGAATGAATTAATATGAGATATATTACACTAACATTCTGTAAATGAGATATATATACCCTAAATAGAATAATAATAATTTATTCGACAAAACATGCATATGAACATAAAGGAATGAGCACCAGAATAACAAGTAGCAATGACATATTACTAAAAAAAGATAAGAATATGACCATATATGATATAATAACCATGAATATGATTCGGTAATAATTTAATGACATTATTTAAATCAATATACAGAATGTTCATATACGTACGAAGCAAATCGGACCTAATGTAAGGGGAAATCTCACAATCTCATTTTTATCTGAGATTGTTTATACATTAGAATTTAATGGGTAATATTTATCATCAACATCCATATTTCCTCAATATTTGATATTATTTCTATCCTCCTACAAATTTTTTATATACAATTTTACCCTTGGTTGAGTAAAAAATATGAATGTAATCTTTTTTCATTTTTAGTATGAGGTACTTTTTGACTTATCCGGCCAAAGTACGAGAATAATCATTTTTTATCTTATACGAAATGAATGGATTTTTTTGATTTCATAGAACATTATTTCCATGAAGCTTCCTTTACAAGTTTTCAGGTTTATTTTTAATCAACTTCTTTTATTATAAAATTAAATGACATCTTAATAAAGCAAAAATGTTTTAGAAGTAGAAAGGCTAATTTTCTAAAGAATGGAGTTCAAATTTTTTATCAAAATTATTTTCCATATAATATAGGGTTATGTTTCTATCCCTATTTTTACATTGATTTGAATATGTAATGATGTAAATAATTTTTTTATGTCCATTTATCTTATATGGATTATGTTATGATGGCATGATGTTTAAGAATCCCATTTTTATTACATGGGTTATGCTATGATTTATGATTTTGTGGAACAGATATGAATGGTTTCATTATGAGATGGGTGGTACCTATATCTCCCTCCAATGGATTGGGTAATGATTTATATCTCATTAGATAGTCATGGGTGGAACTACAAGTTAATCCAGTTTCATGATACAAGACTGGAATGAGGAGTGAACTCGATTCACTGATGGAATTTGTCCTCTATGGTGGCCTTGGAAATTAGACTTGACTAATGTTAAATGATTTTATATGATTATGTGTGTATACCACAAAGTTTCATTTTTATTTTATGATTATTGGGATTGCATTTCACTATTATGATTTATCCCATGTTATTATATTATGTTCTCTTTTACAGGTAATGATTTTTAAAATGTTATGTTCTTATGAATATGATATGATTGATATTTCTTTTGTGTACACTTAATGAGTATTTGAGCTCACCCTTTGGAATTCATTCTTTTCCCTAGGTCAGGAAGAAGCGTATTAAGTAGGATATGCTAAAAGGGACTCTAGATATGATGAAATAAACGAGAGAAAATGTAGATGATTTATGAACCAGTTATTTTTGTTTCCCAGTTTCTACAGACATTATACCTATATTTTCCTATCATGGTTTTGTTATATGTTGTATTAAGTATGCTTCAATTCTGAAGAAATAACCATATATGTAAAGTATGGATCGTTATAGTTGGTATTAGAGGAAAGATATAATCAACATTTGGAAACTAGGATGTGAAAGCCCTAGTATGATCTCTAAGGATATGTCCAAACATAGAACACAATATTAGTGTTTTAGAAATGGCCATGAACAACCAATGATTAGACCTAAAGTGTGAAATTTTATTCTTGATTATGTTGTTTTCCGGTTATGGTTAGTGTTTTTCACACTATGATTCTTGGTTTTAGTCAATGGCTGGAACTCGAATGAACCGTGTTAATGATGAATGCAATGAGAAGTGCGATGATTCTCCCCCTAAGAGACCAAACATTATGGGAGCTGGAATGCAAAATCTTGTAGCCATGCTCACACAACTTTCTCATGTTATGAATCATGGTAGACTTCCCAGCGAGCAATGGAAGGAGAAACATTCTATTGAATCCTTTATGAGTCATTGTGCACCTTCATTCAGTGGGACTTCTAATCCATTAATGGCTAAACAATGGATCAGTACCACTGAAAAGATATTTTCAGTTCTACAATGTTCTGAACAAGATAAAATCATCTTAGAAGTATATCGTTTGGAATGTGACGCTAATCAATGGTGGAATCTTATTAAGAATATGAGGAAAATTGATGAAATTGAGTCCATGGAACGGGAAGAATTTATGAACTTATTTTTCAATAAGTACTTCCCTCGTATTCTTTGATCAAATATGGAGAATGAGTTTCATGAACTGAAGAAAAAGGATGATGAATCAGTTGGTACCTACGATACATATTTTACAACACATGCATGTTACGCTTCTTGAATCATTATCCAACCTGAGAGTAAGATCGATCGATTATTTAGTGGCTTAAAACCAAGTCTTCGAAGGGCGTTAGCAATAAGGGACTTCAATAGGTACGAGTAAATTGTTTCCTATGCTCTCAAGGTTAAGATGGAGATTGGAGTAAGCCATCAGTCATATGGGTTTGATAAGAAGAGGAAAATGGAATTCAAAGGGAAATGTAAAGACCACAATGAAAATAATATGATTTTTTCCTTATGCTCAAAGTGTGTAAAAACATAGAGGGAATTGTCATAAAAGGACAAGTAAATGTTTTAAGTGTGGAAAAGAAGGTCATCAGGTAGTTGAATGTCGAAATAATGGATGTAAGATGTCTAATGATGCGGACAATGATATGGATACCTAGAATGAACCTCCTACACAGCAATGATTCATATGAATGGAAATGGGGCATTATGAAAATCAATTCCCTAATCCAAGGGTTGTTGATGATGATAAACTTCAACAAACTCTTAAGGCCAAAGAAAAAGGACAGTCACATGCAATTTATATCGATGATGTGGAGTACGATAATGAAGTGGTAAAAGGTAAACTTACCATCCACTTTAAAGTAGAAAATGATTTATTTGATTCTCGATCCACCCAGTCTTATATTTCAGAAGAATTTTCTAAGCGTATCTTTGTACTACCTCAACAATTAGATGTTGAGTTAGTTGTGAAAACTCATAATGGAACAACGGTTGTATCAAAAGTTTATAATTCTTCTCCAATAGAATTTTGTGGGAAAGTTATTCCTGAAAATCTTGTGATCCTTCCTATATTAGAATATGATGTGATTATTAGCATGGATTGGCTTTCTTTATATGGAGCTTATATCAATTTACAAAGAAGGGAAATCACATTTAATATTCCTGATCAATCTAATATCATCTATCAATGCAAGGATGTATATTACCATCCAGTGGAAATTTCTTCCATATTATGGGTCTTGATTCCAATAAATGAAGGATATTTATCTCAAATGGTTGGAGAGAAACACACGATTAAGAATATTCCCATTGTACGTGAGTTTGATGAAATATTTCTAGAGGAATCGCTAGGTCTTCTGCCAAATCGTGAAGTTGAGTTTTCAATAGAACTCATACCGGGTGCTATTCCCATTTCAATGATACCTTATATAATGGACACAATTGAGTTGTAGTAATTGAAGAAGCAACTCCAAGAGAGTCTTGATAAGGGATTCATACGCCCTAGTGCATCACCTTAGGGAGAACCTATTCTGTTTGTTATGAAGAAAGATAGATAAATGAGACTTTCCATTGATTATCGTGAACTTAACAGGATCACTATCAAGATCAAATATCGATTCCCACGCATTGATGACTTATTTGACCAACTACGCGGAGCTCGATACTTTTCCAAGATTGATCTCCATTTAGGGTATCATAAATTAAGGGTCAAAAAGGAGGATATACCAAAGATAGATTTATGTACAAGGAAAGAACACTGTGAATTTATAGTGGTGACATTTTGTCTTACTAATTCCCCTGCTATCTTAAAGGAACTAATGAATAGAGTCTTTAAAAACTATCTTAACCAGTTTTTGGTAGTCTATATAGACGATATTTTTGTCTATTCAAAGAGAAAGGAAGAACATGAAGATCGCTTGAGAGTTGTATTAAAGGCCCTAAGAAAGAAGATGATTTATGCCAAATTTACCAAGTGTGAATTTTGGCGTAAAAAATATTCATTTTTGGGTCACATAATCCCAAAAGAGGGGATATCTGTGGATCCAGCAAAAAAACAGGCTATCGAAAGATGGTCGAGACCAATAACAGTAACAGAGATTCGATGTTTTCATGGTCTTTCTGGATATTATTGATGTTTTCGGAAATATTTTTCAAGGTTATATATTCCAATCACAAGGTTGACTTGAAAAAAAGTTATGTTTGTTTGGACGGAGGAGTGTGAAAAGAATTTCAATGGGTTAAAATGAAGTTTATCCAGTGCACTTGTGCTCACACTACCGTGTAGTGGAGAAATGATTGTGATCTACATTGATGCATCCAAGAAGGAAATGGAGTGTGTTCTCATGAAAAATTAGTTGCTGATAGATTATTCCTCATGACAGTTGAAAATCAATGAGAAAAATTACCCAAATCATGATTTGGAGTTTTCCGCGGTAATCATTGCATTAAAAATATGGAGGCATTATCTTTATGGTGAAAGGTGTGATATTTATACTCATCATAAAAGTTTAAAGAATATTTTCACACAAAAGGATCTGAATATGTGCCAATGAAGATAGTTGGAGTTGATTAAGGACTATGACTTCTCAATTCACTCTCACCATGGGATAGAAAACAAGGTGGTAGATGCAATATGCCGACAAGACCATGCTTTCTTATCCATGATTAGGATCACATAAGATCCAATATTTAAGGATTTACAAAGGATGGATCGTGGAATTATAATGAAAGGGGAAATATCTTATCTTTATCAAATAAATGTTCCACCATCTATACATGTGAAGATTAAAGAGGCACAAAAATAAGATGTAGAGTTAAAAAAGAATGTGAGAGATGTTCATTAATTAAACCTTTGTTGTGATGAGATAATAAGGTTCAAAAATAGGGTTCTTGTTCCTCCAATACCAGAATTAATGAAGTAGTTACTAGATGAGTCTCATAGTTCTTCATTCTCTATTCATCCTGGAAGCACGAAGATGTAAAGGGACCTGAACGAGTACTTCTGGTGGGATGGCATGAAAGGAGATGTTGCTGAATATGTCTCTCGATGATTGGTTTGTCAGCAAGTTAATACTGAGAGACAGATGTCTAAAGGGATGTTACAAACATTACTCATACCCGAGTGGAGATAGGAAAACATCACTATGGACTTTGTCACTGGACTTCCTAAAAAATCCAATGGAAATAATGCTATCTAGGTTATAGTTTATCATCTTACGAAGTTGACACACTTCATTGCTAATAGAGAAGATTTCTCTCTCGATCATCTTTCCAGGATATATGTGAAGGAAGTTGTATGATTGCATGGAGTACAACTTTCCATTATATTTTATCAGGATCCGAGGTTTACCTCGATGTTTTGGAGATGTATTCATAATAATTTAAATATAGATTTGAGTTTCATCACTGCTTATCATCCTCAGACAGATGGTCAGTTTGAGAGAACAATTAAAACTATAGGAGATATGTTAACAGCTTGCTCTATGGATTTCAAATGTGGGTGGGATCAACACCTACCTTTGGAGGAATTTTCTTATAATAATAGCTTTCAATCTAGTATGCATATGGATCCTTATGAAGCTCGCTATGGAATGAATTGCAGGACTCCAACATGTTGGGATGAAGTTGGGGAAAGAAAGCTATTAGGACCTGATCATGTTGATGAGATGGTAGAAAAGGTCAGATCTATTCAACAACACATAAGATCAGCTCATAGTTGACAAAAAAGATATGCCGACAACTGAAGAAAATACCATGATTTTGAAGTGGGTGATAAAGTGTTCTTACGAATATCTCCTTGGAATAGAGTAATGGGATTTGGAATGAAGGGAATGCTGATCCCTAGGTATATCAGACCTTTCGAAATACTATATCATGTTGGGAAGGTAGCTTACAGATTGGCGCCTCCACTGAATCTCTTTCAAGTTCACGATGGGTTCCATGTATCTCTCCTGAGAAAGTACATACCCAATCCTTCATATGTACTACGCTCAGAAGATGTACCGCTAGAGCAAGACCATCCTTATTAAGAACAGTCGATAGAGATTCTAGATTGTAGCGAAACAGTTCTATGGAAGAAGACCACTCACTTGGTGAATGTTTTATGGAGGAACCACCAATTAGAAGAAGATACAAGGGAGATTGATGATATGTTGAGGGGGAGGTATCCTCATCTGTTTGTTACTATGTGACGAATTTCAAGGGAGAAATTCATTTTAAGGGGGGTATAATGTCACACCCTAATATTTTATGAGAATTATATTTTTTATGTCTTATGTTATACGAAACATCAAATAAATCTTTCACTTCACACAACACTAGCTTGTCTTTCTTTACACACAATCGCGACCTTCCTCGATAGCGTGTGTAGTACGCAATACCCGGTTTCTCTAAACAACAATATATTGTTATAATATTATGAAGTACTAGTCGTTAAAAATTGTATTAACTAAATTTTTAATTTAATAACATTATTATTCATCTTATATATTTTCTAGAACATGGTATAAGAACAAAATAAATTTTTCGTGTAAAATAATTATTTTTAAAAAAATGCATTTTTATCGCCTTTTAATGGCGCACCAACATTAAATCAAGTTTTTGACATGATAATAAGTTCAATTTGAAAAAATAAAATTATTACTTTGAATCAGGATATAAAAATTTAATTTGGATAAATTTTTCATATTATACTGATAACTTTCATATTTTAATGAATAGTAAAAACACGCTATATTTTAATTAAAAACAACTTTTACATCGTAATAATTTATATGATTAGATTATATTTTTAGTTGGTTTTAAAGTGTAATTATAATAAATTTATATAATTTAATCCAATGTTGGTCATTTGAATTAATTTCACATTGTAATTGGACATAAATAAGTGTTGATCTTTTGATAGTTATTGTTTCTTAACTACACACTATTTTTTTGATAACGGGATTTAATTTTAAAATTAATTAATGCCACTTCTCGGTTTAGAATTTGAAAAAATATACATCATTTTTTAATTCCTAATTTCAAATATTGCTTTGGCATAATTTTTAGTATTTTTCTGAAAACATCAAATTTTGATGAATAGTGAAACCACTTAGTGGTAGTTAAAAAATTGACTTTTTCATTTATATGAAATTTTACCACTTCTATGAATTGAATTTAAAAAATCCAAGATACATGGTTGTTATCATGATGTAAAATGTGGTTCAATACGATAATAATAATTTTGGGTGAATAGTATCTTTTGACTTTTATTTACTACGGTTAAAGATTATTAGGGTAATTTAAGGTTAAAAGAATACTATAACAATTCAAAATTACCTTAAAAATTTTTCTAACCTTATTGGATGAGTAGTGGACGACCATGGGAATCCTTGGGTAGATTTTGGGACCCCATTGAGCCCCTTGGTAGTGATAATGGCAATTTGGATTAATTAATTTAATTTAATGACAAAATTGATATTAACAAAAATCATTTAGTAATTAATTTTTATAAGGGGTTATATAAATTATCGTTTCCACTATAATTATTCATTGGAAATATTAAAATATTTCCTTCATGGAGGTATTTTTTAATTTTTAGACATCAAATTATTTAAATTATTTATGACACAATAATAATGATGTATTTACCTCATTAATAAATGATTTAAATATATAAGATTATAATGACTAAAATATTATCCAAACCATGTCCAATTATTATTGGATGATTTTATTTCTACCACGAGTTGTCTTATATTTATCTTTAATGAGTTTTGGACCTTTTGGAACTGAAGATAAGTTTATAATAAAATAATATTTTCACACTTTCCAAAGATGCCCCTCTCATCCCATATAAAATTTCACCTCCTCCCTCTCCTATTTACACATCTTTGAGCCTTCATGCTCTGCCAACCCCTACCCATTACTCTTTTCAACTCCCCTAGTAATATTCTAGATGTCCTAGTCTTCTTCAAAGTCCAACATTAGTGCCCTAAGAGGACGTTTCAAAGAGGCATGTCAAAGAAGTGGTAATATCAATTACCGATTCTTTCAAATTCATTTCTTCTTCTACTCCCTCTTATTTACTTGTTTCAATATGAATTAATAACATCAGTATCAATAATATACGTATATGTTATTATAAATATGAAACAACCCTATATCACCTTCTATACATCCTATGGAAAACTAAATCACCGCGCATGCGTATGTACGGAATGTCGTCTCCACGCTGTGGTGTATTCTATTTTCCACCACCACCTTACTTGGATGGGTATAATGGTGTAAAGAATAACTATATATGATTATTGTAAAGTGTCATTTATTCTGAAATAGTATACATACACTTCAATACAATTCCACGATCATGGGAATGATATCATCACTCGTGCATACGCACGACCTACCATCTCCACGATGTAATGTGACTCGTTCTAAATGATGTTCATTGATTAATGATTATATAAATTATTTTAATGAATATATATGATATATATTACACTAATACTATTTTTTAGATGAGGTATCTATAACCTAAAATGATGAATAATAATTTATTCGATAAAACATGCATAAGAACATAAACCAATGAACACTCGAATAACAAGTAGAAATGAAATATTACTAATAAGAAGATAATAATATGACCATATATGATATTATAAAAATTAATATGATTCATTAATAAGTAAATGACATTATTTAAATCATTATACAGGAGGTTCAGATACATATGATGCAAATCAGACCAAATGTAAGGGAAAATTTCGCAATCTCATTTTTATCCGAGATTAATTATACTTCATAATTTATTGCTGAATATTTATCATCCACATAAATGTTTCCTAAATAAGTAATAATATTTCGATTATCCTACAATTATTTAAATCCAATTTTACCCTTTGGTGAGTAAAATATATTAATGGAATCATTTTTCATTTTTAGTTGGAGATACTCTAGGACATTTCCGGCCAAAGTATGAGAAGAATCATTTTTTAACTTATACGACATGAATCGATTTTTATGATTTCATATAACATTATTTCCATGTATCTTACTTTACAAGTTTTCATATTTATTTTTAATCAACTTCTTTAAGTGTAAAATTTTATGACATGTTAAGAAAGGTAAAATGTTTTTGAAGTAGAAAGGATATTTTCCTTAAGAATGGAGTTCATGTGTTTTATCAAAATTATTTTCCATCTAATATAGGGTTATGTTTCTATCCCTATTTTTAAATTTATTTGATTATGAAATGATGGACTTAATTTTATGACGTCCTTTTATCTTATATAGATTATGTTATTATGGTATGATGTTTAAGAATCCCATTTTTATTAAATGGGAATGCTATGATTTATGATTTTGTGGCACACCTAAGAATGGTTTCATTATGAGATGGGTGGGACCTATATCTCTCTCAAATGCATTGGGTAAGATTTATATCTCATGAGATAGACATGGCTGGAATGGAAAGTTAATACGGTTCAGTGATACATGACTGGAACGAGGAGTGAACTCGGTTCAGTAATGGACATTGTCTGCTATGATGGTCTTGGAAATAAGCCTTGAGTAATATGAAATGATTTTATATCATTATGTGTGTATTCCAAAAAGTATCATGTTTTAAGTTATAATTATTGGGATTACATTTCACTACTCTGATTTATCCCATGAAATGATATTATGATCTCTTTTAGAGGTTATGATTTTATAAATGTTATGTTATTATGAATATGATATGATTGATATTTCTTTTTTTACCCTTACTGAGCATTTGAGTTCACACTTTTGTATGTTTTATTTTCCCTAGGTCAGAAAGAACGGTATTGAGTAGGATATTCTAAAAGGGACTCTAGATATGATGAAAAAATGGGAGACAATGTAGATGATTTATGAACCAGTTGTTTATGTTTCCCAGTTTCAAAAGACACTATACCTATACGGACCTATCATGGTTTTGTTATATGTTGTAATTAGTATGCATCAATTCAAAAGTAATAAACATATATGTAAAGTATGGGTCGTTATATACACAGTGTTCATATGGTTGGGGAAATTGTGTAAAGTGGTTATGTAGTGTTCCCAATGGGATATAGGGTTATTCATGGTGTGCATACGGTTTAGGGAATTGTGCGTAGAGACTTTGTGGACATGCATGAAATGTGGTAAAACCTTGCACATTTGTTTCCAATGGTTTTTCAAAGCCCTAAAATTCTTTTTTCCATAAAATTAATAAAATTTCATAATCCCCACTTAAGTTCTAATTTCCTTTGTCAATTTTTTTGTGTGCAGAGAAACCCAATGTTCCTCCCATTGAGCTCTCAAACAAACTTCTCCTTCAGACTCTTACGAATCCTGTATCTAGTGACCATTTCTCAATATATCAGAAGCATCAGATATTACAATCTACAGCTGACCATGTGTTCTCATCATTCCTCATTCAATCTTGGCATATATTTCACAATTTATATGTAGGCTCTTTCGCACTATTTTCAGTCCATTGGACAAAAACATAGATATATATATTATCCTACTCCGAATTGGATACTAATACTCAACGAGTCATCATCTACGACCCTATGATAGAAGGAAACATATTTTTTCATTTGATATTTGAATATTTTCCATTTAATATCATTGTATCATTGGTCGTCCATTGTTGAGCTCCTTTCTAAAGTTTGTTTCATCATCTCTAATTAACACTAATATGATGAATTAGGTTAAGAGACTTTTTCTTAAGGGATTGGAGATAAACCAGGTACAATATGGGCTCCCAAGGGGTGTTCCACCTAAATTTTCCATTTTAGTAAAATTTCCCCCAAACAGAGAATTGTGATTTAAGGATCGTAGAATGGTTTTTAATCAAATTGACCCTAATACAATGTTTTTATTGCTCTGTTAATGGTTTTCAATTATGTTATGGCCCCTTTGAGTTGGAATGGTGAAACTGACAACATTGGTAGTTGACCATGATCTTTTAGCCTTAACACATTTATGTGGAATTAATTGAATCATTAGTAATATGGGACGATTAGTTGAATGAGTTGGCTAGGATAAAATTACTTCAACCATAAAAATGAAATACATTAATTGATTGTTTCAATAGGTGTCATGGCCAGGCCTAGGTTGTGGGTTTCATTTTAATTCATTGTAAATATTGGTTGGTTTCAAAATATATACAATAGATATTATATTCAACACATTATATGAAATTCTAATGCATATTTGGTCTCTTATCTTTATCTTGGGGTTATAATATGGAAGTTAGATTTATTTCCATTAGATATTCAATTAATTGTGGGTGATAGGCATCTAATCCCCATGTCATTCTTCTAAATGTGAATGGTTGGAATTGTAGCCCCAACCCATTTTATTAAATGTGGGTGGTAGGAATTATAAACCTCTTCTATTCTATAAAATGTCTATGCTTGACATTATAGACCTGATCCACTTCTTTATATATGGGAGGTAAAAATTATAAACCTGATCCGTTATGTTAAATGGTAGTGGAACACACTATAGCCCCGATCCATTCTGTTAAAAGTGAGTGGTAGGAATTATAGACATGTTCCAATTAATTAAATATGTATACATATCAGGTGACATACTGAATTATTCTAGCATTGAGATTTTGCAAGTAGACCTACCAAGTGTCCCTTAGAAACATGTGATGGAGGGTACTTGTTTGTACTATATATATTTACATTCGTACTATTTTCTACACAATTATTATCAATTACTTCCACTAGATTACACGTAGACACTATTGTTGGTGGACTATTGAGATTTAACTCACACCCTATCCGGGCCACCTTTAGTACTAGAACATTTTGTTTTTCTAGAATCTATTGATATAGGTAAGAACCAATTTTCTGCTTATTGACACTTTTTCGTTAGTGGATCTCAAGAGCATAGGACCAGTTTTATGCTAATTTTAATAATGATAAAAAATTGAAATTTGATTAATTTTATATTAATATAAAATGTATATATTCTTTTAACATTTTTTACCTTTTTTATTTTCATCCTATGCATGCATATCTTTATAATACACTACTTATGAGGAATTTTTTGATATAATCAGTATTCTAGTATTTACATTATTTCTAAGATTTTTTATGCTTTTTCTATTGTTAATTGTAATTACATCTGTTGTGTTACTTATAAATTTTGGTAACATCTCCCAACTGATATAATATTAAACTCCCACTACTAGTCAGAGGCCCTTGTCTTGTAGGGAGATGTTACAGGGGTCATGTGGCCAACCGGGCTCAGGGCATCAGATAAGAATAAAATGGTTTTGGGACATCAAAAAGTTGTATAAAAGGATGGTTTCATTCCTAGATTACTATTTGGTGACAATATATAAGAGATTATAAAAGCTTGGTACTTGGTCACAAGCCAGTCTTGGTCATCACGTACCCATGTACATGGTAAGGACCATGTTTGTTGAATTATTATAGTTATTGATTCAACAAATATTGTTGGTATCATTTCAACTTAGGGTTCTCAAAATGTTTGTGATGTTATTGACATTGTTGATATTGGAAATTGTTATTTGACTATTTGACCAAAGGAAATTACGCTTTTATGTTGAACATGAATCATGATAAATACAATATTATTAGTCAATTAATTTTCCATGACATGTTTAAATTTTCCATGATCATTACATGTTGCATTTTGTTGTTCCTTGAATTACATATATCACATTGTGCTAAATTTGTTTTTCAAGATTTAGATCATTCTATGGTATGTGTTAGTGGGATCCACTCTTTGATTCATAAGGCGTATGAGAACTTATGGATTAGAAAATTGAATTCCAACTAGCTCAACCATTTTAGAAGTGATATAATCACATGTATAAGAACAATATAAAATGAATATTATATTTATGTAGATCAATCTTCTAACTCATATGGTTTTTGATATATAATGGTCCATAAAATTACATATCATTGGATGAAAAATGTGTAAAATTATGTTTATATTGTGTATTAATATTTTGCACTTGAAAAACATAAGAACCAAACCTGAACCCAACATTAATATTGTGTAGGTTATTTCCCTCTGTCATATGGAATGTTACGGTCTATTCTAACATACAGTCTTGACATTATGTGCAGGTAGAGTGTAATGTTCATGATTATAGGAAGGTTTTCATACCTATTCTAGTTTCTTATATGCTATCTTCTGAAGTGTTAAATATATTCTAAGAAATTAATTTGAAATTTTAGAATTATGGTCCCTCGACTACCTCCCATAATGTGCCATAAAGGAAGTGATGATCATGTTCTTGAGCTGGAAAGATTTTTTCCACAAGTTGTTCTTACAGATGATCCACCAATGTTTCCTTCACCAATACCTGAATCGGGAACCGGTTCCCATTTTAATGAAAGTTACTTTGGTATAATGTAGAATATTCAAGGAGTAGTGTGACCTTTCCTAAGAAATATAGAGTATACACGTATGTTTCAGTAGCAACATCCTCATACTAATTTTTAGGGGATGGAGTACCATTTTTTAATGTCATGGATTGATGAAATACTTTCTAATCATGTGAACCTAGAGATTATTCTAGTGAAGTGGATCAATATAGATATTTACATGTTGTGTGACTTAGCCAAGAAGTGGTGGGATGTCATCACCGAGGTAGGCCAACATAGAGGGAGGGTTTATTATTACTTACTGACATTTTCTTACAAAAAATTCCATACCCAGACTCCGAGGGACGACTGATCAAGGGTGATTATGAATCTACAACATTGGACCATGCCATTCATGCAGTACTCATCATGAGCCAGTGAGTATAGCATTTCGCTCCTTCCCTAGTAGCTGATGACCTTTTGGATGCAATGCGATGTGAGGATGGGTTGTGTTACACCATCCAGTCACAAGTCATTTTTATCAGGCTCAAAACTATTTTAGATATCATATAACATTCTCTAATTACATTGAATATCTTTAGAGATGACGAGGGTGAAAGCTATGATAGTTTGACTCAAAAATATTCCAGGGGATCTTCTTTTGGGGAAAAGAAACATTTTAGGGAATCTCATAGGAATTGTTGTGGTCTGGATCCCATGACTTGTGGTTCTCTTATCTATCATTAGTGTGGAGAACTAGGGCAGTAAAATTAGTAGTGAACACATGATCAAGTTGAATGTAGTGGTTTTTCCTTCATGTTTCACATCCTCTATTTCTGCATATTTCTCAATATAGTTCCTAATGAGAAATGATCTTCTCCTACCACCCAGTCAGGGGAAAGTTCATACAGATCATGGTATTCAGGATGTTGGAATACCACCGATCAATCAAGACAAGGTGGTCTTCAAGGCAGAGAAATTCAGACATATGATTCATAGTGCTCGCAGAGTGAGCCTTCTTAGGGTAGCTAGGTAGGGACAAAGGGCTAGGGTTATGGAATGTTACATGCAGTCCATCCTAAGCTGCAAGAGTAATGTTCTATAACCTATTCTATATGAGGTACTATTATAGAAACCTTTACATTAATATCTTTATTGATCGATACAAATCACTTCTCACTCATTCATATCTGAGGAAAGCATAGAGAGTATGGGCCTCAATGATGAGTTTTAACCTTGTGTATTGATGATTTCCACACCCCAAGGTAACTGATCAAAGGGAGTTCTTCATTTTAATAACTATCCCTAAGACATAGGTGGTTACCTATTTGAATGTAAACTTTAAATTCATGATATGAATGGTTTTTATGAAATCCATGTGATTGATAGGTTAGTTCCCTATAGATAGCATATCAACTTCTATCATTGGTGGGTGATGTTTAAATCACAAAAGGGCATTACACTCATGCATAAATGATAATGGGATATTTTTGGGATAGTAGAAGGACCCGATAAGAAATGAATGTGTACTCTTCCAAAACATTTTTTCTGTATTCACCTTTATGACTAGGTGTTGAAAGCCATAGTTATTCGTCCAATAGTGGATTTCATTAGATATGTTTTTGCTGATAAATTCTATGGTCAACATCTCGTATGAGTGGTGGAGTTCACTATTTAACATGTTCTAGGAGAGGCGCCCTTGACCATTATTCTATATAGGATTTCACCTATAAATCATTTAATTCTGAAGACTCAATTGGAGGATCTGGAGGAAAATTATTTACACACCACAACACTTCTCCTGGGTTTTCACATGATCTATTTTCCATAAAGGTGGAAGGTACCCTTAGGATTTGTGTGGATTACCATCAGTTGAATTAGTCAACAATCAGGAACTAGTATCTAGTACCTAAATTATATGACCTCATTAATAATCTTCAAGGTGTTATTGTGTTTTCAATTAATGATTTGAGGATATGCTATCATCGAGTGTGTGTCAGGATCTCAAAGATCCCTTGTTCAACATTCAGGAGTAGTTGTGGCGTATATGTGTTCCTGGTAATTCTGTTCAGGATTAAAAACACACATAATATTATTATGTATATTATGAGTTAGGTTTTGTAACCATATTTGCATTCATTTGTGGTTGTATTCATAGAAGATATCTTGGAGTATTATAGATTGAGACACAACAATGAAACCCACATTGAGATCACATTAAATATGCTAAGAGATAATCCTCTCTATGTTATGCTCAATAATTCCCTTTTTTTTGAATGATAAAGATCACCTCCTGAGTCTTATAATATTGGATTCAAGAGTTTCTTATTACCCAGAGAATGTAGTGGTTGTGGTTTCTTTGTAGTAGCCCTAAAACAACATTGATATAAATAGTTTATTGGAGATTTATGAATACTATAGATGCTTCATTTAGGATATCACATGCCTTACAGTGTCGCATACACATTTGAAGAAAAGGTGTGTGAAATTCAAATAGTCACAATCTATTAAAGTAGCCTTTTAGGAGTTGAAGGGAAGAGTTACTACCACATTGTTATTGATTCTTCTAGTGCCAGGCATGACCTATATATTAAATTGTGATGCAATTAGAACTAGGCATGAGGCTGTTATGATGGAAGGCAGGAAAGTCATTCCATATGATTATTTTCATTTTTTGACTCACGATCCAAATTTCCTGATGCATGAACTCAAGATCACTACAGTTTTCCATGCCTTACGTTGATGGAGACACTATTTGTTGATAGAGTTTTGTGTGTGTTCACAAACCACAAAAGACTCCACTATTTCATCACATATCGGTATATGAATATCAGGTGGTGTATGTGGGTCAGGTACCTCAAATATAATGATTTCATACTTTCCTACACTCCACATAATGGGAATTTAGTAGCTGATGCTCTCTGCCGAAAGACTCAGACACATGCATTTCAAGATTCCATTGAAGAATGGAAGCTTATGGGATTATTATTAGATATGATCAATGATGATCAAGAGGACCATGGTAGAATATTCTCTCATTTTTAGTGTTTACATCAAATCTTCTTGAATGCATAGGGTTGGGAAATGTATCTGGTCCTGAAGGCCATTTCCTAGGGAAGACTGTCTTAGATGATGAAACACCTTATGGATGGATAGTCTATAGGGAGGATACTATTCTATTCAATGGGCTTGTATGTGTCCCATACGACTTTAGAGAGGATATTATTAGGAATTTATACACCTCATCATAGGTATTTATCCATAGTATCACCAAAATATATCGAGATATATAGTGTCACCATTGGTGGCCCAAAATGATACATGATATATCTAGTTTCATTACACAACTCTCCACCTGTTACAAGATGATAGTAGAACACCATCATCATTTAGGGATTCTATAACCATTTTCTATTCCTGAATGGAAATGGGATGTCATTTTGATAGACTTAATGACTATTTTAACCAGGTCACATTGTGGAAATGATGTAGTGTTTTTTATCTTTGATTGCCTAATGAAGGTTATAGACTTCTTACATTTGAAATAGAAATTTTCAATTTATGGGCTTGAATGACTATATGTTAAGGAGGTGATACATCTATATATAGCGCCTCGTTCTTTTTATTGATCGAGAAATTCATTTTACGTAACAGTTCTGGTAGGTCTTGTATATGGTATTCATTACACAGGTACAATTGAGCATGACCAATCACACTCAGAACACCGTTTTTCAAGAGTGTACATTAATAGTGCATGATGATATTCTCCATGTGTGACTTCTTTACATTGTGTGTTTCAAGGAGAAACACAATACCCTCATCGATAATTATTTTAACAACATATTTAGGTTACCATTAAGATGGCCCCGTATGAAGCATTGAATTGTACACCTTTTTTCTCACCTATATGGTGGTTGGAGGTAGGGGAAGCAACTATCTTTGGGCCTTATCTCATGTAGGAGACCTCAGATAGGTTAAAACTGATTTAGAAACATTTATCGATAGATCAACCCCGATTGTAGTCTTATGATAATATACCAGTGACCTCTTGAGTTCGATGTTAGAGACAAATATTTTCAGAATGTCTATCCTAGGATGGGTCATTGATGTATTCAGAAGTAGTTTCAACTATCATTAAGATTCATTCGACCCTTGAAGGATCTAATGAATATCAAACCATTATATTTCATGTTGGAACTTCCTCAGTGGTATTCATCAATTTATGATGCATTTCATGTATCTAAACTTCACCAGTAATATCTAAACATATCTCATGTCTTTTATCTATATGAGGTTGAGCTGGATATAGATTCTACCTTTAATGTGTATCCAGTTAGTAAGGACTCTTAAGTGCATCCAGGAGACCCAGGATCAAATATAGATGGAGGCACAATGTCACGCACTGTAGCTGGTAATGTAGAAGCACTGTAGCGGGAACTATGTAGTACTGTAGTAGGTACTACAATGAGAACTGTATGTGGCACTATAGTAGCCAGGAATTTTACCCCTATTTGGGCTTTAGGGAAACCTATTTGGTCCCCAAGTCCTTTATGTCCTCCGGGCCACCGAAGCCTTCGGGCCACCTCAAGACCTTTTGGCCACCATAAGTGCAGATGCAAACAATACAACCTATAAGGAACATTCTTTATAAGGAGGATGAGAAAGGATCCATCACCACATTAGAAGCTACATGAATTGAAATAATGAGCGGTTATGGAACCTTCCATCTAGACAAGAATTTGACTACATGGAACAGCCTAGCAGAACAGCCATGCAATGTTAGATTGCTGATTTCATGATGATGATGATTGGAAGGAGCAATGCCATGTAGTTAGTCTAGGCGGTATGTAGTGTTTGGATCCTATGAGAAACTAATTCCTATAAGGATTATGTTCCATGTAATTCTTATGCCTATGGGCCTTGTATGGATTACACCTCACCCCTTGAAAGGTGGATTATCAAAAATCAATAAAAAATAAAGGCCTTTGGGCCATTGGATGGATGGAGCATGAAGATATTCCTAGGTAGGTATGTTCCTTGATTATGGGTGCTATGGTAGAATGCCTAGGAACATAATGTGGCAAGGGGGGTGATGATATATGATCTGAATGATTGGAGCACTTTTCGGATAGTAAAGTCTAACCCTTAGAAGGTTAACTCGGGTACGAGTTTCTATAAAGAATTTGTGTTGTAACAAATCAATTATTTGACCAATGTATAGTTCATTATTATTTATTTTATATTGTATTAAATGGGCCTAATGAAGTCACATAATAATGTGATGGAGGTCATGGGAGATTATGTGGCTCTACTAGAGCTCAGAACTCTGAAATGTTGAAAATGAACTAGGATTCATGTATTGAATGTAACTGTGCAAACCAGGCACACGACCATGTGATTTTTATAGTGGTGGCATAGATCCCATCTGAATGGTCTACATGAGGTTATTGAAACCATGTGAAATGGTTATATGGTGTTCCCAATGAGGAAATGGGTAATGCACGACATGTGCACAGTTTCAGAAATCAGAAAAATTGTAGTAATAGTGCAGAACCTTATGCATGGTCTACACAGTGTTTTGAAAATCCGGTGCTGAAACCGTGTGATCCATTTTTGTATGAAAAATTTCCATTTTCCCTTCTCCCCTATGATGTATTAAATTCTATTCTCTTTATATTTGTGTGAAAAACGTCCTACATTCCTCCCCCTGATCTCTCAAATCCACTTCTCCTTAAATATCGTACTAATCCTTTATCTAACAACCATTTCTCAATCATTTAGAAGCATCATATAGGACACGGTACAGAAAAAATGTGTGCTCCTCCTTCATAGAATAATTATTCCATCAGTTGTACTATTTAGATGCATTATTTTTCCCACATTCTTAGGGGATTGGAAAAAAAACTCACATCTACTCTAACATACTCCGAATATAAGGATCATACATAAGGATTCATCATCTATGACCCAATGGTAAGGGGTCACATATTTTTCCATTTTAGATTTAGATGTTTAATATTTATTCTAATTGTGTTGGGGTCTATCCATGTTCATGATCCATTATTTTGTTACTCTCATTTGGCCTCATTGACCATAAAGGGATGAAATATGTTAATTGAAATTTTTTTGGGTATTCGAAATCACCATTGTACTCAGTGGACACCCATGTGGTGTCCCACCTAAATTGGCCATTTTAGGAGAATTTCACATAAATGGGGAATTATGATTTAATGTTCTTGGAAGGGTTATTCATCAAATTTTCCATTTATTCATGTGTATTTAACTCATATTATGGTTTCTCAAATTATGTTTTGACACATTTTAGTAGGAATTGTCAAATTCACCATATTGGTAGTGGACCATGACCCTTTAACCAAGGAACCATTACTTGGAATAAATTTAATTTTTAGAAAAACTGTACTGTTAGGTGAATGGATTGGTTATGATGAAATATCATTAATAATTAAAATGAAATTACATAAATAAATGTTTCATAGGGTGGCATGGACATGCCCATGTAGTGGGTTTCATTAAAATACATTGCAAAACAGTCTTGGTAAGTAACTTTAAATAATAAAAGATTCATTCCCATATTATATAATAAATTTTAATGCATATATCATCTCCATGACTAGGATATGGGTTATATATGGAGAATAGGTATTTTCTCCCCGATCCATTCTATTAAAAGTTAGTGATAAATATTATAGACCAATTTCATTCTGTTAAACATAGAATGTAGGCATTATAGCCTTGGTCAATTTTGTTAAATGATGGAGGCAGTCATTATAGACCAGTTAAATTCTAATAAATACTTGAAGTAGGCATTATATCTTTGATCAACTCTATTAAATTTCGGCTGTAGGCATTATATCCCATGGAAATTATGTTAAATTTGGGGGGTATGCATTATAGCCCAAATCTATTCTATTAAATGAGTGTAGTATCCATTGCATATATGTGTTAATTATATCAATATGTATATATACTAGTCGAAATAGACAAACCCTATGACATTGAGATGATGTAATTAGACCCACAATGTGTTCCTTATGAACCTAAAAGAGAGGGTAGTTATTTGTTATTTATTTATTTACTTTGCTGTTTTTAGTTGAACACTGATTATTTGTGAGTTCCACATGGATTACACATAGACACCATTGGGGTGGGCTAATGAGATTAATCTCACAAAATATTCAGGCAGCTGTTGGAACATGAGTAGATTGTTTCCCTATATATATCGATAGAGGCATCCACCACTAGTGTGGTTGCTGACTCTTTTTCTTAGGTGGAGATTATGAGTAGTGGACTGGGCTTAGTCATGAGATCATATAGAGAAGCATTTGGATTTTGTTTACTTTTGATGTATTGTACAATTATGGTATATAATATACATTTTGGTCCTTTTTTTCTGGCATTCCATGAATGAATATCTGTATCAAACATTTCTAATGAGGCATTTTAGTATATTATCAGTCTCCCAAAATTTACATTATCTATCATATTGTTTATGCTTTCACTACTATGTGTTGTTATTATTTCTTTTGTGTTTCTCTAACATAAGGGTATAGTCTACCCACTAATATACCATTAATCTCATGCTTCTAGTAGGCATCCCCTTGATTTTTGGAAGACATTCCATGAGTCATGTGGACAACTGGGCCCAAGGATTGAGATAAGTAATATCCTAGTCTAAGATGTCATAATATGAAAATTAGTATTATTTTTTATGCGAGAAAGTTATAAAATAGATATTAATATTATTTCATTCTTACACAGGATCCCAATTATTTTCTCTTTTTATTTTCATCTACGATTCAAATTTTTCAAGCATACATCCATAGCACATGTCGTTGGATGGATGTGGATTTGGTTGGGATTATTCATTCTGCATAAACCTTATAGAATAGAACTATATTTTGGTTTCATGAAAAATAAAATTAATAAATTAGATTTAAAATAAAAACCATTTTTTCCAAGTTAGGCATACTCCAACAATGATTTATGGTCGATGTATGTTGGTTTTGATCCATGGTTATAATTTAAGATATTAAGTTTTTTTTCATAATTATTTTTTTAATCAAATTTATTTATAAAATATTTCGAAGTAAAGTATTAAAAAGTAAAAACTTAATTGAAATTAAACCCCCTCATGACGACTAATAAATTAAATCCATGTTAATTATTTTATTTAGTGTTCATACATTTTTATTGGTGTGGGTTTATTTTCCATTAATCATAAATAAGATGGTGTTTTGTATGTCTTTTATGAATGCCTCTATAATATATACTATTGAAAATTATAAAAAATTTCAATCTATGGATATCAAAGATAAATTCACCAGCTAATGGTTAATGAATTCTATATCAAAATTACATTATTTCCATTTTTATTTAAAAAAATACTATATATATCAAATTGTTATTCTAGTATCATCCAAAATTAGTTCCATAATCATAGTCACAATATTATGACAAAAATATACATCAATTTTATTATGAATTTGAGTGGTGACACCAATGATGCAAATGAAAATTGGCATGTTGTTATTTGTAGGATAGACATGTTCAATCCATAAAACATAATATTTTATTTCTTTACTACTTGCAATAATAATTTTTGACAGCACCATCATTCCATGATGCTCATATTTTTTTGCGATATTTGTTCTTGGCGTTCAGACATACACTCATTATCAATATCATCAGTACGTTCCCCATGTTTGGTAGCACGAACATGTGGAGAGAAACTTTATTCCTCAATATTGGGTGCATCCTAACATTGTGAAACAAATTGTTCCTCAAGATTTGGATTGTTGAATTATAGTGTATCCATTATATATAAATGGGGTAGATCATTTAATTTAGAGAATGTAATGATTGTAGTGGACATATAACACTGTGAGGTAATGCATTGTATATTAGAAAAAAAATATAACCTGATTATAGAACTCCAATTTAAATGTATTAAGGATGAAGGGATTTGAAGAATTTATCAACTAAATAAGTCCCCATATTGTGATATCCTTTAACATAAAAGACCTTGTATACATTTGGGACATCCTGAAATTTTTTCTATCTCCAAATACATGGGTCATCCTTAGTTTAATTGGCATCAAATACTAACAATGTTTTAGTTAATAACTGAATAATTGACCTCATAATATATTTATGATCCATTTAATAATATAATTTTGTTACATATGATCCTATTATGATATTTTTTCTATTGTATCCTAATTTAATGAAATTATCATCCATTAATGTCAATTCATTGACTTTAACCACATTTTGAGAATCAAAAAATGTAAATTGAAAAAAAAATCCACATGCATACAGTATATTCGAACTCCAATAATTGTTCAATTATGAAAACATCTGAAATTTATGAATAAACAATTTTTTAGTCATCGGTACCAAATATATGAATATCATTATCTGTAATAGATACACATCAAATTCTCAGGTTACTTTATTCATCATTTCCATAGTATATGACATGTTTCCATTATTTACACAACCATTGTAATTAATAAAATTCAAACTTTTTCCACTACATATATAAATTTTATTATGAAAATTAATTTGGATTTGTAGAATACTATGATGACCTAGATTTCAGTAGGCCCTTCCTCTGTAAAAATCCATTGCATTTGGTGTTCATAGGTGTCCATGTTTCTTATTTTTGGAGTTTTCCAATTAGACTATTTAACCAAATGGTTTCACCAGAATTGTGGCACCGTGATGGTGGCACACTGAGATAGTGGAACTCAAAAAATGACACAATAAAACTATGGAATACCAAAATGGTTTCATATAATGGTGGAACTGTGATAGCGGAACTCTGTATTGGTGTCCCACAAATTGGTGTCTCACAATTTTCCAAATTTTTAGATTTCCCAGTTTCTCTCAATTTTCTTAATTTCTCCCATATCAGGTTTTATTTTACATAAACCGAGTTTATAGCCTTGTTTTTATGTTTTAAAGATATATTAAAGGATATTAAGTATATCAATAGTATCCAAACAATTATAGGACATTGAAATATTCAAAACACATGATCTTTGCCACGATATGTCATTAATGTCCTTTAGAACCATTTTTTACAATGATATAGGATCTGACTTTTTAAAAATTCAAAGGAACTCTATCTTCATTTCTCGTGGTCAACTTATAGCCTTACTATCTAGAAAATTCATGCACCTATGATAGATACCATTCCTATAATGTGTTATTAGAGTTTCATATAGCTTGCACAACCTCCTATATGGCGCATGGAGGAGTTCCGGTTACCTAATGTTTCAGGTTGTTATTATTCTGCCTCTCATTATTTGTGTGTTAGGAAAGGTGTTTGTGGTAATTTTTCTTCGTGAAGAATATCTGAATCTTTATTCAAAACCTATAATTAACTATGGGAAATTAACATGGTGATCAAATGATAATATGGATCAATGAAATAAAAATAGGTAAGTGATGGATTATTGAATGTTGTTTTAATTGTTATTCCTGAACATTATTTTCAATTATATGGGCTGTAAGGCCTTCTGAAAATCATGGTTATCAGTTTTCATTTCTTTTCCACTAGTAAAAATCTGTATTTTTAGATTCATGATCAATGGAAGTAACATGAAATATTATACAGCATGTATACATGGTTAAATAAATTGATTCCATAGGATCAATCCTGTTATGTGATCACTCTCATTTTTTAAAGGGGAATTAATTACCTCCTTTATAAATTTGAATTTTCATGGAATAATGGTGTGGATGTGTTTTTGGATTGGTTGGGGTTTTCCTCCTAGGGGTTTTTGGGAAGATGTTGTCAGTTACCCTGATATGGGTATGGGGTTAGACATATGTAATGACATGGTGTTGGGGGATTCCATGTTTATGAAGCAAGGATGTTGTTCACTGTTTTTTTTGTGGGATTTGTGTATGGGGTGGAAGTGAAGGTGTGATAGACTCTATGGAAAAGAGATTTATTGATTTTAGTATAGATGAACATATTCTAACACTGGACTGCACTTAGGCAGTTTTGGTGTGTGGTGGGATTTCAAGTGGGTAGTTTCCTGTTTGTGTTTAGAAATAGTATGAATAGTAGAATAAGCTGGAGCCCACTATAGTTAACCAGGATTTTCACCTTATGAGAATGGTTGCTGGTGTTGATGTAATTACATTCTTGGGTATGGATGCAATAATAAAATTAATAGATTAATAAATAAAAATGTTTAAATGTTTAAATCAATTTTCTATGTGGTATACTTATACTTACAAATGTGACTGTCATTCAGGGTGATACATGCATGTAGGGTAGAAACAAAGTTGGTTTGTGTGGGGTGGTTGCATGATTGGAAAATTATATGTTGGGATGAGTTTTTGTTTATCCATTTTTATAATCTTTTAGTTCCTTATGATTTTCAATATTCACCCCACCCATGTTGAACACTACATTCCAAAAATCGACATTTCATGGGGAATGGTGTCTTTCGCAACATCCCAGTGGGAGGATGAATGGCGAGTTCTTGAATTCTTCCTCACACAACCTTTTCCGTTCATACCGCCCAAACATATCTGAGAAGGCAGTAATTTTATGAGGTTTAATATATCCCATGACCCTTTAGGTAGGTCTTCATATGGATGAGTAGCCCAGTTTTTTGTGGGTCTGGTTTGATTCACATGTGTTTTTGTCTGAGGCCCATGTGTTTTTGGGAGTGTTGTGATTTCTGTAACCCTGGGGTATGTGGGTGAGATATGTGTGGTTTGTAACCTATTTATGTGTGGAAAATTGGGGTAGTGGGGCTACACATGGGGATGGTTTATAGTGTGAAGACTTTAGCCACTAGGAATGAGTATTTAATTAGTGGGAAAGTGGTATGAGGTACAGAAATCATCGATGGGATTATATTATTATCATATATACAATTAATTATTTGGCAAGTGTTCCAAGGTGAGTTTGGGCTAGTTAACCTACCTTATTAAGAATTGATGGATTCTATTATTTCCATGGGGGAATTAGTATGATTTACCCTCTTGTGCATCAGTGACATTGGTTTCCTTACTGAGTATACCAATATGATTATGATACAATATAAAACTATTATATGGTTTCTAGGAGGAAATTGGGGACTGTGATGGAAATTACTAGCTCTAGCATTGGGATAATTGATTTGATTATTCTTAGTATCTTTCTTTTGGTAATTTCATTGGCTCTTTGGTTTTTCTTTTTTCATAGATTAAATTTAAATCATGCAATTGTTTGATTTTGGTTTCCTTCATATAAATGTTTTTCTTGTTGTTTGGGATTTTTACAATCTTATCTCCCAATTATGGTTTCAATAAATAGGGGTAATGCCTTCCATTTTGTGTGAGATTCTATAACTTCAGTGCTAGTCGCCACATGAGGGTCTATTGGTGGCAAGACATGAGGGTATCAATCCCACCATAATCGTGAAAAGGAAGGGTGTGGAACTTTGTTATCAGTTCCCTCATCTTCAATAAGGCAGTTTGTGATAGAATGATATAAGAGGGAGTACCTAGAGATATTATGGAGTATTGAATTATGTATAGTGATGATTTCATGTGATGATAGGGAAACAGTGCTAGGAAATCATGGTGTGTGATAAATGCTAGGGAAATCCAGTTAGGATATGATAGATTAGGGCCCCCATGATCCAATGCAAGGACTCTGAGCCCCCCAAATGACCATGTGAGGCTACATTGATTTTTAGGTAGAGACCCTAGGAATGTTATATACAACTTAATATCTTGTGTTTCATTGTGTCTAGGGTGGGTTTGGAATTTCAAATATGTTAATAGATAAGATGAATTTAAAAGAAAATTTCTACACTACCATGACCATAGATATCCTTGTTTACCCTTTTCACATAGGGCACCCACACATCTCGAATGTGTGATATGAGAATTTGAGGCCCTAAAAGTGGACTTGGTTGATATGAAGGGATTTCGGAGAGAGGAGGAGGAAGACATGTAGCAGAAGACCCCTCATACACTCTAGTATAAGACCCTGGGGAATTACTAAAGTTGCGTTTTAGACATCGATAAAGAGGGAAATATTGAATAGTGTACACTCACCTAACATTGATGTGTCCATTGAGGGGGTACTATATTCCTCTAGTTGTGAGCCAGATGTGTGGAGTGGTGTATCATTGGTGGATGATTTACCTTGGTGAGAGGTAGGAGATCGATGTATCATGGGAGGACTTATGGAAAAATAATTTAAAAGAGTTTGTTTCCTTGAGGATGAATGAAAATAATAGGGAGGATATGATCCCCCTCCCACATGGGATTGTGTTAGTGAGGTAACTGTGAAACATTTTCCTACATCTCCAATGCTTTTCAGCAGATCGCATTCTAGATGAAGAGTGATGACCGAGATATTTGGATGAGGCACTCTGACCTTCTATATAGTATTCTGCCACACCCTTTAACCAAAAAACATTATTATAAGATCAGAATAAGGCCTAAGTAGTAGAGAGGATACTCTCATTGGTAGTTGTACCACAAGAGGTGAGCTAATTGATTTTTTTGATGAGGAAGGCAATCAGCAGTAGGTCTCTAGCATCAGGACCATTCAAGTGTTGGCATGTGGAAGTTAGGCGTTAGAAGAACCAGTTCTAATCTCATTTCCATTTCCTTTAACCCATTATCCTAATACCGATGTTCATTTTTTTGTATGTCATGTATATCATCAAATACAATTCCCAGTTAGAGGTCATTATAGAAGAGGTGTGAGGGTTAATAACTAACCACCATTGGAGTTTTTGGCCTAACCATTTTTGTAGTAGCTACATAAGGATCCCACTCCAACGAGGGAAGATAGTGTAGGAGGAGGATGAACCTTGGTTGGTCTTTAGGGACCATAACCAGGGCATGTTCGGGAATGCTGTTGATTGTTGTGTGGCATAGGAGCAGTGCATGGGCAGTTTCACACCATCGAGGTGGGAGTTCCCACAATGTCGATGGTTGTTCATGGTATGATCTGTCTGTATATCACTCCTAATTATTATTTTTTTGAATCATGTGATTCATACTACCTTGTTTCCTATAGTCTAGAACATTATTTGAGACTATATATTGAAGTAATTTCTATGAACTAGATGTTGAGCATTCTGGTAGGATGTCAGACTAGATTTTTTGATGTTTTTTGAGGCTGTATATTGATGTTGGGGCCACATCTATCCTATGAGGATCTTCTTCTACTACAGTTGAAGTGAAAAAATTTCATCCCAGACATCGATTAGTAGTTTTAGGTACACACAATTAATGATTTATTTTGGAGAAGAGTCATGTTTTTTGGATTAGATGGTCAGTGTGTAGTTTTCGTTTTCGAGAAGAGATTTTAGGTGGTAAGTCTTTTTGCATAGTTTTTTCTCTCCTCATATGTTGTTATGTAAATGGGATCATCTTATAATGATATGATGGAGCTTTCAGGGGTTGTTAGAGAGTTCCACAATATCTTCCTATAAGAGGTTGTGGTAATACGCCAAGGATGATAAGATTATTTTCGAATAGACTTGGACCCCAGTGCACATTCAATTTTGATGTATCCCAATCTGATGGCACCGTATGAGTTGTAGGATTTTTGGATTCAGGTTGAAAACCTGAATAAAAAGTGTTTTATCTCTCCAAATGCGTCATCGTTGGGTTCTCCAGTTTTGTTTTCGACAAAGGCATTCAGTGGCCTAAGGCTGTGCATAGACTATCGAAGACTGAATCTAGTAACAGTCATGAACCGTTATCCTCTCTTGAGAGTATAATATCATTTAAATAAGTTAAGTGGAGCATGTGGATTATCCATGATCGATCTATAGTCTAGATATCACTAGGTGAGGGTGACAGAGGGTGATATTTGAAATTCGGTTTTCAGGTGTAGGTATGAGAACATTGATTTAATGTAAATTCCCTTTTGTGTTAGGAATGAAACATCCTTTTCATGGTGCCCATGAACTATATCTTCTACATGATCCTAGACAGGTTTGTCATCCTATTTTTCAATGATATTATTCTTTAATCAATGTTAGAGGAGGAGCACCCTAGAAACATTAGGATAGGCTTGGAGGTTCTTTGGCACCACTAGATCTTTGGGATGTTGTCCATGTTAAACAAGTGGACATGATAAGTTCACATTTATGGATATGTGGTGTCATAGTAATGGATAGTAATGGACCAATCAAAGGCTGAGGCGATTGTTTCTTAGAAATAACACAAGAACGTGGAAGAGGTTCTCAATTTCCTGGGCACACCATGCTATTACCAAAGGTTTGTAAAAAACTTATCTTGAGTTAAGGATCCTTTGATATCATTTCAGAGAAAATGCCAGTCTTTCGTGTGGGGTGAGTAGTGTCATGAATCATTCGACTACCTGATGAGGATGTTGATCAGTGCTCTGGTTCTTATGTTTCTACTCTAAGGGGTGATGTTCAAGGTTTTCTATGACGTTTCTAGTCTAGGATTTGGATGTCAATTAATGCAGAAGTGGGAATGATCTTTATGGGTCTATGAAGATACATACATATGAAAATAACAATTCAACCCATGACTTGTTGAATAAAGAGGTCATATTTGTGATGAAGTAGTGGAAATATTAACTCATAAAAGAGTGACTTTTGTAATCACGGATCACAATATCTTGAGATATATCATCTCCCAGTGAGTGTTGAATTTGTGGTAGTGAAATTTGATAGAGTTTTGACAGGACTATATCTTCAATATAGCTTATACCACAGGAAAGTGAAATATAGTGGATGATGAATTAAGAATAAATAAGCAGAAGGAGGTGGTTCGAGAATCCGAGGATGGTTGAAAAGAAGTGGAGGAGTTAGCCACTTTTCATCTTGATGTGGGGGAGGATGGTGGTAGAGGCTATTTGAATATGTTGGTAGCGCAGTCTTCCTTGGAACAACTTGGGGAGAAGTTTTAGTGGGGAGACATAGAGACTGAGTGTAATGGGATCATACTATCCATGACGCTGCACTGGTGGGATGGTCGGTGGATTGTCAGAATCAGATGTTGTTTAGTGTGATGCTATTTTTCCTAGTGGAAATTTATGAGGGAGTTATCTAGGATTTCCATAGCTCACCACTGGTGGTTAATCCTACAGTTTCTAAAATTTACTAAGGCCTGAGGGAATAGTTTTCGTGGCCAGGGTGATTCGGGCAGTGGTGGAGTTTGTGACAAGGGGCATAGTGTGTCAGTAGGTGAAGGATGAGCATTGTGATCCCATATGTCTATTGCAGGCTGTAGACATTACCTTGTGGAAGTGGGATGAGATATCAATGTATTTCGTCCCAGTATTACACATGACTACAAGGGTTTTTTATTCTCTTTGGGTAGTAGTGTATCGACTGACAAAATCGGCTCACTCCGTTGTGATCATTAAGTCGAATACATTCAATGCCATAATGTAGTGTTATGTGTATAAGGTGGTTCGGCAGCATGGAGTTCCAATATAAATTATCTTAGATTAAGATACACATTTTAATTCATGAATCTAGAGGGGATTTCAACATTCCATTGGCACTGATTTATGCATCTGCACTACTTTCCACCATCAGATGGATGGACAGACAGAGAGGACCATCAAGACATTTGAGGATATGTTATGGGAATGTGTTCTAGATTTTATTATGACATGGTTGTGACAATTTCCCTTAGTGTAGTTTTATTACAATAATATCTATCATTATTCCATTATTCAGGTTCCATTAGAAGCTCTATATGGGAGGCTGAGTTGTTCACCGATGCACTGGGAAGAACATGGGCGAAAAACTGTTCATGGTTCTAATGTGGTGCAGTGTATGAAAGAGAAGGTGTAACATGTCCATGATAGGATGAAGGTCACACATGACTGACAGATGTTGTATGATGATCATAGGAGTGTGCCTTTGGAGTTCAAGGATAGAGACCATATATTCAAGAATATTTCCCCTCGTCCAAGGGTGCATAGGATTAGTAGAGGTTTAATGAATTGTCCTTAGTTCATTGGGCCTTTATAGGTTTTGGGATTAGTGGAAAAGGTGGAATATCAGATTGTGTTGCCACACCAGTTGGAGAGGATTGACAACATATTCCATGTCTCTCATATCTGTTGATATATACACAATTAATCTAACATAAGTGATTGGGAGAGTTAGATATTGAGGATAATGTGACTTTTGTAGAGTGACCAGTAATACTTGAGGATCATGAGGTGAAGTAGCTTTGTGGATGGTCCATTCCATTGGGTTTTGTGTTATGGAGGCATGGGGGTGGTGAGGAGGGTACATGTGAGGCAATAGGCACAAAATTGTGACCAGTACCAAGATTTGTTCAGAGTTTTTCTCTTTTGTTTTTAGTTGTGATTTTATTATTATGTAATTCAGGACATCGGTTTTCATGAGAGGAGTAGTTTCCCTATTCTCTAAATGTGTCTGATGAGTCATGACTATGTGAAGGGGGGGAATCGTTCACAAATCAAGATAGATTAACTCTAAATTTATTGAACCTGTGAGGGAAAGTCAGTGCTGACCAAAGAGGACATATATTGACATGGAGGAATGAGATTTCTAATACATGTGTCTATATAGTGTGGCCATTTTTGTTTTTGTGGTTTTTGGGGTAATAGTGGTTGGTGGGGTGTTCTTGAATGTTGAGGGTTTCTCTCTATTTTTTGAACATCGTATGGTGGTTTGTCCCTGAGAGGTATCTTATTGGGTGATTTTTCAGACCCCTCTATCATTGAGCATGGTTTTATATTATAGTGGATGAAAATTTTTTGAGAGGTATCGGATGTAATGGAATAAATTTCTCTGAGCCATTCCGCTATGTTAATCAAGTAGTTTTCGTGTTCTAGACGGCCATATTTGTAGAGACCCTAAGCCTGACGTACATGGACTTTACATTACTTTTGCAGAATACTTAGTACATAACAAAAACACACACACAAGGATCGTAATAGTTTAGTGTCTTTGGAAACTCGGAATATAATCTTCTAATCCTGGTGAAAGATCTTCAACATCTCCCATAAAGATCATCCCCCCTTTTTTTTACCTAAAACCTTTCTTTATATCCTGGGGAAAAGAAAACATAAAAGGGTGAGCTCAAATGATCAGTAAGGGTAAACAAAAGAAATATCAATCACATCATATACATAAGCACATATCTTTTGGAAATCTTAACCTGAAAAAGAGAGCATAATTTCATAACATGGGGTAAATCATGGCAGTGAAATGTAATCACAATAATCATAACGTAAAACATGAAACTTTGTGGCTTTCACACATAATCATAGAGAATCATTTCTTGTTAGTCAAGACTCATTGCCAAGACTATCTTAGTGGACAATGTCCCTTTCTGAATCGAGTAACCCTCGTTTCAGTCCTGTTTCACTGAACCGGTATAACCTACCGTTCCAGCCCTGTCTATCTCATGAGATTTAAAATCTTTACCCAATGCATTGGAGGGAGATATAGGTCCCACCCATCTCATAATGATACCATTCTTATGTGTGCCACAAAATCATAAATCATACATCATTGCATAACCCATGTAATAAAAATGGGATTCTTAAACAACATGACATCATAAAACCATTCATATAAGATAAAGGAATTCATAAACATAATTCCATCACAACATAGTCAAATCAATGTAAAAATATGGATAGAAACAGAACCCTTTATTATCTTAGATAGAAAGTAATTTTGATAAAACACTTGAATTGAATTCTTGAGGAAAATATCCTTTCTTCTTCAAAAACACTTTTCCTTTCTTAACATGTCATACAATTTTAAACTAAAAGAGGTTGATTAAAAATAAACATGAATACTTGTAAAGGAAGCTTCTTGGAAATAATGTTTTAGAAATCCATTCATGCCGTATAAGTTAAAAAAAACATTCTTCGTACTTTTGTTGGAAAAGTCAAAAAGTACCTCGTACGAAAAAAAACGATAAAAGATTCCTTTCATATTCTTTACTAAAAACTCACCGAAGGGTAAAATTAGATTTAAACTATTGTAAGTGGATGGAAACAATATTACAAATTGAGGGAACATGGATGTGGATGATAAAATACACCCCAGTAATTACTTACGAATAAACAATCTCGGATAAAAATGAGATTGTGATATTTCCCTTACCTTAGGTCCGATTTGCTTTGTATGTGTCCGAAGCTCCTGTATAATGGTTTAAATAATGTTATTGACTTATTCCAGAATCATACATATTGATATGATATCATATATGGTCATATTCTTAGCTTCTTGTTAGTAATATTTCATTGTTACTTGTTACTCGGGTCTTTATAACTTTTTATTCTTATGCGTGTTTTGTTGAATAAATTCTTATTCTTATCTTTAGGTTATAGATAATTCATTTCCAGAATGGTATTAGTGTAGTATATACAATATTCATTCATTCAATTCATTTATATAATCATTATGAAATGAAGATCATGTAGAACGAGTCGCATCACATCGTGGAGACGGTATTCCGTACGTACGCACGAGTGATGATATCGTTCCTATGATCGTGGAATTGTATTGGAGTATATATATATTATTTCAGTATCAATATTACTTCATAATAATCATATATATTTACTCATTACACCATTATACCCATCCTTGTAAGGTGATGGTGGAAAATAGATTACACCACGGCGTGGAGACGGTATTCCGTACGTACGCACGCGCGGTGATTTCCTTTTTCCGTAGGATGGATAGAAGGTGAAATAGGGTTGTTTCATATTTATAATAACATATCAGTATGTAAGTAATACTGATGTTATTACTTTATCATGAAACAACTAAAGAAGAAGAAGTTGAAGAAGAAAGAAATTGAAAAGATCGGTAATGGATATTACCTCTTCTTTGGAACGCCTCTTTGAATCCTCTACTTAAGGAACTAAGATTGGTCTTTGGAGAAGACCAGGACCTCTAGGATTATTCTAGGAAAGTGGAGAGGAGAAAATGGCAGGGGTTGGCCGAGCTTGAGTTCTCAAATTGGTGTGAGGAGGAGGGGGAGGAGGTGCCCTTTTATAAGGGAGGAGAGGGACACCTTAGGAATATCTGAAAATATTATTTTATATTAAAGTCAAAATCGGTTTATAATGGTTCCAAAGGGTCTTATTTCGAAGCTAAAGTGGGGATGGGTCGAAATCCTATCAACCAATAGGATTTAGACAAGTTTAGGGTATTAGTTTAACCTTATCAATTAGATTTAACTCTAAGTTAATTAATTTAACTTTTACCGTGTCTTTTTGTTTTCTTTCACTATATGGTTAATACACTTACTATAACATGCCAAACGAACCCCAAATTGTTTATTATTAATATATATATCCTTATCTAAGTTATTTGGCCGAACCTTAGATTTTTATTAATAATATAACAATTAATAATATAATATTTGATTTAAAAACTATTTTGTGTCAATTTTGACACTATTTGATATATGATTTTTGTGAAAGTCATAACAGAATTATATGTTCGAACCAAGTTGATTAAATCAACACTAATATATCATAGTAACCTATAAAATTAGTGTAATTCATAAAAAGTCTCAAATTACATTTATTTTGGTGTTTATAACATCAATTATGTCAATATTTCATTAACAAGATAATTACTGCATCATCTTTGTGTCATAAAAAAATTAAATTATTTGATGTCTAAAAATTACAAATAAAATACCATCATGTAGTAAATCTTTTTAGCTTTCTAATGAATATTTACAATCGAATTTATCGTATGTATAACCCCATATTAAAAATGATTTACTTATTAAACTTTGATTTTAACTACTTTAACCCTTCTTTAAATAAATTAATAATAAATGTCCTAATCTAATCCAAGTGGGCCTAAATGGTCATATTTTATTCATAAGGTTGTTTTTTGGTCGAATTACACTTATCCAATAGAATTAGGACATGTGTTAGGGTAATAGTAATATCATATTTACCCTTAGTTACCCTATTTACTATTAATCGTGGTTAAAAAAAGTAAAAAGTTACTATTCACCAAAAATTATTTTAATCTCATTGAACCACATTTTAGTCCTTGATATTAACCGTGTCTGTCGGATTTTCGAAATTCCATTCACAGAAGCGGTAAAATTATGTTTTATGAAAAATTCAGTTTTTTTAACTACCACTTAGTAGTTTCACTATTCATCAAAAATTGATGTTTTTCAGAACAATGCCAAAATTTCATCCTAAGCTATATTTCATATTCCGAATTCAAAAATGAAATCTATTTTACCAAATTCATAACATAGAAGTTTCATTAATTAATTTTATAATTAAATCCCGCTGTTAAAATAAATAGCGTGTTTTTAGGAAACAAAATATATCAAAAGATTGACACTTGATTATGTCTGGATTAAATGTGAAATTACAACCAATGACCAACATTGTATTAAATTGTAAAAATATATTCTAAATATACTTTAAAACCACTCAAATTAATAATTTATCTCTATTAATTATTTCGATTAAAAAAGTTGTTTTTATTTATAATTTAGTAATTTTCACTATTCATCAGAATATGGAAGTTATCCGAAATGTACCAAAATTTCACCTTAGGCTAAATTCGATACACCGAATCCAAAAATGAAGTCCATTTTGAGAGATAAAATTTCTAAAAATTAAAAAAGTGGTTATTACTATTCATAACGGCTAGTTTTAATAATATCTTAATAGCATATCGTTGTTTAGCGAAACTTGGTGTTGCGTACAACACACGCTATCGTGGAAGGTCGCGATTGCGTGTAATGGAAGGAAAGTCAAGGATGCGTGTTGTGAAAGCTCCTTTTGGTGTAGCGTACAACACAATACATTAATAAAATTAAAAATAATATTTTTCATAAAATCTCGGGCTGTTACATTCTACCCCCCTTAAAATGAATTTCTCCCTCGAAATTCGTCGTGGTTATAAATGGTTTACTATTCGAAAGTTTCTTTAATAGATACCCACATCGTAAAAAGGAATACCAAAACATGTCTTTAAAAACTACTGTATGAAATTTAACGATTACCCAAATAAACTAATCACTGGGTTTCCACATAGGTGAAAATATTGATATGGAAGAGAAATCTAACCATCATGTTCCGATGGAGAGTGGTAGAGAACATGGCTATGGAAAAGCCAAAAATCACAAATCCATAAATTTGTGATGATCTAAGGTACCATCCGATTCATCAGGTACAAGATCACTATGACAACATTTTTGGTTTTCAAGATCATTTCCCTAAAGTTGAAATTTAGAATAAATACTTTCATTATTTTGGTACAATATCAATGTTGTTCATGACTTGAACAATTTCCATTTCATCTCTTAAATAAATGAAGTTGAATTTTTTTATTCATGAAGTGTTAGTAGATTATGTGATAGAATGACGGGTCATTCCATCTATCTCAAACAAAAGGTTAAAAATTATATACATAAGTCGGTCTATAGTGAGATTAATCATATATGGTTCCTAAAATGGACTTATTCTTCATATATCATACTGCTTAATATAATAAAACTAGTTTCTACTAAACAGGGACTTCCTGTAGGCCAGTGGTAGGCGATAAAGGCCAGTCGCACTTCGGTTGTGGGTTCGATTCCCACAGCCTTGTCCGACGCGATGGGCTGTCGCCCATCCTGCAGGTTGTCCTTTTTCTAAAACTACATTACTATAACATCCCATAAATAATATCGAATAAAAAAAACTTCTATCCTTAAACTATACTCACTTATGTCCAACATAATCCATTCTAATCTTTAGGCTTATCCATAATACTGCAGTCCACTCTCATAACATAGTGAAAACAATTACCAGTGATTTAATACCATCGTTGATCCCCATATATCATAAGATATGTCTTGTTGGTTACATTCAAAACATTCAAAGGCCTTAATCATGTATTCTCTTGAATACCCATTGAACCTTAGTGAAAACATGAATGCAGTTAAAAGTTAACTCTTTCCACATACCAAAATCCTCAGAATTCTATATACTCAAACCATGATATCACTTAGTCCTTATATCAATCATGAGCTCATGAATACTGTCAAATATTTAATTTTCTCGTTTTCCCTTTATTATGTGCATATCATTCTTTTTCCAAAAAAAATATCTCAATCACTTTACATGGTTACTGATACCATAAAATTATTGAAAACCACAATATACCAATACATAAATATTCCAATATTCCACAACACTATTTTGGAATACCATTACATAAACACTTAATCATTCCACCACATCATTGTCATATTCAACATCACTAATAGTGATCGCATGTGACTTCCCTTTGTCCTTTGCCTTCAGTGGTTGCTCATGTTGATCATCACTAACCCTTGGATTAGGGAATTTATTGGCATAATGTCCCATCTCCTTGCACTTGAAACATTGAAGTGTTGGTGGTGCGTTCTCTGCAGTGTTTGCTTTGTTCACATCATTAGAAACCCTTTTTCCATTACTTCGACACTCAGCTGCTTGATGACCTTCTTTTCCACACTTAAAACATTTTCTAGTCCCTTTAAGACAATCTCCACCATGCTTCTTTCCACACTTTGTGCATAAGGAAACATTCATCTTCTTTTCACCATTATTCTGATATTTCTCCTTAAACTCCATCTTTCGTTTCTTGTCAAAACCATGAGATGGATATGTAACACCAACTTCCATTTCTACCTTCATAGAACAACGCACAATTTCTTCATAGCTACTGATGTCTCGTATAGATAATGCCCTTCGAAGACTTGGTTTTAAGCCACTGAAAAATCGATCAACTTTACTTTCAGGTTGGATGATAATACCAGAAGCGTACCTTGCATGTCTTGTAAAATTTGCTTCGTATATACCAACAGATTCATCATCCTTCCGTTTCAGCTCAAGAAACTCCTTTTCCATCTTCGTTCGAAGAATACGAGGGAAGTACTTACTGAAAAACAAGTTCTTGAACTCGTCCCATTCCATGGAATCAATTTCATCTCTTTGCCTCGTATTCTTGATAAGATTCCACCATTGATCAGCTTCACCTTCCAAACGATATACTGCTAAGATGACTTTATCATGTTCAGAACATTGAAGAACTGAAAATATCTTTTCAGTGGTACTGATCCATTGTTCAGCAACAAGTGGATCGGAAGACCCACTGAAAAAAGGTGGACGTTTCCTCATGAAGGACTCAATAGAATATTGTTCCCTTCTCTGCTCATTTGGATGTCCAGAATGATTCATAGCTTGTGTAAGTATAGCAATAAGATTTTTCACTCCATCTCCCATAACATTTTCTTGTTCAGGAGGTCAATCATTGCATTGTCCATTGCATTGATCAACACGGTTCCTTCGGGTTCCAGCCATCGTCTAAAACCCAAAAAGAATAGTGTGAGAGGCAAAAATCATTCTAGGGAAATCAACATAATAAAGGGGGAGTAACTTCAATATCTAACATCTTAGGTTTAATTCTATGATCGTTAGCGTAATTCTAGTACTATAACCTATACGTATACTTAACCTTAGGGACATCCCTAGACATACCGTAGAAATATCTCTAGGGATCTCACTAACGTTTTCGCATCCTAGTTTCCAAAGGTTGACTAAACCTTTCCTTTGATACCAACTGTAGAGACCCGAATCCTGACGTACATGGACTTTACATTACTTTTGTGGAATACTTAGTACATAACAAAAACAAACACACAAGGATCGTAATAGTTTAGTGTCTTTGGAAACTCGGAATATAATCTTCTAATCCTGGTGAAAGATCTTCAACATCTCCCATAAAGATCTTCCCCCTTTTTTTTACCTAAAACCTTTCTTTATATCCTGGGGAAAAGAAAACATAAAAGGGTGAGCTCAAATGCTCAGTAAGGGTAAACAAAAGAAATATCAATCACATCATATACATAAGCACATAACTTTTGGAAATCTTAACCTGAAAAAGAGAGCATAATTTCATAACAGGGGGTAAATCATGGCAGTGAAATGTAATCACAATAATCATAACGTAAAACATGAAACTTTGTGGCATTCACACATAATCATAGAGAATCATTTCTTGTTAGTCAAGACTCATTGCCAAGACTATCTTAGTGGACAAAGTCCCTTTCTGAATCGAGTAACCCTCGTTTCAGTCCTGTTTCACTGAACCGGTATAACCTACTGTTCCAGACCTGTCTATCTCATGAGAGTTAAAATCTTTACCCAATGCATTGGAGGGATATATAGGTCCCACCCATCTCATAATGATACCATTCTTATGTGTGCCACAAAATCATAAATCATACATCATTGCATAACCCATGTAATAAAAATGGGATTCTTAAACAACATGACATCATAAAACCATTCATATAAGATAAAGGAATTCATAAACATAATTCCATCACAACATAGTCAAATCAATGTAAAAATATGGATAGAAACAGAACCCTTTATTATCTTAGATGGAATGTAATTTTGATAAAACACTTGAATTGAATTCTTGAGGAAAATATCCTTTCTTCTTCAAAAACACTTTTCCTTTCTTAACATGTCATACAATTTTAAACTAAAATAGGTTGATTAGAAATAAACTTGAATACTTGTAAAGGATGCTTCTTGGAAATAATGTTTTAGAAATCCATTCATGCCGTATAAGTTAAAAAAAACATTCTTCGTACTTTTGTCGGAAAAGTCAAAAAGTACCTCGTACGAAAAAAAAACGATAAAAGATTCCTTTCATATTCTTTACTAAAAACTCACCGAAGGGTAAAATTGGATTTAAACTATTGTAAGTGGATGGAAACAATATTACATATTGAGGGAACATGGATGTGGATGATAAAATACACCCCAGTAATTACTTACGAATAAACAATCTCAGATAAAAATGAGATTGTGATATTTCCCTTACCTTAGGTCCGATTTGCTTTGTATGTGTCCGAAGCTCCTGTATAATGGTTTAAATAATGTTATTGACTTATTCCAGAATCATACATATTGATATGATATCATATATGGTCATATTCTTAGCTTCTTGTTAGTAATATTTCATTGTTACTTGTTACTCGGGTCTTTATAACTGTTTGTTCTTATGCGTGTTTTGTCGAATAAATTCTTATTCTTATCTTTAGGTTATAGATAATTCATTTCCAGAATGGTATTAGTGTAGTATATACCATATTCATTCATTCAATTCATTTATATAATCATTATGAAATGAAGATCATGTAGAACGAGTCGCATCACATCGTGGAGACGGTATTCCGTACGTACGCACGAGTGATGATATCGTTCCTATGATCGTGGAATTGTATTGGAGTATATATATATTATTTCAGTATCAATATTACTTCCTAATAATCATATATAGTTACTCATTACACCATTATACCCATCCTTGTAAGGTGATGGTGGAAAATAGATTACACCACGGCGTGGAGACGATATTCCGTACGTACGCACGCGCGGTGATTTTCTTTTTCCGTAGGATGGATAGAAGGTGAATTAGGGTTGTTTTATATTTATAATAACATTTCAGTATGTAAGTAATACTGATGTTATTACTTTATCATGAAACAACTAAATAAGAAGAAGTTGAAGAAGAAGTTGAAGAAGAAAGAAATTGAAAAGATCGGTAATGGATATTACCTCTTCTTTGGAACGCCTCTTTGAATCCTCTACTTAAGGAACTAAGATTGGTCTTTGGAGAAGACCAGGACCTCTAGGATTATTCTAGGGAAGTGGAGAGGAGAAAATGGCAGGGGTTGGCCGAGCTTGAGTGCTCAAATTGGTGTGAGGAGGAGGGGGAGGAGGTGCCCTTTTATAAGGGAGGAGAGGGGCACCTTTGGAATATCTGAAAATATTATTTTATATTAAAGTAAAAATCGGTTTATAATGGTTTCAAAGGGTCTTATTTCGAAGATAAAGTGGGGATGGGTCAAAATCCTATCAACCAATAGGATTTAGACAAGTTTAGGGTATTATTTTAACCTTATCAATTAGATTTAACTCTAAGTTAATTAATTTAACTTTTACCGTGTCTTTTTGTTTTCTTTCACTATATGGTTAATACACTTACTATAACATGCCAAAAAAACCCCAAATTGTTTATTATTAATATATATATCCTTATCTAAGTCATTTGGCCGAACCTTAGATTTTTAGGAAACAAATAACAATTAATAATATAATATTTGATTTAAAAACTATTTTGTGTCAATTTTGACACTATTTGATATATGATTTTTGTGAAAGTCATAACAGAATTATATGTTCGAACCAAGTTGATTACATAAACACTAATATATCATAGTAACCTATAAAATTAGTGTAATTCATAAAAAGTCTCAAATTACATTTATTTTTGTGTTTATAACATCAATTATGTCAATATTTCATTAACAAGATAATTACTGCATCATCTTTGTGTCATAAATAAATTAAATTATTTGATGTCTAAAAATTACAAATAAAATACCATATTGTAGAAAATCTTTTTATATTTCTAATGAATATTTACAATCGAATTTATCATATGAATAACCCCATATTAAAAATGATTTACTTATTAAACTTTGATTTTAACTACTTTAACCCTTCTTTAAATAAATTAATAATAAATGTCCTAATCTAATCCAAGTAGGCCTAAATGGTCATATTTTATTCATAAGGTTGTTTTTGGTCGAATTACACTTATCCAATAGAATTAGGACATGTGTTAGGGTAATAGTAATATCATATTTACCCTTAGTTACCCTATTTACTATTAACTGTGGTAAAAAAAAGTAAAAAGTTACTATTCACCAAAAATTATTTTCATCTCATTGAACCACATTTTAGTCCTTGATATTAACCGTGTCTGTCGGATTTTTGAAATTCCATTCACAGAAGCGGTAAAATTAAGTTTTATGAAAAATTCAGTTTTTTTTAACTACCACTTAGTAGTTTCACTATTCATAAAAAATTGATGTTTTTCAGAACAATGCCAAAATATCATCCTAATCTATATTTCATATTCCGAATTCAAAAATGAAATCTATTTTACCAAATTAATAACATAGAAGTTTCATTAATTAATTTTATAATTAAATCCCGCTGTTAAAATAAATAGCATGTTTTTAGGAAACAAAATATATCAAAAGATTGACACTTGATTATGTCTGGTTTAAATGTGAAATTACAACCAATGACCAACATTGTATTAAATTGTAAAAATATATTCTAAATATACTTTAAAACCACTCAAATTAATAATTTATCTCTATTAATTATTTCGATTAAAAAAGTTGTTTTTATTTATAATTTAGTAATTTTCACTATTCATCACAATATGGAAGTTATCCGAAATGTACCAAAATTTCACCTTAGGCTAAATTCGATACTCCGAATCCAAAAATTAAGTCCATTTTGAGAGCTAAAATTTCTAAAATTTAAAAAAGTGGTTATTACTATTCATAACGGCTAGTTTTAATAATATCTTAATAGCATATCGTTGTTTAGCAAAACTTGGTGTTGCGTACAACACACGCTATCGTGGAAGGTCGCGATTGCGTGTAATGGAAGGAAAGTCAAGGATGCGTGTTGTGAAAGCTCCTTTTGGTGTAGCGTAAAACACAATACATTAATAAAATTAAAAAGAATATTTTTCATAAAATCTCGGGCTGTTACAATATTGGCATGTTTCTAGAGTCTTTAAAAAAACCAATTTCACCAACTGGTTTCACAATGATCGTGGGACACCAAAACGATGGCACAAAAAATGTCTTTTAAACCTTTTCTAAATTTATAATTTTTCCACTTTTCCAAGTTTATCTAGTTTCTCCCATTTTATGTTTCATTTGACGTAGACTAAGAATAAAGCATTGAATTTTTTTATTTAAAGGAATAAAAAATTATAATATGTATATATTTAATATTCTAATTCTTAAGGGACATTGATATTTTCAGACCACATGATATTCTCTATGATATGAATTTAATGGCCTTTCGAACAATTTCCTTCTGTTGATATAGGATGTTGATTTTTCAAAAAGTCATGGTCCACTCAACTCTTTTCTCTTCCTTCACATAGATCCCTCCTCTATAAACAAGTAACTCTCTTATTATAGATCCCTTTCATGGGTATTTTTTTATGGTTACTACTCTTACGACCCCCTGTTTGGCGTATGGAGGAGTTCTAGTCTACTGTTATTAATGTAGTGATTCTATTGCCTCACTTTTTTATATATCATACAAGGTGGGTGTAGTTATTTTTCTTCTTAAATAAGGATTAATACTTATTCTATAATAAGTTATAAATGTGGGGAATATAATACAGTGATCGAAAGATAATTGGGGCCATGTAAAACATAGTTGGGAAGTGATGATGTTACTTATGTTGTTTTAATTGTTATTCATGAACCTTGTTTTGAATCGTATGGGTTGTAAGGAATTATTAAAATCAAGGTCATTGGGGGTCTTTTATTGTGAATTTGTGGGATTATATATTTAATTATGATGCTTGATAAATGTGTTTATCATGAAATATTTTTAATCATGTATACATTAATAAATAAATGGTTTCCATAGGATAAAACTTGTTTGGGGACCACCATTTTAATTTAATGTGGAAATAAAGAAATCCAATTTTTAAATATCAATATATCTCGAATAATTTTTTGGTTGTGTGATGTAATCGGATGGGTTTTTTACTTCATGGGGTTTTTGTGAATTCATATTCTGTATCCTTATTATAGGTATGGGGGTGGACCTGGAGAATGACCCTGTGTTTGGGGGTGGCCTGTTTCTTCATTGGGGATGCTATTTGGTAGGTTTTTGTTGCTGGAATTATATATGGTGTGGTATAAAAGTGGTGAAAGAATATCATTTTGAGTGATTGATTGATTATGGAATGGATGAACATTCCATATAATGGGATTGCATCTTGGTACAATTGGTGTACTGTTCGACTTCAATCGAATTATGTCCTATTTTTTTATGAGTGTGTGAAATCGTGGAATAACCATGAACCCAATTTAGATAATTAAGATCTTCACCATCTAATAACTATTTCTAGTGTTTCATTTGTTATTTTCCATGGTATAGATGGAGTAAAATAATTAATAAATTGAAAAATACTGAATGAAAATTGGTTAAAAGGATGGGTTGTGTGGTATACTTCTACTTCCAAAAGTGATTATCGGTCACATGTATATGTGCGTGTAGGGGTAACTGAAATGGTGGTTCGCATGGGCTGGTTTCTTTTTTGGAAACCCATAAGTTGGGATCAGTGTTATTCAACATATATACACAATATTAAAGTTCCTTGTGATTTTCAAAACAAACCCAACCCATGTGGATCACCATGTTTGGAACACCAATATTTCATGGGGGACGTGGTCTTTTCAAACATCATTATGGGTGGATGGATAGGTCATTATTGACTTCCTCATCGCAACCCCTTACAGTTTATTACCACTCAAGTGAATCCAGTCATGTTGTAATGGCTTGAGGTATACTATAGCCCAAGACACTTTGGGTATGTTTTTCTATTGATAAGGGACCAATGTGTAAGTAGGCTAGGTTTGTTTTGAATTATGGATTTGGGATGAGGAGAAAGTGTTTTTGGGTGAGAGGTGAGTTTTTGTGACTCAGGTATCTATTGCCGGGATATGTGTGGTTTGTGGCTATGGTGTGCATGGGCAGTTGTGGTAGTGGGACTGCACTAGGGGAAGGGTAGTAGTGTCAAGATGTTAGCCCTTAGGAATGACCACTTAATCAGTTTGAAAGCTATCCGGGGTACCCATCATCAAAGTTCTCATAATGTTATATTACATTACTTTCATTATTTGCGGAGTATTCCTTAGTGAGGCAAGTCAGGTTAAAGTTTCTCATAAGGTTATTTGGTTTATATTATTTTCACTGGGAATTAGTATGCTTCTCTCACCTTAACATGAGTGGATTTTATTTCCCAGATTAGTATTCTTTTATTCTAAACCTAATATTGTAAAACTATTTTCGTGTTTCTGTGAGGACATTGAAGAAAGTGTTAGAATACACTATCTTGGGTGTTGGGATAGTAACTATGCTACGACTTAGTTTATTTCTTTTGGTACTTTCTGTGGTGATTCAGTTATACTCTTTTCAACGTTTATATTTAAATAAATCGTGGATTGGATTTTTGTTTCCATTATATAAATGTTTGGTGTTTTTTTTAATTTTATCCATCTTATCACCCAATACAGTTTTCATTAAGAATTGGTAATTCCTTCTATTTTCTATGAGATTATATACCATTAGTGGTAGTGTCCACTCTAAGGCCTATCGATGATGGCACTCGGGGGTCATTATCTCTCCTTCATCTTGAATAAGGAAGGGTGTGTTACATAGTTATCCCTTCACTTATCTTGGTGAAGGTGGGTTATATAAATTACTCTTTATGAATATGTTCTCAAAACCATCATATGAAATTTTGATTATTTTCATTTTATATAAAATGTTCATCCCATGATTGATTCAAACACCAAAAAATTAATTTATACATTTCAATGTTTTTTAAAACAACTAAAATATTATATAAAATTTTAATGGGATCCAAATCCCATAGTGTTTTGGTAATTAAAACTACATATATTCTATTTTTTATTCAAAAATATGTAACCTATTGTAATGAAATTTATTTAGGAAAATTCATTGAACATTAAAAATTTAGGAGGAAAAAAAATTAATTATTTACCAAACAATACAAATCACCAAATTACATGAATATGTATGAATTTAATATTTTTCATTACCATTCAAAATCTACATTTAACATTTATTAGGGTAAATCCTTCAATATTATACATGGGCACATTTTTAGACCCCTCAAACCAAGTAAACAAAAATATAAACGAATAATGGTGTGATGAATATCTCCAATTCATATAATAATAGAGTAATTTATTTATAAATAAATAATAATTTCTATAGGTCTATTTATGTTTATGATATAGAATTGAATTTGAAAAAAAAATTTGTGAATGTATGAAGGATATTTTTTTTGAAAAATTTAATATAAAAATACATGAAATTTATTTTTCAGAAAAAAATGAAAGTCATTTAATTTCCATCAAATAAAATTGATTTTAGTCATTGAATGTATATTGATTATATTTCATGAAACCCCTCTAGATCCTTAAAATAAATTAGAATGATACAAAACATATACCTCTCCTAAATGGAATGAGTTTATATAGTAGTATGAAAAAAATTATATCTGTTTCACTTCAGCAAGAACAACTCATATGGTACCATTGTTTCAATCACACCATACATTGCCATACTTTCATTCTGGTATTTTTTTGTGAATTTAATAACATTCCAATCACACTAAAACATTATTTTACTATCACATGCATGGCATTATGAATTTTTATGGTATAGAAACAGTTCCAGTACGGTAATTAAAATACAGATCTCTTTTTCCAACAATTTTTCATAAGGTTTTCCATGAATTATTACCAAAACCAATGTCCATATCCTTAAAATTATCAAATTGGTGTTTAAAACATAGTTGATATGGTGTTATACTTTCTTTTAAGTTCCCATATGATAATATTCTTTTGGTTCATTATTTATGTAATTATTGTAAAAATAAGTGATGTTATATAAATAAAATAATTAAGGATTATTTAACCTAAATAAGTGTCTATAGTATTTCTCAATGGCACACTGTTGTTTTCCTTTAATGTTATATCCTAATTGTTTTCATTAATATGAAGTTTATTTATCCTCCCATAAAAAAGGCACCTAATGAGAAATTATAAATTTTATAAGAATAATACAATGTTAATCCAAATTTTAGTCATTAATTTCAGATCTATAATCAATTTTTCCAAATATAAATCAAAATCATTATCCAATTGTTTTTATCCTAATATATTAAGTATCAACATATTGTCTTTTTGTTTCATACACAACCGCTGTGTCATGTAATTATATACCAATATAACTGGCCATGTACTATGAGTCCCACATTTTAATCCAAATGAATTCACTCCATCTATATATAGTGAAAGATGATGGTTTTTCATTTTCATTCCAAAATTAAAAAATTTAGGATCGATTTTATTAATATAAAGGATTTTTCTTGGATATTATGTTTAATATATTTATTTCTTTTATACATGTTCCACAACTATTGTTGTGCAATGTCTATAATTTTACATATTTACCTAAAAGAACAATTTTTTACACGATTATTCTAATACTAAATTTATTTTTATACCATTAATTGATCATAATTCATCTATAAAATAGTTTTTAACGTATGTTATGATACCAAAATTGACCATAAATTAAAAAAAGACTATCCATTTTACATTCAAATGATATTCAATGGAAATTGAAAAGTAAGTTCCAATATAGGGTGATTATATAAGATTCATTGGGAAACAGATCCAAACCCACTATAAAACAACAATTAACATTATAAATCATATATTCACGACATAAAAATCATGAAAAATCATAGATAGGGGGATAAATTAAAGAAAAATGTTTTCAAAGAATCTCATAACATGTGATAGAATGACACATTTTTTTCACGATGTGACATAACAAAAAATGATAAAAGATCCTTTTGAGCATGAAACAAGAAGTGGAAAATCATGACCACAGTTATTTCCAATGTAATAACATTTTAAACATCATGAAATTTCTTTTATGGGAATATTTGGTAGTACCAGTGCTCATGTAATGATCATGATCGATACTTTTCAACCTGGAATACCAATGAATACATGAAATTTATTAGGAATGATCATAATGATTCCACTTATAGATAATTAGTTATTTCTTGAGATTCATTGGTCATTATAAATTAATATCCCAATGGATTTGGAAATCTCTCTATATCATAGTTTGGGATTCGTCACTCCACTTGGGGATTAAACTACTATTAAGGCTTTAATTTCTTTTATAAATATTTTCCATATAACCTTAACTCATATTTTATTTAAAATGTTCCTATTTTCATTCCATATATATATATATATATTATCACATTCATAGTAATCTATTACACTTATTATTTTATGTGGATAACTCATGGCATGGACTTTGATGGATTTTCAAGATGATTCAGAATTATTGAAATTTTATTCCATTAGATTTTGATTTAAATTATATTGAATAATAGAAAAGAAAATGGCTGTGGTGATCATCCATCATGACATGAATTTATAACTCAACCATATTCATTACCAAATCATGGTTACCTATATTATACAAGGGAAAATATTCAACTGATGGAGTAGAGTAATCTCACAATGTGAAACAATAGAAAATGAAGTCAGTTCTGGAATGATATTTCAAAATTGATCATGGTGTTTATCATATGTTTCAATTCGAGTTTGTGTGATTTATTGTGAAAAATGGATTTCCTAGGAATTACAAATTTCACACTTTAATTAGTTCACGAGAATCCTTGTGGGAAGTTATGTAAATCCAAATTTAATTTTAATGAACATATGAGTACTGATGAATCCCGAGAGACCAACCATATAATAAAGACCTTTATTTTCTAACCTCTATTCATTTGTTTTCATTTATTTAATTTATAACATTATAATTACCCATCCATTTTCCATTTTTTCAATGTTTTAGCAAAATAATATTAAAAAATGTATGTCATGTGAAATAAAAATTGCATTTGATCAACTGTAAATCTCATAATGTGAGGCGACCGTGATCATAAACGTTGTTACTTGTAAATAAATTATAGTTTTTATATTGACATATGAAAGGAGTTTTATTTCCCAATCCTTGTAACGATCAGAATGTACCTTTAAAATTATGAAGTATTTCGCTCATATTTAGTTTATCGAGTTTGACCACAATTTGGGAATTTGTTAATCGATTCCTCATTCTTGAAAAATAGTGTACATTCATTTGTATAGGTATGTATTCCATATTGATCATATACATTTAACATAACATTATAGTAGTTTGATATATTAATCAATAAATCTCAATAATTTTTTAGCAAATCATTCAAAAGAGTATATAGTTCTATAATGTCAGTTTCACTCCACCTTTTTCTATATTATAAGTTATATATATTTAGTATAATTGAAGTTATTTATTTATTATAATCATCATACAATGGAGTTCTATCAAAATGCATTCACCTTTGAAACAATTTTTGGGAATCATGAAGTTGATCTACAACTATCATTTTTTATTTCCCCAATAAAATCTTCTTCATAATTTTCACTTTTAACTGTATCATCATTACAATATTAATAATTGATTACACTTATAATCATATGAGATGATCTAAAATTGTAGTTTTATCCCAATCAATTTCTAGAATATTTTATATCCCCTGTTTTGTTCAACATTTATTATTATGATATACTCATTGAAAAATATTGTGTCTTAATCGCACCACCAGAATAATTAGTCTTGAATAAACAAATCATTAAAATTAAAATGGTATTTTAAAATAATTACATGAAAGATAATTTTCAATAATGATGTACTCATTCAACCCATCCCAATACTCTTTTTCATAAGATTGGAATAACTCAATTTTTTATTTTTATAATTATTATTTTATTTACTAATATTCATATTTAACAAGATATAAATATACACAAGAGGTATAATATTAAAAATCTAAAATTTAATTCGTTATATATACACATATATAGACATCTTATATAAAATAAATTAACATTTAATCAAAAACCTGTTAGAAAATATTATATGATGAATTAAATGAATTTTATGTTTTATAATGACTAAAATTTATATTTGAAATCACATATAATAAATCATTCATTTTTAATGGATTATTCAAGGGAGAATATTATAAAAACATTTAAAATTGATATATTATTCTCTTGTCACATCAATTCATCAATGCTCATCAAGGTCATTAGAATTCATTAGAGCTCACCATTAGGAACAAATAAAAGAAAAAAATCAAATTCATTCAATTTTAATTAACATATTGTATATATTGATTCTTCTTGCATATAAAAGGTTTAACTATAAATACTACTGATTCTAAACGATAATACAACATTAATATCAATATCTAAATCATAAATCACCATTGTGTGAACAATGTTAATCAATGTTTTATCTTCCTCAAATACAAAATTATATAATTGTATATACTAATGAGTGTGTCATGATACAATAACACAACCCATTAAATATTTTTTAAACAATTACATATGGAATTCACTCCATCAAATTAGTATAATTATGTTAATACCACTTCCAATATTATATTTTTTATATTTTAATTTGATTTTTTTGAACATTTCAATGATTAAATATTTGTCATTTGGAGAGAAAATTATATAATAAAAACATTTTTAAAGGAATAAATGTACTATAAACCCCACTTTCTTTAATACTTGTTTATCCACAAACAAATGTTATGATATAACATAGGTTTTTAAAAATAATTAATTCATATATCATAAAAAATATTATATTCCTACTATGGAGTATTCAACATCAAGCACATTGTGATAATATAATGAGATTTTTTTATATAATAATATTGATTTAAAAAAATTGAACTAGTATATATATGTAAATATATACAAATACAAACATATAGATTCAAAAATTGACAAACACAGTAAAAAAATAATTTTACACTTATACAAATAAAAACAACTTAAATACACACACACACACACACACACTTATTTATATATATAATAATACATTATATATTATTCCATGATTATTTTAAAAACATTAAATCTTAATCATTGATCATTCAAATTTAAAAAATAGTTACTAGATTTAGATTTGGTTCTGTAAAACCAATTTTATTAGTATATCTTACATTTTATCATAGTTATGATATTTTTTTGTTACATAATTATTTTAACTCTATATGAAAATTGTATTAGATAATATTTCAAGAATATATGTTTCACTAGATTTTCAATGTATATTATTTTATTAATGAAAACCATTAGGATCCAATAAATTATTCATGAATATAGTACTTTTGAATGATGGTATTTTCATATGGTTTATAAATAATACAGGCTATTAGGGGTAGGGGTCTCATAAAACCCTGGTAGTCCTCCCAATTTAGTTCACCCATGGTAATCATAGTGATAGAAAGTTATGAGAACATACCGGTAAATAGAAAATCAATATTTTGTTGGGTCATTAGATGTCCCAATATACTGACATGGTGTATTGGTCATTATAATTTAATATTAAATTAAAAAAAAGAAGGATCATGTAATTTTACGTATTAATGAAAAATATGACCGAATATAGTCATGGAGAAAATTAATGTGTTGGGTACGTCCCGAGTGATATTAGATTAATGGATAATAAGGGAAAATATTAATCCATTATGTGTCATGATAGAATTTTATATCATTCAGGAAATAATTAATCATATTAGCCTAATTAAATACATTTCTATTGTATTTTATTGGATAGTTAATTACTTTGAATTCAATGAATGAAACATAATGTATATAGATTGATGGAAACATGATCTAACCTTTTTGATTTGAGATAACATGATATTGGTATTGTATTATATGGTAATAATTCATATGATGTTTTCATTCATTATGACATTAAATTATATCTGTATTACTTTATTGTTGAGTTTCTAGATGTCAAACGTGGACTATATGTGGTTATACCATGTTCACCTGAAAAATAGGTCTAGGGTGTCACACAGAACAATTATGTGAATTCTCAGAAATATTAATGTATTGAATTTAATAATTTAAAATATATAATATTTATTCTGATATTAGTTGAGGATTATAATCTAATCAATAATTATTCAAAATAATAACTGAGTAAAATAATAATAGTAATTATTTTAATTTCTGTATTGTAAAACTATTTATTTAATTTATCATATCATAAGGTAGTCAAATTTTATTTATTACTTATTCATTATTAAAAGATTAGTAAATTAAAAAGTGAGTGGATAGAACATGATGGTAAAATTAGAAATATTATAAAATATATTTATTAATATTCTCAATACCCTTCACATTTAAATCGATCAATAATAAAAATATTCTTATTATTAAGAATGGGGTCTTCTAATAATTGTCTTAATGTTAACTAGAAAGTGTGATATTTTTAGACCCTAAACCTTCCAACATAAAAAAATTTCAATATTCTATAAATCTATTTTTTTGTGAGTAAATGATTGATATAGAATCTCTCAATTAAAATATAGTTTCTAAAATATCTAGTGTGTTATGATCTCCACTTATATCATGCCATCCGGACATCACTGTGAGTTATGCCTCCATCAGAAATACCTCAATTATGATCAACCACTAAAAATATATACAACCATGATGTATTGTGCTAGAAACTATATATCCTACAACATCACTCAATCATTATTTTTCATTTTTGATCCCCACTATATGGATTATCCACTGGGATTCTATAGTGGAACCACAATATAAGAATATATAGTAATCAGGATCATCAATAATCATGATTACAAGTCAAGGAAATTTTAATAAGCTAATATTTTAAATATAATTCTTTTGAACAACCTCCTCTTCATATTCCAGTGTTCTAATATACTTAGGTAATATATGATTTTCATTTTACAATTCATTTTAATCATGTGTGGAAATGATTGCCTTTAAAATAATACAAAAACATGAGTTGGGGATACCATCAAATAATGCTACCTCTATGACCAATACCGATAAGTGTTATCAATGTGATGACATATTTAATTAAAAAATATATTTTAATCATTGATTTTTTATTTATAATTATGTTTTACATATTAAAATTATTTTTAAAATTTGACATCATCATCTGTTCCCATTTTTCATTCTTGATAAATGATCTATAAAATGGTATTGAACTAAAAATGAAGTAGCATTTGAGGAATACCATATAGAGATGTCAAATTCTCTTCCCAAAAAAACAGAGAACAAGGAACATTTATCCATTATACATGCCTTGTAGTTTTATTCTCATGTATGGATATCATGATAATGTTTTCTAGATATGATATATTTTGATATTTGATCCAATAAAATAGATCAACATTTAGATATAGGAAGACTTTTTCGTGGTTTGAAGAACTATATTCTATGAAACTACTAAACATGATGTGTAGTCCCTATTTTCTATCGGGCAAGAACAATAGTTGTCCCAATGATTCATGTATATAATAAACATTATAGGGAATGATGATCCTTGAAATTATGGGGTCACATGCCATGTATATCGAGTAAACGTTATGTAACTCAAAATATAATGTTCTAGCAAGCATGCTAATTCGAATGTAATATTATCCAGACATGTGTAGAAGATAGTACACAATATGTACTATTTCCCATGTCATGTTGTCTATTACAAATTGGTTTCTAATTTTTTTCATAGATAAGAGTCAAATATTTAATAAAACGTTTTATCATTTATTAATTTTTTTGTTAAATTTAATATGTTTCATAAATTTCAAATGAATGGTAATTGTAAATTAGTTCTATTATATGATAAAATTCTGGATGTGAACATGAAGTTTCTTCTAGGTATAATAGTGTACTCTATAAATGAAAATTGAAATAAATTTTCAATAAAATTATTGATGATAATGAGTTAAGGATTAATGATTATAATTAAGATAAATTGACTTATTTGGATTAATTTATAAAACATTATCTTAAATAAATAACGAATTAATGAAAATGATAACATGAATATAAATGTATTATCAATACATGATGCATTAATCATCGTGAGATTTGACCAACACATTGGATATGATTTGTTAAATTTAATTTATGTATTCCAAATTAATAAAAATGGTATCCCCGCCAAACCACCTTCTTTAATTATGTAAGTGCCTATATTAATATTATTATTTTTATAAATACTTTTAATGTAGTACACGGGATCTGCTCATAGCTGTCAGAGAAAAAACATTTCTACTGAAGGTGCTCCTAGTTGAGTTGATATGGACTGATTAATGAGCCACGATGAATCTAATTAATGTGATACATATGAGATAAGGTTTATTATTGAAACATGAACTATGTTATGGTTCAAGGTTTGTTTTCCCCTGGGTTGTGGGAGTTTTTATAGTATTCTAAATAAACAGTTAATTAGAAAATTTCATGATCATGTGACATAAATGTTTTATATTTCAGTTTCCTAGTTAATTATTTAGGTCTACAAATACTGTTGAATCTATACATAAATTATTTAACAAGAATGAAAGAGAGTATAATATTTAATTTTATTATTCATGAATAAATTATTCGACACAATTTATAACAGAATAAATATTCCATTATTTTTAATGAGGTGTATGATAAGATAAAATATGATTTGTTCAAAACGGAAAATATATATAAACTAAAATATTATATTTTTTTGTATCTCAAATACTTATGTTTTAAATGATATCATAGTTCATAGATCCTAAAAAACCCCTATTTATGTTCACTCATTTATTATGGAACATTTATCATGTAGTTTTGTGTTAGAATAACTTATTTCACATCATTGGATTACTTCCCAATCATGAATTGGTGTTACTAAGGGGAAATTATTGAGGAAAAAATAAAAAATGGATTTTAGTATTGAGGATTCCACTCAATAGATCAAGGAACAATGAGTTATTGGATTTGGAAATATATAATTGCCTAAAATTATTCATGTGACATATCCAGAATAACTACAGGTTATGAGAAGGGGAATGTGGAACATTTCCCTGAGAATATATAATTGAGAATGTCATATGAAATTTAATTTGTGGGATATTAATATTCAAAATAAAATTCAATATTAACAAAATTCATCTAAATTTTATATTTATTATTGTATTCTGTAGTAAAAACAAATAATATTAATCTACACATAATTTTTGGATATGGAATTTCAAACAACATTGTAAATACCACTGTGTTCAAAAATAGATAAGGATAAACCTCTCACAATAATGAATTTTTAGGAATGGTATATGTTCATTCACATTATACTACTTCATGAATATAAATTATATGTTTTTTAAGATGCATTTATCATGTTCATTTCTAATGAGGATAATAAAGAATATGTAACACTATATTTTAATAATGTTGATGATGTAATGGATTTACATTTTTCAGGATATCATATATGTGTACTAATATTCTAAATCAATATGATGACATGTATGGATATATAATAATGTATATCCTTATAAATTCCTATCATGTGAATTCCTGATCATAACGATATTAAATATCTAATATCCTTTTCTCATGTAATAATGTAGAGTTGGCACCAGTTGGGTAACATCTTTTCTTGATAATTTTAAACACTATTCCCCAAGACAACATGGATTTTATGTTCCATAACGAGCATCACATAGATCTCATTCTATCCTCACAATTCAATATCCTTCCCAGTTTTACATTAAATTATAATGAGGGATTTACAAAGAAAAGAATTTCTAAACACCTTATGATTATTATAAAAGTTTATAAAGACATGGGGAATGAAAAACATATCTTTTATAAATTAATTAATAAGGGGGAAAGGGAATTGGTGTTTAATAATCATTCACTATTGAAGTATTTTTACCATAGTCCTACAATGAAGAATAAGATACATATAGGTTGAAATGAAAACAATCTGGTATGTTTTTAATGATGAATATGGGCCACTGTACTTGGAATTAAAACAAGACAAATAATGTATAGGATGATTCATGCATGTTCATTAAGGAGTGGTATCTTTCTATATATACAAGTTGAAAATAGATACTTCATGAGGTTCTCACATTTTTATCCAAATAAAATGACAATAAATATTTATATAGAATACCAGATAAGATGTGCATCTATTTTCTTTTAATGGTGTGAGGTTAGATCATCTTTCCATTGCAGAATACCATCTCTCATTACAAAGACAATTTATTTTCTTTTTACGGAATTATTATTGACTACACAATGTCACCATAAACATTATTTGTATATCTAGTATTAATATATAGATTTATATATTCTAAACATTGGATATAACGGATTCTAATTTGGAAAATATAGGATATTTTATGGAATAGTTAAATGATTTTACATATGTTTTAAATTAGTAAAACAAAAGTTTGGAAATTGATAACTTACAGAATGTGTGTGATTCAAATGGCATCAAGTTAAGACATTTCTTTATTGGACACATAAATAAAAAGAATTTGAAAATTATATATCAACATGGTTACTTTGTATATTTTTGTATTTGTATACTTTAATTTTTTCACACTTGTTTACAAGTATTGACTTCTAAAACACCATTTAGTGGTCATGTTGAAAATTCCAAAGATATTAGATATTTGGTATACAGAGATCTGTTTAGGATATTTCAGGTTGAGGCAATAGGTGTATTTAATTACATTATCACCTTTATAGATTTCATTTAAAGGTATGATTATATATACATAAATATGTGTAAGTTTGAATCATTTGAATAATTCATGGAGTTCAATAAGTTGATTCAGAATCTTCTTAGTATGAAGAGAAGGGATCATCGATCAAATTAAGGTCATAAATATCATAACCAAGCCTTTTTCAACATTCTAAAGAATATGGTATATTGACTTACTACAGTATGCAATATACACCTCAAAATAATCATGTTGATGAAATGTGGAACCATACCTTATTTTATATTGTATGGTCGATGATGAATCATGGAATCCATCCTATATATTTTTGGGGGCATGTAAAATAAAATTATTAATACCTTATAATCATACTACCAAATAAGGCATAAAAAATATATTATCATTGTTATTTAGTGGAATGAAACATTTTTTGTCACATGGTCATTCATGGACTTGCGAGGATGTTTTAAGGCATTTTCAACCAACTAAAATATTACCTCGACTCACAAAGTGTATCATTATTGGGAATCAAAAGGAAAAAAGAAGATATTATCTATAAATTCATTTAGGAAATAATGTCACGGCCATACTAATTAATAATATTATTGAGAGGGAGAACATATTCAATTAGGATATTTGGAAAAATGTTAAAGTCAATGATATTATTGTTTATGATGTGGAATAGTTAGTATATGAATATATTCAACATGTCACCGTGGAAGTATTTTTTTCTAGAAAAATAAGTGGTATCTATAATCTCTAATGATATAGTTTAACTAGAGTGATATGGTTTTCTAGTCATAGGTGATGATGTCTAATTATTAGTTTGTAATAATTTTCTTATCATTTAATATGAGTTAATAAAGAGGTCATATTATTTAATGTGGTAGGAAAAATTGTTTTATGATATGTATTCAATATATAAAATCCCATTTTTTTTCTAATCAATAAACAAATTGATGTCAATCATATTGGATTTAAATGTCCATTTATGAATAAGATGGACATGGAATGTAAATTAAACACCTATAAAGACTTTTTAGTTTTTTAATGTTTAAAAAATGTCCAGGAATGAACGACTCCAAAAACTTTTCTCCAACTTCAATTTTTAAATTCATTATAATTCTATTTTCCATTATAGCATCACATGACTATGAAATTTGAAGATTGGATTTTAAAATTGTTTTCCATAATGGGAACCCCCATGATGATGTTTATATGGAATATGAGAAGGGTCACTGGATAATATATATGAGAGTTATAGAGAATTATTTATAGACTAATAAAATAATTCAAGTCATGAAAAATTATAATAAATTAGTCCATAAAAGAATTTGGTTACATTAACATTGAATGTGATCCCAGTGTTTATTATAAGTTTTGTGGTAGTATAATTTCTTAATAATAGTATATGTTGATGACATATTACAAATTAGAAATTATATAACATCATTTATAGATTCTAATTCATGGTTTATAATGTGATTCTATATATATGAAATAGGTAATGTTGTATACATTCTATAGATTAATATAATACATTGTATATCCAAAAGGCTAGACAGACTATGTCAGAGAACTTACATTGATATAAAACTGTTATGATTTAGTAAAAAACAACCCACGAGAGTATTGTTCATTTGTCCCAAATTATAAATATTGCCATGAAAATTAGTCCATAAACACAATAAAATAGGTAGGTAATGGGTAAGATCTCATACAATTCTATGGTAGGATATATCATGTGTGACTTTTTATGTATGAGTCTTAAAAATTACTATGCTTTGATCCTCATAGGTAGATATCAAGATATCCCATGTTAATAAAAATGGACTACTATTAACACTATATTTAAGTATCTGAGGTGGGATAATGATATTTTATTAGTGTGTAGAGGTGATAATTATTTATTTATTATGGGTTATATGGATTTGGGATTTCAAATAGACCAGAACGATATAATGATGTAATATCAATATATCCTTTTTCCCAGTTGAGGAGTTGTGGGTTGAATGATTTGAAAATGATCAGTTGTCATAGATTCAATAGTATAGTCTAAGTATATGGAAAAAGTTTTTTTCATCCAAGGATGATGAAATGATTTTAAATATTTCCCTAGATCTTGATATGGTATCTAAAAATATATTCTCCATTATAGCGTAATGTGATAACACAATAGTGTTTGATCTCTCGAAAGAGACAAGCTTAAACAAACAGATAAAGAACATACATTGAAAAATTAATCAATAGAGGTATTTTTCTCAATGATGTAATGATTAATTGAGAATTTTATCCATAGTGCAAAATTTGTTAGACCCATTTACCTAGGAATTAACTCAGTAGACTGTAGATTATCATTTATAAGATAGTGAAATAAATGTTTTTTTTGTTGGATCAAGTGAAAACATGGAAATTTTCAGAGTTATTTCTTTTTGAACTGCGTATCATAATAGTTTATTACATGTTATCATTATTAATGGTTTTTTTAAAAATATTTATTATTTATCTATATGATTTTTTTACATGAAAAAATATTAATAATATATATTTCATAAAAATTTCATAATATTTCTTCAAAATGATGAGAACTAGGAGGATCCACATCATTATTCATGGATATAGTTCCATGGTTAGATGATATTTACTAATGGGATATAGAAGATTCTGAAAATTAGGGGAAGGAGGATCATAATACATTAGGATTCATTCTAATTAATTTTTAACTTGAAAATATATATGATAGGAGGTTATGAGTATATACCTTGTGGTAGTTGGTTTTTTAGAACAATATTATATTTATGTTATGATATATTTTATTCATGGTTTTGAATATTAATAATCTTCTTATTAAATCACTGTTTTTTAACAAAGTATGTGATAATATCCTAAGATTATTTCTCACACTAAAAGGTAATTGAGGTTCCCTACAATGATGTGTACCGAGCAGTTCTATGAAACAATTCTTAAATAAATATTATATTCAAAAAATATCATTCCAGGGACATAAATGATATAGTCTTTCTGTGGTGGTGACTCATAAGTATTTGGGGGACATTATCAGGGTGTATGGTATTGGTAATATCTAGTATGATATCATGAGAACAAGACATGCAAATAAGAAATACGCACTTATATGTGCAATTGGATATTCCTATATGTGAATGTCTGTAATTATCATTAGACATTAAAATAATGACTAATTATTATTATGAGTCTCATACATTGATGAATTGATTAAAAATTTTGTGGCATATGTTCACTGTGATGTAGGAAACATTGGACACATTATAAGTAATATTTCATTAATGAATAATGAGGGAAAGTAATTTTCCTTCTATTCATTAATTGATGTAGACATCTCAGTAAATTTGACGGATATAATGTATGAAAAATAATTCCATATCCATTGGGTTTAATATGAAAGTTCATTTTTTACTAAGTCAAAGAAAGAGACATCTAGAACATAGGTTTATAGCATAAGTATAAAAACTGAATGATTTTAGAAATCAAGATAAAAAGATTATATTACACATTATGATTCAGTATGAGGAATTATAATCATTGGGACAATAAATTCATTCTTTACGGGTTCCTTGGATTGTTTTTAGATGCTAAACAAGTAATTTTGGATGATTCACCAAATTTGAATAATAATGTGCCATAGTGGTTCACAAAGTAAGTGATTACATTGTCTAAGTTAAAAAATATTTAATTATTAATTTTTTAAAATTTTTAAAAAGTATTATTCCTAGACATGGTATAATAATTATCCATTTATTGATAATCACATATATCTCACCATCAGAGATTGAAGAAATTAAAATGAGGGAAAATATTTTATAAATACTTATTTATTATTTTTACAACAAAAAAATAATTTATTTTGTGTTGAATAATGAAAAGATATTTATTTATTAAATAAATAGTCATTATTCATGGCCTGATAAATATTGTGGTGTAATTTCAGACTGAGTATAAAAGGTCTGGTGAGAAATAATAAATATTGAATATTATTGTATTAAAAAATATTTAATTTAATTCACATGTTGTGCACATATATTGAAATTTTGTAAATATTATAACTATTTAACGTGGGTATTTATAGGGATTAAATAAATATTAAAGATTACTTGTGAAAATATTTTATTTTAAACCTTGTAATATATAAACCCAATTATGTTATTTTCTATATGATCCAATTCAACTGTTTGGGTTAAGCACAAAAGATTTGGATAATCCACTCAAGACCTAAAGATATCCCTTCTCCAAGAATGATCCTATGAATAAGGAGTGATCATCCCTCACCAACCACCCTTAATTATAGAGATATCATGGGGAATTTTTTGAAAAAATTTTACATGGAGATTACAATACTAAGATTCCAGTGATAAGATCATCCTTCCTATAAACTAGTGATTTCAACAATAATTTTCAATGATTTTTTCAACACACATTTATCCAAACTAGATTGAAACTACTATTTATTCCTATAATGCCACAATGGTACAACTTATATTTTTTGTCTGATCCTTCAATGATGAAATATTAATAACATGGTAATTATTAATTTCATAAATTTTTAATAATAATATGTGATGGTCATCTCTCAAGTTCTGACAATTTATCCCTTGTCATTATTTTTAAGGAATTAATTCTATTGATCACAACATTTAATATTGAGTAAAGTATCAGATTAATAATAGATCATGAGAAAAAAAATTAAAGACCCATGGAAAGATTTATTTCTACCCAAACTGTCCAGTAGTCTTAAAGGGGTCACATAAATATTTTTAATCATTTAATGATCGTTGACAATTGATTCATTTTTCATTTAGTTTTAAAAGTCAATTGAAATCATTCTTCTACTTCAAATTGAGAGATATTATTATTCCTTCTTCATTTCACATAGATATTTTCAAAACAGTTAATATTATGAATTATATAAAATAAAATATCTCATCTGGATGTTCCAAAGTTTCTAGATATATAACACACGAGTACACAACTTTTAACCATAGTTACACACTATGTACATTTTTTAATAGCACTATGAAATAATTCTGAAATTAATTAATAATGTGTGCATTAAATACATGTGGTGAATTTAATCCCATAAACCATGTGTTAAAATGGAAATCCTGGTGCATTTTCAGCTGAAGTACATACCATTTAGCCCATATTCATGATGTTTAAACAATTTGAGTCATAGATAGGCCATTTATTTCCATACAAAGCATACCACACTGGTGAATGAGTAACTCATAGACCTCACTACATTTTGACTCTTATACACATTGTGTGTACTCCAAATTTTCATTGAACGATATAATTCTGGGTCACAAGGAACATTCCTTAGACAAGCATTGAGATATGTACACACCGATTTGGTTACCTTTACGCGTCATGTACTTGTACCAAATTATATAGAATTACGATTTTCTATTATACTATGTAACCCTTATCAACATGGGTTTCTGTAAAATTTTTAATTTGATAAAACATGAAATGTGATATGTTTTAATATATATATATATATATATGTTTAATTAATTTCTAAAACATTTTCATATTTTTATATCATGTTGTAGTCATAATATTGTTGTAACAATATGTTCATTGAAATAAAAAATGTCCCAAAATATCATGTAACATGTGTAATCATTAATTTGATAGTACATGTCATGAAAGTACATGATATCTCATTTATTCCACGTGTACGAAAAGTAATAGTGTTCTTTTATAATTAATGTTGTTTAAAATCAAATGGGTATTCTACATATTGCCTTAATGTCAAATTCGTGTACAATGTTAAATTAAAAAAAATTTAATTTGATTAAAATTGTAGTTGATAATAATCTTATAGAAATTCCACTATGAATTGAGATATACTGAATATATTTTTTGGATGATAATTAATTTATTCGAGTGTGAATTATCATAAATACTAATGATTAATAATTTAATTATAGTTTTTTATTTGTTTTTTTATTTTTTTCATGCATGTGTATTATCATGATCATACAAACAAGAAAATTTTGTAATTTGATTCATTTATTTTTTATTAAATTGAATTTTTGGCATCCGGGCCATCTCCCATGCTATTTGGTATGGGCCTAGATTCCCAGGGTTTCCTTTATGTAAACCCATTATTTCCCTAATCATAGTGTGATTAAAAGAATCTGTAATGACTGGTGATCCCAAGCTAGAGGAGGTGGTAAAATTTTGGAGTCATGGAGAAACCAATCCAATAAATATACATTGGTGGACTGGAGGAATGTTGTAACACCATCATTAATTGGTACACGGTCTTTTCCCCTTGGTAAATAGTTATTTTATCGTCCACTACAAAAACTAAAAATTATTAAATACTCATTATCATGTAAAATTTTTATTTTATTTCATTCTTGTATAATGATTATTTTATTATGGGTGATGTTTCTATAATTACATGAATTAATGAAATTATCTAGAAATCATGATAGATATAAAAATAAATTGTATAATGCGTAAATTATATCTGTGAAGTGGTTAATCACTAATGTAAATTAACTTCATATTAACAACCATGGGATAAATATAATAATTTTAAATTTATACATTAAAGGAAAATATACCTTAATCAAATATTTTAATTTTCTATAGCCTTCCACTTCTTTAGTTAAAATCAAACCATAGTTCAAAGTGATTGAACATGAAAATTTGTGGTGATTTCAATAATCATGGAAATATAACATGATTTTAGGTTCAATTTACATAGTTCACATCAATGGTTTAAAAAACGTAGGATTTTTTGTAATAGACACTTAAGGGATGTGGAAATCTAATTTAATGATTTTCTCATTGGGGTGTCCACTAAATAATCCTTGGAACTATAACTTAATGCAATTGGAATTTGGAATTACTACCTAAATCCATTCATGTTACTTGACAAACAAATGTTGGGTTAATAAGAGGTGGATGATGAATCCTTTCCATAACAATATCTAAGAAACATGAGATTACAAAGCCAATGGCGAGGGCTATTGGGTTTTAATTATATAGTGGAAGATTTATAAATTTAATATATATTTATTTTACAATAATTATGTGATATTTTTTAAAAATATTCCAATTTTATCTATAGAAACATAAGTAAAAAGTACATAAAACATTTCACATCAATCCAATTTTTGAGAATGATAACCTTATCACTGGCCCAAATTTCCAAGAGTGTAATATGTTCTTACTTTTTATCCTTATCTAGGGAAGAAAATTGTTTTTTTAGATTAATCTATGTATGATGCACCTGATGTTGATTATAGTTATGAAGAGACATAAGTCAATAAGAAATTTTTTAATGATTCTATATATGTTAAACGTTTCATGTTCTCATACATTACCAATGATATTTTAAGGAAACATAAGGAAATAGATGAATATAATGTGATGTATCACCTTTAGGATCACTATAAAAAAGTAGAGAAAAAATAATACAATATATCAAATGATTTTCTCAAAAATATTCTTAGAGTATGGGCTATCTTGTCCCCATTTAGTCTTGAATATTTTATATATATTGTATTCATAGACATCATAGGGATTAAATTCCTGGATGAGTTGAATATAGATCGCATCCTTTCATCCATACACAATAACTTCTATTATTTTAACGTTAATTATAATATGTATATTAATTATGAGAATCATTAAAAACTTCATACATTAATTCTCTAATTTGACAAGGACATGGGGAATGATAAAATATTGGTCATTAGGGTTAATAATATAATGATGAACAATGGAAAGGGGTCATTTAAACATAACATTTCTAAATCCCATACGAATCAACTATCCAATATGAAAATGATCTAGAGATAGGGTATGGAAAAAGAGGTTGTATGTTTTTCGTTGGCATAATAATACCCTAAATGAGGAACTTAACCCAGAATTTAGTGGATTCTAATAGTTTATTAGTTATTAAGAATAATTTTTCAACATCTACCCATTGGGTATTAGATAATTCTTTTGGTTCTAACATCTTTATCCAATGGAAATAACCACATATATTTCGAAAGATTTACAGAGTATTCGAGGATCTGAGAGGAAAAAATGGTTCATGGATAGCTACGGTATCCATTGTTGACTAGAAAATTTCATTTACAATAGGAATTATTTTTGTTTTAAAATATTTTTATTAGGTACTTATGGTTTTTATTAATATAATTTCAATATCATTCCTACATTCAAATTCAATTATTTTCTTATTTAGAATTTTTTTTCATTTCTAATGATAACCTATGTTATGGTATTGAATATTTAATTAATTTAATTTATATATTATATAATTAAAACCATGTTTTTAAAATTGACAATGAATCATGTTCACATATATTATGTAACACCCAACATTGGTATCAACATCTTATTCATGTAAATGAGAAGTGTTTGACAAAACATGGTGAAGTTTTTTATTTAGACTCTTCTGACCTAAACCCACATGAAATATTTAATTCATGTTTACAATAAATAATGACCAACCCATCATTGATTGGACATGGTGAAACGTCCATATAACATCTAGGATTGGTACACAATGACTTGTGTGCACCATTTCATGTAGACTATAGATCCAGATATTTATAATTCATAACCTAAAATGATTACTTGACTAGATATGACTATGTCTACTTGATTATGTATATGTCTGATTATTTTAGAAATTTAATTAATTCAACAATAAAGTAGATAATATACTCGGTTAAAATATATAAAAGATATGGTTTGATCGAGATGGTGAATATCAAAACCCAGAGTTTTTTTGATTTATGTGGGAGATTAGTATTCTATCTCAACTCACTCCACCTTGCACACCATAGTGTAATTTTGTTTCTTAAAGGACAAAACATAGCTTGGTATACGTATTAAGATTGATAACAAGTCATGATATAATTCTATAATCCTTTTGGGGAAATGCATTACAAATAGACAAAAACATCCTAATTTAGTACTAACTAAAGTTGAAAAAGGAATTCCCTTTGAGTGTTGGAGTGAAAATAAACATGTTTTGGATGAAACACATGTACATGGTTGCATGGAATTTTTTAATCCCTTATAATGAAAAAAATATAACCACATGGAAAAAAGTGTTTCTTTATACAATATACAAGGGAAATAATGTGATACCACCTATACAACCAATCAGACAAGAATTGTATTCTCACCAGACCAGATATCAATCTCCAAAGAGAGCACACCTTAAAAAATAATTTTGAGATAAATATTTAAATCAATTGAATTAATTGTAATGTTACATAGTAAATGTTATTGAAATAGATACAATAGGCCATAGTAGAATAATTTTTTCTGAAAACACTAGTATTGTGTAGTAGAGAAATAGAGTTAAGAGAAAAATATATATATGATTCTCCAGCGACCAATGATGGTGACTCATTTTTGAACCAAATGAAACTCCTTCCAATAAAGTGGTAGTAGTGAGATTAGATGATAAAAGATGGAAAAAACCATGAATTTTTAAATGATTTCAAGTATCATAACCTTGTTTGGGTTCTCATCTTTGTGCTAGTTTATTTAAAGACCATTTGGTGAATATTGTTATGCAATAGAAAAAATTACATCAATGGTACTGTTAATTCATATTAATCAAGTACAGTGGGTGAAGGGTTTAATCAATGCAAAGGTATTTACTCTGATGAATCCTTCTAACTAGAATCCATATTTTATTCTATTAGTATTATTCATGTTAGAGAATCTCACAATGAATATGAGATTTGGGATATTGAATTTAAAAATATATTCATTAATGGGAACCTTTGGGAATATTTTGAAATGACACCACCATATGGTTTTTTACACCATGTGGTTCTAAAATGATTTGTGAGCTGTAGAGATACATCGATTGATTGACTAAAGAATCCAGTTTATGGGTTATAATATTCGATGAATCCATAAAAGAAAGTGGTTATAATAATAATGGAAGGAAGACATGGGATTACAAGTGGTTTTGTGGAAATTAAGACTTTATGATACTATTTTCTATTGATGACATATAATATACGGTAATTGAAATACCAGTACTAAATACAACTAAGGAATGGATATAAAAGTTTTTCTCAATGGAGGACATATTTGAAGAAGTCAATATTCTAACAATAGAAACCATTTCTGAAAGATCCAAGAGGATATTTGGACTATGGTAAAGAATGTATTTTAAACATAGAATAAGGAGATTTAGTGTGGAATAGACCACAAGTGGATTGGTTCGAATATCACATGGTTTTCATCTTTTAAAAAAAATGTGTTCTTAGACACAATACAAGAATGAAATAATGACTAAGATCCCATACACTCTAGTGAAAGGATAAATCATATATACCATGTTATGTACTAGTCTTTATGTTTCCGATTCATTAAACATGGTTAGTAAATATTATTAATATCAAGGTGATAATCATTGGTTTGTTTTTAAGGGAATCATTATGAATCTGAGTAGAAGTAAGGATAGGCTACTAGTGTATAGAGGAGACAATGAGCTATTCATCAGAAGTTATATTGAAGCTAGATTTCAGACATAATAGAATGATATGATTTTTTCAGTTAGGATAGGTTCTCTATAACATTGGAAGTGATGTTAGCTAAAATATTACCAAGCATCATATTGTCATGAATTCTATAACATATTCTAAGCATATGGATACTTATGATGTAGGAAAGGAAGTAATTTGGATTCGAAACATTTTCTAGGAGCATTATGTCATACCGATCAATAAAGAAACAATAACTTTTTATTATGAAAAAATAGTATTGTGGATATTACAGAATATACATGTTTAGACCAATAGAATAATAATATAATTTATAAGTATCACTATTTGGGTTTTTTTATCAGATGTGTAATATTTCTATAAGAAGAGTAACCATGGAAAAGAACTTTGTGGAACCCTTGACTAAAGGTTTATCTTAGTAAAAGAATGATAATCATATGAGAGGAAGCAGGCTGAAGTGTGTTCATAATTTTCTCTTGTTCACGTTGGAGTTTGTTGGCGGTGGTTCCCTAGAAACTACTTCTGTGTAATTAATGAAAATTGTATTCATTTTAAAGAATATTAATAAATGAATTTTTACATCATGATTTTTCTTATATAAGGAATATTATATTATAATGTCCTAAGAATTTCTTCCTCACTAAACACTCATAGTAGTTCCCCACTATGATTAGAACCCAGAAGGTATATGATGCTATTCTTGAATTAATATTCTATTTATGAATTAAATCATTTTAGAGACATAGATGATATAGGAAAATAAAGGGTGGATATTCATATGAAATTGACTCACCTTCTCATGCTTTATTTCGTTCGTAATACATTGTAGGATATTGTATTAATGATACATGTTATTATGAAATATAAATTTATATGTTTTAGTTGATGATTCTATCATTGGACATGTGTAATGATCATTACACCATATTATTTTTATAAATTAATATTATTAGTCAGTTACATTGATTTATTGATGAAAACTTTGAATTTATATGTATATGGTGAGATAGGATATAGTGGGTGCATAACGAGTAATATTTAATTAATGAATAATGTGACATACTATTTCTCCCTTATGCTCTTTAACATAAGTTGATATCTTAGTCCAATTGATGGAAATGATTTATCCTAAATGAATCCATGTCCATAGGGTTCTATAAGAACGTTCAATTTTTGGGAATTCAATGAATGTGACATCTATCACATTGGTTAATGGAACCATAATTCAAACTACTTAAAATGGTTTATCATTACTCAACTACACTATGTAAGGTATAAAAATGTGTTACCATTATAAAGATGGGTTTTCTGAATATAAACAACTTATTAACCTTTTATACAATAATTTCATTATGGGAAAAACCTACAAACGAGTAGTGAGGAAATGGTAACCCATTACATACCTTAACTAAAATGGGTTTATGTAAGGGTCAACATGGATTACCATTACACAAAAGAGTTTTGTGTAATGGTCATATGGACATACCAATACATAATTTTTTTATGTTAGGTAAATTATTTGTCTTGTGTAAGGATAATATATTAATTCCATTTAATGATTCATGGTATTAATATCCTCAAATAATGTTATGGTTTTTGAACATTATTTCATAAATTAAGAATGTGTCTACCTTTATTGAAAATTTAGATCTTGTGTTAGGGTAACCAGAAAATATTTATATATTTTTTTTAAAATATAAATTGATTTTATGGTTTATAATGTATCAATAAACCATAATAAATGGTGTTTGGGGAATATGTAATTTTTATTATTTAATTGATTAGAATTTTTTATGATAAATTAAATTAATTTTTAAGATAATATTGTAATTACAAATAATTAATTTTAATAATTAAAACACCTTTTAAAAAAATAAATGAAATGAATTATTATCTATGATTAATTTTGTTTATTTGTTAATCATATGAAATAACATATAAATTGTTAAAATTAATACGAAAAACCCCCAAATTATAATTTTTTTATATTTGAATTATTTTTTTTCATAATTATTTATTTTTAATTGTTCAGATTAATGGGGCCATATGTGGATATAATATATTCCACATGAAAATGTTTTTTGAAGATTGATATGATCATGGATTAAAAACTGACACTCTATATAATATCTAGATTATGTAAAATGTTTAAATAATTTATTTTTATTATGAATCTTTTATAATTCTTATAATATAATACAACTAAAATGAAAATGATTTATAATCATAAATATGAATTATTTTTTACTAGAAAAATAATTAATTGATAATATTCAAAAATTATGGAATATCTATAATGTTAATTTTTAATTTATAAAAGTGTTTATAATTAAATTTTATTTATAATATATTTATAAATTTTTATCTTATGCTAATATTTATTAATTTTCAATTTATTAAAAATCTATTGCATATTTTCTTCACAATTATGAATATTTTATATTCTGAATGTCATTATCGATGTGTTTATGTGAAAAAATAAACCTATAATAGTCACATGCAGTTTCATGCTAGGGATGACATTGTAATTAATTTTTTTTCCATCTACCCTGACTCTAGTTTTTAATTAATTTCATCATATTAAATATAGTTATTGAATATACTTTTTCATATTAGGTGTTATATTTTTGAAAAATAGGATTATATATTTTATTAATTATTACCAAGGATAGGTAAATAGGGTTAGACTACCTACATACCTGGAGGTTTAAGCCTTGTATACAATAGCGAATAAGGTTGGGCACATATTACTCTTAGATTAATCAATTGGATGTTTGGAATCTAAAATAACTCTATGAATTTAATTGAAGTGTTAATGTGCATTATTCAAATGATTTATTAAGATATATATTAAAATTTATTTTTGGGAGAGTAATACAGACATGTGGTTTTTTATAAAGAGTTCCACTTTAATACGAGTTAAAGATATTAGTTGGGAGAAGGTAATAATATTCAAAACTACACTATCTTGAATCATGTATAAATAAAAGAGAATAAATTGATATAAGAAGGAGACATTATAACCCCATAAATTACTATGTTTTAGATTCCTTAAAATTAATATCTTTAAAAGAACATGATCATTCAACAAGGTATGTTCGAGGTCTACACGAGTAATACACGATTATCATGTAAAAGATAATAATGATATGTGTGACATGTAATTATTTTTGTGACATTATTGAGATTATCATGAGTATCTATGAATATACGTTTTTTCCTTATTCTTGGCATTTTCGTGGAGTACCACTAGATAAGAAACCATAATGATTTGGATACCATGTTAGTAGAGTTTTTTTTTTAAATATAGTGGATTGGAAAATGAGATATCTGTTAAACAATTAGAGATTCGTATATGACAAGATTTTTAATTATATTCTACTAGATATAATCGTGTGTAATTATTGTGATAATCAGTATAATTATGAATTAAATACAGATCTTTTCCTATTAATTGATATATAGTGTTTTTAAAATTGTGTCATTATTTTAGTGGGAGAACATTTATTACAATTACTTATTGAATGTTTATGAAACATGATACTCATCTGATAAAATATTCTATTGATGATCAATGGAACCATCATAAGCCTTTACCTTACGATATATAATTTTTAGAGTTAAAATAATTACATGAAATGTATTTTTTATTATATAACGTTAAGATTAATTCCAAAAAATTAGGAAATGATTTGGGTGTCAGAACAACTTCTTAATAAGAAAACATTTTGTTTAGGTGTTAACAAAAATAAAATAAATTACATTAATAATCATAAAATGTTTAAATAAAGACTCTACACTCATGATGGTTATGATTGGGTGAATATTTAAAAACAAACATGAAACAATCAATAATTTTTAAATAAATATTATACTAAAATGACTCTAACAAAAGAATAAAAGTAATTAATGATATAGACTGTCTACATATATTTTTCATTAAAATTGTGTGAAAGGATAATCAGTCACCAGTAACATATACTATGAAATATGATATTTCAATGGATAATATATCCTCGGATCACTTGTAATAATTGAGATAGAAATATATTTCATTCCATAATTACTGTCGAAAAGATTCCAGTAGTTTTCTATGAATTACTATTAGGATTGAATCATTATTTCAACACCTGATCTCATAAATGTTTTGTGGATTATGGAATAAGACATGGTCATTATAGGCTAGTGTAATATGTTTATGGTATCAAAGGAATATTATAGAGGTTCAGAAAAAAAAAGTGAATAGTAGATGTCATGGACGTTCCAAATAGCCTATAAAATAGAAAAAGAAAAAATAAATTTTATTTTTTTTAATTTTGGAAATGTTGGGTATTGGAGTAAAATTTTCCATATTACATGAAAGGATACAATAATATACAGTATGCACAAAAATTAAGTAATAATTTTATGGATTTCATTTCATTTATCAAAATTTACTGCGATGAAAATTGTATATTTTACAACTTTTTAAAATATACATGACAACAGATGTAAAGAAAAATAAATACATAAATGATCAATCATTATGTTGGCATCAAATTGGTCTGGAAAATGTATTTTGATATTAGATTTTCTGATACTTTAGGCCCAGATAAATATTACTCAATATTTTTTTTAACATTTTACACTTGAGAGGAGCCTTTAAGTAATTTGTTTTCATATAAAATAATATGGATTTTATGGTATGATATGTCTAATTATATAACATTATTTAATGTGAATAATTTGGTATTTTACGATTAAGAAATTAATATTTTTATTTATTAATGTATACATTTAAAATTAAATATATTAAAAGCAATATGAAAACCACATATGATATAGAAAAATTGTTTAATTTTCAAATGTTCATTATAAAATAAAATAACAGTTATATCCAATACAAAAAAGTAGTTTTTTTAATTTAAGGAAAATAAATTATGAACATTATTTTTTATAAGATTACAATGAGAATAATTTTAGACCTAGAGAAGTTTAAACATTAAAAATAAATTATTATGTCATCCTATGTTAAATGTTGTATTTACATATAACTTATAATAGGTTTTGGATATGTTATAAACAAATAATTTGTTTAGTGACATTAATTTTTTAGAAATAATTGATGTATTCTAGTTTTATGTATAATGATGATGGAAATTGGAATAGTTATAAGTGGACAATATTATTCAGAATTTCAATATTTTGTGTTGCAAATATACGAGGATTGAATATGTTCATGTTTTTATAAAATAATGAATATGATTAAAAAATTTCACCATTAGTAAAAATAGATTATTTAAAGTATATATCTCACTAAAGTGTTTAGTGTGATGGGTTCATATTATTGTCACATAGATATGTGACATGGATTACAAATGAGGTAATGGGTTATCAAATCCAAAAAAATTATAAATCAAATAAGGCGGATCAATTATTTTATCATATATAATTTCGTAAAGGAGTTCATATATACAGTTTTTAAATTATTTATAATGAGTTTGAGAATACTGTTAATGTACCATATAAAATGTAAAATCAACATTACCATTAATTCACATTTTTTACTCAAATGTATACATAAAAATATATTTCATGGAATGAAATGATAATTAGATATCAAAGTGTGACATGAGTTTATCCCTAATTGATGTTCATTGTAACGTATTATCAAATATGATGAAATTTTATGGATATCTTGAGTATGACTATGGTAATTAGATACAAAATATATTATAGTGGTAGAAAACAAAGATTAACAATTCATAGTGGATGTTGGATGACATACTCGATATACTAGAGAAAGTGTTATATATATATCATTAGTATACTAGGGGTGAATGATTCATATTTTATCCCCCATTACCAATGGTTTGTGAGATAACTTTCATGAGAACCTTTTTACATTAATACCATACTTACATTTGTATATATATATTGACTTTGAATATAGGGGACTAGTAGGGTATGTTTCTAGTCATTAAATCATTTATATCTACACAATGATAAGACTTGACATCTCAAATCAAGATAATGATAATTGAGCCTTTAATTTAAATATAACATGGAAGTGTTTTGTCACAGATAGATATTTTATATCAATATATTTAATGGAAATGTGATGTTCCTATAAATAAGAATGATTTAAATTCATTTTATTCAAATATTTGATCAGTGACCACTCTAAAAAATAAATATAAAATGAGATAAAAATGTGGAATTTTGTTGTTCATCAAACCATGGTCAATCTATATCGTGAAACATATAATGAAATATGAGAATTAACATTTTTATATGATGCATACTCAAGGACATAGGTACATGAGAAACATGAATTTGATAGAGATCATACCAGATCCGTTTATTACATTAGTAGCATAGATTATTTTCGAGAGGATTCTATTTAATTACATATATGAATCTACATATTCATTATTTTTTAAAAATATTTAATGTACCATATGGTTATATTTTTTTCTTCACCAAATGTGGATTGACTTTCACTCATAGAGCTTTTCTAAAATTATTTTAGAGTTATGAAAAATGTGTTTTAGACAGATTTTTTACAAGGTATTTCTATGGTTGTAATAAAACCTGACGTTAATGATACCTTTCCCAAAGGAGTTTTGGAGAATATCTAGATGATTTTTGGATATTATTTCATGTCATATTGTATATGATAAAACAAAGTTGAAATGATGTAGATTCTATTAGGCTTTACGGAATCTATAATATTGAATGATAAATATATGCAAATTATTTATTTATTTATATTATATATATAGAATGATATATATATATATTGTATATCAGTTTTTAGGAAAATTAAGATTTTCATGAAATTGTTATATTCTTATTTATGTGTTGGAGACCCATAGCATTTCTTGTTAAAGATAGCATTTAAGGATTCAATTTTCTAATATGAAATTTATTATAGGTGAATTATTAATATAGTGATGAATATATTTTCTTGAACATTTATTATTTCACTGTAGAACATGAATGAATTTAGGATATTGAGGATCATCTTCCAAAATATATATAAAATTATTCCATGTTATGTTTGTTCATATTAATATGAATATTTATTCATTAAAAAATATCTATAAAAACAAAAATATCCTTCCAATTTTTTACATTAAAGGTATGTCTCTTGAAATCAGTGGAGGAATATAGGATCCTAATTGAACATTGAGAAATTTTGATCAACTTATTAACACCATTGGAGTTGGGATGATATTTTTTTTCCATATTGTTGATCTACAAAAAACATATAAACCCATAATAAAGGGGAGTAGGGATATATTCAATAAAGGGTATGTATTTAAAATATATCGTTATTTTATATTTATATAAATATTTAGTTTATCTTTCATTAGTGAACATTGGATAAAAGTTCAAGCCAATTCCACTTCATTTCATTATCGTTGATAGACATAGTAAAAACCCATCACCTCCAAAATCTATATAAATAAGCACAATAAGCTATTTAAAATAATTCTAAGTCCTATAGAGGATGAGTGATTCATTTTCAAACAATTTTTTTCCCTTCACCTGATGATTATCAAGTAATCATGAAATGAATTCAATGAAATTTTGTCCCAAAACTAGCTGCCAAATCTATCACAAAATATCACCGTACATCTTCTAAAATTCAGTATGTATCACATAAGGGTTGTATGAAACTTTAGCATCACCTTCACATGCTACACATCTGGAATATTTATCCATCCATTAACGATAATATTGTGCTACATGCTTAAATAGAAACCATTAAGAGTTCCCCCTATCGATACATATTTGTATAGAATTTGACATTTCTTTTTTACTAACTGAGCGTTATTCCCTTGTTGAAGAAGCAGTAGAGTCCGTAGCATTGTATATTTGAAATCAATCCAAACCTCATTCACCAAAATCATTTTCAAAGAGTCTATATACTCTTCCCCCAAATCACAAAATATAACTATGATTATCTATTAAAGGAATCCATGGCCACATTGCCCTACCAATGAGATAAGACTATTTTCAATGTCACAAAACAATACGAAAACCAACCAATGCCTCTAAATTTGCTCCTCAACATGATATTGTATCTAATCTATCAAAACTAGATGATTTTTATCTGTGAGTTAGTGATTCTAAGGGGATAATATATGGGGGAAATCATCCACAATCCTCTAATAGTCCACTTCTAGTAAAAGAAATTGCACCACCTTGGTAACCGTCATAAGTGGTCCCTAAGAGAGAACTATTGTTATCATGGAGGGTTCCACTTATACACTAGCCTCTAAAATATCATTTCCTAGATATTTTACATTATTTAACAAAAACTAGGTCACTGAAAGATTACTATAAAACTACTACACTTGAAGTATGTTGAAGAATTTTATCCTGTGCATGACATGCTTTTCCTAATCCTTGGTAGAAGAGAATTTCTTTTAAAAAGAATAATTCTATACACATCTATAAGGGTTGGAATATTTAGTTCATGAGTCCCAAAAACACATGAGGGGAATTCATCACACAAAAAGAAAACAATATGAACCCATAATTCCTAATGTAAAATTTTAATGATGTATTTGGGATACAAAACTCTATATCTAGAAAGAGTTGAATGGAATAATTGAGGTCAAACATTAAGAACCTAACATCACATTTCATATGGTCAACGAGATAACTAATACATTACAACAGAGAAATTAATCCCTATTGTCAGTAGGTTTTTCTACCAATAATGAAAATCAAGGTTTGCAATCATTTTTAACTCCATAGATAATAAAAAAAATTGAAGCCAGGAGAAATATTGTTTCTGATGAAATGTTTTTCAAATATTCCATTGAAAACACCATTGGATCCAAGAAATCTGAAGGGTAAATTGAACATGTTTTAAAGGATATTGATGATGTCCCTAGGTAAATGTCTCTCAATAAGTTAATTATATACTATTGAGGTAGTCTAAGAAAATAATTATGGATTATATCCACTTATACCTCCTAAACCATTATCAACAAGGTTTATAGAGAGTATACCTCACTAAATTCCATGCTCTCTAAGATATGAGTTATATAAAATATTTTTCAGAACTAAACCATATCTTATATTGTATGAATTCCACCATAATCTGTGAAAAGTAATCACATCCCTTCAATATCTCTCTCCTCACATTCTAGAAATGATTGTATATTTGAGATTATATTGTAGATAACTATTCTACAACAAGGTTTATGGAGAAATTATCAAATAAAAAAGGAATATATATACAAATATCTCTACTATTTTTAAAATCAATCTCTCATTAGAATTTATAGATTTATGAATCTATAATATAGGTGTATCTAACTACGTGGGCCAAAGTAAGAGCTTGACTGGCATCTCAAGATTACAGTCAAGTGATAAATAGATAAAATATGACTCCTGCTTGTGTCTATCACTATGGAATCAAAATCATTTTATATATAAACAATAACTCAAATAAATTCTAATTCCTCTCAATCATACACTTCTGTGGCCCAATTCCATCTTTTCCCTTTAATCATAGATCCTAGCACCTGGTGTTGTCCACCAAGTAGTGGTGGTGAAATTATATCATAAAATCACCCTCCACTTGATGTTGGTATTCATGGGTGTTTTCCATCATCATTTGAATCCCTACCACATTGTGGTCCACCATGACCACTCATATAATTTCGCCAGTCATGATGCATCCTCTACCCAAATAGTCCATCCACAACTATACAAACGTCATAAGAACATTGAGTTTGGAATTTACACTCCATAAGACTAATTCTATATAAATCATAACATCTATCTTCAATTTGTTGGCTATATTTTTAATAATACCCATGAACAAAATTTTCCTTCACACAATGTTTTGACATTATAATATGATAATAGTTTCCATGTAACTGATCACCAGAATATACTGACTGTATTTGACATTTTAGAATATAAATTTATATTATCTTCCTTAGCTATGTATTTTTGTTATTCTATGATTCTCACTATAACTAAGGAATTCTCTAGTATCATAGTGTATGTCATAGGGAATAATGGAACATTTTCATATTAGATTTCCTCATTGTGACCCAACAAAATAATCATCACCAATAATAACTTTTCTCACACCATTTTGGGGGAGTAGTCCATGAGATTATTAAATCTCAATAAATTACATTATGAAATATTATTTCCTTACTCAATATCTAAAAGATAAATTATCCAAAAAGATTGAAATTCTAAAGAGTATTACTGCTCACAGGACAAATAATCAAACTATTTTCAAGTGAGAATGGTCTCATCATGATTTTGGGTAACTAAAATCCACCAAAAATTATTTTATCAATGATGAAATAGGGATTCATTTACCTATATATTATTGGTTGGTCCTGGACAAGTTTGAAGACATGTACAACCAATTCCAACCAATCCATAGATACATAATGTTCTAACTGAATAGAGAAAAATTAAATTGTTAGTAATCATGAAAATCAAGTAATATGTATAGTATATAAATGTCATCATTATGAAATTACATATCTATTTTATACAAAGAGTTTGTATTGTCATTGTCCAGGGAAATTATATGTAGGTATAGATTCTGTAAACTGGTGGGGGAATTAATCCCATATTTATTAGATGGTGAACCTCAAATAATACACTCCAAATTGAAGACCCACCATTCAGATGAACACAATCATAAATCTATAGTGAAAAAACGTCATGTCATGCCGATCATCAAATACCAGTGTATTTTTATAAACATAAAAACAAAGAGGCCTATGAAGATGAAATTCAGAATGTATGACTATCCAATCATCTACTCAATTCAAATAGAGTCATTGTGCTAGGATATTTCTGTAAGTCATAACTTCGACTCAGTGGAAATGGTCATTACATGAATCCCTATTAAAGGGTGTACCTTATAGACTTTCCTAGGAGAAATATCATCACTACTAAGGTGTAAATCCTTGAAATTATTGTAGAAATCATTATGGTTTTTTTGTGGGTGTATTCTAAACATTTTACAATATGTTCACATTAATATTATCATATATGGTGTATAAATGCATAAGTTGATGATCTATCACTAGGTACCATGGCCTAAAATATTACATAGAGGCCCTAATGAAAAATATTAATGATGAATTATCCATATCAAACCATATTTTGGTATAATAAATTGAGATAATTAAACCAAAATGCATACTTTTCAACTATCATGTCACCCTACTACAACTCCAAAATCAAATGTATCTGAACTGTGTGGAAGGTCGAATGGAAGTAAACCTCAAGGAACAAACACTCTATCTCTATATAGATTAGAATAACCTCATAATGGGTTTGGGTAACTATACTCTACTATAATTTAGTTCATAAATTTTAAATAGTGGATATTAATACATCCATTTGATCTGTTGGGTCAACACTAGTCTGAAGAAACAAACAACAGACTCCAACTATGTAATAACTGGTTAAATTTTTTTAGGTAGATCATGACTGTTGATTTGGTTATATTTTAGTGGGATCTATTTTCAGATTATTTTAGTGATATTTGGAAATTTTTTAATCTTGAAGGGATTATTCTTAGTTTTTTAATGGTTAGGGAGAACTGTTCTATTTGGACCAAGAAACCATGCAACCTTGGACATTACACATGAAGGGGGTGCACAGTTTTTCCAAACCATAACACATTGATTAGTGGGGGGTTTTATTAATGGAGTATTATTAATGAAACCATTTATGAACTCCATGATTCCAAAAATGATTCCCATTTACTATTCTAGATTAGGATTCATGGTTACCACTAACCCTATGGAACATGTTTCAAAGGATGTGCATGAGTTTTTAATCACTGAAAAATTAATTTTTAAAAAAAATGAACTGATTTTCAACAATAATAAACCCATATTAGACATATATAGAGATTAATGGACATCAAGGTTGTCATTATGAGGTTTTTTTCCCTTAAACAACTTATCTTAGAAAATCTAGGAACGATTGATCTCACATGACCTTTGTAATGTCTCGGTTCCTGGTGCTGCCCCAAGGTTCCCCAAAATTGGTTGGACACATAACCCCAAGCGAATTTCCCAAATTCCAAAGGCTGCTAACTAGCAAAGAGGGACACGATCTGATAATGGGAAATCTATGATGTCATTTGTATAGTATAAATAGCGGAAAAACAAACAAGATATAGTGGGGGATGACGTGATATCATAATAAAAAATAAAATATTTCAAGACTAATTGAACTGTAAAAAATAGAACATATATAAATGATGAAAGTCATATGTGTCTAGGAATGTATAAAAACAATACCTTATAATAGAAATACAATACAGACACCAATGTACCAAAATTATCAGTATACTCCATTATCATTTCATGCCTCATCTTGGTCCCATGCTCTCTAGCTCTAGCAAGAATAAAGTACATGATGATGAAGGTCGCATGCCCTTACCTATAGTTGAAATCCAATAATCTGTATGGATATAAAAGAATAACCAAAACTAGTTGTGAGAAGAATCTTAGTAGGAGAGCACCAAAACATCAATGCCTAACAATTAGTGAATATATATAGCATGTAATACACATAAATGATGTAATGAATTAGGAAGTACTCAAATGTAAAAAATAATAATGTTTTCAATTTCATTCATTTTCCATTAATAATTATTCAAACCATTTAATAATGGTATCCCTAGGATCTAGAAAAATCATTGTATCCTTGGTGTAATATCAAACAGATGTCATAGGATACCATTTAAACCAACATGTAAGTCCAAGTCCAAGCTTGTGCTTTGGCTTGGAAGTCTCATCCCAATCATTCCATAATTCTTGAGAAATAATATATGATTGTTCACATAGTATAATCCCTATGGTTCAACATATCATCAATTCAATAAATAGTGACCTGACGGGAATGTTATCATAGTCTAACTTCTTTGGTCCCATGTAACATTAAGCATTTACAAATGACCACATGGGAAGCTCTCAGAGTCAATACACCCTTAGTCTGCATAGCAATAATAAAATATAATGGCCACCTCACAACTCCCACAATAAATTCCCTATGGTCCAACAATCATTTAATATTGACCCTCTGTGTAGCTCTCATGGTCTAACCCATCAGGTCAATGAGCACCTAGAGTCTCTCAAGTAAATACCTCAGGGTCAACATCAAAAAAATTCTTACATCAATGAAACTACCTCGATAATCGGTAACAATAAACTCTCCCTGGCCATTAAATCTAAAGGCTAATCACATGCTTCTCATATAATTATTGACATAATCTAAACAACATGAGGCATGGAAAACTATGAAAATCTAATAGAAATTCTAGAAGAAATGGACACTATCAAAACAAGCAAGGGGATCATGCACATAATCAATGTATAAAACCTTATGCATAAGAAATAAACATTTCTTATTCAAATAAACCATATAAGGTATTAATCTGGGTTTAAATTCCAAAACAATCAATATTGTAAACATGGGTATTGATCACTTTAAGAACATATAATCCAAATTCCTTCAATGAAAGACACAAACCACAAACATTGATGATGTAAGATCAAAAAATATGAAGGAAGGACCTTGTCTCATCCTAGAATGACATATATCTACATAAAGATGAATACATTCATTCTTGAAATACTCATGAGAGAGGAGGAATCAAGAAGAATGGAACTAAGGGAAGATAGAACTAACCAGTGGGAATCCAACACTGCCAGTGGAATCTCAATCAAATCTCAAATGAGGAAATAGGTGGAGCTTGATGTTCATTGTCCATTTGGTTCTCTCCTATATGAACCGAGGGGAGAATAAGTGTGTTATGAAGATAATACTGATCCCCACTCCAATAAATCAATTATAAAAAAAATTAAACAATGCGTTTGTTAAATTTCAATGCCATGTACTAGCCTCAATCACTCCCCGCATTAGGGGGTCTTCAGTGTCACTCACAAGGCCATGTACTCAGCCATTACATAGCTAGTGCAATTCTTCACGCGACAACTAGGTACACGAGGTGTACTCTAGAGGACATAGTGTGTACATAGAGAATTTCTAATTCTTACTTATTCCTGAAAACACCTTAATCAGGATACTTACCTGAAATGTAGAACCTTGTTCATAAAAAATTCCCCCTTAATGAAATTAGTCCACGAATTTCACATCCATGGTTAGTAAGATGTGGCACCAAACAACTCATGATAATATGATTGTATGTCGGCCTCCCTCTGCAAAGGCTCATTCTGTACTCACTGATGATTCCATAGCACATGTACTAGAGGAACATATAGGCCATAGTGACCCCTCGTAACACTATCAAAAATCTGAATAAGATGCCCCAATAAGGATACATCGAACTCTAACTCAACCTACTCGAGGTTAAAAACAAGAGACGAGTCCAATAAGTATCATCATAGATACTAAATGGGAAAGATGTGGTGCATATCCCAGTACATCTACGGTCACTCAAACTGAATTTCTACTGGCCAGACTTTCTCCAAAACCTCAAATGGCCTAACATATCTTTGTGAAAGATTCCACTGTATCATAATCCTCCTAAGTACCATCCTTGGTGTGAAAAATTAGAAAACCTAATCTCAAACTTTGAACACTAGAGTTTATCTCTATTTATCATCATAATATTTCTATTGAGATTCTGATGTATCCATCAAATTATGAAACAACTCCACCTACGCAGTTGTTTCCTGCACATGATGGGGTCTTAACATAGCTGCCTCTCCTGCCACCGGCCAATATAGGGGTGATCGTTATGGCCATATGAACATAGAATCATAATTTTTAATCTAAATGGTTTCCTAAAAACTGTTATTGTAGTAAAACACAACTAGGGGTATGTGTCTCTTTGAAGATCACCCCAAATTCTGGACCCATTCTTGTAACATGTCCTCCAAAACATGTTTCGTGTTCTCAAAAGAGAAATATGTTTGGGGGAGGTAAAATCCACTCAAATTTTATAGTGTTCCCAAATCCCTATATAGTCCCTTGTAGACTCGAGAAGTAAACCTATTATCCCTGTTGGAAATTATAGTGAGTGAAATCCCAGAAAAAAGTACAATGTCTTGTATGTACAACCTTACAAGCACATCAACAATTAAATTTTCCTTGACCAGTTAGAAATTTTCAACCATCATGTGTCAGTCAACCACAACCCACACTTCATTATTCACTCAAGGAAACCTCAGTAAACACTTCACTAAATCCATCATGGCATCATTCCACATCCAATATATCATGGGTAAATGAAATAAATGCCCTGCTGGTCACTTATACTCAATATTCACATTAAACCTCATGGAACATATTGTGACAAAACCAACTACATTCCTCATCATTTTTGACCAACAATACTGGTGGTGTATGTCTCGATACATATGGTGAAACTAGAATGAACTACACATTCTACAGCATGAAAATATCACACTTACTACACATATATGTTTTCTAACACCCATAAGCATCCACGAATGTATAGGAACTCATCATCACCTATAGCCCACCCAATAGTAGGATCCCCACTAAAAACAGTCTCCTGTATGACTAGGACATAACAATTATATTGTTGCCTCATTTACACTCACTCTAGTAGAGTTGAGGTAATAACAATATAAAAAAGAATCACCTTCCCAAGTCGTTCTTGTTTTTCTGAGTGCATATAAGAGAACAGATGCATAAAAATAAACCCACTACTCTTCTCCTTAACAACGTGTATCTGAGTCCTCCTAATCAATGCATCAGCCACTGCATTTCCCTTACGTGGCATGTAGGCAAGATAAATGTCAAAAGATTTAAGGTATTTAATCCATTGTCACTACTTCAAATTTGTATCTCAGCATGTAAATATATACTTTATACATTTGTGGTCAGGTTATACCAAAAAATTCACTCCCGAAAGATAATGTATCCAACAACGTAAAGCATGCACAACTACAACTATCTTGGGATCCTGTGTCAGGTAATTCCTCTCATGTCGCCTCAACTTATGAGACTCGTACACAATTACTCATCCACCCACAAAAGAACTACTCCCAACATGATACTTGATTCATCATAGTAAATGGTTTATGTCTTTCATAGATATAGAAAAATATGAATCAGTGTTGATGTCAAACTTCTTTCAACTTCTGAATAAATGAATCATAGGATTCTATCAATATGAACTTTGAACCCCTCTTAGCCAGTCCTTTCAGTGGCACTACTGATAATGAAATTTCCTATATAAATTCCATGTAGTGACCAACATGTCCTTGAAAACACTATACCTCAAAGACATTCTTTTGCTGCACCCATGAAACTAATGCTCTCACATTCTCTAGATCTACTGATAAAAAATTCTCTAAGATGACATGACTAAAGATATGAATATGGTCCACACAAAAGTTTCATTTTGAGATCTTGGAATATAACTAATTCTCTCTCAGTGTACTCAAAAAAATATCAAGATGGGAGGCAACGTCCTATTGAGATTAAAATTATAATATGATATTGTCCATGACGGCCACCAGAAAATATTCCATGTAATTATGGAACAATCGTTCATTAGTTCCATGAAAAATATCGGTGCATTCATGATACTGAACAACATTAAAAAATAATCATATAGACCATTCCTGCTCTAAAAGGCTATAAGAGGTATATCTAATAGTCTAACACACAACTGATGATATATAGATCATAATTCAATCATCGAGAACACTCATGCTCCTTGAAGCTGATAAAAAATCATAAATCATCAGAAAAGTATATTAGATCGTAACCATCAATTGGTTTAACAACTGATAATCTATGAAAAGTCTAAGGGTATTGTATGAAATTCATGCCAAATGTTCAAGAGAACCCAAAGGGGAAGAACTATGACAGATGAAACCCTTATCCTGCAACTCTTCTAATACTTATTGATCTCCTATAACTATGGTGTAGCAATCCTATATGGATGAATGGACATCAATGCCTCTACTGGCACAATCTCTATTGTGAAATCCACCACTTTATTTGGAGGTTAACCTAATGAATTCACGAATGGACCCTCTAAAATGATCCACCAATAAAAGAAATAACTTTTTTGATGTCCCGTGATCATCTAGTTATAAAAAGAAAATTGTTCATTAAGTTCTAACCATACTTGATCATCAGGTCCAGATCTGGTCGACTTGACATCCCGTTCCCCCTTGTGTAGAAATGACATGTCCTCTAGTGACATGAAACTGACCCTTCATCGATAGTAGTCACTAAATTCATGAATGTAGACTAAGAATTCCATTCATAGAATGACATAAAATATTATGCTCCAAAAGAAATAGATTTCCAATAATATATGGCACCCACCAACCTCAAGAGGTAACTCCTTGCACTAACGTACACTTATCATCCTAATCCCCAATTGAGTGACTAATACCATAACATCATGATACATAAAAATACAAAGTCCATGGATATCCATAATTGAATTAGATATAAAATAATGGGATACCCATATATCCAAAAGAATTGAAGCTAAAAACAAAGCTACTAGGATCATACATCTAACTGTATATGGTCTGTGATTCTGCTTTTGCTGGGTCTGCATCACTACAAACGTCTGCCCTATACTGTGACCCTGCGACCCTGCCTGGAAACCATTAGTTGATCCACTCTGATATCACTAAAATACTATAGCTAGACTACCACAACCACAACCACCTACTCTACCTAAATGTCATGAAGTTCTACAGTTCTAGGACTAATGACTAGAAGTTGGTCCTCCTCTTAATCATGGAGTCATAAAATAACCCATTTCACTCACTGTTGTTGAGAACACCCAACAAAAACCCTGAAGGTGGCCCATATTTCCTCAAGACTAGTACTCGACTGGGTCATTCCGGAAATGTAGTCTTGTATTTTCACTCTTCCTACACTGGAATCATACCACATGGCTAGCTAAAGATAATTCACAAGAAATCTCCCCATGTAGCTTCTTATTATCTGTCAAAGGAGTATTATCCCTATATGATTAACCACTCTAGATTACAGCTCCCAAATCCCACAGAATGTGCTTGGTAATAAGTTCTTGATTAATTAAATCTGCCACTACTGTTAGCTTGAAAACAATCATCGATGATCGGATTTCATACCTGAGTTCATTCTCAAATCATCTATAGAAAGATAATTAGTCACCTCCAAGAATAGGTGTGATGTGTTGTATCTCTATTATGTGGGAAGAGTATTTAATCACTAAATTAGTGCCCTTTTCCAAATGCATGAACTCTCTGGATCAATTGGACCTCAATGTATTACGATAGTAGTAATCATAGAAGTTCCCCTAGAACTCTTCAAAATCCACATCCCAATGACTTACCACTTGTTATATCACAACCCACCAAATCATGGTGGAATCTTGTAACATTTTGGCCGCGAGCTTCTACCTCATCACCAAGGGAATCTCTAAATTTTCAAATATGGAAATCATGGCCTTCAACCTTATCTCTACAACATATGGTACTCCATTTCATGCAAAAGTGGGATGATACTACTACTGGAACACACTCTCCAAATCTTACATAGATGGGGCATGATGTTGTTTTCCCTGAAATGTTTGTAACATACTCATAAGCCATAATGGAACTATTAACCATCACTTGCATCATGTAGAATAGCTGGTACCAAGACGGGCACACTGGGAGGATAAGATATTAGTCACTAATCTACCTTTTCTTGTGTCTGGTCATCACCCTGCACCTATAATACAACCTAAGGATGTCTTTATTGCATGACTCTACAAGGTATAGCACATGAATTAGTTCAATATTAACAAGGACTAAATATGTGGATTTAATGTACAAAATAAGAGAAGGAAAAAATTAGTTTTTTACAAATCATGGTTACACGACTTGTAGAACCACTACACCTTGTGTTCCCATTAATTTGTATCATTGGAATATACGTCTACCAATCCCTGTTAGGTGACACGCAAATCACATGATGAGTTCCTCTTGAGATTGGTCATGTAAATGAATTTTCCCTCTTACCCATGTTCATAAACACTAATAGAACTACACAGTTCTCTCTCGAAAAACAATACATGGCATGTTCACCATCGACATAGCATGTAACAAATAAGTCACATGCACTGGTGTCATTGATAACATGTCTAGATACATAGATGATCATTACACTGAATTTACACGATAGACACAATGTGTAAAACCAATGATTATTCCACCCATTTTGTTTGTCACATGACTAGATAAATGGTTATTGACAACATGGTATCTAAAATATAGACACGACTTGTTTTACCAAATGTATCCCAACCCCATGAATCTAATCAAATAGTTAGTCAAAATGATAAATTCTACATAATGTGTACATATGGTACATGTTGTGTACATAAGAAAAGTAGTTTCCCCAAAAATAGAATATCACATTGTGTGTTCATAACGTCACATGTCGTGTTGTTTGTGATTCAAGACAGTAAGCCTCTAAAACATCTAGGGAACCCTTAAAAACATAAAATATTGTACAAATCAGTATTAATTCCAAATTATGAGAGCCAATACACTTTCAAATCAGTGTTTGGTATCCTTATTCATATCATTACTTTAAAATTTTAAATTTATGTTCAATCATGATCGACCAAATTATGATCCATGAGGGCCCATAATATCTCAGGGACCAATGTTTGTTTTCCATATAAATAAAAAATTACATTTACTAATAGACTATCAAAATACACAGTATTCTAGCAAGGAATCTATCATAGTAACATGAATATCTATCATAACATCTATCAAAACAACCTGAAATCGGTAATTCACCATAAATGGAATGATAATAATACATGACATATGAACTCTAGCATGTTCCTATATGATGTATGATATGGCAGAACCTCATATCATTGGGTTTCAATTGAAATTGAAAAATTTTGTTATAAATGATAACATCACTAATTAAGTATGTCACCAAATGGTGAAATCCAATCAACTGTAATAATTGAAATACTAGAGAAATTTTAATATTCTAGGTAACATGGAATTTCCCTATAGATGGGTTATATACTCCTAGGAACATCTTATTACTTACAGCTGATTTCTTATTATCCATATCCATAGGCTCCAAATGGTATGAAAATGTAGAAAGTGACATCCTTGGATTCCACTATGTAACATCCATGTTCTGAGTGCCACCCAATGGTGCCCCAAAACTAGTTGGTCAGATAACCTCAAGCACATTTATCTAGATGCCAAGGGCTACCGACTAACAGTGATTGGAAGGGTCTGATATTGGGGAATCTATTCCATATTTTCTAGAGTATACATTGCGGAATAATAAACTTTAAATAGTAGCAGACGTTTTAATTCCATAAAACAATAGTAAGCAATGAAATACTGATTGAAATGTAATAACTAGAGCATATAAAATGATCCATGTCACATGTGTCTATAAAACATCCAAACAAGTTACAATGATGTAAATAAAATAATGAAACCAATAAAATGAAAAATAGTTAACTCAATTTGCATCGCCTGCCTCAGCTTTGTCCCACTCTCTCCAACACCAAATGTGATAAAGTGCAGGATGATGAAAAGTGTTTTCCCATATCTATACATGTTACCATATAATCTGTTTGGGTCCAAAAGCCTGGCCCAAATAGGGTGTGGGACGAATCCCAATAGGCGACCAAAAAATGGTTTGTTCCTATGTGTATTTGAAAATATATAGTAGGTAATATGCAGAAATTAATTAATAAAATAGGATGTACTTAAAAGTAAATAATACTATGATTATCAATTAAAATAATTTAAATTTTTAATTTATTCAATACATTGAAGAGTAAAATCATTGGGATATAGACTATGATATGTGTCCCATGTGTAATAGCAAATAGATGTATCATAAAACAATCTAAACAATCACACAAAACCATGTCCAAGCTTGTTCTTTGGCTTGGAAGACCCGTCAGAATCATTCAATCTGTAATATCTCGGATTTTCTTTATATTAATTTTAAATATTAATTGGAATTATTTCAAGACTAGACTTATTGATGACGTGTGTTCTGAGGCCCGTAGTTCCTTAAAAAATTGTTTGAAATAAATTGAAATTTGAAACAACAAGTGTTATGGGTTTTCCAATAAAAGTGTAATATATTTTAAATGGGTTGCTGGATCATAAGTCTGAGGGAATCGTTGCATTTATAGCAGTGACTTTACCTTAGGTGAGACCTAACATCAATTGGTGTGGGTCAACTATGTCAGATAGTTTTTGGTTGTCTAATGAATATTATATAAAATAATAATTGATTTTATTAAAAAGTTTCATTTCTATGTAGTGACATAATAACTCCCTTTTAAAATACCTGCTTATGGAATGTTTGCAGGGTTATCCTCGTGACCCTACAAATTGATATAGAGGCTCATGAAGCATGGTAGGAGAACTCATTGGCGGATGATGATGACACAACTCAGATCCGACGAACCTCACTAACAAAAGTGATGCTATGATTGTTCTTCAATTGGATCATGGAAGGGTTGTTTATTTCAGTTCATCTTCTATGTTCTTGGATTTAATGAAGAATGCTGATCAACCCAAAAAAAAGTTGATCTGATGTTTCGTACAATTTTTAGGGAGTGTTTTCATTGGGTTTATCATGGTAAATTAATCCATGTTATAATATTGTTTTGATTTTGCTCGATTCAATACTACTAACAGGAGGAGATCAATGATGCGACAAATGAGGACAAAGGTTCATTCCTTGGTTTTTATTGGATTTATTTCCCCTTTATTTTTCTCATGCGTTCTTCATGTTCTATATGGGGTGAAAAACTTCAGAACAATGCACATCCATTTTTCGATTCAATGATCCCAAATTGAATATCTGACATCGCGATGACCTAGTGAAGATTTGATAGTGACGTTGGAAGATGAATTGACACGGATAATGATTTTTTATTCTTTGAGCATTTTATGAGTTGGGTGAATCAGAACCCATTTTTAGGGCCGGTAATAGGCACAAAAGTGATAGAATCAGATTCATGAGGATCTAGTGACATCAACCCTTCATTTTTGTAATGATCATATGGCTGGATTCGAGAATTGGAGGTTCTCCACGGCATGCCGATAAAGAATGTTAGTTCTGGAAATTTGTGAAGAACACGGCATGTATCCCTAAGAACAAGCCATGTGGCATCAGCTCAGTGGGGGATAGGGTTCCATGAGGCATGAATCGATGAAACGACTTGTCGCCGAAGAACTTTGAATGTGGGTCCTAATGTGGTGCTTGGCGTGTATCATAGATGATACATTGACACGGGATGAAGTACATGACCATGTACTCCACACGACCGGACCAAGCTAGCTACACGAGTTACCCTAGGTACCGGTTACATTGGATGGTGCACATGGGATAAATCCTTGTATGGGCACAAGGCCGCGTACATGGAGCCGACCCCGACAACTCAGACATGTCTAGTGATCTTTAATACAAGTCGTGTATTGACTTTCCTACACTACCAGCCTTGCAACATGGGCCTTACTACATGGGCAATGCCCAGGGTCAGAAGACACAACATCTTACCCATATACATGCCATGTACTATTCAGTACAGGGCGTGATCTTCTTGTACACTGTATCTTGGACATGATTCATTTGGTTTAGTGCCCCTTTTCATCGTTACCCTGATGGTCATGTATTGATTCCTTCTACAAGATTATGATCCCTTTAGGTGGACATTCTGAGAGAGTTTCGGTTATCCCACCAATAGGCCTGGAGTGAGATCAAAAATCCATACATGACCATAGGTAGAGTCAGGTATAAATGTGACTATTCTTAGAGGGCATCAATCCTATACATAGAAGGTAAATTACTGATGTGTCGTTGTATTCGGCATGGTCCTGGCCATGATCCTCATCAGTGTATCACGATATTTTCCCAAATAGGAATGTGTTCTCCCAGAATGAGTGCATCTATCTCTCGTGACCTTTCCCGATGGACTATACACCTTAGACAGACATCATCCATGCTATCAGACTCGTAGAGCATGTTATCCAAAGGGGTAACTTTATGGAACCATTGAAATGAATCCCCAGCGGGTTTATGTTGTTTCATGACTTGTCCCTAGACTATGGGGTTTTAGATTTGAGTATATCTAGATTGTGTTCTACAATTATATCTTCAATATAAATATACTATGTAGAGCTGATTGTTCCTTTACTTTGCGTATTTCCTTGTGGTTTCATGGGTCCTCTACTGAGTATTGTTATACTCACCCTACTTAGGCTTTTCTCGCACATGTCATGTCTTGTGCAGACAACAAGCCTTTTGTCAGAGTCCAGGGAGGACCTGGATTGGACTAAGCGTTCTAAGTTCCCAACAGGCCGAGGTGTTCCTATGGCTATGAGCATTAGTCCCAATACCTCATTTTGTTTACAGGTTGGACTTTTTAGTTTTCATACTCCTCTTTTTGATGGAATTGTATTATAGCTCAGTTTATTTTCTGTACCTTACATTCTTTCATACATAGCTGGATGGGTTTAGTTGTATTTATGCATTTTTTTCCTAGTATGTTTTTACATTTCAAAATTCTGGGCTTGGATATGTGGGTGTGTGTACCGGTACATTTTCAATGACTCCCATGTTAGTAATATGACACCTCATTACTATTCAATAGACCCTATCCTTTTGGAGGCGGGCTTGGTGAGTCGTGGTGCGGGCCCCACTGGGATGGGTCTTGACACAATCATACATAAAAAACCCTCTTGGAATGGTCTCATAGTCCAACCCCTCTGGTTTAACATATCATCAATTGAATAAGTATTTATCCTTTGGTAAATCTATCAATGTCTAACCCCATTGGCCCCACATAACATAAACATTTACCAAAGACCACATGGGCATCTCTCACAGTCAATACCTCGTTGGTCTATATAGAAAGAAAAATAATATAATGACCAACTAAAAACACTATAATTCATTGACATAGGGTACATAAGTTATTTAACAATTAGCCTCTAGGTAGCTCTCATGGTCATACCCCACATGATGATGTCCAACCGACATCTCTCACAGTCAATACCTCTAGGTGAACATAACACCAACTCATACATATATCACCCTACCTTGGGAAGCACTCACATTAAATTCCTCTTAGTTATACTTTCACAATGAAAATAACATGCATCTAATATAATTAGTGGCTCCATTCTAAAAACTTGAGGCGTGAAAAAAATAGAATACCTAATAGTAATTCTATACCAAACGACCATAATAAAACAAATAAAGAGAAACACACCAATAGTCAAAGCATATAACCGTCAACATAAGCAATAACCCTTCCATAATATAAAAAACCATCACAGGAAATAATCAGTGATAAAATTAGAAAAACACACAATACCCTAAACATGGGTATTCATTAATTTAAATATATATAATCTAACGACCATCAAATATTAGAAAAAACCACTAACCTTGATGTCGTGCGATCTACACTATTGAACGTCATCACTTGAATCGACTTAGATTGATGTTGATCTACCAAATTGTAAAAAAACATTCATCCTTGAAATACTCATGACAAATGATGAATCATGAATATAGTCTCTAGGGAAGGAAATTACTCAGTGGTGGGAATCCAACGCACCTGGTGGCATTTCAATCAGATCTTGCATGGGGAACCAAGAAGAGCTTGAATTCTTTGATTGTTTGTACCTCTATTTTACAAACCAAGGGAAGAAGAAGAATGTTCTGGAGATAATATACCACCATTTTCTGATCCATCAATTAAAAAAAGTGTACATGGTGTGTTCATTTAATGTACACATCGTGTACTAGCCAGAACTAAACACCACATCAGGTGGTCTTCCAGGTCACCCACATGGCCATGTACCCAAACATTACATGGTTAGTACAGGAATGCATATAGAAACTAGGAACATGGTGTGTACACAGAAGTATATGGAGGGTACATAGAAGAATCCCAATTCATCCATTCCCCAAAAAATTTATAAAATCATGATCTATACTCGAAATGATGATCCTGGTTCTTACTATATCAATCAGATAAGTATATCATCTCACATATGGTTTTATTCTTATATCCTCTTCTATACCCCATTAATATTGGGAGGTAATAAAGAAATTTATGAGTATAATATCAAAATTTAATGGTCATGATTCTAGGTTGTGTTTGGCAATAACCTATTTTGTTGTTCTTCACTATCTGATCTCGCTATAGTTCTAGTGTTGATTCAATCACATAATGAAATGTAGGTAGTATCATAAATATTCACAAATTAATTAAAACATTTAATTTATTAATATAATTTAAATAAGGGTTTATGTTATTTTAAGACAAGGATTTTTGATGATTATTGTTTTACTTTTATATTTTCATAGAATATATAAGAAACCCCAACTTGATTTATATTTAAATTATTTTTAAATTTTAAGAGAATAAGTTGATTGATTTGAAATCGGATTTGATTAAATTGATTTGAAATTGATCCTTGAGAATTATAGATTAAAAATAATGTTTATTTGGATGGGAATGAATATTAAAAAAAATGGTTTGTTTCTAAAAATAAAATAGATGATTAAAATAGAAATTTGGAATTGTATTTTGAAATGATTTAAATATTTACTTTTCTAATAATTTATTGGTAGTTTGACCCTCTATAATTGGATCACCTAATGGGTTCTAGACTGAATTCCCAATATAGGATCACCTAATGGGATATATTTTTACTTTCTCATATGGAATCCCATAATGGAATGTTGTTTGGTTGTCTGATATTATCTCCACTAATGGGGTATAGTTTTATTTTCCAATATGGGCTCCCCAAATAAAGAGTTTTTTTTATTTCACATAATCAGATCCCCTAATGGGATAATGATAAGAGTATGAACTTATATGCATTTTTATCATTGATATTTGAATATATAATTATTTCATTCCTTTCAAAATGTATATATGATCTTTTTTATTTTATTTGTTCAATTAATCAGGTTTTGGGATATCGTCAATTATTTTCATATAGTTATTTTTTACTGAATTTGAAAATAATTTTAAATTCATTTTATTTAATGAATTATATAGAATAATTATTTTATTTTATTTAATATTGTTTGTGGAACACATGGTTAGACCCTACATTGTTGTTCATCTCATGCACTACTATTAACATCAAGAATTTTTACATTATTATTTTTCATGATTGATCAAAGGGAATGATCAACTCTGTGGAAGTGGATGTTTTTATACATGGGAACCAGAGTGATAAAGTTGACCATTGGAGATCATATTCACATGTTTTATGGGTTATTTGAGCTTATATCATGAAATAAAATGGGTATATTGATAATTTCATAATCGGTGTTTTTACCTATTTGTTCTCGGTATATTTTCCTTGAGGAAGGTCATTCAAACTAATTGTATCTATTATCATTTGTTGTGTTTTTTGGAAAAAAACATTTCCTTAACATTATTTTATGATTCCATGTGATAGTTTCCCACCTGTGGTGATTAGTATCGCCCATCGGGCAATACTTGAGATGGAATAGGTATCAGTGTACCATGCTGTCATTATTTGACAAAGGAAAATTTATATCATTGGTGTGAGGTTCTATGTATTTATAAGAAATTTGGTATGTAGATTGAATTTCATAGTTTATTTAAGGTAGGATAGTCGGGACATAGTATGTAGTTCTGGGCTAGTTCTAGACCATATCTCATAGTAACATTCTTTATGAATAGATGGGTGTTTTAGAAATGTGTCTTAATTAATTTTTTTGGTTCTTAATCATTCCCCTACAATTGATTTTGGTATACTCAGATCCATATCTTGAATAACGTTTGATGCGATTGGTATTCTTTAGTAATTTCCAATGTAACTTTTTTTTTGTAAAATTAGATATTCTTTCATTCTTGTCTACTGATGTTGTGTAGAATCATGCATAAGATATGACATTTGAAAATTATGAAGATGGATGATATAATATAAAAAATCATTTATTGGACTAGATACTTGTTTAGATATTCGTGCATGTTTTTAAAGCTTCGATATAAACACCAATAATAACTCTCATCCAGGGTGTAGTTAGGAATCCACAATCTGATGAATATCAGAATCATGAAACTTGGATTCATATTAATAATACATATGATTTTGAAGTATTTAATGATACAAAAGTGTCAAGGTACTGGTCAAAAAATGATAGATATTTTCTCAATGTTTGTAGAAACACTTGATTTGATTAAGGTGAATACTACAGCCTTCAAGATAGAAGGGCCTAACAGGAGATGGTGTGATTCATTTGTGATGGATAAGAAGAATGAGAGATTATTGTAGAATGAAGTTATTGTTATATTATCTAAACATATACATCTAGTGTTGATGGTCTAGGTATATTTTATGGTGTTTCTTAATATCCATCAATGGGGAAAAATAATCTCTTAGTATGTAAACCATTTTTATGATCTTTAATAGTATTCTATGTTGGTTGTGATTTACAAAAGAATAATGGATTAATGATGTGAGATGGGTCTTCATGATTTCATATGACATAATTACTTCTTGTTTAATATGTATTCTTCTGTTGATTTACTATTTTTAGCATTAATGGATTATCTTGATATGGTTTGTATGTCATGGATGACATGAGTTCCTCTTTCCCTTAGTTTTAATTTAATGAATAAAATTTTGGGGAAATGAAAAATATAATTATAAAAATGATGGATCTACATATAATAAATCTTCTTAATATCATATAGTTCATAGAAATGTCCTTAGAACTTGATTTTATCGGGGGAATGGTTGGGCATTCAAAATGTGCTCTCACTTAGACACCAAAGAACTGTTGGTCATGAAACCACTTGGGTCACCCACTGATGTTCTTCTATATCTTTTCTACTATCCGCTACAACCTAATATCAACAACACCAAAAATTAAAAAATTGAAATTAGATACTTCATGGTATAAGGGGTTTCATCCTTAGTCATCATAAATAATGATTCTCCAGACACAAGAAAAGAATCTAGAAAAAGTAGGTGTGGACCATCTATAGTGTGAGGTACTATACCAATAGATTTATCATTGGTGACTCAATTATTTGATACTGGTCTATCTAATTTTTTTATGTTAACTAATTTTATGAATGTGATAAATCTTCATATGGACATTATTTCATATGTGATGGATATTACTACTACCCCATGAATGAAGAGAGAATGTTACATTGATGTATATATTTTCTTCTCTCCATACCTGGGATTGAAATTACCTAGGATTTTTGGTTTCTTATCAAGAAACATAATTTTTCCACTATTGGTATGAATTGGAAAATTTATTCTAATACGATAATTGACATTATTCTTTGAAAATTCTCATTTACCAATACTAATGGGTGTGTTGTTTCATCAGTGAAGAATAAGATCTGAGGTCAAGTAGAATCAGATCATCTTTTTCATGAATTCGATATTGTAATACAAGTGTTTTATTTTTTACATGATGTTAGAACCTTTAAGTGATGATCTCCATCAAGTATTCAAAGAGTTTCCTAGTGTTATTTCATCAGATACTTCTTTCCTACCACATGTAAGTGTGGTAGAGTTCCCAATATATCTAGTACATGGCACTATGATGATAAATATTTCCTTAAACCATAACGTAATAGGATATTTGACAGATTAAAAGAAATATTTGGATGATCTACTAGGGAAATGATTTATATTTAATTCCCCGAACCTATATATCTAGAGTCAGTGCATTATTACATATCATTGGCATGATCACAAGATATAATGTCTTCAAAAAAAATTAGTTTGTAGCCTTGAATGTATTAAATACATACATTAATTTTATATTATATAATGAAACAAAAAACAACCACATTTTATCCCCTTTTAACACACTCAAATCCCTAAGACTATTCTGGTAGGTTAATCATGATGAAATTATTCAAATAATTTGTAATATAAAACATAGAATGAGGTGACCATAGAAGATCAGTAAGGATAACATTATAGTGGATACATTCATAAATACTAATAAACATTAAGGCAATGAATAAGACTAAAACACAGGGCATTTAATCAAAATATAAGCATAATATGGAAAATATAAATCAAATATTTCCATTTAAATATTCACATGGATATTATATTAGTTGACTAAATTCATGTAATATCAATATCAAATTTCATAATGATGGAATGCATAATGCCAGAAATAATATCCACATAGTCATGGCCTCATGCAATGAATTAAAAAATATTTTTTCAAGGCCTTCTGCCAAGACATTAGTTTGTCTCTTGAGACATGCCGATACATCGAGGAGCTCTCGTGGGATCCGCCCGCCACTTACTATGTCTAATGCAATTTCCATATGAAAATTTTGAAATATAATCTGAACATTCGTATTAGAACTAGCACACTAAATGTCAACATTGTAACCACAAACCATCAATTGAACACAAATAGCACACGCACATTCTATAATAATACATTCCATACAATATGGATGATTTTATTGTCATAAATAAACCTCAATCAAGAATAATGAATGATATTGACATAGATGAAAATAATCACGAAATCTATTTGAGAGAAATATCTCATTATCATTAAATCATTTAGAAGTATCACTATTTATCAAGAAGTCATTTAAAAGTTATTTTTGAATCAATTATTTTCATACCAATTTGAAACTAAAACATTCATGTACATATAAATGAACCCATAAAACCACTACTAAAACATGGACATTTATTAGAACGATTTAGAAGAATAAATATTTAAAACATTTAAAATGATTTTTAGTTATAGTTCAATAACAAATGAGAGATACTAAAATTCAAATAATTGAGGTAATAAAAACACTATAATATAATTATAATAATGGAATTCATGATATTCTATGTTAAAATATAGTATATACACCATATAATAGTTTATTGGCGCATAACAACAATGAAGTCTCAATGGAATGTAAATTTTGATGAAATCCAATATAATGACCATATCATAAGGTTAAGGATAAATAAATGACATAATTATCTATAAAAAATATAAATACACTTAGTATGATTGGATATTTAGTTTAAATCAAGTATAGTATATTCACACATATTATAGTAAAAACAAACTCGATGACATGGATGTTTAACTCAATGAATGGTAATTGAGTTAAGATTACACTTAATAAGTTCACATCGATTACCTGGGAATTTATAGATGGAGTGATTATGTGTGTAAAAAGTATATAAACACAAATGGGAGTTTAAATTACTACATAAATAAATAAATAGTTATTTCTCGCGTGATCTTGGAGTAAAATAATCAATGAAGTTTGCGTAAAACCCAAAGAGAGGAAATCGAAATTTGAAATTCCATAACTGATTTGGTAAATTAAAAAACATGATGACCATTAAATAAGGATAATAAAATGAAGTTGTAAATTGAAATAAATTAATATATATCACACAATGAATAAAATCATGGGAAGTACATACACCACAAAAAAGGAAATGGTGGAAAATATAGCATGAATCTCAAGTGGGATATAAAGTGAGATGAAACCCCTTAACTTTTAATTTTTCATAGTTTAGGGTTTATTAACCTGATATATAATTGTGAAATAACTGTTATTAATTTTTAACGAACCATAAACATAAATATGATATCATATAGTATCTTTTAATATTACTTTTTTAATAATATTTCCGTAGTATCATTGTTTAGGGTGTCAACTGCTTCGTTTTTCTTAATATTTTGGGTTACATAATTCATGTTTGTTATGGATTGAATGTATTTGATTTTAATCCATAATTATGTATTGTTAATAATGATTATAATTTAATCATAAAATTTTATTTATTCTTGAGTGGTTACAATAAGGAATAAATCACATCGTGTTCGTGGAGATGGTAATCTTTACGTACGCACGAGCGACCATACCATTCAATTGATGGTGAAATATTATGTAATTTGATGGAATATCATATATGAAGAATCATTAACATGTTATATTTATTATTCCCATCAATTATAATAATTATTATACACATCCAAATAATTAAGTGTTGAATAATAAACTACACCACGACGTGGAGACTGTAAGTCGTATGTTCACATGTATGGTGACTTTGTCATTCATAGGATGGATAGAATAATTATTATTGTTGTAAATCATTTATAATAACCTCATCGTATATATAAGGTTCTCTATTTATTATTTTGTAATGTAAACAACAAATAATGGGGATGGGGAAAAAGAAAAGAACATTGAAAGAAGTGATGAAAAAATTATCTCTTCTTCGGGAGCTTCATTTTGATTTGATAAAAATGGCTCCATTGCTTAATATTAGGAAACAATTATGGCCTCTAGATGGAATTGAGTATAGAATTTAGGATTTTTTTCAGGGGTTTTCCATGATAAAAGGCTTTTTAGGTGTGATTTTTAAAGGAGGGGAAGTACCCTTTATAAGAGCGGTGAGGGTCACTTATAATGTTTTGATCTAGGATGATCATTATTTTGAGAATGATTTATCTATAACTAAACAACCAATTTTTAATTTTGATTTGAATAAATTATATTTCATGGAAGAGTTATACCATTTTTCTATGTGATATTGAAGAATGATTTAAAATTTCATGATATGATGGTGTGTGTGGAACAAATTTTAGTGTAGTGGTCTAATCACTTCAATATAGAATATTCATAATCAACCATATTAGAGAAGAAATTGTTTATTGTGGGGAATATGTAACATCTCATTACCTTTTTAGAGGTACTTGTTGAAACTTTATATCTTGTATCATAGATGGGTTCAATTTCAAGTTGTTTCAGAGGAAATCATGAACATTTTGGATCATTAAGTGGATGATTATGATAACATAAATTTTAGGGAATGTTTCATAGTTTGTTTGAGTAAGAAATGCATCTAAGGATATTCCAATTGAATGGAGCACAATATTATTACAAACTTTGTGTCCTCTACCAAAACATAGTATCCGAATATAATCGGGGTTTGAAATGTTCAAGCATAGTTATATTTTATTTGAGGCTAAACTTTGAACCATGAATGGAATACAATGGGGTTATTATTTTGGTATCACAGTTAATAAAAACCATATATCCCCTGATGAAAACCATGAAAACATGATTTTTATCCAACTAAAATTTAAATCGTAAATGCTCGGACCTTCTAGATTAATAACTAATTTACCATTATCTACACTTAAATGATTTACAGGGAATTAGAGGAATGTAAAAAAGAAATATTATATAACAAACCCCATTCTCTTAAAATATAAATTCATGGTTTATATTAAATTATATCCTCTACGTATGTTTATATTATTTTGTGTGGTTTTATTAAGATTTCATCTTCTCTCTTACTTTCAGATTGAAAGATCATACTGATATTTATAGATCTAATCTACATTTTCACAGATCATGAATCTAGGTTTTCTTGATTGATATACAATTCTTTAATTTATCATTGGTGGATCACACTCTTGGTGTTATGTTGATTTGATTATCTGAATATTGATAGGTGGGTAAATATTGATTTACCATTCACTTTCAAATGTGAAATTACTAATTAACATGAAATAAAGGATAAATTTATTTTAAAATCATAGATTTTAGATTATTAGAAATTGATTTTGAAATTGAAATGTAATCAATGTGAGACACAAAATTTTAATGAAATAGAGATTCTAGAAAATTTGAGAAAATTAATTGCATGATTTGAAAACTTATTCGATCAAATGGATTTGATAACGATTCTTAAGGAAAATAGAATGAATTGAATAAATAATTGACAGATCATGAATATGATGAAAACATAGATTTGTTTTTAAAATGGGAAAAATATCGTAAAAGCTAATATTTCATAATATTTTTTTCTTTTAACCTGAATTTTCTAATTTTACTATGATTGATTGGATGAATGACTAGAACTAATGGACCCCCATAATAAAATGTAGATATAATATTTGATATGGTCTACCCTAATGGTGTGTAGATTAACTTCCTTGAATTGTGTACCCTATTATGTTGTAGATTGTTTTCCTGATATGATAACCCCTAATGGGTGTAGTTTGGATTCATGGTATGGGTTCCCTAATGGGGTGTTGTTTTACTACGAATAATGGGATCCAGTAATGGGATTTCATATGATAATACTCTGTTTTTGTGATCCTTAATTATAGAAATATTTAATTCATTACTAGTATATTACGTATAAAATTTTATATAATTTGTTCATTTATGTAGGTTTTTATATAATAGAAACCATTTTCATTGAAATTAGGTTTTTTTTTCAAAATACGAAAATGAATTAAAAATGATTTTTTATTTGAAATTCATAGGTCAATTAGAATATTGTAAAATATTTGATTATGGAACACATGGTGAGAGAGAACATGGTTATTTATCTCACACCCTACATTTGCCTTTGAGATTTTATTGATTATATATTGATATTTAGAAGTAAATGAAATGTTCCATTTAATGGTTTTGGATGTTCATGATCTTTGGGACTTGGAGTGATGGAGGTGACTAGTGGACATTCAATCCATTGGTTTCATGGGTAGTTTGAAAATTACTCATGTAAGATATTGGGTAATGTTTTGATTTATTATTTTGGGTTTATTTTACCAATTTTTCTATAGTATGTTTTCCATCACGAGTTTTGATCATACCAAATTGTATACATTACATTCCTTGTCTTGTGGAAAATACCATTCCCTTCTATGTTTTGTATGATTCTAGGTGAATTTCACCAACTAGTGGGGACTAGGAATAGCCTTCAAGACGTGTTAGATCTAGCTCTGGTAACCGTTTACCAGGTTATCAGATATGGTTCATGGAAATAAAATCTTCTAATACATGAGTATCATGGTCAATGTGAACTTATTGAGGTCTCTAATGTTGAAACTCATGTAGTATGGGTACCCAATGTGAATCAACAACATAACAAGTGATTACCCTCATTTTTTCAAATGTGAATTGAGTCGCTCTCTTAGGATAATACATATATGTCTAATTTTTAGTCATTGGGTGAGGGAATTTATCATCAACAATCCACAGGGTGTTACTCAAGTACTAGCCTTTGTATAAAACCTTGAACACCAATCAATCTGTCCATGAAAATGAAGTGCACAACTATTGTTGGATTTTATAATGGTGGCATCCTAAAAATATTTCTAGTAGATCATAGGTAGATGGCCATATATCAGAATTAGAGTCAATAAGGTAATGGAATTTATGGACCCATTTTTATATAATTAATTTACAATATTTTTCAGTAAATAGGTTCCTCGATATCCTATTTTTGTAAATGGTAATTTGATTTTAGTTTTCTGGATGCTTCGTTTGATGCCTTATCCCCCGGTTCACATTCATGATATACAAAATCAAGACAGTTTGATTCTGATACCCTATGATACCATAAAAATCATAATTAAACATCTTCCTCTATACACAATCAAACAAAAATTCTAAATTTTTATAATTATAATAAATGGTCCCCACTGACGGTACCTGAACCACATCTTTTTAATATGGTCATCAAATCATGGCATGTCACGACCAAATAGTCCCCCCACATGATTTCCCCTCTAGGGCCCACCCATGTTCTCAAACAAGTTATTACACTAATAAATATCCCAAATTTCCAAAAAAATTTCTTTCATTGTGACTTATTTTCACTCATATAACCCCTAGAAAATTTCCCAATATGTCACCAATCTAGAATTTACTCAAGGGAAATAACACCATACTATTGTGTTCAAATCCAGTAGGCTCTTGAATAAAGGTCCACATTATTGAAATGGGAAACAAAATACAGCATCTCATCCCCTTAATTCTATAGTATTTCAGATCCCCCCATTTTTTATAACTACCCCAATTTTGTCCCTAAATTTCAATGAGGGTAATTCCATTGTAATTATGACTTGTTTCCTTCATTATACCAGTCTAACAATACCCAACCTTTTAGGGACCATATTGGACTTGTGGTAAGTGAGGTTTTACACCCTATTTCAACCTTCAATGTTCCTAGGGAAAGGGACTAACAGTAGGTATTAATATAACATATATGGGGTATTTTCCTAAGGTACCTATTAATAAACACACACAAGCACTAGACTCTTTTAAAAAAGATAAATAGAAATAATTTTAGTCAATTATAAAATATAAATTCTTTGAAGAACCTCTTGGAATATATTAATGTACAACATACATTTCCTACATGAAAATAGATGAATAATACACACTTCACATCAAAAGGAATATAACCTAGAAAAACCTAAGGAAAAGGGAGAAAGAAAGTGACTGAGACATTCTTACAATCTCTAATGACCAGCTATATCAAATGATCACATCCAACATGCACTACTATTCTCTATAAACAATAGGTCCACACGATACATCATTTGTTATCATTTGATCTTTATAATACATGAAATGTAGTGGAAACATCCATAGTGGGGTAATTATATATATACATTATTGTATTCCCACAACCATGAAAATAAAATATTTGACGAAATGATCACCTCAACCCCTAAGACTATGGTATATTACAATTCATGAAGAATTTATTAAAATATATAAAAAATCAGGGAGAGGTCAGGATCTCAATCTATATAGATAGTGTCAATCCAAGTCTTAAAAAAACTCTCGAAATCTATGATTACATGATACCAGTAGAGAAACATAATCCTCACTATATCTAAAAGTGATCCAAACCAAATTAGTGAAATATCATATAATGGATGAGGTGATCCAAAAATTTTAGTGGAACCAAGTATTTTCTAGCACTCAATTATGAATGGGTACCACTCCATAATTAAGAAACTCACGAATCTAGTAATTTATAATGGGGTTTAATATGTCTTGTTATAGAAATTGGGGGAACCACACCATGACCCCTATATGCCATAAACGAGGGTTTCAAACCATGATGTTGATATGAATATCAAAGTTGTAACTTTTCCTCAGTTATCATTGAATGATGCAAAAACAACTCACACCACCTCAGACAATAACTTCACTACAAAATTAAATTCCACAATCATATCATTCCCATAATTCTATATATAATAGACTACTCACATGTCATAATTTGAGTCCTAAAGAATGATATATGATAGATATATGTCACTGGAATATGTAAATTGTGGGTCCAAATGAGGTACATGGGGATTACTCTAAATCATATTCTTGGTCATTTCCTTCTATAGAACTCGACACGTAAATGACTATGTAAAGGATGTGTCATAAGAGTGATATAAAATATTACACCGGTTAGGGTCTTTGGTGGGTACTTGTAGTACATTGATAATCCTCATGACTGATGTTACATGGTGTGTGTCTCCACCATATGACATTTTATAGATACAATAGGTTGAAACTATAGTTTTTTTGGGATCTGTAATTGATGGAATGGGTTGTTCTGAAAAGCATGTCATGTATACCATAATATTATAGATGACAATGTTTCTTACCCATTTCTAACTAGATCCACTAATTCTGCATCCAATCAGAACATTACCATAATTCAATCTACCCAAATTATAATAAAAAAACTCTAATAAATTATTCATGGAAACCGGTGACCAGAAATCATGATTTCTACCACTAATGCAAGATCTATCAGACTTCCATACAACGAATAAGGACTGAATACATGGAACAACCCCACAAGATATATCATTATGCCTTGATCTATAAAAAATTTATCAATCCACACACCATTTACATAACCATCAATAATCAAGAGTATCAACTACAATTAAACTGATCTAGACTAATAAAATCATTAAACTCTTGAGATAATGATAAATATTATGATGAAATTATGATATTGAGGCATAATAGAAGAGAGATATTATCGTTGGTCTTTAGAAATGAAGATCACAATTATAATCTAGGAAATAATGAATGGATATATATTGACACATTGAAAAAAAATAATGATTATGTGTGACCATTAATTTTTTTGGTTATGATTATAAAAATAATAACATAATTAAGTAGATATTCAATACATTCTCAATCATCAATATCATTATAGAAGATATCCAAAAAAATAAATTGTCTTAAATTAGGAATGGTTGACATTTTGGTGATTAACGTATTCTGTATTTATGTTTTTGATATTTCAAATATGTTTTCCATTCGATCCATGAATCTCTTCGATTGATCAATATCAATAAATATTACATAGCTCATATGTCAATGACAATGTTGGCTCTATCGTCCTCCTCTATAATATCACAAGGATATTAAACTAACCCTATGGATTATCTGTAATGACATACATATAATGTAGAGTCTAAAAATTTTCATTTTATTAAAATTAAATAAATAAATTTATTAATTTATTTAATGCCCCCACAAAGGACTACACTATAATGGAACTCTTGATTTTAACAAAACAGAGGTATAACCTTGATTAAACATCATGATCTAATAATATCAGTGGTCTCATACATTTCATATTAGTATATAATAAATGATACTTCCATTTATTATAAAATATCATGTACATAGGATATAAAAATATAATATATTTTAGTTACATTGATATCAATGTTCTACAACACCAAAAACCATGTGTTGAATCCAAAATCAAATCCAGAATAATTCATAGATGTTTATAAAGGGTCTAGAAAATAATATTGACGTTGAAACAAAGAATTCGAATCACAAAAGGAATATGAATATGAATATAAATATGTGTGGATATTTTTTTGAATAATGGGGAAATGAGAGAGATTGTTGAATAATACATTTGAAAATTGAAGAAAAATCGAGGGACATTACAATATATTATTGATAGAAGAAGTAGTAGAAACAGTATATTCCAATTGTGAATGAATGAAAATATTATTGTTAGTTATGATTTATTATGTAACATAATAATGAATCACTACTATAAAAAATATATAAAATATAGATGAGGTGTTGGAACACAATGGAGAAAAAGAAGAAATCCTTTAAAATTCGTGATGTTCATTCCAAACAATGAAGATTGTGGAGTTTCCATTATGTATTATGGAATGGTATTTTATTTATGGTGATAATGATATTTGGCATATTAATAGGTAGTAAATTTAGATCAATGTGATCTAACAAACATTTTGTGGAACACGAATTGTGGTGACACTATTCTTTTGTGAATACTTCTCCAAAGTTATTTTCAATCTATAGAATTATGTAAATAAGATAATAAAGTATGTGGCCTATTTTTATGTATTTTTTAACCTAAATCATTAAAGGTGAGTGAAACAGGTCACAAGAGTTCCCTAGATTAATTCCACGAACAATATATATGGTTAGTGGATCCCAGTGTATGCTATATCTCCACTTCATATTTTTCTTATTAGTGAATTGTTGGGGGGACAAATAAAATTAATTATCACAACATGTACAAATAATATATATTAAACTATATGCAATTTTGGTGTGTATATTTATCTATCAATGATCAAAATATTACAATACAGTACAAGTAAGAATATTAGTGGGTTGTCATTGAAGGAAGAACACAGGTGGGACCCCACTAACTATGATTTAAAGATCATCATGGGTTGTGATATCCTGAAGTGAAAATGCATATTAGGGAAAATTATTCATACCCTAATTTAACCACCATTCCCGGTGTCCCACAATTAAGACTCCAATGGGGCCTAAATTTTATTTATCATAATTTATAATAATTTTATCAGATCATCGTCACAATAATGTGACCTGATTAGTTTTTTGTGTAAAATTTAATTCTACCCTTACATTCTTATTTTGAAATGAGAAATGATAGAAATGTTACTATGAATAATATATCCAATTATATACAATATATATGAAGTGTTCTCAGAAAAAATATTGTCCACATGGATCAATAGGGAAGTACTTTAATAATTGAATGAATCAATCAATTAATATATTCAATGTTTCAATATAATTAGAAGACGATCCTAATATAATAATATTGATGAATCTACTAATGATTGTAAGAATTAATATTAAATATGGGCATAAATTAACCACTTATGAGAGGAAAAATATAATAGGACTCGGAAGGATTATATGATGATCAGAGAAGCACTATAATATCTATAGATTTTTATAAAAAAAATTAAAATAAATTTTGATAAATTGAAGTGCCTGAAAAAAGTATTGATTAAATTGTCAACATATTGATAAGAAAATATTAACTCAAATATTAATTAATTAAAATATATATAATATAATGTGGAAAAGGAGAAATATATCCCATGATTAGACTTCTAAATCAAAAGAAGATTAAAATATAAGGTCAAATATGGAAGTATTAGCTACATGACTGGAGGATTTTGTTTAGGAAATCCAATATATAAAGAAATTAGTAATGTACATAAATGAATAAAACTTGAAAATAGGTGAAATTGTAAAATGATAAATAAGTTAATTTGGTTTGTTTTAACATTAGACTAAAAAATAACTATACATAAAGAGCTAAATGATAGAATTATAAGTCTCTAAAAAATACTTGATGAAGTGGAAATGATAAATGGAAGAAAACTAAATTTTTTAACAAATCATCCCCGCTAATAGCATAGACAAACTACATTAACATGCGGAATGAGTCATGCCCTTCTAGGTAGCGTGCATTTTTATGTAATCATAAAGTCCCATCAACGGGGCCCACCTTTTTTCCAAAATGTGTTATCTGCCTAATGAAATTATGCACATGAAAACACATGTTTCATCTAATGTACTCTGTCCTCACTCGTACACACCCAGTTGAACATCACAAAATTCCACCATTCACGACAACTTCTATATTCCAAGAACACATAACTAGGGATTTATAATTTGGTAGGCTACCAAAAATAATGTTTCACCCATTTTAAAAGAGTCTTATAAAATAATCATTTTACCCATTATAATTTTCAGGTGTTAAATCCACCCCTCCTTAGTGAACAATGTCCTTGTTTTGGACCTTATACCTCAACCATGGAAGTTCCACTACAATTATTTATGTGTTAATTTTCTGATTCCAAATGTAACAGCATGGCCTCACTTCCATCACAAACTCCCATCCATAACAAGGTCATAACATCTTCTTTCACAAACAACTTTCCTTAAAATGGTCATCAATTTATAGACTGCCACATATGAATAGTTACCCCACAAGCACAATGTTTCATCCTAGGGGATCACCCATGTGACAGAACGGGTTATCTGAATAATGATTTTTCCAATAGGAAGACACAAATTCTTTGAATTTTAAATTTTTATCACTCTAAAAAACCATGGGAAACTTCCCTGAATGTCGGACATTCTAATTACTACTCCAAGCCAAGCAAGATTAACTGTGGAATTTTTATTATTTAGGCTCTCAAAAATAAAGATTCATCTTAATTAAATGAGTCATATCATTTAGTCTTTTAATGCGTTATCTTTATATAGTGTAATAATATTCGTCCATATTATTTACATATTTGAAGGAGATTGACTAGAAGATCAAGTATATTGAGGAGATGTTGATAAAATCTAATGAGAAGGAGAATATCTCTCCCATAGAAGAGACAAAAATTTGATTCCATGGATGAAAAAATATTGAATTCCAATGAATTTAATTTATTATTAATAAATCTATAAGGGAATACTGGGGATATAATTTTCCTTCCAAATTCTAATATTATGGGAAAATATGATAAAATATTATTTTGAATCGTGAATCCTAAGGTATCAAAGATATAAATGAATCAATTGTAACCAAAACATTACTATGGAATTAATATACATGCATTATATTGTGCTAAAAGACTAATTTGTTAAAAATATGCTTATATGGATATAATTTAATTAATTAGAATTGCTAAAGTTGTTATAAGTAAATCATTCTTTCCAATGGAAAACTAAAAGTGAACATACACTAAAGAAAATAATATTAATATATAAACTATAATTACATCTTTATAAGATAATAATAATGAATATCAATGAGCGTTTAACCAAGAAAAAAGATAAGTTTACTCTTAAAATCCATCATGATATGAATGAAAACATGTTTAGACAAATAATCCGGGTGATGTTTCTTATAGGAATAATTCCATTGTAATAGATTTAGTTCCCAAGAACAAACCACTTAATACATTTGATTACATATATATATTCAATGTATTTAATATTAATAAATAAATTATCACATATTGTGTTATCTTTGGTGTAACTTTAATTTGATATATCCGAGATTATATATTTCATTTAGATGGTCATAGACCTTCCCCATTATAATGAAAACCATGATGTATAATAATGATATTCTGAACTATATGTTGTATGGTCCTATGAATCTATATAATGGGAAACATGTGAAACAGATTATTTGGTCCTACATAATCATAAAATTTTGAGACAATATATCATGAATTTCATAATTAGTAATCTCCACGATTGGTGATTATAAATATATACAAATCAACATGAATTTATATGTTATACATGTCATTGGATATTCCAAAAAATGAAAATATGTATTATGTAATGAATTATATATATTTCTTTGATGCATTTCATGAGAATATTACATGATATATTTCTATAATCAATGATGAAATATTTTTATGGAGATATTGGGTTTATTTATTATGTTATGACTGATATATTATTAAAGAATATGCGGAGTAAGGATTTTTTCTATCAATCTTAATGGATGTTTATACCTCTAATCATTTATTTGAATGATACATTTTGAATAAATTCTATGGAAAATATTAATTTATAGATTCATTTAATATATTGAAATAATTTTTTATAATTATCATACATTGGTGAAAGGGGTATCCATCATACATGATGAGATATCGAGACAAATGTATTGTATTATACAATGTTCCTTTTTTTATGGTTTGAATAATTTCATGAATAATTTATTCCTCTATAGGTGCCTTTATGTGTTTCTATATACAAATATTGTACTTAGGGAAGCTCATTTAATTCCACTATGGAAGAGTCCTAGAGGGTCACACGCAAAATGTGTCATTAGATCATAGAATAATTTTATTAGAATTTATTTATTAAAAAAATTATTCTTCTAAAAACATATGAATGATATTTAACTAGAATTTATTTGGTGCATATATTTAGTAACAATTTAATATTTGTCGAATTTATAAGATATTTTCAATCGATAAATAGTATCAATTAAATTTTTATTTTCCCCTTTTTATTATTCATAATAATATAGATAATAAGTATTATTTAATACATGAATGTTAAAATTAAAATTTAACTATAAGATCCAGAAGAATTTATTTATTTATTAGTTTATATAATGAAAATTATTTATTATTAGTCATTAAATTTTGTTCGGTTAATAATGATGAAGGTGAATGTTTCATGATATGAAACAGGTAATGGTAATAATTTAATAATTATAATTTTAGTGATTTTTACTTATTTATTGATATTAATATATCTATGAGACATAAACACATTAACCAAATAATAATAATGCAACTATAAAAATATTTATTATTGGATGGTTATGATTTTGGATAAGAGACTCTACGTAGATTCTAATTCTAAATATTGTGATCTTTATATATAATATTATATACTTTAATGGAGGCATGAAAATCATTTTTTGTTTGGAACAATAATTTCCACACAAAGGAATCGTCTCTATATATAAATTCTCTACAGTTTTTTTAAAAACCATGATATTTCATCCACCTTATTATCATTAAATAAAATAAAACTACCTTATGAACATTGAATAATACATTTATTACTCACAATGTTAAAGAATATATCCATCATAAAAAAATGTCATTTTCATAATAAGATTCCTCTTTTCCCACAAATATAAAATAATATACGAATAATGTATTTAGAAAAAAAACTCACGAATTATTATGATTTCACCCTTCGAATTTTCCCTAAATGTTAGTTGTTTAATTTGTAGATTGTTTTAATTTTAGAGATTAGACATGCATCCCATAATACATTGAGAAATAACACAATCCATTAACAATTTTTTTCTACTATTCTATCATAGATTCTTTTCATAATTCAGATTATATTATGTTATTAGTACCTAGACATGTTTGAGTTTGAACACATTAGAAAATATATTATTTGGATCCAAAATCTTCCCAAATCATTTATGTTGTACAACTGTATATCGGTTCAAATAAATGGATTTTGGATACCAAAGGACTAATGTTTTTTAGAGAACTATACTTACTCTAGTGACCTCATCATTTAAATTTAGTACAAAAAGTTCCACATTTAGTTAAATATAGTTTCATTGAAAATAATTTTTATCAAACGTATAACCAATTATAGTTTAATTTATTGAGGGTCATATTTTTTAATAAATTTACCGAAATTACCTTTTCTATATGTAATGAAAACTAAATGTTTATAACATCAAAAAATTAAAATATATGTTGAAATATAAATTTGGATTATCTAAATTATTAACATTGAATTAATGATTGACTAAATTAATTTTATTGAATTTTATAACTATTTTTTCAATAAAATCCTACATATTTGATAGTTTATTATTTTCATGATTCATAGCACTTACATATATTTCCATTTCAGGTTTAGTATAGATTTTTCTTTATATATTTATAAATTTAATTTTTCTATATCTGAGGGATTTTATTTATCAACTTAAAATGAAGCTTTAATAATAATATTTTTTTATTTATAGTTGAATATAAAATTACTTTTTAAATTTGGATGCAATTATGAAATTAACTTATCCATTTATAATTATTTATTCTATTGAATATTTGAAAAGAATACACATATTTTTATCTTCTTCATCCTTAATATTTTTTTATTATATATATTGAGATATATCTAAATAACATGCACAAAAGATTCCTAAAGTGTTTAATATTGTTTTAATTTTAATTTAGGATAACTTTATGGAAGTCTAATTTTTCATCCGCATTAAAAAATAATGCCTTATATAACTATAATTTATTACATTTATAGAAAAACATTCTGATGATTTCCACTTTACATTTCGTTATTTCCATTCTTTTTTATAGAAATTATATATATTTTAATTACTGAAAAGTTTTTTCATTAATAGTTATATATAATAATGTTTTTTGTTACAAGAATATAAATCAATTTAATGTATGTGATTACATTTCCTTATTCAAATATTTTATTTAGTTTTTTTTGTTACAACTATTAATGGTAGCAAAATTATAGTTACCTAAATATAATGAGCATGATTACAAAATATTGATTTTCTCTTTTTCATTATCATTCATATATAAACACTCATATTGAATTAATAATCCAATTAATTTATCTTGAATTTACTTTATCAAATTTTTATTATTTTCTATTTGTATCAAATTGAAATTTCATTAATTAAAATTAAAATCAATAATAATTTAGATTATTTGATTTTAATTAAAATAAATTTCTACCAAAGGTGTAAAAAATTCAAAATATTCACAATTTAGTGTTTAATTTGTGTTAATGTTTATCCAGTGGTAATTTGAATTTTGTTATACTATACTTTTAACATAACTCATTGAGATTCAAAAACATTTATTGTTTTAAAATATAAAATTTACAACTATTTCCAAATTCCAATTTTCATTTCCTTAGATGATGTCCATATATATATGTTCCTTATCATAGAATACAATATTATATAATTGGATTTTTTTACCAAATAGTCATGTTTTTATTCATGATATAATTAAATAGTTTATTTCATTGAATCATCATAGTTTCTTATAAGCAGGATTTAGTTTTCAAATATGGAATTAAGGATGTTAGGTTTCATATGATCACACCAGTTAACATAATATCATCCAATAAGATAAGTGTTCTAGTTAAATTTATTTATTTTTAGTGTTTTTACATATACTTTTTCCCTCACAAAATAATTTTCCTCCACAAACATAGTTATTTTAAAGAAACTCTAATAAAAATACAATAAATTAACATAAATTATAGTTTAAGTAAATGCTTCAAAGTGAATATAAAAATTTATTTAAATAATATCACTAGTATCAAATGTTTTTTTAAGATATAACGGCTAATAAAATACAAATATGTGGGGGTATAATTATCGTTAAAAAACAAACAATTCACTTCCCCTTGATGTAATATTGATGATAGGTTTTTTGAAATACAGATTGAATAAAAATATGAATAATATAATTATATGATACATGAAATTAAGTTATTATTGTGGAAATATGATTACTAGTTTTTTACAGAATACCAATGATTGAGATTATAAAAAAAGACACATCGTATTAGTTAGGAAACTAAATAGTCATTAAATATTAACCCACAATTTTAATCATATGTATAATATTGATTTATTTATTGGATCTGAGGTATAAACAACACATAACCAACCATAAGGTATCCCCCAATTATGTACCCATTGTAATTTCTTTTCCTAAATCCCTTCAATCAAATGAATATGACAATCGGTAATAGCTCAATTATAGAAAATGGATGTAATTGAACTATTTATTACAATCCCCTGAATACCTAAATAAAAATTAGCAGTATAATAAAAAGTAAAAAAATATTTATTATATACATACATGGAAAAAATTCCAATGTTATTTCATAATGAAATTTATGATAATAAATAAGGATACCCTAATAGGAATCACACTCAGCAATAATAAATTCAATATATTGGATAAGGAAGAACATATTAGAAAATTATAAATCCCAATGTTCAATAATATACTTATTAAAATAATGGTGGCTCTCAATGAATGACAATAATTTTAAAAGAAATATTAATCATGGATTCCATGAAACACCTTGTCAATTGTTACTGCAATGAAAGTAAATCCATAATCTACCAATGAAATAAATATTATTCGACATCTACTGATGATTTTTATATGCGATATTATGGTATGTTATGTTTTGTTGATATAATATGGAATGAAAATTTATATAAAATTATTGCCATAACATATTTTTTGTTTTTTGATTTTTCAGTTACCAGATGTTCATTCAGCATAAGCATGACAATTTCCAAAAAAAATTATTTAATTTTGATTAAAATTTAATCAAATTTTAAAAAATCAAACAAAGTTATTCAATAACGAAAAAAATCCATGATTAAAATATTATCATGGAATATAGTTGTGTATCAATGACATGGAATAAATCAATTACATGGCGTGTATCCATATATATATATGTCGTTTAAACATTACTCTTATACTAGTAGAATATGACAAGCTTGATTATACTTCACATAGATAATTAAATATTAAAGAGTTAACAATTATATCAAACATATTCATCATTTTTATGTGTGTCATTAATTAACAGTATACTCCATGTTACAGGTTCGATATTATATTAATTCTGTAATAAGTTACCAAATTAAATTCTGAACAATATGTTATGTGTTGTCCTTATAGACTATATACTACACCTAAATTAAAAGTAATATACATGATATAATTTATTTAATTAAATATATCATAAATTAATAATACAAATCATATAATTTTGTGACACATAATGTATACAACATGTTGTGTGATAGTGAAGTACATGAAAATAATCATTATAGTTAATTAAAATTGGTAAATACAATGTGAACTCCATGTACACTCCATATACTTAATAAATTATAAATAAAAATAATTATTTTAATTTTTAACCAATTACATTGGTTGTGAATTTAAATGAATTGTTGGATTTACATAATGTTAAATTAAATAAATAAATAATGAAGGTAATTAATTAATTAAAATATGTTTAACATTAATATTTAGGGATTAAAATTAATGATATCTCATTAAATTAAATACATATTTATTACATATATGTTACAATTTGTGAGTTTTATTGACCATTGACTGTATTTTATTTTTCATCATTCAATTACATGTAATTTAATATAATTATATTATGATAATAGATTATGTATCATCCTTATCTCCCTTTATTATATAGGATTTGTGTCGTTATGGATTCAAATTGATAACCCCAATACCTATTTAAATAGGTCCCATCTTGGGGGTGAGACTAATAATAATGAAAAGGGTGTATTAATAAGAAGTGGAGGTAGTTCAAGGACCATGATGAGGTGATATTAATTAAGAAGATATAGTGGTCAATGCTGGAATGATTGATCTTTGTCCATGACTAACATAATGATTTTATTCCCTTAGGTTCATCTTTTGATTTCATATCATTCCAATTAATCTACAATTATATTACCATTATAAATTCAGTATAATTATTTTTTTCAGAAATTCTTGGTATTATATTTTTTTGAATTCTATTATATTTGATGATATAAATATATCCCATAAATTAAATCACATAAAATGACATGTAAGACAATATTGAATAAATATATTATAAATAAATTTTTTTATCAAATGAATGGTTGTCTAAACATATAATATCCAAATAATATTAATATGTCAATTATACTTTTGACAGAAAAACCCTTCGTGAAATATTAATTAAGTGTAATTATTGCATTATATGAGTTACGACTCCCCCATAGTTAACACTTTGGTTCATGCCATTATTAGTAAAAATATATTTTATTGTGCAGTCTAGAAAAATATGATGTTCCTACTTAACCAACATTGTAATGAGTTTAAAAACCAAATTCTATTAAATAAAAATTTGATGAAAATATTATGTACATATGATACATGATTTTAGAATTGTAGATCCCACTCTATGTATAATGAAACTACAAGAAAGTACCTAGTAATACAGCTGACCTGAAATACATTCTTATTCTTTTCCTGGCCATGTTCTAGATAATAAGATGGGGAATAAGGTACCTTTCCACTATAATTTTTACATGACATTATATATCTATTCTAATTGTGAGGGTTATATGGACATGATAAAATAATTAGTGACTCATAATTTTATAATTACATTATTTCTTCTCACGTATTTTATTAATTGATATAAAATACTTATTTTTAATGATCTTATCATATTAAAATGTAAATGTACTAATTTTTGTTGTATGTATTTTTAATTATTGAGAAATAAAATCTCATTATTGAGAGTAACTTAATTCAATGAAACTTGAAATTAATAATTGAATTATTCCTTGATTGGGTGATTTACAGGCTATAGTCCATAGTTTCTAATACTCCTTATAATTAAGAGGATGAGGATGAGACTGATGTCTACAAAAAAATGGATGAATGGATATATGTTCAATGTGTGATTATTTAATGTATTTATATTAAATTATATAAGACGATTAGAGCATGGATGCCTATAGTATACTCAATATTAATTATGGCCTTTATTGTGAAGGAGTATACATTAGAATATTGAGATATCTTATACATTATTTTCATATAATATATGAAATGGAGTACCATCTAGATCGCACAATATAGAAATGAATGGTCAGATTAAGTGTCAAGGTATAATAGGATTTAAACATCCTAGTAAATTGTATACAATTCACAATCATTCTAAACTCCCTCCGACCTTGTCCGATTATACGGAATGTATGAACCACCCAACCAAGGGGATGATAATCATTGGATAAGTGAAGTTAAACAATGTTATTTCATTATCATCAAGAAAGAAAGGTCATTGAAATAACAAATGTAATACATTGTAAGAAAAAATAGAACTACATATATATTCATTAATATAATTTTTAAATATTAATTCATTTGTATTAAATACAAAATTTTTACATATTTTTTTCAAATAAAAAAATTATGAATGTATATAATTATGTGAAGATGTTTTCAACATTATATAAGGAGATAAAGATGAGTGATTTCAAGATCAATAGAGAGAAATGAACAACATAAGGATATTTATATGGTTTAATGTAAACAAATTGTATTGATATAAACAAAATATTAATCTCAATGTATATTCAAACACAACTGGACATTACTTCATTTTCATTATAAATATTGTGATGTAATATTTAACATAACTAACAGTACAAAAATTATTATGTTATAGATATTATTAAATACATAACTAGTGATGAATATAAATATGTACTCATATTACTAGTTTTTAAGGATAATTATTTATAAAATATATCTATTAGAAATTAATATTTCAATATCGGAAAGTTAGTTTGAGTATCATTTGATATAATACCCTTGAAATATAGAAAAACACAGAATAATGTTTTTTATAAAAGAAACCATTAGAAATAATATTATTTTATAAATATAATAGAGTTTGTTTAACTTGGCCATAAAAATTGTTATTGTGGTAAATCTATGTGGTATGTCTATATTCATTATAATATTAAATTTCGTGATTTTTGGAATATAAAATGATGAAATGGAATCAATATATAATAGATACAAATTCCACATTGATAATTTTTCAAATTGTATCATAACCATGTATTAATGAAACATTAATATATCATGTGATAGTCATCACAAAAAAAATTTAGTATAGAATATTTTTTATATTAGTAAAAGGTAATTGAGAAAAAATTCATATATACATTTCAAAAAATCCTTAAATTTATTCTAGGACATAGTTCAGAAATATTATTACATTTAGTCCCTAGTATCTAAATAAATTAACTAGTTTGTATCATATAATTTTTATGGAATCCATAAGTATATCATTTTATGTTTTTATAAAAAATCATCTTAAATTTGGACATTTCTCTATCGAAACATCGATAAAACACTACATGAATCTATCATATTGATCCTATTTATACTCATGATATTAACATCCATAAGTTATCAATATACTAATTTTAATAGAAATGATTTTCATAAATTGGTAATATATTACTTTTGAGAGAACTGGTGCATGATTGAAATCAATGATGTTTATGATTTGGAATCACCAGAGTTTTTATTTGAACATGGACATTGCTTGGATTAGTGGGGCTATTATTCTAGAGTCATATTATACGTAAGATAGATTTAAATTGATGTGGGGTTTTTAAATTTGATGAGATGGTGATATAAATAAATATATATACAAACCTATATATATTATTCATGTAGAATATTCTTTCCCATGATGATTCAGAGAATAATAACATAATAATATTGAAAACAATGTAAAAATTCTATTAATGGATTCTATGTGAGAAAAATTTGTAGATTTGTATTTTATATTTATATGGACATGACACTTGTTGTGGGTATTCATGTAAAAATATACATGGATTCTATAATAAAGATCTGATAATGAATGACTGACCATCTTCCAGACATTATATATTATGAAATATTTGAAAATTAATAACATGCTAAAATCCATTGCCATACTACCATTCATAATAGAATTTTATGATCATTATATTATGAATTTGGAGATCAAGGAGAATTCACATAGTGTAAACCCTATGTGATATGAATATATGAAACATACTAAAGGTTTTTTCACACCAATGAATGAAAATAAGTTTGAAAATTTTTACATGTCTATTAATAAATAAATGTAATCACAGTGAGCCTAAAATGCTCATTTGGAATTGAGGACATTAATATGACTTCAAGTGGTTAGAGGGAAAAATATTAGTTTTAATATATATATATATATATATATATTGAAAACAAATGAAAATTTTTTTTAGTATTTTAATTTTTATTAGAAGAATTGATAATAATATTCCTATGAATTTTTAAAAAGGTATATATCAACTAATGTTCTACAAAACCAGATCAATACATCTAGATCCATGGGATACTTAATCTGTATATAATGCATATATTGACAAGATAGAGCTAATTTGGGATGATTTTTCCTTGTTATATGTATTGAAATATATCCGAACAATATTTTTTGCAATACGAGAAGATAAGGAATTGAATTTCACTTGCATAAGTGATATGAATATAGTGAAAATTCCCTAATATCTTATAATATAAAATATTACATGTGTATGTTTCCCGAAATGAAAACTTCAATGAAAATCCAATTTAATACATTGAAATTTTTTAAGAATCCTATGATAGTAGTCATAAATGTATTAATTGATAAGTTCTTGGTAAACTGAAAAATTGAAAATCTTGTTTTTAATGGGATATAACTATATTATTTCATCTGATATATTTTAAGAAATTTTTTAAAAATTATTTTTTAATTTTTATATATTAGTTAGTTCTATTACTATAATCCTTATGGAATTATTTCTCTATTTTATTATTCATTAAGTTAGATTTATGACATTTGACCAAGAAAGGGACACATGAGAATTTTTCTACATCTCGTATTTTCTAAATAAAATAAGTTTTCAGTAAGAAAAGATAGTAAAAGTATATATTTAATGACTAACCCAAACCATGCAAATATTTGGGTCATAATAGTTATATCTATATTTAATATAAACATTATAAATATTTTGCGAGTCAAAAGAATAAAATTACATAGAAATTGGCTCTAGTTAAAGTGGGCGACTTTTGGTATTTTTCCATAAGAAATATTTAAAATATAAATTTGAGTATATATATTATATATAAATTTAATATAAATAATTACCTTACCAAATATTTATTTATTTTTTTAGTAACTTTGATATTATAATTTTCTAGAGTATCTTTCAAACTAAAAAGGCCATAACAATCCCCCGATTTGATGAAGGTCATGAAATGCTTGATAATATTTTTACCAAATATGTCCTATGGTAGGTTAACATCATATGATGAGAAATAACGTATGGAAATAATTGGTTTCCATATATACATAATATATTGTGACTTTATCTAATGATGTTATAACTTGAAAATCAATAATATTTTATATTATGAATAAAAACCTTTAGTAGAAATTCCATGTGTTATACATGTAATTAAATATTTCTATTTGCGAACATTTATAATGATCTTAATTAATAAATACAATCATACATGCATGTTATTAGTCATATATTTTGATGTATTTTCATAAATTTGGATGATATTTTTTCTCAAGGAAGTTGTGTATGTTGGGTATGTAATGAGTGACATAATATTAATGAATTAGCTATTGAAGGATGTATCCCACCATTATAATGGATATTTATATCTTAGATCATCAATTAGAGAGGAAATTTAATACAAAAAACCTTTATTATGGTGTATTTAAAGGTAAATTTCAGATAGTCAAACTAATGTCATATCAAGAACAAGGTTTGGTAACATGAATATTATATTCCCCCTAGATGATATATCAAGATAAAGGGATTATATTACATAGTGAAAGTTTATACATGGTTTTTATCATTTCAATATTTCATTTTTCTAATAGTGGCTTGATTATGTGTTTCTATAGGCTAATATTATACTTTATATGACCATACAAAATTCCACCGAAGAAGTTGTCTAGAGGGTTAAACACCTAGTGTTTCCATTTGTCTAAGACAAATTCTATTTGAATTTAATTACCGAAATAAATATTATTCAGAAAACAAACATATTTTATTTTTATATGATTTTTTGTTTGCATATATCCACCAAATATTACATGAGATTTGGATATCTTGATTAATAGTTATTCACAACATTTAAAAATGAAATATTTATTCATCTATTATATTATTCATGAATAATTAAAGAATAAATATTATTTTATTCATGAATATGAATATTTATATGTACCAACAAGACCATGAATAAAATATAAATCAATAAAATAAATAGTATTCATTATTATTTATAATTTATGTTACAATAAATACCAAAAAATGCAGATGGGATGAGTTACAAAAATAGTAAAAGGAAACGATATAGTGAAATCTAATTAATTATATATTAATAATTTTTTGATAATTATATTACCCTTGTGATAATTATTCATCAATGAGGTAATAATAATAATAATAATTGACATTGGGATAACTAAGGATTAAGATATTCTTAATGAACTGTTATTCAATTACTAATTAATTTTCCCAATATCAATATATACCATTTTTATGATTTTTGTGGAGGTGTAGAAATCATTTTTCTGATGCAATAATGTTCCTCTCATGATAATTTTATGAACAAATAAAATCTATTCATTTTATCTCATGAATAAGTTATTTATCCCTCAATTTACTATATTTTAACTAATGAGAGAGTAAAAACTAATCCTTTCTTCCAAAATTATTATATTGCTATCAAATTTGAGAAATGTTGGATGATCAATACCACCATGCTAAAACATGGAGTACCACCGATGATTTTTGGCGATTAATGGACTACACGTGGATTACCAACAGAGGGATTATAATTTGGATATTATCAATACAATAATACTAAAACAAATTGGAGGATTGGACATATAAAAAAAATATTGAAGAGAGTTTCCTAGACCATGATAATTTATTTTTTCAAGTAAATTGTAAATTTAATATGAAAATATAATCTAATGTTTTAATGTATATTTATAAATTTTTTGGGATAAATTTATTATTTAGCGAATTTATTATCATATACACTACTGATTATTTATTGAATCTTATCAAATATTTGGTTTATATGAACAAAATCAATGATTTTATTATGCCCACATCATACAGGTTGAACATGTCATGAATGATACACTTTTAATGTAAAATTTAGTTGTGACACTCATGGTCATAACATATATATAATATAGATTATTCATATAAAATTTTTAAAAAAATTCTCAATATGTAATGTGAAATGGAATGGTGGCATAACCTTCCAATGAAAGAGGAAGCACAAGGATCAGAAAGAAAAGTTGATCACCAATGGTCAAAAAATGAACAAGTTCGATTAGTCTCATAATGGAAGTGGTGGATGAAACAATAAAAAATAATTTCATTGGAAACATGTGAAATAAATTTTTTCTATGGTGTTTCTCTCAATTTATTACCACTAGTAAGACTTTCAATAATAGTATAATGTAAATTGTCGGATGACCAAAAATAAGATAACTCAATAATATAAGGATATTAAAAAACAAAAATCCTGATGTATTTCAAATTAACATCATTTTTGTTTTTGTATGAGTTGTTTTAGAGTAGATATGATCCATAGAAAAGTTACATAAAAAGATTAAAGAGGTATTGTGATATTCACCAATGTTCCAATTGAGTTTTGAGATAATATATGTTGGTTTTTTAAAATATAAATTATAGGACCATGATTACATGAAGACGAGATGAGGAAATAATAAATTCTGTTACAAGAGATATTGTTAAACAATTGAAGTGGTGTTTTCAGTGAAACCTTTTATCATTTGGAATCAGAATCTAAATATGGATGACTAAATATGAGAGCTTGATTATAAATATTCATTATTTATGTATTTTATTATATATGTTCTAACATCAAAGTTTTTAGAATATCAATGGTTTCACGGTGGTTGAATTTTATATTGATATTTTTTAAATAAATTATTGTGAATAATAATTGAAGGGAAGTTTGGGGATGTTGATCTATAAGATGTATCCCCATCATTCATTGAAAGAAGCCTAATGATTAATAAAATCATGTTTCATAATTGGACTTAATTTTAACAATTGATATTGTTATTTATGTCTAGATGTTATCTAAAAAGATGAATATAGTATGCATAAAACACATTGATATTCATTTTTATTCACTAATGGTTTTTTAATTTGTGGAGTAATTTATAGAAAGAGTTCCATGGATTGAACCTGATAATTGTATCTATATTTATTATATAGATATCGGGGAGGTTATATGACTAAGAGTGATGTTTTTAGAATAATCTATTGTTTACTACAAATGTTCTGTAATATAATGTTTAATTGATTTTCTTTCTAATTGTAATGTGGAAACATAACCCTTTGAATTTATTTTATAATACAATAATGGTTGGAGGTGTTAATGAAAATGAAAGATAAATGATTAATTGAGTTTGAAATAGAGTATATTTTAATAAAAATGGGTTAAATTGTGTATAGTGAATAGAAAAAATATTAAATATAATGATTATTGTAATATAGATATCCTAGTATTTCTTAACATATTGAATAATATATATTAACAATGATATAGAATATATGTTTATGATACCCCTTGAAAACATTGGTATTAACGTCTAAATGTTTAACATGTTTTACACCCAAGTAGTGTATAGAGGTATAAAAGGAAGTCATGTTTACTAGAAATAAATAAAATAGTGAAAAATATTTTAAAATTGACTAGTAAGAACCATTTCTATCAAACCCAAATAAATTTTAAATATTATACATCTGTAATCTTTAAAGGATGTTTTTACTTCGATTAAATGTCAATGAGCAAGTGGGAACAGTCATAAATCCATTTACCTTGTTATAAATGAAATTTTTTGTAGGAATATTGGTGAGTAGGAAACATGTTGATGTATTTGGGATCATCTTACTATTGATGAATCCATTTTTGAATCATGATAGTTTTCCCCTTCAATTCAAAGAGGGAGATTGTTACCATCCAATTAAGGATTAATGATCATATGTTACTGGATATATTTTTAAAATGTGAGGTTCATATTAAATTTTAATTATTATCTTAACCTGTGATATTTTTTATAGGATTTATAAAACATTTTTTTGAGGATCAATAGTAAGGTGTTTTGGAATAATCTAGGAGATGATGTAAATGATTTATATGTAGGACCTAAATCATGGATGGACACCCAAGGACACATTAGGAAAGGTTAATCTAAAATATTACATAGTATTATCACAACATTTACGATGGTATATCTTTACTAAACATCTCTAAGGTTGAGGATCATATTATTTATTGATGGTTTCATGTGTAGATCCCCTTCTCTTTGTGGATCAAATTAATTTTCTGTATTTTCCTATTTTATTAATAGTGTTTTATCATGTAATTATAGTTGATATTGTTCTATATGGGAGTAATACATGTAATTGAAAAATGTAATTTCCCACTATTGTATGACTCTTTTTTTGTATTTATTATAATTATTAAACAGTTTTTAGATTTTTTTCCATCATAAATGCATAGAAATAATGTAGTCACACCATAGAGAATTTGGCTGCACTATGAAGGGGTTGTGGAACATTTTTGTAAAACTATCTGTTTGAAGGTCTAATTCAATAATGAAAGAAATCATGTTGGGAATACTCATGTGAGGATTTAAATTTTATTTTAAATTATTTTTATGAGTTTCATTACATGATGAAAAAGGCCAGAAAAAAATTATTTTAGGATTAAAATAAATTTTATAGCATTTAACCGTGAAAAATTGTGTCACACCATGAAATATTATTATATATATATAACAAAATGTATATAATGAAATTTTGGGATTTTATTCAACAATGATGATAAAATCATGGTTAATATTATCGAAATAAATTTTTTTCATGACCTTAATCCTTTTTAGAAGTTTATTCAACCTATGGTGGTTAGAGTATTTTATGTATCACCCACTATAATGAAGATCTAATATGAAAATTGTTAGCTGATCCAACCCCATAAAAGATCATAATTTGCTCCAATTTGTATTTATAAATAAGTAATGGTTATATTTTGTTTAAATAAGGGAATGAATGAGAATCATGAAATATAAAAAATTATAATAATTAGATTTCAAGAACATTGGATAAAGAATAGGGAAAAAAAGATAGCTAAATAAGAAACATGAAAAAAATGAAATAATAATAGAGATTACCTTATTTTATTTTGAAAATAAATTGAAAAATAAGGAAATTTAATCTATAAAATATTTTTATTAACATTAACATTTCTTATTTAGTAATTATATGAACATGACATTGTTTATTTCCAAAAATAAGATGAAATATTGGTACCAGACAGGAAATCATTGAAGAAGAAAAATTATGAATTTTAACAATCATAATATAAATTGAAAAATATGATGATTATGATTAAATTAATAATCATATAAAATTATATAATTTATTGTTGTATTTATGGAAGTCCAATGATGTTTTAGTAAGTGATTTTCATAGTGTAGTAATATAAATTTAGTGAAACCACAATGAGAGTGGTGCTACTTTTTTTAATGTTATATTCTTCCAAATGAATTTTATTGCTAGATAATGATGAAATTTTTAGAAATTATGTTAGTGAAACTTTATTGGTAGTGAGAAAAAACTGAATCATTTTTATGGAGTGAATTCAGATAAAGGATCAATGTATTCAAAATCCACCACCAATCAGATTAGTTAGTAGATTTTGGTGCATAAAACAAAATCATTACATGCTCCTTGGATTATCCTAGTCTTGATGAACCATGAAAATTATTATATTATTCGTGAAAGGTGGATTAATATTATCAAAAAAATATTCTGTGAGGTAGACAGAAATTTTTTTATCACACCGTTAAAGGAGTGTATATGTGAGATAACCAGTAAATCATCATTACTGGAAGAACATATGTGTGACCTTGATATTATAAGATGTAGATAATCATGGGAAGTGACATTGTTAAGATAAATTATTCACTTTAGAAAATTATCCATACTCTAATACATCCCCCCTCCCCGTCGCTTATAGAATCCATGACTTAATACCCCACTGGCCTAACATAAAAGAACACGATTATAAGGTAATTCCCTTTGATGATTAATATTTCTTGAAAATGATCATGCGATTGATATATTGACCATAATAATAAGGGATAATAAAAATAATTGTTTTCTTAGTATAATAAGATATTTATAAATACTAGAACAACTATTACGACTTTCGATCACATCACATGTTAGAATGAGGTGTATTTAATTCATACATATCTCAAATGAATAAAAAGATTATTCATTGGAGTATTAAATTAATTTTAGATAATTTTATTAGATACAAGTATGCGATAGAAAAATTAAATAAATAAGTGATTATAATACAAAAATAAAATATAGGATATTCTAAATTTACTATGAATGAAAAATAGTTGATGTTAATTAATAAATGTTCAAAATATATCAAAGATCATTTAATTTTTTTTAAAAAAAATTTGTTCAATTGTTTTCTTTTATATTTTTTATTCAAAACCTTAACTAAATGGTTAATTTATATTTAGAAATGTGCTCTAATTAATTTTAATGTAGGAATGAATCAAATGAATCACATATCATTTATATATTTCATATATTAATCATTAGTGATTTTATTAATGAAAGATGAATATCCAACAGAGTTTTCTTTTTTTTTTGATAATGCGATAAATGGTTTGAACTAACATATCACATTATAATTTTATTGAATAATATTTAGTGACACCATCCACACATTATATTGGAATGGTGTGTTTTTAACGTAAATAAGTCACCAAATAATCAATGATTATTTTCACTAAGATTAATAATATTTTGAATACATTTGATCAGATTTGAGTTTGTGAAACATGTGTTTTTATGAATCTAGAAATCAGAAGCTGAATGATTCTTTAAGATCACAATTTGAGGAAATTAACCTTACCACATCCAATTTCCCATATGCATCCCATACCAAATCTATTTAATTTGAACTAGTGAATTAGAAATAGTCATCCACCTTTCATGTAATGTAACTTCTAGACCAATAACTTTTAAAGAAGGCCACCAAATTTCCTATGAAACTTTGAAACACCCCCTATAAAATGTATGTGAAAAACATGGAAGACTGAGTACCATTTACACCATGTGATACTACCGTTTGTAAATTCATTGTTTTTACTAAAATATTCTTATTCAATGAGGAAAAACATACAAAACTAAAACATTAATTGAACACTCAATATAGATGAAAAGTATACATGTATGATTTAAATACTTCATTAAATGAGAGGCTAGTAAATTTTAATCAAAGAGAGATAATGTAATTGGGGGTTCACCATTCCAAAAACCCTGAACAACCATGGTTACAAGTTAATACATACATTCAACATACACAAAGAACCATATAGTAAATTTCTCTAGTTAGTAATTTTATTTTAAGGGGATTCCATGGGAAAATATCCCCATGATGTAGGATTCCTATCAAATACCTCCTTCCATGTAATCTCTAACTCCATAATTTTTAGGGGTTTTAATTACTGAACAAATTAAAAAACAATATTCAACAACTAGGATCACTAAAACATCAAACTATTCAATCTTATTATACCACCTTCAAATAATTTTGAATGAACCTATATTTGGGATGAGGAAACCAAATATGAATCACAAACTCAATATGGCCTTCAAAAAGTACTATAATAAATCCTTATAGAAACATTTCATTATTCTTATGTAATAATTATAGGTTTTGAATACATATGAAAGTCCATCATAATGAGTTTTCATTCAATTCAGCAACCACACTCCCATTATTATGAAATAGTTTTTTTGACACAGCAACTTATGGAACTAAAATTCACAATTAGAAACATTACTCCTTCTATGACACTCTATCCTTCAATACATTGGTTTTTGAATGAAATATTTCGTTTCACTATGTCTCATAAAATTATCTATTTTTTATACTCACAAAATAAAACATTTTTCTATATATGTATCATATGATTTTGGGGATCATATATCATTTTAAAAAAAATATTCTTGACCATTTGAATTATTTTTTTTGTTTTCATCAAATTACCTAATGTATTTCCCTTATAGGATTAAATTTTTATTATTGGATAATGAATTAACTCATGGAAATTCTCTTAGATTGTGGAAATATTTTTTTCTTAATATAATTTATTTTATTTAAACCCAATGTAAGTAAATTATATTATATAATATATAAATTATCTAGTTGAAATGATTCATGATAATAAAAAAATGAAACAGAATGTCAACCAACATATTTTTCACAGTTGGATCCTGATTTAACAAATTAATTAACATTATAAAACAGCTAAAAATCATTTTTCTTATGAAAGATGAATTATCATATGATTATGGATTTATCATGTTGGAATAATACATATAGATCATTTACCATACATGTATAAAATTATCTTATTAAGGACCAATTTTTCATCTGTAAATTTAGAGTACCATTTAGATACTCTTTTTAATAAACATATCATTTGCAAATTCAACTAATGATTTGATTTGTATTAGAAAAAAAATACATACACGAAATGGAAATACCATATTAAGTAATGCTCTTATTTATAATATAATATACATCAGATTATGATAAAATATTCTACAAATTTGTATATATGTATTTGAAATTCATAGATATGTGCATGATAATTATGATTATGTCACTTATGAATTCAATATGGTTACCCACTTGCCCATCTAATTTAACAACATCATTTGTTTAAATTAATAAATAAGGGATATAAATGATGGATATATATATATATGTATTAATATTATATCTCTTTCTCTATTATCCCCAATCAATCATGTAGTATGATAAATAATTTTGAATCTCTGTTGTATTGATTGTATCATTGTATCTTTTAATCGAATAACCCCAAGAAATACTCTTTGAATATGTTATAACTCTATTGATGATTTACATCATCTATTGGTTGGTACATACAATTTTGTGTAAAAAATAAATCATTAATTTTTTTTCATTATTATAAAAATGTTAACTTGCTGTTATGAGTGTAGAATAAATTTCTATAAGTCATTTTAATAGAGGGCATGATAGAATGACCTTATTCATTTTTACCAAGTTAAAACAGCATAGTCACAACTAAGAAAACCCTAGAAAAAATATTGGTCCATTAAAAACACCCAAACATGAGGATTTATGAGTGTTTGGAAAACAATTGGGTATTTTTATTCTATCATCCTTTAATAGTACTATGACTTCCATATTTCATCTTACTATTATTATTTTCAATATTTATATTTTAAAATATATTCTCCAAATAATTCATACCATTATAGTGGGAGGTTTTTTTTGGCGAATATTTTTAGAGAGAAACTCACCCCCTCTTTATTCAATATGAAACTCATATCCTACCATTTATTCATACTAATGGATTTTACATAAGATATCATAAGATTCATTAGTTTAATTTCAATGATTTAATTATGAAAATATCTAATTCCAGAAATTATATGACTATGGTTAAAGAACCATATTTCAATTTAGAAATTTATGGGTCCTTGTATTCTCATATGATTTTCTATTTGAATAAGATTATACTAAAAGTTTATCTTATGATTTTTAAGCCAGTTGAAATCCCAAAGACGAAACATAATTCATGAGGTACTGATGAATATTATAACTATGTACTAAAATCTAAATCCATGCATTTTAATTTGAAGACTAAAAGACAATAATTTAAATTGATTCTCACTATGTAACAATGCTCATTAAATGTGGACAACAATTTCATTTTTTTAAGAATGAACTAAAAAAACTCTTCAAAATCGACACAACATGGAAAAACTCACATTTGAAAACAATATTATTATGTATGTTGAACGACTCCAATATTTAAATGGAATATTATTAGATATTATAAATTATATTTAAAATATATAAATACCTCATCCTTAACATAATCATAATATAAATGTTCTAAAAATTTTATCATAAAAAGAGAGAATAATCATAAATTTTATACTATAGTCAACTCGGATTATATAAATTATGATAAATTATCTAATAAGAAGCATTTTAATATTAGGGTTGGAAATGAAAGAGTAAAATAAATATTATAATGTGATAAAAATGTATAATAATATTATAAATTATTCTACATCTAATTATGAGAATAAATATAGTGGGGACCAATTAAATGTCTAATCTGATGAAAATTACTCTATCTAATCATAATATGATGATGAAATTTCATTGATTCCATGAATGATTAAAATGATTTTCAATAAAAAAGTTGTCTGATAAAAAATCAATAAGGAAAAAATCGATGAATAATTATAATAGATCATGTGATATGAATTAAAATATCATGAAACATAATGTTCAACATTCCTCAACTTGACGATATGAAAAATTATAAAAATTACTTCATTTTAAAATTTGGATATCAGATGAAATGAAATAATGTTATGAAATCTTAATGGGTTTCTCTATAAGACTCAATTATTGATTCATCTAACATTGCAAAATCTAAAAAAGTATATCTGAAGAATAATTTGAAATTTAATGATACGATACGTGATAAAAAACTATTTATTATTCTATTTCTAAACATAATTATAATGTTTTTTATTTTTATGAACTCAATAAATATTAGAAAATTAGAGAAGAGAAATGCGAATATGTTAAATATAATAATAATAAACCTGAAAAATATATTGATGTTATAGTCCATGAAAATAAATATTTATTTTAACCACATTAATAATTAAAATATCATTCGGAAAAATTTATTTATGTATGTTCTCTTCATGACATAGAAATTAAGGACATATGAGAAGTAAGAAATTATACTAAAAAATATATAAATGTTTTTACTTTGGGAAGAATATCTAAATAAAATATTTATTGAAAAATAATGTAAACAATTGAGAATGGATAAATTTTCATGATCAAAAATTTTATTGAAATAATATTAATCCTATAAATAATAATAATCAAATTTGTAGAATTAAATTCATTCATTGTAGAATTTTTGGACTTTATGAAAATGTATGGAGTCTTATAAATCCCTAAATATGTGGAATAAAATATGTTCATATTACTACAAAATTAACAGATCATAAATATGATGTTTTATCAATATATAATAAGATATGTTTACCAGGATCATTAATCGCTAACATTGTTGGGAAAAAGAGAAATTGTGTGAAATTTTTTTAATTTTATTATAAATGTTGACAATATATCAGAAGTAATGATAAACTAAATTGTATATTGATAAAAAATATTTAATTCATATGAGTTGTTACTTCTAAAATATTTACTTTCATTCAATTGATAATGAAGGTTGTGTCACATTTCCTGGAAAAGATAAAGGGTAAATCAATTTAGATTTTAGAGTAAGAGATAAAAAGTCAAAGCCTTTAATGAATATTCCTTATAATGATTAATAGAAGGAAAATATGATAGTTATATAATAACAAAATGATGATGGTTATTCTATTTTTTTAATAAATAATTTTATATTTTCTATGATAAATATCGTAATTTTAATTAACTATGAACTAAAAATATCTACATCTTAGATTTCTGTTAATTCTCTAGGAAATTATAATCTTTTATGTCATTGATAATTATATAAATTAAATATTTATTTATGTTTTTTTAAAATAAATATTTTTAAAAATTAGCTACATTTTTTCTTCTATATTCCAGAGTCACCAAAATGATATTTTAAACAAATGAAAGATATAGCAACAATTAGACCTTTAAAACAAATCAATATCGATATGTTAAAAAATTCTAGAATATATGTTCGTGTTGTTAATTATATTACAAATGTTTTAATTAATGAGTTTTCATGATTTAATTATTTTTACTATTTAATACATACAAGTGAAACATTGTCCATTTTTATTAATATTTCTAATTCTCATAAAAAATAAAAATATTCTAAAATAGTATCTTTAATAATTGACCATGAGGGAGATTTTGAGAATCATGAATTAAATTTTTTAATCAAAGCATGGAATTAATAATATATTTTATTCCACTATAACACTTTATGAAAAAATTGTATTTGAAAGGTGGAATACTAAATTGAAATAATTTTGTTGAACATTATTATAATCATATATACAGTTAAAACATGTTTGGTTTTATGAAATTAAAAGACATTTTATTTCATTAATTGATTTTTTATACTGTCTATCTTATAGAATCCATTATATTAATTTTTAAATAATATAATAATACCTGTTGGATGCTCTAATGTCCTTGGATACAAAATGTTCATCATAAACACCTAGGATAATCAAAGAATGATAAAAAAATCGTATGAAAGAACCAATCTGGGTTTCTATACTTCCATGAAATATTCTATATTTTTTATTAATATGTTAAATGTAGTTGAAACATGTAATTATGTTATGTTTGATGAAAGTGGTCTTTTTGATCAAAAAATGACTTATATTGATAACATAAGTGAATATATGGACAAAATACGACCTAAACATCACATTGATAAAAAAGATGATAATTTACAATATAATTATACACAATAAAGACCTTCTTGGATTATTCTAAAGTATCTGAAGGTGTGTAGCTGAGAAAACCTAGAATCCTTAAGAACCATAGTTTAAAAATAGTTATAATAACCATAGATAGATGTGTGATGAATATAATATTTCATGGATATAATGAATAAATTTATGCATTTATATTCTATCATGGTCCAAAAAAATATAAGAATCCTTAGGGTATGATAATTTGGTAGCTATGTAATATGATCTAAACAAGTTCAAGAGGAACAATGAATCAGAATTAGTTTATTGATCCTATAATTATCATGTTATTCAAACTAAATGACTATTTAGTAAAAAATAGTTTATCTAAATGTAATCACTAGAAATCACACTTGATTAGTTGACCATGGAAAAAATAACAATGAATGAATATATTAAGATAAATAATTTGAACATTATGATATATTATATTCCGTTGGTATCCTTTCAGAAGATACATCCCATATAAATTTTTAATTATATAATGTATATTCTAAATTTATTTTCATAAATTTATTTTCAACAGAAGAAGTTTATGTTGAAAATCTTCCAGGATTTTCAGACCTTCATTTTCAGAATTCAATTTACAAGAATTCCACATCATTTTACATTAAACAATAACAATATGGATTGGTAAAAAATATACTTTGTTGTTTTCCTTCATTCATTTTTTATAATGTGTTTTAGGAAGGACACACAATTTTTAAGAAAACAACATCAAACTATATATTACTTATAAATATTTATATGGATGAAGTTATTTTTGATTTAAAAAAAAGTAGTGGATTTTTATAACTCATGAAAATTTTATTTTGAATAAGTAATAGGGGTGAGTTAAACTCCTTCCCTATATTTAAAATCTCCCAATGTCCATTTAGACATATTTTAGGTTAATTAAATATACTATAGATTTACTTAAAATATTTATTCATGAAATTAAATTTATATATTCAACGACCTTGAGTTACATTATTAATATTTACATGGATGAAGCTATAAAAATATGTTGATGTAATTTATATAGATTAATAATTGGAATCATAATTTATCTCAATGAAATTTGACTAAATATTATCTTTTTAGTATTTAATTGTGATCATTTTCAATTAAATCCAAAATATTATCATTTAACTACATCTAAATGAATGTTGATGTATTTCAATGGAAAAATAACATTATGTTAGATTTTTTTCAAAAACATGATGATTTGATTTAACTTTATATTCTGATATTGATTTTGGTTGGAGTAGTACAGATAAAATGTGTAAAGTATTAACCTGTCACGTTTAATGTAAAAATTTATTTTCATCATTGAGAATGATGCAAAAAATATTTTTAGTTTTCAAATAAAAAAATTAAATATATTGTAGTTGGTTGTTTTTATGAACATGTATTGTTGTTGATACACATCCATATGGATTCTGGATTTACCCTATGAAAAAAGTATTTAATGATTGATATTTAGAATGGTTTTTTCAAAACCCTTAATAAATAAACATTACTATTGTTTAATTATAACCCCATCTAATTAGAAATTATTTATTATAATTTCGCCCATAATAACTATTATTATAATAACCAATAATTCTATTTCCCAAGTAATTGTTGAATATCCTCTCCATGTACTCCCCTCAAAAACGTAAAATGTAGTCACTCAACCCCATAAACATATTGATTAATTCTCCTACCACGCAGTGCTCTCCTCCCTTTCATAGTTGATGTATTTCCCTTCCACCCATAAAAGTATAAATCCCCTCTTTTCCTTTGTTAATAAACCCCCTACCTCCCATATCAATAACTCTACTCCTTCCATGGATTATGGATTCCCCTGAATCCCATCATAACAGATCCACATCTCCATGATTTCAATAATGTATCCCCCTCTGTGTCATGATAGTTAACCCTTCCAATACTCTTAAGGTTTCCATATCTATATTATATCATAATGGACCCTCATATTGTTTTTTACTCATCATGTGTTGGTATTAATGGAAATATAATAAAATGTGGTGCTTCCCCTCACCAAATACATCAATATGTCATAGAAATATCCCATTAGAAGCTTCTCTCATGAGGTATGCCTTTGGAAAACCAATCTAAATGAAAACCCACACTTGAGTAGTTGGTTTTTATGGATTATCAAAATTTTCCTTCATTCCACTAATGCGTTAAAAAAACCATCACTGGTAAATTTTTTGAAATATTTTTTATCTTTAATATGTTTCACAGAGCTACTTTCAACCTCAAGGATACTAATTATAAAACCATGTTTTGGCCAATGAGTTAATTGGATTGATCAATTTTGATCTTGGGATTCATAAAAATTATTAACAAAATTAATACTAAATTTCTTCATATTATGTGAACATTGATATTATTCATTTGATTATAAACATTGTCATTATAACATATTTATAAAAATAATCTTATTCACTATAGTAATCATGCATACTTTTCACCATACATTTGATGTGTACCTAATGATTCAAGTATTTGGGTTCTAATATTAATAATTACTTATAATACATACTATATATTATGAATCTTATATAAGTGATTTTATTTTTAAATTCATCTTTATTTAGTTTTTATAAACAACAAAAAAATTTAATTTTTCTATTTTATTTTCTTAATGGAGAAATTGTATGAGAATTTTTCAATTAAGAATTACAAATAAACCTAATAAATGATTTTTACACATATCCCATCGTATTTATATAATAAATTTAATGTAACAAAAATTTATTTTAATGTTCATCAATGAAAATAATATACATTTTAAAAAATAGTTTTAAATTTTCTTAATTTGAAAATAGGTAAAAATTGTCTTTTTAATGAAATTTTATTATTATGAAATATTATTTAAATGTTTTTTATTTTATAAAATTTATTTATATATTTATTATTTTTCCATATGGTTATTTGAACATAAATAATTTTTATTTTCTTGTTATATTAATGCTGTGGAAATGGAATACCCATGGATTTGATTGTTCAAAAAATTGATGAGTATAAGGATGGGTTAAAAAAATTATTTGATTTTTCTTTTATGTAATAATATATTGAGTGAATAATAATGTATCCATTATATAATTGAAATTTTTTGATATGGTAATCTATAGTAAAAGAATATTTATATATTAGTCCAAAAAATATTTCCAATTGAATATAGAATGTCAATATGGCATTGAAAATTTAATAAAGTCGTACTATCCTCTTGTAGGGAATGCAAAAATGAGTATGTTCACAATAATATAAATCATCTATATCATATTTTGAAAATGGTCTATGTTTAATTTAGGTTTCTTTATATCCTTGTTTAAGATGAAGAAAAATCATGTATTGGTGTAAACAAGGATGAATATTATACATAATCATATGAGTTATTGATGATGCGAGTCACTTATTATTCGAAGCATGTAAAAATAACTGAAAATTATGTTTTATAGTAAATCTATATCTCATATAGTTTATATTTGGAATGAATAAAAATTAAATGAAAATAATTTTTGATTTTATGATATTTTATTCCTCAAGACAATATATATATATATATATATATTCATGAAGATATGGAAGTAATCAATAATGATGTGCTTATTTGTTTTAATATACATGATTGTATGAATTATTTAATGTAGTATTTAGGGATATTATGACCTATAAATATATATTAAATATTAACTATGAAGGTGGAAGGAAAAAAATTTGTATAAAAGAGGAATCTTACTGAAAAAATATCTTTCTTCCCACCAAATAAAAGAATGAAATTGTAATTTATGTCTAGCAAAATTGAAAATATTATTCATTCGAATGTAATTTTAAAACATAATGATTAATTGGAGTGGAATCCTTGAGATTTTAATTCATGGAATATTTTTAACTTGTAATGTCCTAATATTAATTTAAAACAATTAAATAGTCACATTGGTATTACGACTGATGGTTTTAATCATTTTGATAGAATGATTTTGTGTTATTGTATATAAAATATATGATAGATAAAATATAGTCATCACATGTTTATATTTAAACAATCATCTATGATTCATTCAATAATCATTACTAGGAAAAAATTTCAATGAAATGACATAGATTTATATTTGACATGACTTTTGTTGGATTTGAATTTGTTGTGGTTGATGGTGTTGAAAAATAAGTTGTCTCCATTTATAGAAAGTATAAAATATGTGAATATAACTTTTATACAATTAGTGACTTGTCCGAACATGGTACCTTTTCTAGATAGAATTCATCACATTATTGGCTTCTGCAAATTTTTCATTTGATCCAAGAAGATTGTAATTTTTTAAAAGTAGATAGTGATGATTTTTGGGGAATCATTTATTTCATTGTGATAGTAATAAATATCAGATGATGAGATTATTTTTTGATTAAAAAAATGAATTTGTAAAACCTATATATAAATTTTCCTTGAGTATAGATTATTAAACAGAAAGAAAACATAAATGTCATTATTTGATAAAAAATAACGAATAATGGTTAATGAAATAGATATTGGGGGAATAACATTGAGGATGGATTTGAAAAATTGAAAAACTCAAATTATTTTTTATTACTGTATTTTAAGTAATATTTGTTACATTAAAATTTTTATATCATGCATGTTGAGAAAAAAGTATGTTAAATTTTCATTTATAGTTTTTTGAATTAATGTATAAGTACATAAGATCATCTTAATGACTAAATGAATCTTATAATATTCAATATAAGATGTGGTTTGTAGCATAACATTAAGGGAGAATTCTCTCCACATCTTATTACAATGACACAAATAAAAATAATGAAGTATTTGTATAATTCCTAGTGTATATAATGTTTCCTAATGGTTATTTGGGTATCATTTCTAGATGAATCAATATAAAATTTTCTAAAATATTTGGCTTGAAAATTCATGACTATAATGTCATTTTGGATAAATAATTTCTTATTTAAAAACATAATGTATTTCCAATTAATTTTAATGGAATATTTTTGGATTTATGTTCATTGTTTTTATAAATATGTGGTATGGTTGTCAATATTATTGATCCTGATAATCTCTGACATTTAATTGTTCTCAAAATTTATCATTTGGATATGTTTTTCTCCAAATAAATTTTTAACCATCTTGAATCCCACATCCTTGCATATAGTTAATGAATAATTATTTGGTGGGTTGATTCAATATATATGGATTTAAGTTGGGAATAAATCCATCTAGGTATCATTGCAGCAATTTTTGGGCGCTTGTGTTTGTTGACAATGTATGTTTCCATGGTGAATTGTCGAGTAACAAAGATTCCATTAACAATCCATTGTGACAAATAATTATGAAAAAGGAATGGATGATCTGGAGGCGGTACAAAATTATAGATTCATGATTGGTAAAGATAGGTTTAATGGATTGGATTTCAAGAATACAAGAAGAATGTTTATGGTGTTCTTCGTGATTACGATAAGATTCACAAATGGTAGAGTTTAAGGGAAATGTGAGGGAGAATCATGGTGGTGGTGAGAAGTAATTGACAGAACCCTCCATAATTACGATGAGCTCCACGATTTGAAAATTGTTGTGGTGCTACGTGAAATTGAAATAATTTCAGCAGAAATTTTAGAGCTTCGTGATTTGAGATGATGTGGTGCTGACTTCGTGTGGAAGGTTCGAGGTTTGGTGGAATCGCCTATAAATAGTCATCGAGCCCCTCAAGAGAAGTTGATAGTTTTCCAAAGAAAATTTTTTTACTCTTGAATTGAAATGGGGGTTTGCCAAGGTAGTCTGTGAAGGCAATGTGCTTTACAAAAGAGTGGAACTTTTCTGTGTCTAATTTAGCTCTGTGAAAGTTGTGTGCTCTACATTGGCTCCGTGATCTTCGTGAGGGTAGTTTCTATGGGACTCCTTGAGCTCTAAAACAGTCTAAGTTCTATGATGGTGTGAGCTTCACGAAAATGTAGGAGCTTCTCTAATTCTTATTTGAGATTCGTGAAATTTGGAACTTCACAAATTAGGGTGCTTTGTGAAGTTACTTCCCAAAGGATGGTGCCCAGTGGTTAAGGGAAAAGTTGTATTCATCAGTGGATGAAATTTTTACTTCAATAGAGAATCTATATAAATTAGTGGATGCATTCATTAGTGGTATTGAAGACAAATACAGGTTTATAAACTATGAGAAGATCTTCTAAAAAGTAGTGATCTCACTTCAATTGAGTGAGCAGTGAGGTCTCACATTTTAAGTGGTTATAAACTATGAGGGATAGTGAGTCCGCTTTGAACTTGTAAACAGTATTGAACTTTTAATCTAATTGGAACATTGGTAAACTGCTAGTGTATGCTCTTTGGAGGTAACCCATTGAGGGTGAACCAAGAAAAAATTTTCGTGTCTGGTGCATGCTTTAATGTTTTGTCATACTATGCAATGGGAATGAGAGAGAAGAGGGTTTTTTCTAATATAAATACAAGATCAAAAGGGGAAGTTGTTTAATCTGTCACACCCTGATTCATCCCCACACTCTGGTTGTCTAGATTAGTGGACCTAACTATTTATAATATTGAATATTAATTAAAAACGTAGTTCATATATTGTTCTACTTGATTAAAAAATTATGCAATTTTTTTTAATATATATATATATTGTGAATTTAAATTATTATGTTCATAATACAGACCAATCATATTGTTCATTTGTGGAGAGGAATATATAAAAATAATTCATTATGTATATTTTAAGATATTTATAAATAATTTATACCAAATTTAGAAAGAAAAATATTGTTATTTATGATGTAAATTATGTCGAAAAGCATGATGTCTATTTAATAATTACTAATAACAAAATATTAGTTGGGAGGGATATTTTTTTTCTCTCAACATTAATTAAGATTAAATAAGTACACCAACTTGTTTTATTATTGAATAACAACTTACTGTACTAGAAATATCTATTTCTACATGTATTTGTCAATAGACACAATACTAGGCTCAAATAAAAATTCCATGAACCCAATGTCTCATTCTAGAAGAAAACATAGTGATAATGAACATCAGTTTTAAGAGACCATATTCAAAATGAGGATATAAAATTGAGTTCACTGGTAGAAAACATCAAATTTATGAAATATTCATTTAGCCTTTAAAATTTGTGTGAATGAGTTATATCATACATGAACATAGAATTATTTATATTATTTATTATTATAATACTATATTTTTTTGGTTATGTTGGAGAAATATACCAATATTTGTTTTACAATTGATATCTACCATTGGTATCTATCATTGGTATCTACCATTGGGAACTAATATTAATATATATAATTGGTATCATTCATTGGAATATACCATTTTAATATACCATTAGTATCTATTGGTTTTACTTATTTTTGATATCTATGGATGTTGTTTTCTATTGGTATCTACTGTGAGGAATAAATGTTTCATACTATCATTGTATCTAACAATCCAAATTTTGTTATTGATGAGTAATGTTATGGGCTACCTGGAAGTTGTCTCTTAACATTCTACCACTAATATGAAACTGTGACAAAAAACATTATATTCTACCTTGATAATCTTTTATTATAACCCAGTGTTCCTATTATTTAGTATTTATTATTGATCATGTTATTATTTATTGTATTTTATTTGTGTTTTGAATATTTTTTTGGATTTTGAAATACATATGTGACAATGTATAAATATAATTAAAATATTATAAATCTATCTCATTTTCATTATGTAATCCCTTTCTCCCCATTTTTATTGACCCCAGACCATCTGCATCCTTCCATTATCACTTGAAATAATGAGAAAATGGTATGAGTGAAGCATCCTAATGTTTCATCTGATTATTCATGTATAGTGAAGATAGATATAGGAGAATATAGTTTACCAAATATAGGTCCATAGAATATCCAACTCATATATCATGGTCTTATTACTAAAAATGAAATATATTGCACATGGTAGTATTTTAGAAAGTATCTCATCAGTAATGTGATCTAGGACCAAGGAAGGGTATAACACCTTTTGATGAAAAATCAACCATTCTAATAGTGGATTAATCATGTGATATAGAATATTTCTGAGTATTAATTCAATGTAAAAAATAATGACATTGGGAATATGAAATATTGAAATTATTTATCATTTTAATGATTTAGTGTTCAAGGATTTTTAGTTACCCTAAACAATTAATTTTGGAAGACTATCAGGGTTATTTATTTACTAGTTATGATAATTTGAAGGTTGGAGTTTATAGGTAATTAAACCATTATAATGGATATGATAGTAGATATAGATATAGATATTGAAATGCAATTCAACTTCATAAATCACATGTTAGGTCGAATGTATTATTTATCTATCATAATGATGTATGGAGATTTATTTTTAATATTTTTTATGAAAGGATGTTATAATAATCATTTTTGTAGATATCTAATGTTCCATGAGATGGATTTGATAACCCCCCCCCTCTAGATCTAACTTATTAGCCATTCCCAAATTGATGTCATATATATTAAAATATATGGGTTTAGTTACAGAAGAGATGATAATGTGACTAGATGTGTGGCTGTCTGCTATGTTTGGTAACATGCTAGAGGTTCAGGGAAATTGGATCTGTCTATTGAATAAGAAGATTATTGAAAATGTTATGTTCTATGAAATTTTTTACGTAGTAAAGTATACTATATGAACTATAGACATGGTTGACCCAGGATTGAAGCAATATGAGATAGCATAATTCTATTTTGATGAGGACATGGAAGCTCAAGCCAAAGTGGTAGTTGTTGATGCTGAGAATGAACATTTAGAATCAATTTATGTGGAAGTGGGATCTGATGTAGATATATAAAGGATAAAATTTTATCTTATGGATCATCGTGTCATCCTATATATATTCTTAAAATAGATAGTTTACTAAGAGAGGATGACAAGTCAAACAATATTGATGTCTCTAATTGTTATCAGGATACGAAGTTTTCTTCAAAGACTACTGAAGATATTGTTCATTTAAATGATTTTTATTATGTTGTTTATGTAGGTGATGATAATGACTATTAATTATCTTTATTATACTATTATCAAGACCATATGATCTTATAGTGGTGAGTGGAATGGTTTTTCTCATTATGCTTCAGGTATCTCGAATTATAATGATTGATATAACCTGTAATGCCCTGACCATAGAAGATCAGTGATTTTGAATTATTTTATCAGATTAGCATGACCAAATGAAATAAAATCCCAATGGACTGGTGAGTTTAGTATCCTTAAATGATCTAGAAACAAACATAATTTTATACATTTGATATTCTAATAAAATAAAAAATTTAAACACATTTTAAAAAACTCTTAATACCTTTTCGCATCACTAGAATTGAATCATAACATACATATTCACATCCTGAAGAATTGAATCATAATAAATTTGTGAGATTATATTCTCAATAAGGGTAAATAAAAATTTGGAAGGAATCTCAAATAAGCATAATATTATGAGGCAAGAGGTATAATAATAACACAATAATTTTTGACAAACTTTTGATCATATTATAGAAATAATAAATCAAATATATCCATAAAAAGGATATTATAATAGTAAAATAATCACATGTAATATCAATAAATAATATCAGAATGAAGGAAATCAAAATACTAGGCATGTTAAACATACCTTCAAAGATATTTCCTAGACACCATACATAATCGACTAAGATAATATCAAAACCCAAAAATATTTGACTAATGAGACCTTTTGATACCTCAAGGTGAAATATAAAGCCCTATTTGATACTTAAATAGACAAATTCATACCTTTAATTAAAGGGTTATAAAATAACCAAAAAAATCCTTCCTTTTAAAACTAAGATATAAAATTTCATTACTTAAATCATAATTTATGAATGTTATCAAAATAGTATATCAAAATGAAAAAGAAATCATAAAAAATTCCATTGGATTTGGTAAATAATATATTATGTAATCCACCACAAAATAAACATATTTTTCAACAATGGATGTTCACATTGACGAAAATAATCTAATATTACAGTTAAAAAATTTATAAGAAAATACAACTTTATTACCATAAAATCATTTATTTTAAAGATGCATAAAAATGTCCTTTGAAAATAACCCAATAATATTTTTATGGGATGATTTAAAAAATTGATGTGTCATGATGGATGAAAATATCCTCTCACTCTATATAAATAAAAGAAAACATTCTTCTCTTAGCTTATAAAATAATGTCAAAAAATTACTCAAAAGTAAAATGACAAAAAGATTCCTTTAATACCATTTTATTGAACGTTATACATGAGAAGAAATTTATTTAAACATTTTTTTAATATTATTAAATATATTTGGGTAATAAATTTTAATAATCATGGACAAGGATGATAAATATGTCCCAGTAAATACATACATATAAACAATCCCAGATAAAATGAGATTACAAAATTAAACCATAACCTTTAATTTCAATTAGTCGAGGGTCCATTATCATCACTATTATTGGATTAACAATGTTATTATATTATAGTATGATCATTTTTATATTTATTATATGAATTATTATCCTCTAATATTTTTTTGATAAAAATATTTCAATATCACTACTGTTTATGGTGATAACATCTTAACTTTTCTATGTAAGTTTAGTTATTTATGTCTTGTTTCTGATGAATATGATATATTTTATTCAAATATAGATTGATATTATATTCATAAATTTTATATTTACACATTATATAAATTTTATAATCATTCTTAAATTGTCAATTTGGAGAATGAATCTCATCGCATCATGGAGACAATAGGCCATATCTATGTACAAGTGATGATACCATTCCGTAATGGTAACAGTGTATAGAACTGGTTGAAAATATATTAGATAGTATAAATAAAATTTATTAATTATTATTTATATATTTTTTATTCATTTTCATACCTATTCAAAAAATTATTAATGAAAAAAATTACACCACATTGTGGAGATTATAATTCAAACTTATGCAATGATAGAGATGATGTTTTTATATTATCAGTAAAAAGAAGAATATGTTTTCCACATAATCAAAATAACATATGGGAATATATATAATACTGTATTCAATATGTTATCAAGGAAAATTATTTTTACGATATATTAAAAAAAGAAAAAACATTATAATATTTGATAAACTAATTACCTCTTATTCGGTTATCAATTTTTGATTTGTACAAAATGACACCCAAGGATGTCTTTCTAACAAATGTATTTCCACAATGATGAATTGAGGGAATTTGTGAGGGAGAATAATAATATTTTCTCATTGAAAATATTCTTTAGAGGTGTGAATAAAAGAGTATATGTTCCCTTCTACAATAGATGGGAGGGGAACTTTAGGAAAATACATATACGTTAATTTAATATTAATTGATTTTTGATATTATATATCTCGAAAGTGAGTTATATAGAAGAAAATATTATTTTGGTTCTAAATTATATCAAACAATGATATTTTCACAAGTTAAGGTCACACAATTGAATAGATACTTTGAATATAACCATTAGTCAAACCATTCAACTCTTACCATGTCAACTTGTCTGTTTATAATTTATGGTTAATATAGTTACAATAAAATTAGAAACAAACCCCAATTAGTTTATTAATGGAATATTTAAAATTATCATAGATATTTTAATTAAATATTGGTTTTTATTATCTATATATCATTAAAAATTAATATTTATTTTAAATTCTCATTTATGTTAATTTGTATACTATTTATTACATGATTTTTATAAAAAATTCATATCAAAATTATTACATATAAAACCACATTATGAAATCTTTTACAAGTCAATGTAATCTGAAATATTCATGGATGGAATCAAATAATTCATATTTTATTTATTTTAATGATATAAATATAATTTATTTGGTTCTTCCTTAAAAAAATTATTTACTCGATCATCATTACGTCACAATTAATTTTAATTATTAACTATAAAAAAATATAAACAAATTTCCATGAGGTATATATAAAATTTATATTACTAAGGAATATTTATAAGAATTCATTTCACATATATAACAACATATTATGAAAATTACCAGTTAAAACTATAGTATTATCAAATTGGATTATATTTAAATATAATGTCATTAATATATTAATGTAATACATATGGCTCCATGTTTCCCCAAAATAAACCCAAGGATTAGTTTAGTCTCAAATTATTCTTAAAATTATATTAGGACATGTTTTAGAGAATTTATTTAATTCTTATTATATTATTTTTAACATAATTACCTAATATACACTTAAATAAGGTTAAAAATACAAAATATATTATTCACAAAAAATAAATATTATCCTCTTAGATCAAAAATTCCATTCTAATTACAAACATGTTTTTCATTTTCTAAAATTTTAATTCATAAAAAAATTTAATTTATGTTTACTGTTAATCCTGCGGAAGAGGTAATAAATTAAGTAAAAGAGACCTTAAGAAGAAAAATAAATTTTTTGTACCTGATTCTAATAAAACATTTCTTACAAAGAAATATATTAGAACAATATATGTATTATTTATCTATTATGAATTTAAAATAAATATAATGTAAAATAATTTGAAAAATAAAATTGTTAATTTTTAACGATAATGAATTATTTTTCACATTTAATCAAAAATTAAAACATTTCAAGAAAATATAAAAAATTCACCCTAAGATATTTTTGATATTCCAAATTCAAATATGACTTCTATTTTCAAAAATTAATTTAATAAATTTCATAATTTGGTTATTTATAATCATAATCACTTATTATATATATATATATATATATTTATTGATAGATCACGGTGCGCTCGAAATCGTTGTTTTGTGAAGTGTAATCTATTGATTATATATAAACAAAATTATCATGGAATATTGGTGTGTTACATTATTCCTTACCTAAATATTTCCCTCCAAAAAAATTTTAAAATAAAAATTCATAGAAACATTTGTGTTGATCTTCATCATAATTTTCATGACATACCCTGTCACCTCTTCCATATTATTATTTCTCTAATGAATCTTTACCAATCCACTCAAATGATTCATCGAAAAATTTTCAGTAGTATCCATAATATTGATAGGATATTCCTAATAAGATAGATTAGGTTCTAGTTCTATTTCATCATAGGTGAATACAGATATTGGGTTTGGTATTTATTTATTTTATAGTGATATGTGGAGCACGTCATTTAATTTAGAGATATATGGTGGAATAGCTAAGCAGTTTGTTGCAACTCCAATTCGCTCAAAAATATCAAAATGTATGATATATGTAAGACTTTTTTTCCCGTCCTATAAAATCATAAATTACCCTTCAATGGATATAACATCATGAAAACAAGAAATCCCACTTCAAACTCTAAATCCTTGCCTTGGTTGTAATCATAGATGAAGTTCCTACTTTGGGATGACTTGATATGTGTTCGAATAATCTTCACATTTTCCATTGTTTCCTTATCATGTTCTGGGATTATGTGTTTTCATTCACTAAAATCATCCCAAAAAGTTTTTATGTGATATCACTTTCAATATAATGCTTTATAGGGTGGGACCAAAATACATGAATGCAAGATATTCTAATAGGGAAAATCTATTTGGTGTAAATACTAATCCCACATTCATTGATTCAACTGATAAATGTCTCTAAACGTCTTCTAAAGCATTAATAGTTCATTTTTATTATCCACTAGTTTGAGGGTGGTTGGAAATTCTCTCGTGAAACAAATTATCTTGTGTCAACATATGAATATTTCATAATTTTGATTTAATATAGGGGTCATGATAAAAAATAATTATTGGGTTTCACCAAGAAGTCTTACAACCTCATTAATATAATTTCTTCCTAAACATTAATGTGGAAAATCATCTATTATATAAAGAAAATGTGCTGATTTGGTAAGACGATTAAAAAATCCCATATTGCATCATTTCTTCTTGGAGTCTTATGTAGTCCCATGATAATTTCCAATATATTATCATCCCATTTCAAAACATGTATAGGAAGAGGATGCACGACTATTCCAAGATGTTGCCTTCTTTAATTTTCCGATTCAAAAACCAAACACCTTTACATGTAATATGCAATCTCCCTCTTGATATCATCTCTCCAAAAATGTTACTTCAAATATCTATATATAGTAGTTATACAATGATTTATATTGAAATTGGTGCTAAGACAATCATTGAGAAATCTTTTTTAGCTCAGTGCTATAGGGAACACAAAGCCTCTTCTAAAATTTCAAAATTCCATCTTCATATACGATTCCTATCAATCTATTGTCATTTACATTATTAATTTTCTTTTTAAAATCATCACCAGCTAGCTGAGATATTTTTACCCATTATAGTAAATTTTATTTGGAACATAGTTGAAAAAGTAGTAATGTTTGAGCATCAATGATATTTCAAATATTTATATTTAATATATCATTGAACATATGATCCATTTCAATTTTTTTTTTCAAAACTCAATGGTCCTTCCCGTTCAATGTATCTTCCACATTATTTTTCTCCCGTGGGTTTTACGGTATTTTGAAATTGTATTTCTTGAGTTTCTAAAGTTATCTTTTTTTATAATATATAGTTTTTTCAAGGAGAAAATATTTTTCAAACTCCTGTGTTTTTTATATATGTCACATATTTCACCATAGAGATAGTGCCTCCATATAATTTGAGAAAACATTACTACAAATTACAATATTTCATGAGTAAAATAGTTTTTTGCATTAATTTTTTATTTTGTTGATGTGTGTGTTATAACCATGTCATCCTACATTGGAAAAAAACAAATTTCATTCCTTTATGCATCACTATAAATCCCAAACCCCTCATTTCTAAACAGTTATGTTAAGATAATAGGATTGGCTATTCTTATATTCAATTATTCAAAAAATTCGTCAAAATATTTTTTGCTAATCAAATTTAACACATTTATATTCGAGATTGGTGAACGGTTTAGTGATGCTGGAAAAATAATGGACAAAATGAGGATAGTATCCATCTAACCCAATAAAATGACTTACCCCATTTATTCCTTTCAGTGTTGTACATTCACAGATTTCCATTATCATTAAAGGATCAACAGAGATTCCAACCATTTAGACAATATGGCTAAAAAAGAGATTTCCTGATGCCCAAATTCACAATTTCAAAATTCATCATATAATTCTTCCCTTTTGAGAGTCTTAAGAATTATACATTAGCGATACTAATAGTATTTATAGTATTTAGAATATATGAGAATATCATCAATTCATACCACAACAAACTCGTCCATTTATTTATTAAATTTGTTGATCATGAGATCCATAAAAACTGAGTATCAAATATTCAATCCAAATGGAATTACTATAAATTATTAATTCCCATACCTAGTATGAGAAGTTTTATTTTTAATGTATCATTATTCACTGATAGTTTATGATATAAAAAAATAATGTCAGTCACTAAAAAGAGTATATGTCATTAAAGTTGATCAAATAAACAATTTATATGAGGTAGATGATACATTTTCTTTATTGTAATAGCATTTATTTATCTATATTAAATACCCAATATCAAGGATCCATATATCTTCTTGAAAAATAAAAAATGTAAACCCCAGAGATAAACATTAGGGAAAATAAATCCCATTTTTTCCAAATCATTCAATTGCTTCTTCAGCACCACCAATTCAATTGTGTTTATTCGGATGTGATTTTTTGATATAGGTCTTGCATCGGGTATTTAAACTACAGAATACATAACATCCTGCTCTTTATGGTGTCCAGGTATGTACTCAAGAAATACATCATTGTATTCTTTTTCAATAGGAACATTCTTAATATGAGAATCACTTTCATCAACTTGAGATGACTTTTCATCAACCTCCCCATGTAGTTTATTCTGTAAAGATACTGTGGGTGGAACTGGATAATATAAGATGAGGATGTTTTTACATTAATCAAATGTGATTCTTTTTCATCCTCAAAAATAATAACCTCAATATTTTTTCAATATATTTTTATTTTATTGATTGGAATTTAGTACATACTGGTATTATATCATTTTTAACCATTTATATGAGGTTGAGTTTATAAACTAATGTGTGTTTATGTGTCATAAAGGGGACTAGCCGACACATTTTTTGTTAAGAGGTAAAACATTAGAGTTTTTACTCAAAACTCAGTTATTAAATAAAAAGGTAAATGTCTAAATTTCATTGAAAATACTAAATATATAAAAGAATGTGATGATCCCAAATATGTTGAATAATTGGATATTTTTTAGTATGTTATTAAACTATATACATGCACATCATAAGGAATATCAACCTCAGTATTTGTCATCACATTATCATGGCCTTGACCCCATATCCTTTTATGGGGAATTTTTCATTCACACATAGATAATTCATATTCATAGTGTATGATCTACATAAAATTGAAGAACTACACATTACCCAATTCTTTCATTCACTTACAATCATGGGCATGGTGGCCATTAATCAACACATTGAAAATAATCATGTCCCAAATAATCATGTTTTGTGATGCTTCGTTCGACATTTATTACTGGATAGAAAATATAAAATTCCCATATTTTCTAATACATAGTTTATTTATTCATAATTTCAAGGCTCTCACTTATTATCCTTCTTCCCCATAATTTCATATAATGCAAACCATTATTTCTCTTCCATTAAGAAACATGTGTCTTTATCTTAATAAGCTAGGAAATATTATGTGACCAGTGCCATTTAGAGAAATGGGTCTATACCATCAAATAATCATACAATCATTCTCAATGGGTTATGTATATAGTCTATAGCTTGCCATTTTATCCTTGTAATGTTACCATCATATATTTCAACATTCTCATTCTTATTTTTTCATAGACTCAGATATTTCTTTTAAATATATTCTCACTATTCATTGAGAGGTATATTTCTAATAATTGTTATATAAAATACATACATTCCATATTTTATAATATTTCAAAATTCTATATGTTTTGAGATAATGACCACCATTGATCTTCATCTCTTACGAGACTATAAATTACCATGATACTTTTTCCCTTTTATTACTCCCCAGGGATTGAAATTTTATCTGTAAGGAAAATTTCCATTGATGAGCTACGGATGGATTTGTAGTCCCATTAAATGTTGAAGGATGTTTAATCAGGAAGCATTCTATCATTTATCCACTATGTTGTAGATATGGTAACTCCATAAATGTAAGGTTATTATTCATACCATGAGTCAGTTATCCCAGTATAGTTATAAGTTATTCAGCACTAGTTTCAAACACTTCCCCAACATCCTTATCTTGAATATGATGTAAAACCCTACATGGGTTATGTGAATTGTTATGATTTCAATTTCATCCACTAGGTTCCATTTGTAAACTATGGTTGTAACTATTTTCGTCGATTAATTATAATGTGTAGTTTCAATATATTTTCTATTAATTAAGAAATATATTTATATCCAATCTCATATTCATAAACATGGATTATTTTGGGATGAATTAACTTTTAAATAAATCATAATGGTTCTTAAAGAAAAATTTCAATGATCTTAGGAATATCCCATGGGAGTGCCAGTACAAGTGCGTAGTAATTCTTGTTGTCATGTACCAGGATACCCCATGTTTGATATGGAATACCTAGTTAGAGTTTTTACTCCTATGTATATGAATTCTAGAACCACTACCTCATTTAGTATATAGAAAAAGATGTATCTCCTTAAATTCACTCAATATATCAATTTTTCCAAAATTGTTATATATTTTTCTATATATTTTCTCTATATTTAAATTAATTTTGTGTTTTATATTAAATTGTTTTCATAAATCTAGTTTATAAGGTTTCTAAAAAATTTCTTTAACACAAACTGTAACACCATGACCATGGAATCCCAAAGTAAGTGCATTATTTTATCAATGTGGCATGATAAAAAAATCAAATCCTAAATGAAAATTTTATTTATTAGACTTGGAAAATATATATAGATACACGTGTTTTACATTACATAATGAAAGGAAATAAAAAATTCAATATACTTGGAAAACACTATTGTTCCCTATTAAAATAACAAAAAGTAAATCATAATATACATCTTTATAGCCACAGAAAATTGATTCATAATAATGGTGTGAGACCAGATTCATAGTAAGATTAAATAATACAACACAAGCTATCATAAATACGAATAAAAATTTTGGGAAAGGTGTTAATAAAAGCATATTCCTTTTAAACAAAATATAGTGAAAAATATAGTATAAATAAATGAAATATTTTCATTTAATCAAACAGATGGATTTTTTATTAGATTTATAATCACATTTAATATCAATAGCTATTCATATAATTGGAGAAGGTATAATGTGGTACATCTTAAATATACAATCATGGCTTCAGGAATGTATCCATATATAATCAAGTAAGATATTAGAGAAAACACGGTCTTATTTGTATAATGAGACAGACTAATGCATCAAGGCACTATAGTAGACCACACCCAACACATACAAATCCTAATTCACTCTTATAATTAATGAGTTAAAATATAACCAATATAAACATGCATATTAAAACTATCATACGAAATGTCAATACATAAACCATATGTTATGAATTGTATCAAAATATAAAATCTATAGGAAAAATAAATCAAAATCCATTCAAGGGAATTTAGTAAATTATATAATAAGATATCGACATTAACTAAACATAATATTTAAGAATATATGTGTACTTATATGATAATACTCAAATTCAATCATTCAAAATTTAATGAAAAAATACCTCTTTATTGCTTTTAATTCATTTTTTTATCTATGATGAAAATTTTCAATTTAAAGTAACCTTATGTGATTTTAAGGTAATCAATAAAACATTTAATAATTACTATGGTGGAAAAAATCAAAACATTTCATATAATATAATGAAAAAAATTCATCTCATACATTCTCAAAAAAGCCAATGAAATATACCTCTTAAATAATGAAAAAAGGTTATATTCATAACATTTCATTAAAAGTAGATTATGGATAAATTATTCATTATACCATTTTTGGATTATAGTAAAAATATATTTTTGGAAAAGAAAATTATGAAACATGGACATGGATGATAAATATGTCAATGTAAATACTGACATATAAAAAATCCAGGATACATATGAGATTGTGCAATTAACCCTTACCATGTACTTTCCATTAGTCAAGGATGTGTCAACCTCCAGTATTATGGTTAAATTGTATTAATAAATTATTCTAGGTCCAAATCAAAATTCATGATATCATATGTGATAACAATGTATTATTATATGAACAATATTTTAATATCACCATTATTTAAATTGTCATCTTCTACATTTTCCTATACTTGTTCTGTTCTTTAAGTAATCGTTCCTATTGATTGAATATATTTTATTAAAAAACAAAATTATATAATGGTAATTAATATTTTATTTACTCATCAGAAAATTTTTATAATCATTATTTAATGGTTAATGTGGAAAATAAATCTCAGGTCGTTGTGGAGATGGTAGACCGTATGTACACGAGAGCGATGATATCATGCTGTAATGGTAAAGGGATATAGAATTAGATGGAATATTGATAAAAAAAGAAACAATAAAATATATTAGACTGTATTTATATTAATTATTTTCATTATTATATTTATTTAAATAATTTTGTGTTAAAAAATAAATCGTGCCATAGTGTGGAGATGTTAAGTCATACCAATGCCCAAATGGTGCTATTTTTATGGTTAATAATATAAATATGGTTTTAAAATAAACATAATAACATATAATAATATTTAACCTACTATATTATTTACATTATTATGAAAACTACCTAGGAATCGTATGTAGAAAAATTAAAAAACGTCGATGGATTTGATAAAACCATTACAAATTATTCTGGTATCCCCTTTTGATTTGAACAAACTAAATCATATGGTTGTATTTTATCACAATGTATGGCCAACAAGATTATGTGTGGGAATTATGGAGGGATAAAGGGTGGATATTTTACTATAAAAAAGGGAATTATAGGTGTGAATAAAAGATAAGCAGATGTTCCATTTAATAAGAGAGGGGCGAGTCACTTTTTCAAACAAAAACAAATTAATAATTTAATCAAAATGGATTTTATATTTCAAATAGAAAAAACGTGATTTATTTATATTATATGATTATTAAGGTCTAAATACTCTAATATAATTATTATTACACAATTTTAGGTCACAAAATTTACCTTATCTTTTGTATTTATCACACAGTCAACCACTTTAACTATCATAATTACATCATCGCTTTTTACAATTTATAACTATTATTATTTCAATAAAATGGTAAAAATCCCCATGGGAATATTTATGAAATATTAAGCCTTATTAAAGTAATTTGGAATAAATAAATATTTTTATGAATTTTATATCATTTTTAAATATATTTATATTTTAAAAACATTAATGACAATCCTGACACTATTTATTTAATGAATTTTAAAAGACCATGAAATACTTGATTTGTTATAAGAAATAAAATAACTTTACTACAACACATTATTTTCTTCATTACAATTCAGGTATGGCATCATATATTTCAATTTATACTTATTTTAAAATTAGTATAATTCATTTGATTCTTTCATAAATAAATCAACTACTTCGACATCATTTGGTCACATTCTAATTTATTTAATTATATTATCAAATTATATATAAATTACCATTATGTCGTTAAAAATTTTATATTTCTCATTAATATATAAAATCATCCATATCTCTTATATAACCTCATATTATAAATATTTTTCTTGATTAAAACCATTGTAACAAAATTCGATTTTTATTAAATACAATATCACAAACATATTAATTTCATCCTCGAGGCCCCATGTGGTCCTAAAATCAGTAAAAGGATATTTTTAGTAAATAAAAAATAATATAATTAAAATAAAACATGTGTTAGGATAATTTTATAATGATCATTATATTATTTTTATCCATAATTATTTGATTTTCCATTAACCATAGTAAATTATATTTAAGTTACAATTCAAAAAAATTATTTTCTATTAGATGAAAAAATTCATAATAATTACAACCATTAATTTCTATTTCTCAAAAATTCAATTCAAATAAGATGGATAATTATGATTAATGTCAATCCCATAGTTGGGGAAAGAAAGCATGTAAATGAGATATTTAGGAATAAAATAAATTTTTATATCTAATTATATTATTAAAATGCAACCAATGCTATAAATTAGAATAATATATTTATTATTTATCAATTTTAACATTATAATAAATTTAATTAAAATAATCGTTAAAATGAAAAAGTAGGTTGTTAACAATAATGTAGTATTTAACACCATTCATAAATATTGAAACTATTCAGAAAAATACCCAAAATTTTCTATAATATAAATTTGATATTCATAAATTAAAAATGATGCCCATTTATTAAAAATATAAATTTTAAATTTCATAATATAGTATATATTATTAATAAATACATTTTTAATGGCTAGTTTGATAGATCATGATGCCCTCGAACTCAATGTTGCAAGTAGCGAATGTCAATGGATTTATTTAAAAAAAATCATTCTGTGGAATCTTGGAGAGTTATATGATCCAAAATCACTTGATGGTTAGGCTTTTGGAAGCCATAATTTCTCAAATATTAATTATGACTCACCAACTTATAAGGGTAAAATCCCCATGATTCAGACAACATGGTATATAATATTAATAGTCTGATGATGATGATGATATTAATGATTATGGATGTACAAAATTGTAGAGAGACCTACTATATTAGATGAGCAGAGGTATCATAGTGTATCCTTTCAATAGAGGATAGATGAAGAGGTTCTTATAGAACCCATTGTTTTTGAGTTACCTACTATAGGGACTCGACGTGAGCTTGTTTTTTTCTCGTCAATTAGTGTACTCACCCCCCCCCCCCTCAATTCCTTCTTCTCCACTTCCTTCTAATTATACTCAAATTAATGACCTATATACCATTAGAGAAATATTTCTATCAAATCATGGATGGTTTTCTTGGCCACATTTATTTCAAGAGACTGTAGAAACTGAGCGTGATGCATGGTTCTTATTAGAGTAGACATATATCATATTTATTCGAAAATATTATTAATGATTGAATAACTTGAGAATTGGAAAAATATTCTTGTGATATAAATAGATTCTCTAGAATGAACTATATAGGACATGAGTTCTATATTTACATTGAAGGAATTATCCCATTTATAGGGCCTATATTGTTTCTATATTCTAATATCATCTTATAGATATCCTCATCCTTTTTTACCTCCTTCAGGTGATGATAATTCCATTAGATTTTTTGGCTAAGATGGGAAATGTGTTATGATGATTTTACTATCTTCTTTTTCTTATGATTAGATTCACCAGATAATATCACATGATGGTAATATTTAAAATTATTTAATAGAATTTTTAAATGAGGAACAGAGTGATCAATAGAATATCCGTAAATATATTAAGTATTAACTATCATGTATATATACAATGATTAATATAAATACATATTTTAAATAATACTTTGATAACATGAGAATGACTCCTATAACTATGGAATTCAATGAGTATGTGACAATGAAAAAGTACATGGAATCTATTGTCCTTCTATATAAGAGAGATAATGTGGATTTTGAAGGGAATAGTTCATGGAGTTCTAGAGATAACATAGTTTATGGAGTTTATGTAACTCTTTTTTAACAACTAGGAAAGTTTTTGTTTCACCTCCTTCCATCCATTTGACATAATCCATTTATAAACCCTTATCTATACCCATGAAAACAACATCTGTTAGGGTTATTCCATTCATTAGTACTCAATATGTTAGTGTGAGATAATAAAAGAAAAAATAATCTTCATTTGTGTATCATCCACAAGCACTTCAAAATCCTCATGCCCATATATTTTCTATATAAAGAATGGATTATACGGATCATACATTGAGTTCTACTGTAGAGGATTCATCAGACAATCATTTCGATTTTCATTGGGCTTTTTATTTTCATAATACCTCTTGTGATAAAATGTTTTAAATTTATATATAAAATGAATCAAAAATTTTATTCTTTTAGATATCATTTATTTAATTTACAAATCTATTTATAACATTAATAATCATAGAATGTGGAGTAACTTACTTGGAACTTCACATAATCACTTCTATAACATATATCAATTATAATGATTCACATGAGTAGTTAAGTAAAGAATCTTATTTTTATTCAATTAACATGTTTTGTATACTAATCTCTTAATTTTTTCATCTATTAATGATATTATATTCAGTATTTAATTCCTTAACTTTTGATAGTCAAAATGGGAAATATTGTTTAAGACATCATTTATTTAAATTCTCACAAATCATGTTTTTAATGCTTATAATGAGTGTAAATTGTCATGATTGTAAATCGTATTCTAGATAGAAAGTAAAAAAATTTACTATGTATTAAGCTATCAAAAATCCATCCATTAGTTAAAGAATGATTCTATGCTACACTAGTATAATTTTTACAAGCTAATGCTAGTTAAATTATGCAACCGTCTGGTCCATCCATCAATTGGTTCCTATTTCAAGTGTATCAACCACCACTGTAAAAAGAAATACTTTCAATATCTACTAACATTTTCCATTTCTATAATAAATCACTATTTTCTATCAATATTATAAATTACCATATCAATAATTGAGTAGATATCAACAAGAAATAATACCATCATAGAGTTCTTACAGTAGAATGATCTACCATCAGATGAATCTACCAACAATGATTATCAACCTCTATAATTATTTAGATATGCCACCTAGGAAAATATACCATCCAAACAATAATATATTCTGTAAATATATAATCTTAGTAAATATTCTTCCTTATTTTTGATATAGATATCCATAAATATTTCAAAATAAATTCCCAATTTTAATATTTATGCATTTAATGATGGATAGTAGAATTTTGTTTTATGAATGTTTCTTTTTAAAAAACAATGGATATCTTGAAGACAATATCATATTTTCCTAGACCCATTTCCAAATATATGAATCCCTTTTTATCTTTGATTATCCAAAATAGTATTATTAGACCAATTGTTTTGTAAAGTAAAAGTCCTTGTGATAAACTAGAGAGTGCATGATACAATATCAAGATTTTCCCCATTTGTATTCCCAAAAACAACTTTGGAAGAGGTCTTTTGTGACAAGTTAACTTTTTAACAAGAATATAACTATTGAATATGATCTATACTTAGACAACCCAATGTTTTTTTAATTCTCGATACATGTTTTGGATGTATGAGATTTATAATAAACTTATTAGATACGAGTGATTATCATGTGTAGGTTAGTAAGAATCATCATGAGAGCATATAGAATTTTTTCAAAATTCCACAGTGATTTATTTTTGTACCATATATATTGATTTACTTTTTTATTTTTTTTTAATATAATTATATTTCATTTTAGAAACTAGAAAAAACATTTACTTTGCTTTTTGACATAAATTAGTGTTGTATATATAATTTTTAATATGAGTAGTATTTTATCAAATGTTAATTTAGTTTACAAATTATTTTAACTGTGTTATGATCTATATATAGATAATATTTCCAAAATTAAATAGCATAAAATTCTTTTATTTCTATTATATAAATTTTTTTTAGTATTGGGGGATGTATGTTTTAAAATGATTTTCAAAAAGAAAAGTTTATAATGTATCCTCACCCCCATTGTGTGTTTTCCCCTAGGAACTAATTGGTACTTGACATGTTCATACCATATACATGAATTTGTAAAATTATGTAAGAGTAGACTATCCTAGTATTTATTCAATATGAAATTATTCAATATGAATTTAATGTGATGTGTAATAGATTCATTTTATTCAGTATATGAATTCATATATATATATATATATACATTTTAATTTTTATTCGGTATACTATAGGGGTGTCTTATTGAGTCTTACAATCACACGAAACACATGCACTATGGTGGATGTGTAAACTGAATGGTTTTCATGTATATCATTTCACAATACATTATAGATGTCAGTAGGTTGAAGGAGCTCTATAGTGATATTAACTAAAGTCTGAGGTACGTTCAAGAATCGTATAATCGGGCTCTTTATTGATTTTCATTTTTTTATACTCTCTATAAAAAAATTTAATGTGTGATAATGTATTGTATTAATTGTTATAATATTTATGGGTTCTTATTTTATCACATAGTGTTTTTTTATTTTTAATTGTTTTGATTCCACTTATTATTTTCATCTTATTATGATATTATGTTGTTGATATTTTTTTTCATCTAAATGACATTATTTGTTATTGTAGTGAGTGGAACTCTCCATCTCTATGTTAAAACCGCTAACCACGACCCAAAATCCATTTTAACAAATATAGGCATATTTGAGGTCATAGAGAACGTATGGTTTGGATGTGTAGTTTTTTAATGGAATACAGGTGATCAAAAATTCTGTTAAAGTATATTTTTATTATTATATGATAAATTTTTTATGGTGACCTTATTGATAAGAAAGTTGGATGAATAGAATACTTATTATTATATATAAGATGAATAATATGAAATACAAGTTTCCGTGATGTTTGAATGATGGTTTTACTGAATTTTATTTCGCTATATAAATTTTAATATATAATTATTTTTGATTATGAATTATTAGTTTTACACTTCGGTTTTGTTATAAAGGGATTTATTTTCATGATTAATTTTTCAAAAATAGTTTTACATGAATCGTAAATGATATTACATAACAATATAATATATTTTGAGATAAAAAGTTTCTTTGGGTTTTGATAACATAAATGATAATTTAATTTGTTTTTTCATAAATTAATTATTCATATTATTATATTTAAATTATCCTATTTTGTGTGGAAATTTTGGAAAAAACACAATATATTGATACATATAATATACACATATTTGTGGAGAACTTTTACACAATATTTTGAAGTATATGTATAAGAATATTCTCTACGGATTGAAACTCTTTGATAGGTGTATTGGAGCATGGATTGATTTTAGATATTTCGGATAGGGGATTAACTATCTATGTGGTAAGTTACCTATGGTGGTGTATCGTCTCTGATTTAGTTAGTGTAACAACACTAGATTAAATTTAATACTTTATCATAAATATTTTTATTTTTTATATCTTATTTCAAATGAAATGTTGAAATAAAATTTAATATGATATATTAATAAAAGAAAATTCTTAAATATAATCGTTATAACAGAAATATTTAATTAGCTTATATAAAAAGAGATAACTAAAAATTTAATTATATTTAAAATGTTGAAGAAACGTAATTATGAATTATGGGTTTCCCTTGTTAATATCATTTTTCCAAACATTGAAAATAAGTATTTTCGATAGGGGTTTCCATAGAACAAGACCATGATGAACTTCAATAACTATAAATTGATTGAATGTTTCTACATGTGATCTTAATGATTGTGGAATTCATTTAAGGATCCATGAAAGCTGGGGAACTACATTGTACTTCAGGCACTGTTAATGTAAACCATATTTCATTTGTGGAGGTCATAATAGGGTTCAATGTTGGATTTATGATTAAGGAAACATGTAACTATTAATTAATTATTTATTTATAATAAAACATTGATTTATTTTATGTAATATTATATTAATTTAGAATGTACATTTCCATATTTTGATATCTTATAATATTAATATTATTTATCACCTTTAGAATTTAAATTGGATAAAATTGTATTTATTTTTAAATTCAACACATATATAGTATCATTTGAAAATATTTGAAATGTTTCAAAAATGTTATTTATTATGTTAACTATAATAAAACCCATTTTTTGAAATCCATTAACGTTTATAACATCACTATAACATAAATAAGATACAAAATAAAATGAAACCTTTTTCTAGACCAAAGTATTATTGTAGGAGTAAAATAAATTAGTTAATAATGTTATATCGATTTTGAAAAACATGATTTAATTATTCAAACATTAGTTCTATTTTACTATAATAAGAATTATTTTTGTCCCTTTTATATACTTAAGTATCCAAACTGTAAAACAAAACTTTTTTCATGATATTAAAGATACATAAATATCAATTTATTTATGAGAAATCAACTAACGATTGGATAATGTATAGCATTCTTAATTTTATGCTAAACAAATATTTATATTAAAAATGAATTTTATAAAAACATTGTTCAATATCATATACATGTATTATGTTTTAAATAATTTTTATCACTTTTATAAGATCTATCAATTAAAAAATATTCCAAATTTTAATGAATCATCTTCGAATTTCTTAATTTAAATATGATATTTTTATTCATAGTATTAAATTACTTAAGGAATTTTTTTCAAAATAGTAAAGGGAAAAAATTGAAAAAGCATAAAATTAAAATATAACACTATTAAATATAAATGAATGATTTCTGTAATTGAGTAGATGAATTTATTTTAAAAAAAACTCAAATGTATTCAACTATTTTGGAATTTCAATCTATTTAGCTTTAATATGATATTCTTGTTTATATTATGAATCTATATTTACAAAAAATTCACTCACATAACTTTAAATGATTTATATTCCCAAACCATCAATTATGCTCTAAAATGTATAATTTTCCAATACACTATACCTAATTTTTATGTACAATAATCATCTCCAACCTTTAATATATAATGGTCCATATGTGTTTATTGAATTGGATTAAAATCAAGAATTTTTCCATGAGAAGAACCAATTTTTTTGTATATATTTTATACTCAATTATCACTCTTATGATTATATTCATTCTAACTCATCTAAAATAAAATTTCTCACTAAATTTTCAATTTTTATATAATTAATCTTCTAGAAAATTAATATCTAAAATATTAAATATATTCTTCATATTCATTCTATCAATAAATAAACTCTAATTTGGATCATTTTTTAATATATGTGGATGGTGTTATAATGACTATATCATGAATTATTTTAAAATTTTAAATATTTGTAATATTACATAATAATGAAAAAAAATTATATCATAATAATTCCTAAATGCACATATGATAATGAAATCATTACATAACCATAATTTTCTAATTAATTCTTTCATGTTCCAATTTTGGTGGGATTAATTTCGTAGACAGAATATGATATGAATTTTTAGAATTTATGGACTTCAATTAATAATTTAAGGGAACATATATTATTAATATAAATATTTTTTTTGAATTTCTATATTAATATTTTAAATCACAATTAATCGAAAACCATTTTCATGTCAAAAGTGACTCCAAAAAGTCATTTTTTATTTTTTCCTAATTAATAATATGACAATATTCCATGGTATGAAAATTGATTTACCTAAATTATTGTTTAAATTATATTTCTAAAATATTTCCCACTATGGAGATGAATAAAATAAAATCATAGACTGATAATCATAACTAATATACAAAAAACATTGAATTGTTAAAACCACTAATTACCAATAATTAATTTCAACCAAAATGATTGAAAAATAATTTGATAAATTGAAATGTCCCATCCTTGGTTCCACGCACATATCCCATAATCCATTCAATTACATGACCTAAATCATATCTCCCTTTATTCCAGATTACTCTAAATGATAGCAATTGTATAATTTCTGTAACAGGACAATTATACCCACAGTTCAATGTAGGAAAACCGTAAAAATAAATAAACAATAGACAAATGATAAAACCAATAGCACAAACATTATAGTATCTCATTACTACTGAACATGGGGAACTATTTCTAAAAAAGTTTACATTTCATTCCCAATATGTATCCAATGCCCCCAAGAAAAACTGATAAAAATAATGGAACTAAATACACAAAAGCATGTCCTGAATCCATGCCTAGTTCCCTCATCCATGCTCCATCATGAGTCATCCATCTATAATATGTTATTTTCCCTTAAAATGTCCTAAATCTATGATTTTGGTTTACTTGCAGATTATATATCCTTAATAGGGTCTGAGTAAAAATAAACAGGCCGCCATCAATGACATATAATATAATATATATTTAGTAACAGTTTGTATATTTGTATATATAATAATGTTTAATTCATAATTAAAAAGTTATAAAAGTTTAAATTATTATTTAATTAACCACATATAACCATATGTTCTTGAGTAAACCCAACCATTCAATACCTACATTTTCCCAAGTTGTAGTCTTAAACATATAACATATTCAAATATAAATTTCATTATAAGAGATTGGATTTCATTGTCCATTTCATTTCAATTTATAATATATACAATTTAAATCATACTATAATTACAACATTTTGGGCATATAATTACATGTGTATCACCCTATGGGTATTTGAAGTAGCATTTGAAATCCCAAAACTCATTTATCACAGAATCACACAAGTGGGATTTTGAATAATCAGTATGTGTCAAAACTCATTTATCACACATTCACACAAGTGGTATTTCGAATATGTAGTCAATGTCTGGAATTCATTTATCACTATAGGATTTAGAATTAGTATTCCATGATCCAGAGATTTTTCACAATTTACCACTATGGTATTTTTAGGAATTAACCCATTTCCCATCCATGTATATCAATCAAAAATATATGACACCCATATCACAACAATCATTAATAAAAAATATTATTCCTTTTACCAAAAATTCAAATTATTGTACCATAATAATTTATAAAAAAAATCACAATTAAAATCAATAATGGAGTGAAATAATATTTTCAATTCCTCATTAACCATTTTGAAAAAATAAATTTATATAACCCATTATGGTTATCCAACAATATCATAAACACATTTTTAATTAATTCATAACACATTAATAGAGAAATTAAAAATACAAAATTTCACATGAATTTATTAGTCACACATTCCACTATCTATTACATTAATTAGAAAATACAGTCCTAGAAATTTCATAATCACTACATTTCATTAAGTAAATCAAATATTAATTAATCCAATGCCATGTTTTCATAAATTATTTATCCAATTAACATATTCAATTAAAATATTATTTTTCCAAAATATTCAACTAATGTTTATCATTTAATAGCTGAAATTTAAATATAGACTAAGGGAATTGAATTTAGAACACATAACTAATGGTTGATGATGACTACTCTGCAATATAAATCAATAATTTGGAGAAGGAAAATGAGATCATGATGAAGAGATATATAAAGAAATATAACCTAGATATGTGATAAATTGAATTATATACACCAACACCGTGATATATATCCAAAAATATAGAAGAAATCGTCAATTAAAAGGATGATAGATTCTTGGGAGAAACATGGTAAACCAATCATTATGAGAATCGCTCACCAAGATAGGTTTGTATCATTAATATGAAATCTCGATCACCTAGAACAAAAGTTAAAATATAATGGAATATGTGTGATAACAAAAAAAACAAGATAAAACGATTTATTATTGTCCAAGGATGTTTAGGGTTATATGATAAGTGTTATGTAATTTTTTTATTAATTTTTAGATGATTCAAATATTTTTGCACATTGATTCCCGTATGGTATGAAAACATTACTCTTATTGTTCATCGTACCATATAAATCATCGCTGGGGGTCTCATAGTTACTACTAGGATGATGAAAATTTTGAAAAACAATGCTCCATCTAGGAAATCCATTTATTCTAGGGGGTTAATTTTTGGGTGGAGTATGGAACACAGTTTTGGAAAATCATGTTCCAACTATGAACTATAAAAACCCCTAAAAATTTCTAATATTCACACAAATTCATCCATGATAAAACCCAAACATAAATTAACCAAAAATTTGAAAAAAATACCTATAAACGTACATAACACATGTAAACAGTAAGAATCACATAATCTCTAAACCCTGCAATAGCCAGTCCTCAATATATATTGCAATGAATAACTATTATTCTGAGTCTAACATTTCAATCCATTGAGGCCTCATATCGTATTCTCTTCCAAAATTTCCTTAGGAACGTACTAATATTTCCACATCATAAGAACAATCATAATGGGATTTACCCTCAACAAATTCTCACTATGTTCCCAAACACCTATCAGATCTCCTCAAAGAAAAATCCGTCTCATGTTTACAATATTCCATATCTATAAAATGGGAGTGGTCAGGGTGATACTACCCATGTTGTGAAACATGTAAATCATCATGCATAAAACAATACCTATATGGATAAATAGAATGGTACACCGCTAGATTAATTCTTTCTACAACTAAAATTAGTTTAGTAAACATGGTTTCTTTCATGACATGTCTCTATATCCTGTCGGGTGCCAACTATGGAAATACATAATGGAACACATAGACAACAAATGTAAATACTAGAGTTCTTCAATTTATAAAATCATATAACTTATTATTACATTTATCCTTACCTATATGCTTATAAATCTGTAGAACCTGCTCCGAAATCTCATGTATGAGGCATGGTACCAACAAATTGGACTCTCCTTCATCAATTATACATAGATGTAATCTATGTGGATTACCATAAAGTATCTCCCATAGTTTCAATCAGATATTTTCATAATTAATATTGTTAAAGGGGAAATAAAAAACAATTATGTTCTACTATAATCAACCACAAAATCTATGAAACAGGACCGAAGCATATCCTCAAGCACTAATATAGTACATTATCTCATCCCATCAGTCTGTGGGTAGAATTACACACTTAAAAAAAAAATTTGTAACATGTGGCTTCATCAAGCCCTACTAGAAAAGTGAGTAATGTGCGAGTCATCTCTAGAAAAAATTATATAATGGTACCCCATTATGATGGACTATTTCTTGAACATTCATGTATCCCATCTATTACACTAAAAAATTATATGATATAGGAATGAAATGACCTACTTACATCAGTTGGTCCATAATTACCCATATAACATCTTTATTCTGAGTAATCCCTTGGATTCCCAAAACAATGTGCATGGTAATTTCATCCCACTTATATTGTATAATGGGATATTACTACAGTAAACCACCAGGCTGGTGTTGCTCACCCTTCACCTATTTAAAGGTGTATCATCATGTCAAAATCTATGATATCTCCTTCGTTATGACCATCAACGATTACTATCTTCATAGGTCATGGAACATTTTAGTTTCAACTGGATCCACCAAACACTTTAAGGAACAAAATTCGCTCATCACCACTTCCTACATGCTTGTAAGAACAATGACCTATTTCTGAACATTGATGGTCGCTTCTTTTTCAATTATTTAGTCGAGAGGTGACTCGCAATAATCTAGTCTTTCCCTCGTGGATAACAATTATGGGTCCTTAATCATCCTTCCACATGTCCAATTAAAAGTTTTAGAATACATCAAAACTTTTATGTGATTTATCCACTATTTTCTCTATAGAATCACTATATGCATCACATCTATATAATTCATCTTCTTCCACATAGCACTGGACTCCTAAAATTCTATATATTTCATTTTCCATCTTAATGTATCATCAACATTATTTCTTTTCTTCAGCATATATTCTATCTCAAAATCAAAAGATTTGATATACTCTACCCACCTCCACCAATAGAGATTCAAATCCCCTTGTGTAAATTTGTACTTTAATCTCTAGTGATTAATATACATACTAAAATTCTACCCCAAAATATAAATCTTCTTAAATTTCAAATCATAAACAATAACTTCCAACCTGAGGTCATTCATGGGGTAGATTTTTTCATGTGGCCTCTTCTTTTGTGACCCATAAGCTAATTTGAGATCTCCATGTATCAACATTATACCATTACTAATCCAAAAATCATTCGAATACAACATATAATCACTATCTAGATTAATTTGGATCAATATTGGTGTTATAGGAAAATTATTCTACATCTTATGAAATCATTTTTACGTGATCCAGTCCATTCTAATTTTATCCCATTCATATTTAATCGCGAAATTATTGATTCAATATTGAAAATATCCTAGAAAAACCATCTATAATAGAATGGATACACCAAAGAGCTACGAATATCAAAATAATTATAGGGTTTATTCTTAGAATCAAGTACCTACACATTATCTGTATCACAAAAAATACATCCCTCTGAGAATATGTGACCCATGAACTATACCTGATAAATCAAAAAATTAAACTTAGATATCTTGATGTATAGATGATGATGTCTTAGTTTACTCACTATGATGTAAATATGTTTGGTAAGGCCATCATGAGTTATAGAATATAGAAATATTGAATCCAGAAGAACTAAAAAAATTGATCCAGGTATGGGTGGATGAATCAATTCAATATGTCCTTAAAAACAATTGGTGCATTCATCAACATGAACACCATTACTACAATCCCATAATAGCTATACCTTCTTCTGAAATAAGTCCTCGATGTATTATTATTATGAACTCTCAACTGATGATACCCTGATCTCATGTCAACCCATGGGATTATAGAAGCACCCCCACCTAGGGAATAAAACAATTGATATGTAGAACATGGAATTTTTTTCATAGTCATCTGGTTCAACTTATGATAACATACACTTATGTGTAGAGTCCTATAAGCCTTCATAGAAAAAATAAGGGAAACCAGGGGGACAGACTAAGACAGATGAATACATTCTCCTAAATCCATTCCTGTTGTGAATTTTTCTCTTTCTTGCTCTGTTTGAGCTATTATGAATAGTAGAAAAGGAATTAGTTGAACCCCTTAAATGAGTGAAATTGTGAATTCCGCATCTCCCTTAGGTGGAAGCCCTAATATTTCATCAAAAAAGACAGCATAAAAATTTTACACTATGGGTGTAAATACATCCTACTTCATCGCCCTATCATCTCAAATAATACTACCAACATTGATGGTGAGCTCCCCCAGTTGCAAGAGAATTGGCCCTACATGGCCCTCCTGGATATCCCATTATCCATGGTGTACATAATTTTCACCATTATGAAATGTTAAATACCCAATTCTATAGTAACAATATATGATGTGTTCATATGATACTATCCTATTTATACCCATAATTAGGCCAAATCCCAAAATTCCTACTATATAAATTTCACATAATAATTGATACACTAAATCCATTAGAGAATACCTCATGCACATGCAGGTGACTCATGACTATATTTAAAAGGTTGTATCTATCCTAATAAAACCACTAATAATATCTACTACCATACTCAATCCTTTCACATGTTCTGAGGGTATTAAATAATTAGATGATAAAGTATTGAATAAGAACTATAAATTGTACAATCTATAATATTGGTACCTCAAACAGTCGATGGTTGAGTATCGTTATACATTAATATACATTGGCTAACATGAGATTATAATTCAAATCTTATATATGATGTGGTCTGAGTGCTCAGAGAAGCACCAAACTACTGATTTATTCACTCTCTCCAATAATCACCATATTCACTTCTTCTACATACTTTCTTAAAGAACTCCAAAATATAGATTAATATGGGGTTGAATACCCCAATATATCACTCTCATTCATTTAAGGAACTCAATCACAAAACATCATTCATGGGTTCCTATAAAACATATTTTGATTTCCCATCCTATCGCAATCTCAATGTTCTACCAGTTGTAGATGGAACTATCAAAAGAAGTAACCCTACCTACCATAATGATGAAAAATAACTCGAGTGAGATCCTAGGTAACTGAACCTTCCCCTTAACCACTATTCTTTACAAAATTCTAGTTAATATTTTCAAAATTATACTTCTTTCTATATGGATCCATAATTCTATACCATCCATCATAACCCACCTATGATCCATTGGAAGCCTCCATTAGTTTCTCCTTAATAAGATAGGTGGATTCACCACCTCTAAAAACATATTCAACATATAGATATTCACATGGGACAAAATTTTACATTTAATCCCATCTAGAATTTTTTTCAATCATAGCCTCAACTCTTTATAATGTAGGATAAAATTGAAATAGATATCAAAGTGGCCACAATATTCCATTAAAAACATTATCCCATAAGACAACATCATAAAATCATTAGTTCTCTCTTCTATGTGCATATATAGGTATAAGTTCACTTGAAATACCTTCCACTCTATGCTATCTTTCATTCCACACTGAGTATGTATTTCCCACCAACGCTTCACCCGAACATGTAATATTTAATCATTCATATTCCGCAGTTTCTAAAACTAGGTCTCTATGTAATCATGTATAGTATACATGGACTCAATCCAAAACTCATATACCTATTGTCTACCCCCTTTAGTAAATGTCGAAGGGAGATTTAACTAAGAATCCCACATTTGGACATAAATGATCATTATAACCTGACCTTGTTATCATTATATAAACTACAAAAACTGTGAAAATTTCTGTTGGAACATCTCTTCGATATCCAACCCAATACTATTTATTCTTTAATATCCACAATTGGTAGATCATTTCCAATAATAACATCCTTTTTCCAATATGCAAGCTTCATCATGGAGGAAAAACATTAAAATTACCACCAATTGTCTCAAGAAACTTTACTTAACATTAAAACATATAAAAATAGGGATTTTACATTAATCCATCCAATGTCATATCCCACTTTCCCCCCATAATTTCAAACCCGGGGAACAAACACTAACCCTAACCATCCTATATCTAGGTTATGGTTGATAAGGTTATTATAATTATCATTACATATTTATCATTGGACACTCATTATCGACATTTATCTTCATTTAAATATCTCAATTTCACATTATATACATTTTTTTAAATTCAAACAAGAAATGGAATGAATTTCAATTCAGCAACACAACCATAACCCACATTTCTGTACATGATTAAAATGACACATATGACAATAAAATATTGAGTTCCAAAAATGACCCATTCATAAAAACTATAATGACATTATTGTACATTAGTATTATTTCTGAAAATATTATAATTTAATAACATTACACGACAAGTTCATTGAGTGAGGTAAAATAATATCCAACCATAAAAACATTCATCAATAATAACAATTCCACCATGGGGAAATTTCTTTTACCCTCATATATGAGTAATATACTCCCATGAATGATCCTTTAACCAATGACCAAATCATCATATTATCATATATACATTTCAATAATAGAATGAGAAAACAAAAAGAAAAAGAAAAAAAGAAAAAAAGCATTGATACCACTTTGTAACATCTTGACACTGGATCCACCCACTGGTTCCCTTAGATGGATGGTTACATTACCTCAATCCCACCTCCCCGTATGAAAGTTGATGTCGAGTAGTATGGAGGGTCTAATTTCAATCTTATGAATCATATACATTCTTTTTCAAAGCAACACAACTACGAAAATAAAAAAACAATATAAAAAGAATTACCCAGTAATCGAATTAACTACTATCAAATGATGACCAAAACAGGAAATATGATATCGAAATAAAAATATTAGATATATAATGGAAAATATGTTTCTATTGTCAAAATGAAAAATCCCAAATAATAAATAAACTAGTATCTTTAATGTTGGTAAAAACACCAATTCTAGATCCCTAATCCATGTTCCATACCGACTCAAATATCCAACAGAGGGAGTTTCCATTAACCTAACCTGAAACCTTGAAATATATTCTGCTAATGATCGGGGAGCCTAATTAAGGCATGAGTAAATCATTGTAGTCCACCACTAATGGTGTCTAAAATAAAATATCGTAAATATTTTTCTGTGTGCGTGTATAATGAATAATGTAAAAATCATAAGTAAATTTTTTTCACATTTTAAATTACTCATTAATTAATCTCACAAAACCCAGGGTTCCTGAGGACAAAAAAACACTCAATTACAACATAGAGCCATTATAGAGCTTGAACCATATAATATATTAATTTCAAAAATAATTATAACACAGTTGTATCCATTATCAATTTCATTTCAAATCATAATATGACCAATTTGAACAATATTATTATGACAACATTTTGGGACTATAATGATTGGTCTAGTACCTCATGGTTAATAGAAGAAGTTTTCCATGGATAAAAAGGAATTTATCACGCAATCACACAACTTTTCATTAATGTATAATTTTCAATCCTATATTCATTTATCATATAATAAGACAAGTCGTATTTTTTAGAAAATGTTCATGTCCCACACCCATTTATTACTATTGGATTTTAAAGCTTCAATCCATGTCCCACACACATTTATCAACTTTTCACTATCATTTTTTGAAGTTGTAATCCATGTACCACTCATTACATGCATTAAATCACACAAGTCACATCTATCATAGAAATAAAGAGTAAAAAAATACTAATATTTTTCCAAAAAAATCACATCATGATTCCATCGAAATTTATAAAATATATAATGATCTAATCCATTAATCACAATAAATAATATATTAAATTCACCATAAACAATTATTTAATATTTAATTAATATAACTAATTAAACCATTAAGGTTAATTCAAATGTCTAATAATCCCCATTATCAATAAATTCATAACACAATTGTTGCGAAATTTTGAAAACACAATTTCTTAAAAATCTCAAAATCATGCAGGCCTTTAACTAATTAACCGGAAATTTTATCCATTTCTACCAATTGCATAATCAAAACATCAAATTAATTAATTAAATCATTAATTAACAATTTAATTAATCCAATTACATATTTCAATAAAATAATTAATAAAATAAAAAATTCAATTTAATATTTCATTTTGTAACATTCATATTGAAATCTAAAAATACATACATGTAATTGGACTCAAGACTATGGGAATTGAATTTAGACCACCTACCTCATGATTGATGATGAACAATTGACATAAGAAATCACAAACTTGATGTCAGACAACCGGGATCATGATGAAAATTGAGGTGTAGGTCCAGAAACCTGATTAAATAACAAAATAATTACTTCTACCAAAACCTAGATATCAATCAACAGTAATATGGTAAAATTTAGCAATAAAGTATTATATTAGTATGAGAGAAGGATAGGAAAAAAATCGGATAAGAATCATAGATTGGGAGAGGTTCTTATCTTCAATACATGATTAGATTCTCCCAGAATAGTGGTCGGAATGCCTTGAAATTCTTCTTGGATCATTTCAAAATAATATAAAATAATTTTTTGACATGGTAGTGGGTTTAGCGATATAAGATTGCCGTGGTTGTATTTTTTTGACACACTTTGGGGGGATTAAAATCCATTGCACATGGTTTCCTGTATGGAGCGAGTGGTTACCCATAACAACTCACGTCCTCCCATGGCGCCGCATAGATACTACTATGAAGGCCCATGGTTTGGATCACATTTTCATCCTTATCTTTATGTTTTATCCCATTGTTATCCCTTTTCACAATTACTATAATAATAATGTTTCTACACTAAAAGGGTAACTAATATTACTATAAAATGACAAAAATTCATTAAATAGACCATAGATGATATTAATATGAATTTCTATTTAATTTTAAATAATATACGATTTTTATGATTTTTATATATTTTTAAAAAACATTATTCATTTTAAAATAACAGTTATTTAAATTCTAAAACTATTAACTTAGTTTGACCTTAAATACCTTAATACAAAACCTGAAATAAAATATAATGATTAAAAATTTCCAATGTATTTAATAGAGATCTAAAAATGTCTTGGTAAATATTTAATCAATCAAATAACATGATTTTTAATATTTTTAAATTTCTTAATTTTATTTTTTATTAATTTACTAAATATTGTATTACCATTGAAAAAGAATTTATGGAAATTATATAATTTATATATGATTCGATTAAATTTATACGATGAAAATAATTTATTCATATCAACGTACATATATAGACTCATTTAAATCATTCTTTTCTACCACTGTAGACAAAAAAAATATATTTAAAACTAATGGATGGAATATTTGAAACATTTTATGGTTAAAATATTATATATGATAATTTATAGTAAATGTGTCAATTATGTAACTTAATATTGATACTATATCAATATGGGTTGAATAAAATATATCCAATAATAATTATCATTATAATATATGTCCTTGTTAGTTACTTTTATCACATATTAACAATATTTACACCTTATTGAGGGGACTAATTTTAAGAAGGTTAATATTGATGTTGAAAAAAATAAAAGTACTATATTTCCCAAATTTTACCTCCAAACTAAAAATATATAATCCATTTTATCGAATTATATAACTATAAGTTGATTAAATTAATACTAAATTAAGTGCGTAAAATATGATGAATATATAGTATTTAAGCATAAGACTGAATTTTTTATTATCTCGTGCCTATAAAAATAATAGATGAATGTAGAAATAGTTGATTGATTATATCATATATAAATTTCATTTAAATTATTGACCAATATTGAATTTTTTTATTTCTTTATTTAAATACGCACTGGACTGAAGAAAACAGTTCTTCGAGAAAATGCTTTTTTTACATATAAAAATGATTGTATTTTATATTTATGCATGAAATTTATTTAAATATATTTAATTATATTAATTCAAATATAAGAAAAAATATATTTACATTTAAATGAATTTTAATACAATATGTATCATTGCACATAAATTATTCAATAAAATCAACATTTTTTTCTATTCATTGGGAAATTAATCATTTCATAAAATCACAAAAAACACATGTGTATATTATATTTAAATGAAAACATAAAAAAATATTTTTTTTATTAACAAATAAAATTTATAATTATTAAAAAAGTAATCAAAATATTTTCACAAAAATAACAAATGAAATCCCTTTTGAAAAATAATATGACTATTCTAAAAATTTGTTGATTATTTTCCCAAAAAAAATAAGAATATTTATATTGGTTAGTAATAATACATTTTTTTCATAAATTAGATAAAAATAGTCATATCATCAAATTTAATTTTTATTTAATTCATTTTAATTATATTAATCCCTTAATGATATAATGTCATTAAATACAATATGTTTTCTGTAATCTAAGATGTCTATGAAATTAAATAACATAAAGATAAATATTTTCTAAAATAAAATTTTGTAAAATTCTTTAAAATTTATTAAATCTAATCCTATCAATTTTCAATTTTCTTTTGTATTCAATGGATTTATATTTTAAATGATTTTTTTTTTCTGAAATCCCACATTAAAAATAGGTTTATTAAAACATTCCCTTAATATAAAGTAAATAAATATCGAGATCCCCACAAATCTAGGATTACATATAAGATAACATTATTAGGAAATGAATATTTAGACATGGAAGATATATCTTGCACCCATCGACTTATAGAAAATGAAACAGAACATTTTCAATAGAAATTTAATATCCAAAATACCATAGATTAGTTAGGGGTTAAAATACCATCAATTAATTCGAAATAGAGAATATGGGAATTTTTTTAACTTAGATTCATTTTTAAATGGTAGAGTATTTATAATTCCATATAGATTATGAACATTAGGATTTATACTAACCTGCAAATTATAATTTCATCATTTAATAAGTTTCCACCATAATCTATTCATTTTTTCCAAATGATGAGTATTGGAGATGATTTTAATAATCATGAATCACTAAAATTGACTCATAGCAAATTAGAAAGGTATATCAAGATATTATACCTATCATGAAGAATTATAAAAATCAATAATATTTATCATAGTTTAATTCACTAAATGAATAGTTCATCATAGAACAAAATACATTATTTTCTAAAAATCCATAATTTCTTCCATAACCTCACCATTAAAATAATCAAAAAATATAAAAGGTTAAAACATAATATTAGTCATAAATCATAAAACGATAAATTTAATTCTTCTAATATAATGTCTCATTTTAAATAACTTCATAAATCAATGGGTTTCATATACCAAAACACAAAGAATCATCTCCCAAATATCATTTATATCCAAGATAAATATATTTATATACTTTTATTTTACTAAAACTCCCTAAAATATCATGAATCCAATTTAGATACCGACCTGAATGGTAATCAATATCATGACTGTAACACCAGAGACTATTATGAGAAATATTTTTTTTGTTTTTATAAATCATAAAAAGAATCTTTCATTACACACAACACTAGCATGGCTTGCTTTACACGCAAACACGACCTTCCTCGTTAGCGTGTGTAGTACGCAATACCGAGTTCCAATAAAGAACAATATATAATTATAATATTATAAACTAGCTTTTATGAATAGTGTTAACTTAATTTTAAATTTTAAACCATTATTATTCATCTTACAAATTTTCTAGAACATGGTAATAGAACAAAATAATATTTATGGGTAAAATAAGTATTTATCAAAAAATGCAATTTTGCCGCCTTTTGATGGTGCACCCACATTAAATCTAGTTTTTGACACATTTATAAGATCAATTTGACAAAATAAAATTCTTCTTTTGAATTAGGATATAAAAATTTACTTTGGATAAATTTTTTATATTTTTTCTGATAACTTTCATATTTTTATGAATAGTAAAAATACGCTAATTTTTAATTAAAATCAACTTTTTTCATTGAGATAATTTATATGGTTAAATTATAATATTGAATGTTTTTAAAGTATATATAGAATATATTTTTACCATTTAATATAATGTATGTCATTAGCATTAATTTCACATTGAATTCATAGGTAAAAACATTTCAATCTTTGGCAATGTTTTAACTTCAAAAACCCATTTTCTTAACAACGGGATTTATTTTTAATTAATCAATGAAACTTATATGTTCTGAATTTTGAAAAATGGATTCCATATTTTGAATCAGTGGGTCCAAATTATGTTAATAGGATACTTTTTATTTTTGGGCATTATGAATAGTAACTACGGTAAATTAAATTTACTGTAGTTAAAGGTAAATCGGGTTATTAAGGGTAAATATAAGATTATAAAATTAGCCTAACACTTGCCAAAATCCTATTGGATGACTCAAAGTCGACCCATATCACCTAAGGGTCGGATTAGATTCATTTAATAGTCTTTTGTACATGAAAATAATTTAATTATTAATAAAACCAAAGAATGTGACAACATGTCACTTTCTTAAATCTTATAAGTGTAATAATTTTAATTTGGTGATAAACATAATGAATATTCGAACATGAATAGTCTCCAGAAATCTAATACAATTATCTACATCATAGAAATTTATTTAAATTTTTTAGGGATTAAGTAATTATCATTAATTATAACACAATAGTGATGTTGAAATTATTTTATTAATTAAAATATCAAATAAATGGTTTTAAAATATTACAATAATTATTATATGCAATAATTAATGAGCTCCACTAATTTTCTAGATACATATGACATTTTATTAATCTATTAAAGCTTTTATTTTGAACATATCATCTGTATATATTTTATTCAAATTCAAATAAATGAATAGTGTCAAAATTGATACTATTGTTATTTTATAAAATTATCATATTATAAAATTGTTTAAAAATCACAAAAATATTTAAAAATTATAAAATAAAATTTATATGGTCTAAAATATCATAAAGTGTCAAATTATGGAAAATTCACAACACATGTGTAATTATTAATAATAATTTAAAATTTAGAATATTATTACCACAAATAAAATTAAATTGATAAATAAGGATAAATCAAGTTGATATTGTTTAAAATAAATTTCCTAACATGTCTAAATTTTATTAGTTGATGAGACTACGACCCTATCTCATCTAATCTTCGGATATGAGTCATTTTGTATGTTTTTAAGTGGGGATGGGATTTAATATAAACTAATATTTCATATATTTCCAAAGGTTCCCCTATCCTCCCTTATAATAGGGCACCTACTCCCTCTCCTACTCACACCAATTTGAGCCTTCATGCTCGGCCAAACCCTGACCATTTTACTTCCCCACTTCCCTAGAATCATCCTAGAGGTTCTGGTCTTCTTCAAAAACCAACCATAGTACCCTAAGAAGAGGTTAAGAAGAGGCGCGTCAAAAAGAGGTAATATCCATTACCGATCCTTTCCAAATTATTTCTTCTTCAACATCATCTTTTTAGTTGTTTCATTATGAAGTAATAACATCCGTATCACTCATATACTGATATTTTATTATAAATATGAAACAACCCTATTTCAATATCTATCTATCCTAAGGAGAATTAAATCACCACGCGTGCGTACGTACGGAATACCGTCTCCACGTCGTGGTGTAATCTATTTTCCACCACCACCTTACTTGGATCGGTATATTGGAGTAAATAATGACTATATATGATTATTGTAAAGTGATATTGATTCTGAAATAGTATACATACACTCCAATACAATTCCATGATCATAGGAATGTTATCATCACTCGTGTGTACGTACGAAATACCCTCTCCACGATGTGATGCGACTCGTTCTACATGATCTTCTTTGCATAATGATTATATAAATGAATTGAATAAATGAATATGATATATATTACACTAATAACATTCTGGAAATGAGGTATCTATAACCTAAAGAGAAAAATAAGAATTTATTCGAAAAAACACGCATAAGAACAAAAAGTATTAAACAACCGAATAACAAGTTGTAATGAAATATTACTTATAAGAAGCTAAGAATATGACCATATGTGATATCATAACAATTAGTATGATTCTGGAATAAGTCAATAAAATTATTTAAATCATTATACAGGAGGTTCGGACACGTACAAAGCATATCGGACCTAAGGTAAGGAAAAATATCACAATCTCATTTTTATCCGAGATTGTTTATACTTTGGTATTTTCTGGAGTGTATTCTATCATCCACATCCATTTTTCCTTAATATGTAATATTTACATCCTTCTACAATAGTTTATATCCAATTTTACCCTTCGGTGAGTTTTTTGTAAAAGATATGAAACGAATCTTTTGTCGTTTTTTGTACGTGGTACTTTTTGACTTTTCCGACAAAAGTACGAGAAGAATGTTTTTTTAACTTATACGGCATGAATGGTTTTTTTAACATTATTTCCAAGAATATTACTTTACCAGTTTTCAAGATTATTTGTAATCAACTTCTTTTAGTTTAAAATTGTATGACATGTTAAGAAAGGAAAATGTTTTTGAAGTAGAAAGGATATTTTCCTCAAGAATGGAGTTCTAGTGTTTTATCAAAATTATTTTCCATATAAGATAATAAAGGGTTCTGTTTCTATCCCTATTTTTACATTGATTTGATTATGTTGTGATGGAATTATATTTATTAATTCCTTTATCTTATATGAATTGTTTTATGATGTCACGATGTTTAAGATTCCCATTTTTATTATATGGGTTATGCTATGATGTATGGTTTATGATTTTGTGGAAAATATAAGAATGGTATCATCATGAGATGGGTGGGACCTATATCTCCCTCCAATGCATTGGGTAATGATTTTTTATCTCATGAGATAGACATGGTTGGAATGGTAGGTTATACAGGTTCAACGAAATAGGACTGAAACGAGGAGTGAACTCGGTTCAGAAATGGACTTTGTCCACTATGATAGTCTTGGTAATCAGTCTTGACTAATGATAAATGATTCTATATGATTATGTGTGTATGCCACAAAGTTTCATGTTTTAAATTATGATTATTGGAATTTTATTTCACTACTATGATCTATCCCATGTTATGAAATTATGCTCTCTTTTGCATGATAAAATTTCCAAAAGTTATGTGATTATGTATATTATGTGATTGATATTTCTTTTGTTTACCCTTAATAAGCATTTAAGCTCACCGTTTTGTATGTTTTATATCCCCAGGTCAGAAAGAAGGTTCTTAAGTAGAATATGCCAAAAGGGACTCCAGATATGATGAAATAAATGGGAGGCAAAGTAGATGCTTTATGAACCAGTTGTTTATGCTTTCCAGTTTCTAAATACACTATACCTATACGGTCCTTTCATGGTTTTGTTATATGTTGTAATAAGTGTGCTTCAATTTTGATGTAATAACAATGTATGTAAAGTATGGGTCGTTATAATTGGTTTCAGAGGAAAGGTATAGCCAACCTTTGGAAACTAGGATGTGAAATCCTTAGTAAGAACCCTAAGGATAATTCTAATCATAGAACACAATCTTAGTGTTTTAGAAATGGCCATGAATAACCTAGGATAAGACCTTATGTATGAAATGTTATTCTTGATTATGTTGTTTTTCTATTATAATTTGTGTTGCTCACACTATTCTTCATGGTTTTAGTCAATGGCTGGAACCCGAAGGAACCGTGTTAATGAGGAATGTGACGGGAAATGCAATGATTTTCCCCCTGAACAACCAAACGTCATGGGAGCTAGAATGAAAAATCTTGTAGCCATGCTCACAAAACTTTCTCAAGATATGAATCATGCAGGACTTCCAAACGAGCAAATGAAGGAGCAACATTCTGTTGAATCCTTCATGAGGTAGCATCCACCCTCTTTCAGCGGGTCTACTGATCCATTAGTTGTTGAACAATGGATTAGTACTACTGAAAAGATATTTTTAGTTCTTCAATGTTCTAAACATGATAAAGTCATCCTAGAAGTGTATCCTTTGGAAGGACATGCTGATCAATGGTGGAATCTTATTACAAATACGAGGCAAAGGGATGAAATTGAGTCCATGGAATAGGACGAGTTCAAGAACTTATTTTTCAATAAGTACTTCCCTCGTATTCTCCAAACAAAGATGGAGAAGGAGTTTCTTGAACTGAAGCAATAGGATGATGAATCTATTGGTACCTATGAAGCAAATTTTACAAGACTTTCAAGATATGATTCTGGTATTATTATCCAACCTGAGGGTAAGATCAATCGATTCTTTAGTGGCTTAAAACCAAGTCTTCGAAGGGCCTTAGCCATAAGGGACTTCAATAACTACGAGGAAATCGTTCGATGTGCTCTCAAAGTTGAGATGGAGATTAGAGTAACCCATCAGTCATATGGGTTTGATAAGAAGAGGAAAATGGAATTCAAAGGAAAATCTAAAGAGCACACTGAAAAGAAGATGAGCTTTCCCATATACTCAAAGTGTGGAAAGAAACATGAAGGGAGTTGTCTTAAAGGGACAAGTAAATGTTTCAAATGTGGAAAGGAAGCTCATCGGGAATTTGAATGCCACGATGATGGAAAGAAGATGTCTAATGATACAAACAAAGGAAGGGATACACAAAATGAACCTACTACACTCCAATGTTTCAAGTGCAAGGAGATGGCGAATTATGCCAATAAATGCCCTAATCCAATGGTTGATGATGATGGTCGACGTCAACAAACTCTTAAGGCTAAAGACAAAGGAATGTCACATGCAATTTCTATCAGCGATGTGGGGTACGATAACGATGTGGTGAAAGGTACACTTACCATCCACTCTAAATTTTAAAACATTTTATTTGATTCTGGATCCACCCACTTTTTTATTTATGAAGAATTTTCTAAGGGAATCACCGTATTACCTCAACAATTAGATGTTGATTATTTTGTGACATCACCTAAAGGCACAACAGTCACATCAAAAGTTTATAATTCTTCTCCGATTGAAGTTTGTGGGAAAGTGCTTCCAGCAAATCTTGTGATCCTTCCTATAGTGGAATTTGATGTGATTCTTGGCATGGATTGGATTTCTCTACATGGAGCTCATATCAATTGCCAAATAAGGGAAGTCACATTTCATATTCCAGATCAATCTATTATCGTCTATCAATGCAAGGATGAACATAACCTTCCAGTGGAAATTTCTTCCATTTTATGGGCATTGATTCCACTAAATGAATGTTATTTATCTCAAATGGTTTGTGAGAAACTAATGATTAAGAATATTCCCATTGTACAGGAGTTTGATGATGTCTTTTCGGAGGAATTACTGGGTCTTCCACCAAATCGTGAAGTTGAGTTTTCAATAGAACTCGTACCGGGTGCTTTTCCTATTTCAAAGACACCTTATAGAATTCCCCCAATTGAGTTGCATGAATTGAAGAAGCAACTCCAAGAGAATTTTGATAAGGTGTTCATACGCCCTAGTGCATCACCTTGGGGAGCACCTGTTCTTTTTTCTAAGAAGAAAGATGGATCAATGAGACTACGCATTGATTATCGAGAACATAACAAGATCACTATCATGAACAAATATCCTCTCTCACGCATTGATGACTTATTTCACCAACTACGAGGAACTCAATACTTTTCAAAGATTGATCTTAGTTCAGGGTATCATCAATTAAGGTTCAAAAGGGAGGATATACCATAGACGACTTTCCATATAAGGTATGGACACTATGAATTTATAGTGATACCATTTGGTCTTACTAATGCCCCTGCTATCTTCATTGATCTGATGAATTGAGTCTTTTGAGACTATCTTGATCAGTTTGTTGTAGTCTTTATAGACGATATTCTTGTATATTCAAAGAGAAAGAAAGAACATGAAGATCACTTGAGAATTATATTGAAGACCCTGAGAAAGGAGAAGCTTTATTCCAAATTTACCAAGTATGAATTTTGGCTTCAAAGAGTTTCATTTTTGGGTCACATAATCTCAAAAGAGGGGATATCTTTGGATCCAGAAAAAACAGAGGTTATCGAAAGATGGTCGAGACCAACAACAGTAACTGAGATCCGACGTTTTCTTGGTTTGGCTGGATATTATCGACGTTTTGTGAAATATTTTTCACGATTATCTAATCCACTCACCAAGTTGACTCAAAAAGGAGTTAAGTTTGTTTGGATGGAAGAATGTGAAGATAATTTCAAAGAGTTGAAAAGAAGGTGATCTAGTGAACCTGTGCTCACACTACCTTGTAGTGGAAAAAGGTTTCTGATCTATAGTGATTCATACAAGAAGGGATTAGGGTGTGTTCTTATGCAAAATGATATGGTGATAGCTTATGCCTCATGACAATTGAAAATCCATGAGCAAAATTACCCAACTCATGATCTGGAGTTAGCTGTCGTAATCTTTGCATTAAAAATTTGGAGGCATTACCTTTATGGTGAAAGGTGTGATATTTATACTGATCATAAAAGTTTGAAGTATATTTTCACACAAAAGTAGCTGAATATGCGTCAAAGAAGATGGTTGGAGATGATTAAGGATTACGACTGCTCAATTAATTACCACCCTGGGAAAGAAAACAAGGTGGCATATGCATTAAGTCGACAAGACCATGCCAGTTTATCCATGATGAGGATCAAAAAAGATCCAATATTTATGGATTTACAAAGGATGGATCTTGGAATTAAAATGGACGGGGGAAAATAGTATCTTTCTCAAATGAATGTTCAACCATCTATACATGTGAAGATTAAAGAGGCACAGAATGAAGATGTAGAGTTACAAAAGATGGTGAGAAATGTTCCTGAATTCAACCTTGATTGTGATGAGATAATAACGTTCAGGAATCAGATTTGTATTCCTCCCATCCCCGAATTAAAGTAGGAGCTGCTGGATAAGGCTCATAGTTCTTCATTATCTATTCATCCTGGAAGCACGAAGACGTATAGGGACATGAAAGAGTACTTCTGGTTGGATGGCATGAAAAGAGATGTTGCTGAATATGTCTCTCGATGCTTGGTTTGTCAGCAAGATAAAGCTGAGAGACAGAAGTCTAAGGGAGTGTTACAACCATTACCCATACCCGAATGGAAATGGGAAATATCAATATGGACTTTCTCACAGGACTTCCTAAAACATCCAAGGCAATAATGCTATCTCGGTCATAGTTGATCGTCTTACAAAGTCCGCACACTTCATTTCGATTAGAGAGTATTTATCTCTGGATCAGCTTGCCAGGATATATGTAATGGATGTTTTAAGATTGCATGGAGTACCACTTTCTATTATATCTGATCGGGATTCGAGATTTACCTCGAAGTTCTGGCGATGTCTTCCGCATACTCTGGATACAGAGTTGAGTTTCAACACTTCTTATCATCCTCAAACAGACGGTCAGTCTGAGAGAACAATTAAAACTATAGAAGATATGTTGAGAGCTTTCTCTATGGATTTCAAAGGTGGTTGGGATGAACGCCTACCTTTGGTGGAATTTTCTTATAATAATAGCTTTCACTCCAGTATTCAGATGGCTCCTTATAAAGATCTCTATGGAAAGAAATGCAGGACTCCAACTTGCTGGGATGAAGATGGGGAAGAAAGCTATTAGGACCTGATCTTGTTGATGAAATGGCAGAAAAGGTATGATCTATTCAACAACACATAAGAGCATCTTAGAGTCGATAGAAAAGTTATGCCGACAATCGAAGAAAAGACCTAGAGTTTGAAGTGGGTGATAAAGTGTTCTTACAAATATCTCCCTGGAAGAGGGTCATGAGATTCGGAAAGAAGGAGAAGTTGAGCCCTAGATATATCGGTCCTTTGAAATACTGGATCATGTTGGGAAGGAAGCTTATCGATTGGCGCTTCCACCGAATCTCTCTCAACTTCACGATATGTTCCATGTATCTCTCTTGAGAAATTACATACCTGATCCTTCACATGTACTCAGCTCAGAAGTTGTACCGCTGGAGCAAGATCTTACTTATGAAGAACAGCCGATGGAGATTTTGGACCGTAGCGAAAAAGTCCTATGGAACAAGACCACTCTATTGGTGAAAGTATTATGGAGGAACCACCAATTAGAAGAAGCTACATGGGAGCTTGAGGATATGATGAGGGATAGGTATCTTCATCTATTTGTTACAAAGTGACGAATTTCTAGGGCGAAATTCGTTTTAAGGGGGGCAGAATGTAACACCAGAGACCTTTATGAGAAATATTTTTTATTTATAAATCATAAAGGGAATATTTCACTACACACAACACTAGCTTGGCATTCTTTACATGCAATCTCGACCTTCCTCGTTAGCATGTGTAGTACGCAATACCGAGTTCCACTAAATAATGATATATTATTATAATATTATAAACAAGCCGTTATGAATAGTATTAACTGAATTTTAAATTTTACAACATTATTATTCATCTTCCACATTTTCTAGAACATGGTAAGAGAACAAAATAAATTTTTTTGGGTAAAATAAGTATTTATCAAAAAATGCAGTTTTGCCGCCTTTTGATGGCGCACCCACATTAAATCTAGTTTTTGACACATTTATAATTTCAATTTGACGAAATAAAATTCTTCTTTTGAATCAGTATATAAAAATTTACTTTGGATAAATTTTTGATATTCTTCTGATAACTTTCATATTTTGATGAATAGTAAAAATACGGAAATTTTTAATTAAAAACAACTTTTTTCATTGAGATAATTTATATGGTTAAATTATAATATTGAATGGTTTTAAAGTATAGATATAATATATTTTTACCATTTAATATAATGTATGTCATTAGCATTAATTTCACATTGAATTCATAGTTAAAAACATTTCAATCGTTGCCAATGTTTTAACTTCTAAAACCCGTTTTCTTAACAATGGGATTTATTTTAAATTAATTACTGTAACTTATATGTTATGAATTATGAAAAATTTATTCCATATTCAGAATCAGTGGGTCCAAATTATGTTAATAGGATACTTTTTATTTTTGGACATTATGAATAGTAACTACGGTAAATTTTATTTAAAATAGTTAAAGGTAAATCGGGTAATTAAGGGTAAATATAAGATTATAAAATTACCCTAAAACCTGCCAAAATCCTATTGCATGACTAAAAGTCGACCCATATCACCTAAGGGTCGGATTAGATTCATTTAATAAACTTTTTTCTATGAAAATAATTTAATTATTAATAAAACCAAAGAATGTGACAACATGTCACTTTCTTAAATCTTATAAGTATAATAATTTTAATTTGGAGATAAACATAATGAAACTTCAAACATGAATAGTCTCCAGAAAGCTAATACAATTATCTACATCATAGGATTTTATTTAAAATTTTTATGGATTAAATAATTATCATTAACTATGACACAATAGTGATGGTGAAATTATTTTATTAATTAAAATATCAAATAAATGGTTTTAAAATATTAAAATAATTATTATATGCACTATTTAATGTGCTCCACTAATTTTCTAGATACATATAAAATTTCATTATTCTATTAAAGCTATTAGTTCGAACATATCTTCTCTATATATTTTATTTAAATTCAAATAAATGAATAGTGGCAAAATTGACACTTGTTATTTTATAAAAATAACATATTATAAAATTGTTTAAAAATCACAAAAATATTTAAAAATTATAAATTAAAATTTATATGGTCGAAAATGTCATAATGTGTCAAATTATTGAAAACTCACAACACATATGTAATTATTAATAATAATTTAAAAATTAGAATATTATTACCACAAATAAAATAAATTTATAAATAAGGATAAATCAAGTTGATAATGTTTAAAATAAATTCATAACAAGTCTAAATTTTATTTGTTGATGAGATTACAACCCTATCTCATCTAATCTTCGTATATGAGTCATTTTGATGTTTTTAGGTGGGGTTGGGATTTAATATAAACTAATATTTCTTATATTTCCAAAGGTGCCCCACTCCTCCCTTATAAAAGGGCACCTCCTCCCTCTCCTCCCCACACCAATTTTATCCTTCACGCTCGGAAAAACCCTACCCATTTCACTTCCCCACTTCCCTAGAATCATCCTAGGGGTTCTGGTCTTCTTAAAAGACCAACCCTAGTGCCCTAAGTGGAGGTTAAGAAGAGGCGCGTCAAAAACAGGTAATATCCATTAACGATCCTTTCCAAATTTTTTCTTCTTCAACATCTTATTCTTTAATTGTTTCATAATGAAGTAATAACATCGGTGTCACTAATATACTGATATGTTATTATAAATATGAAACAATCCTTTTTCAACATCTATCCATCCTAAGGAAAATGAAATCACTGCGCATGCGTACGTACGGAATACCGTCTCCACGCCGTGGTGTAATCTATTTTCCACCACCACATTACTTGGATGGGTATAATGCTGTAAATAATTAATATATATGATTATTGTAAAGTTATATTGATTCTGAAATAGTATACATACACTCTAATACAATTCCATGATCATAGCAACGATATCATCGCTCGTGCGTACGTACGGAATACCGTCTCCATGATGTGATGCGATTCGTTCTACATGATCTTAATTGAATAATGATTATATAAATGAATTGAATAAATTAATATGATATATATTACTCTAATAACATTCTAGAAATGAGGTATCTAGAACCTAAAGAGAAGAATAAGAATTTATTTGACAAAACACGCATAAGAACAAAAAGTAATAAACACCCGAATAACAAGTTGTAATGAAATATTACTAATAAAAAGCTAAGAATGTGACCATATGTGATATCATAACAATGCGTATGATTCTGGAATAAGACAATAACATTATTTAAATCATTATACAGGAGGTTCGGACATGTACAAAGCATATCGGACCTAAGGTAAGGAAAAATATCACAATCTCATTTTTATCAAAGATTTTTTATACTTTGATATTTACTGGGTTGTATTCTATCATCCACATCCATGTTTCCTCAATATATAATATTTAAATCCTTCTACAATAGTTTATATCCAATTTTACCCTTTGGTGAGTTTTTATTAAAAGATATGAATGGAATATTTTGTCGTTTTTCGTACGAGGTACTTTTTGACTTTTCCGACAAAAGTACGAGAAGAATGTTTTTTTAACTTATACAGCATTAATGGATTTTTAAAAAATTATTTCCAAGAAGCATACATTACATGATTTCATGTTTATTTTTAATCAACTTATTTTAGTTTAAAATTGTATGACATGTTAAGAAAGGAAAATGTTTTTGAAGTAGAAAGGATATTTTCCTCAAGAATGGAGTTCAAGTGTTTTATCAAAATTATTTTCCATCTATGATAATAAAGGGTTCTATTTATATCCTTATTTTTACATTTATTTGATTATGTTGTGATGGAATTATTTTTATGAATTCCATTATCTTTTATGAATTGTTTTATGATGTCACGATGTTTAAGATTCCCATTTTTGTGACATGGGCTATGCTATGATGTATGATTTATGATTTTGTGGCACACATAATAATGGTATCATTATGAAATGGGTGGGACCTATATCTCCCTCCAATTAATTGGGTAAAGATTTTTTATCTCATGAGATAGACATGGCTGGAACAGTAGGTTATACCGGTTCAGTGAAACAGGACTGAAACGAGGAGTGAACTCAGTTCAGAAATGGACTTTGTCCACTAAGATAGTCATGGAAATGAGTCTTTACTAATAAGAAATGATTCTATATGATTATGTGTGTATGCCACAAAGTTTCATGTTTTAAATTATGATTATTGGGATTTCATTTCACTACTATGATTTATCCCATGTTATGAAATTATGCGCTCTTTTGCAGGTTAATATTTCCAAAAGTTATGTGCTTATGTCTATGATGTGATTGATATTTCTTTTGTTTACCTTTACTAGGAATTTGAGCTCACCATTTTGTATGTTTTATTTCCCCAGGTCAGGAAGAAGGTTATTAAGTAGAATATGCCAAAAAGGGACTCTAGATATGATGAAATAAATGGGAGGAAAAGTAGATGCTTTATGAACCAGTTGTTTATGCTTTCCAGTTTCTAAAGACACTATACCTATACGGTCCTTTCATGGTTTTGTTATATGTTGTAATAAGGGTGCTTCAATTTTGAAGTAATAACAATGTATGTAAAGTATGGTTCATTATAATGACCATGAAAATATTTGAAAATATAATCAAGTAAATGAATCACATTAAACCCATTTTGATTATCGATATCACACTATCTAATAGAACATAATTAACATAACATGAATTCATATACTATACCAATATTTTATTCATACCTCAATGAAATATTCTATATGAAACCCATTGAAGGATTCAAATTTCATCACAATCCAATAACATAAAACCTCAAATGGTGTTTTATTTATTTTAGCTAATGATCATCCTTAAACCTATAAATATATTATGGAATTCAATACCCATAATATATCCTCCCATAAAAAAAATCCATATCCTTTAGATAAAATCATATTCTATTTCCATAATTCCAAAAATGAAATAAACATCATCAAAGATGATATAAATCACATTTAAAAAAATCATTTTCTATTTTTATGTTTTAAAATAGAATTCCATAAATCTCCATCATCCCTTTCTAACAAATAAATATTAATAATTTTCCTGATTATTTGTTCTATTCTCTATATTTTTTAAAATCCTTAAATAAAATTAACGTTTAAAAATCCATAAATATTTAGTTATTTCTATATTTAAGAAATTATTGATATAATTCGTGGTTATAAATATATAAACCCTTCAATTATTTCACATTAATCATCATCATATTAACAGGTATTTCTTTTACTTAGATTTATGATTTAGGAGAAGGAATTAACATAGATAATTCCCCATTTTCCCACATTAAGGACATTGAATACTTTTGACATTCAATGTCCTCTACCCATAATTTCATCATTGATAACATCCCCATCTATTTTTTATATTTATCTAGGTTTTTCATTCCACATTAATGATAAAAAGTAAACTGAACATTCTTTCCTCCATGATCATGGCCACATTGACATTTATATATGTCAGTTCTTTCAATTATGTTTTTATATGAAACCCACATATTTTTCCATTGATAATAATATATCATGATATATTATTGAGAAGATTCACAAAATTATTCACTATATTAATTATATCATGTAGTTAATAAAGAGGGAAATCATTTCATTGTCCATATCAATTCTTTTTAGCATGTCGTCTTCTAGTGTCACACATTGTAAAAATTTAAAATAAAATATATGAGTTTCAAATAATAATAATAAAATATATATACCAATTAATCATGAAATTTTGTAAAATTTTTCCTAAACCAATTTACCATCTTATGTAAAACATTTGTTTCAACCTAGGCCATTCATGATCGTTACCAGAATAAAATTATTTGATTCTATACATAGTATTATCCCTATAATTATCACAAATTATTTATTATCATAGTTTCTAAAGGAATAATAAATCATTCTCCAACACTAACTATTGTAATCTACATTATTCATAAATAAATATAAATTTTATTAGATATATATGGATTACATAAAATAAAAATATATTCTAGTATCATATAAGTCTAATTCGTTTGAAAAATATATAGATAATTATCATTATCTTAAATATATACATTTAAAACAACTATGTTTTTATAACTGGTGAAAATTATCGAAATTTCCTAAATTGTACCATTGTTTATAACCATAGAAATGTAAACAAATGAAATGGTGAACTAAGATTATCATTAAGGTTTTTAAAGGGATATATCAATGATTACATGAGAATAAAATGAAACTAAGTGACTGAGAATATGATCTGGTCATTTGATATTATACACGATATATCTTAGATTATAATCATGAGTCACTTTATAAATCAAGGAAGCTAATTAGAAATGGATCATAAAAGTTTCAAATAACATGACCCAGAAGAGAATAACATTGGAATATGACCTTAATTTTTGGAAAACACATAATTATAGAAATATATTCCCTTTGAAGTTATTGCTCATTTCCAAGATGATCATATTACAATGGGTTCACTATGGTTCACTCTGATTGAAATAATAGTGCAAAAAACTCCATAATTAAATTCGTTAACTCCTAATAATATTCTTATTTATCACCATATAAATCAATTGTTTCCAAATTATTCAGATGGAGATATTGGTCTCAACCAAACTTGGTTATAACATGACCATGGTCTTTTGATAAAATGTAAACCCTTATCATGTTTATAACTTAACCACCATAATTGGTTATAATAATACTACTATCTTTAGTAATATAGTAACCACTATCACATAATGAATACCGTAAATATGTGTTCAAAAAAATCAGAAAAAATTCAACAATTCAAATCACATGAAGCGAAATGGGATTTATAAATATTTCATCAAAGAATAAGTCGTTGGAAAGAAATGGGACACATAAACAATTCATCATTTTTATTATTTGATAACTTCTACAAATGGAACAATTATCAAAATGAGATTCTAATGATTAATATAAAACATACAGGAAAATAATTAAAAAAGTATCCTTCGATAATACCCACGCTAAAGAATAATTTAAATCAATTAATTTTTTTATTTTTTTAAATATAAATACAATTAAAATATCATTGAAACCCCGTGATGAGAATATAATTTTGATTTTTAAATCACTTCTATAAACATTTATCAAACATCATCATTATTATGGATACAACATTATTTGGAAATAACAATGAAAAATTATAAATTAATATTAAAACCATTGAGTGGCCTTGATAATTCAAAATTATAATCATTTCATACATGTTAAAATGAAACATTAATTTTATAATTTTGATAAAAATATCAAAACATATATTTTTTTCAGAAAAAGACAATAATATTTATTTTAAATATTTATGTAAAAATTAAAACATGGGTAAAATTGAAATTAAATAATAATTGTATAATATTAAAATTATTCATTAAAATATATATTGATAACATGGATATATAATAATAAATGAATATTATAGGACTAATTTTATAGACCATTATATCATAGAATTATAAAATCATGAATCGAAATCATAAATAACCCTGCTAAATAATAGGATTATAACATAGAATTCTTATAACTTTGGTGACATCAGAATTATAAGCCACATTGAAGAAAAAACCATAGATTGATATTTATATCCCATAATATTCAAGATAAAAAACATAAAATATATTCATGGGTTGTAAATTCACCACTACAGAGAAACAAGCTCTTCTGAAGTAATGTTTCCAATAAAATAACGGTTAACTAAAACTCCATTACCATTGGTCTAAATTAAATAGTACAATTTGGAACCAATTATATAATAAATATAAATAATTTATATAACCATAATCAAAGATATATTAATATACATTATTTACTTATAAACTTTTATCACCTATTTATTTACATTTCAATTTTACATTCACTATTCAAGTTGATATATTCGTCGTTTTTCTTATATATTTTGTTTTGGTGGTTTTGGACCCTATACAATGATCATGATTACATAATATATATTATAATTATTATGATATTAATTAAATATATATTCATAATATACATGTTTGGAATCATTTATAATATTATATATCTAAAAATGGATTACATTATTCTTGTAGAATGTAGGTTGTACGTGCACTAGATCACTATTTTCATTTATTCAACAAAGGGAATAAAGGGAAAGTTGAATAATAACAAAAAATTAATGAATAATTATACTATTTTATATATCAAATATATTCATTAATTTAATCCTTTATTCATATATGTGAAAGTGAAATGAAAATGAATCCCAACAACTCATGGGTGTGGTAAACCACACAAGAACACGATCAACATTTTCATTTACCCATATTTTAAAATGTTAGAAGGGACATAAAATATAATCACTACATAATTAAAATTCTATTATAATTATCATTTATAAACATTAAACCCATCACAATACACAATAATAAATTATGTTGATGATAAATGAATAGTATATCAAAGTTAGGGAGATGAATTGTACATACACACAAAACAAACATTCACATCCCATTACATGGAAAAAGGGTGAATAAAGGTTTTTTAATAATAATAATAATAACATTTTTGTAAGTTCAGTATATTTATTTTATTATTTTATTATGATTATAAATGATTTAGTATGGTTAAATGAATAATTACATACAATGTGATCCGTTATGGAAATTATTGATCCTTTATAAAATATCTTTTTATGTCTCATCATAAGGATTCAAGAGTTGGTTGTTTTTGAATAATTTTTCTATAGGATTTTATAAGAGATCATGGAAGCATTTGGTTGACCTAGAATGTACAGAGTGGGGTCAAGATGATAATGGAGGGGTTCACTTTTATAATCGAGGGGTGGAGAACCCTTGGAATTTCACAAAAATATTAAAATAATATAAATTAATTTTGATGTTCAAATGCCTCCAAATTAAAATTATTACATTATAATAAAAGTATTAGATTACATAATATCATCCATTAAAAAAATTATTTTTTGAATCACATTTTTATCATCGATTTTTTTTTGAACTATTGGTAAAATATTTTGATATTTCCCTTAAAACTAATGTTTTCAATACATTAATGGTTAATAAGTTTTATCATAAAATAGGGCATGAACCATAAATTCAAAATTTATTATGATTAAAACCATATCCCATTTATATGTCATAATAATATACTTTTATGAATTTTATTTCACTTAAAAAAATATTATTTATTATAAAATATCATTAATTTCATTTTAAAAAATATTCATTTAATTTGAATTTAAATACATCGTGAAAATGAGAAAATCAAATATAATGATTATAAAAATCCATTTAATGACCTATTGGTATATAATATTTTTGTTGAATATTAATTAATTAATATTATTTCAAATTTAATATGTTTAAAGTCATTTTTTTCTTTTAAATGAATTAATATTTTATTAACATAGCACAAACATTTATTGTTATTATATATTTATTAAAATTAGAAATAAATTTATGTGAATAAAATAAATATAATAATATAAAAATGGAAACATATATTCATTTATAATGTTTTTACATTATTTTTACTCGTGAGAGTTCTTTAAAATAGGGAGAGTGATATTTTGTCACATTATATCAATTTAATTATATATATGTCATTTTCATGTAATGTGTCCATTAAAAACTCATATTTAAAGATAAAGAGTTATTATTATATTTAAATTATCCCATATAAATTATGATGAAAATAATATGGACTACTCACATAGTTATAACCATGATTTACTAGAACTACCTATTTTGGAGGATATAATTTTTTTCATGCTTACTATTAATATATTAAAAAATAATAGATAAATATTTGAAAAATTTTAACTTCATAATTTAAAATATGGAATAAATATTATCAAATTTAATGAAAATTATTAAATGAAATTATATTGATAATATGTCTTCCTAATTTAATGATATCACTTTTTTAATAAAACATTTTTAAGCATAAAACCAAATTGATTTATATGCCATGTCTTGAAATTTATTAGTTGGAATCTAAAAATTGTTTGACTTTATAAAATATTAATTTTTTTAAACTAATTTATCAGTAGTGACCAATATAATTTATCAACATAATAACAAATTTCATGAAAAAAATAGTTTTTTTTAGGATATTTTCTTTTTACATTCCTAAATATTTTTAAAATAAATTTAAACAAAAATTAATTTCTAATAGAAATAATTTCATTATTCAAATTTTATGAAAACTAATTTTATTTTGAAAATAGAGTAAACTAAAATAGATCATTTTACATACTGTTTTAAATAAAATCAACATTTATTACTATTCACTAGAAGATCATTATTTTTATAAAATTCTCAAAATATCATCTAATGAAAATAAAATTATGATGATTTCAAAAAATATGTTCATTTTACAAAATAAATATTTTAAATGTTTGAAAACAAAATCATATTATTTTCCCAAAAAGAGTAATAAAATTTTATTTTTGAATGAAATATATTTTATGATATTAAAATGACATTACTAAAAATAGTCTGAATATTTATTAAGAAATTATCAATACATTCAAATTAAGAAATAAATAAACATGTATTTAATAATGTAGTTAACCCTATTGATAACCACCAAATTAATGGTAGGGTTATAACTATCACTAATAGTTATGTTTTGGTTCTATATCATGGTATGTTTAACTATTGTGTTTCCCGTCACTCAATCATCGAATAAATTAATTTTTTAAAAAATTTATTTTTTTAAATGCCTGGGTGTCACACTGTATTCATTAATGAATGGGTATTTCACACAAAATATTTTATTATTATCTATTATGAATGGTTAATCTAACTCTATGACATAATTATCATAGTTCCTGACTTATGGCTCATTTAGATACGATGGGTATGGATCCTTATAGTATATATAGTTACAATTCATAGATGATAATAGTTATAAGATGATTTTATTAATTTTATAACTCTATTTAATATAACATTCTTTATAAATATATATTACTATATATGTATATATAATTTATTGTATGTGTGTATACATGTATACTCAGAGCTGTAGTATATCACTACTGTACATGGATGATGTTAGTGGAACCCTAGTTCGTATTTTAGGCTCACACCCTACAAGTACACATTGGTGAAAATTAAACGACACTTTTTTTCTACTTTTCATGTATTATATATACTCTAGTAGTTGTTAGGTATATATGAGTTATTCATTATTCACATCATCTGATTTGGATCGATTCACACAGCAATGTTTTAGTTATTCGTCTTTATTGGAGCTAATCTTTGGAATATCTACAATTCCTCTATGAATACATTGGCGTTAGTCGAAATTTACATTGAATTTTATTTCATGAATTTATATATCTTAATATACATTAATTTTTATCCATTTTATAAATTCATATAGTGGGATTGGGTTATTTAATTTTTCTTTTGTCGATTTATAACTTATTTTTTTCAATACATTATGTGCTTTTTTACAAACCTAGAAAATTTTTATTGAACTCTAGTTTTCAGAACCACCATTCAATGATTCATTATTGTGTTTTGGGTTATGGTATTAGAAAAATGAAACAAATTCCTAAGAGTTTATTAAAAATCATTTTCAAATACCTGTAGTTTAGAATAATATTAAATCTAAATGTTTTTTTCAAATTTAAGGCACCTCCTAAAAAATCACCATGAAATTATTGTTAATAATTATTAAATAATAAGGAAATTTATTATTTATTAATAAATTATAATTAGCAACATAATTATTTATTTGAATTTTTTATTTAAAATTATTTACTTTTAATTTTTTAATAATATAAAATATAAATTTATTATTCATTATATGTTAATTATTAACAACATATAAAATATAATTTTGATGTTTTCATTGTATTTATAATTTTAAATAAAAATAAACTCACTTAAACATATATGAAAAATATTTTAATTTGTTATATAATAATATTTTATTATATATATGTGTGTGTGTGTATTTATATATATTTATGAAAATATATTTATATTTATATATATTTACTACTAATAAAGTGAATACATCATACTAATATAGAGAATATATTATTAAATATCATATTATAGTATGTAAAATATATATATTGAAATAGATAATATATATCTTATTAAATATGCCTTTTATAATAAATAATATGTATTATAATTGATATGTGGTATATTTAGGGTAATTTGGATTAATAAATTAGTTTAAATTAATATTAATGAAAATTTTTATAATTTTTATTCATTATTAGTTATTAAAAACATTTGAGATATTTTTTTAAGAATTAACTTATATCATTAGATAAGATAAATATTTAATTTGATCATCAAATATACATAAAAATTTATTCCAGGATTATTTGGGGGTTTTGAGGTGTAAAATCTAATTGTAAATAAACATATATGAGTTTACTATGAGGAAAACCTCATAGATCCTTTCATAGAAAGAAAAGATCTACAATGCCTCTAAAAATATTTTTTACATTATGATTCCAAAATTTCTATAAATTCACTTGAAAATTATCTTTCATTAGTTATTTTATTTTGTCTCATTTTGTGAGGAGTGAATTTATTCATGAGAATATATTTATCATTATATTATTATGTTGAAATGTTATTGTATTTCATATTTTATTGTTATTTATAAATAATAAATAATACTATTAATAATTAACGTTTATATATTTAATTATGGTGATGTGGATGTGATAATTTTAAATAGATCATGACTATTGATCATTGTGTATTGATTTTCTATTATAAATAAAATAAAATTTTATTTGGAATGGATGCAATCATACATGAAACTCACACAAATTGGGACTTTTCCAACTGGAACTTGTTTCATTTGTTATGAGTACATGAGGGGCCTTGTTAGTTTCCACATGTAAGGAAAGTTATTTATCATATTATATCACATAAATAATAGGAAATTTTTAATTTACATATGTTTTAAATTGTCATATTTGAAAAATTCATTTTTTCCTCGATTTTTCCCTATTGATTAGTGTTTGGAAAATACTCTTACAATGTATAATTTTGATGTGGTGTTTAAAATGGAATTGGTTTTTGTGAGGATTTATTACCACCTATAGAGGATTTAATATGGTATGTGGTGTTTGAAAAATGTAATGAATATTTTCTAAATAGTCATAGAAAAAATATTTTTAAATGTAATATAATTTTCATTTGAAATGAATGTAAATTTTTAATTATATTTTAAAATATATTATTTGAAAATTTGATTAATTATTTTAAAATTTTGGATGTGTAAAAAGTTTACTCATAAAGAATATATTTTTTTTCTAAAATGTTGTATTTTAAATGATAATATAAAATGTTGAATTTTAAATAAAGAATAGTGTTTGTAAATTTATTTCTAAATGAATCTATATGATAAAAAAAATAATATTATATGGTTTTATATGCATTAATACCACTACTTTATTCAATAGTGGTGAGTATCTTAGATTAAGTATTGACTAATTGATCTTATTTGGAGTGTCTTCATTTATATCGGATATTTATTAATATTAATGTCACATTTTTTTTAGTATATATTTCTGGTTTCAAGGGTCAGGTAGTGAATGTGAGAATGGGAATCTATGTTTGTAACCAAATGTTTGATGTTTGTGTTATTTATGTAATAAATTTGATAATGTCAATGGTCATAAATATAATATTCAATAATTGTTTTTATTTTTACAAGATTTAAGAGTTTGAATTATAAATGTTAATGATTTTTTTGATATTATTTTAGGATCATTTCAGTTGTAATATATTTTTCATTTAATTTAACAATTTGGGGTATGAAATTTATTATATTTTATACATAAATAGGAATTGGGATTTATGTATCATGATTTTATTAATAAACTTGTCTTTGTCTATGAGACATAGTACTAATATTCAATTGGAAAAATAATTGTTTATATATATTGAGGATGATATTTCATATAGTAAGATGATTTTAATGATCTATTTACACGATACATTGATTATGGGGAATTTATGTTACTATTGAAAGGATAATGTTATAGTTGATTTTAATTTTCAGATTATATAATTGGGAAGTTATTTATTTGAGGATTTTATGTTTCATTCAAACATTTGATAATGAATTAATAGGTTAATTTGGACTAGGATATACATTTAGAAGATTTTTTTTGTTTTTTACATTCTAATAGGTGGAACCTCAAGTATATAAAGGGATGAAGATGATGATAGGTACCTAGTGTCCTTGGTATTATTCCATGTAGTTTAGTGGCACTAACTATGAGAAACATTCTATTTAGTAAATAATCATATCTGATTTATTAAATAAATAGTTAAAAAATATTTTAAAAACTCGCCAATCGAGAAGACTAGTTTCTTTGAGAATTAGGTACATTACATAACAAATGAGAGAAATAATACAAATCATCCATATTGAATACTTTCTCATCATGATCATACATAAAACATCATGTGTCAACCTGGTGACATGCCAAAGAAATGGATGATCAATAATTCCCTATAGGAGATTAAAAAAATAATTACATGATGATGGTGTAACATGTTATAGAATAGGTATATCCATGAGACATAAATTGGATGAGAATCATTAATATTAATAATTAGACACAACATATAATAACAACAAAATGAAAAGATGGAAAATGTGGAATCATGTTAAAACACTGAATCACAAACATAGGTGACATGTAATTATCTAGAAATAATAATGGGAAAAGTCCCATGATGTATTAGGTTCACTCCCTATTCATTTTCATGATGTCTATTGGGAATAAAACATTACCCTATTCATTGGAGGACTGTATAATTCTGGGAACACCTCTCAAATTAATTTCATTTTATTATTATGTGTGAAAAATAGATCAAAAAAATGGATGCATCTTCTATCACATTATATTCTATGATCATGGGGTGCATAACAGATACATGTAACCCCACTATAAAATATTTATAAGATTATAATTTTTACCACCCTATCATGGAATTGGGAATGGGTATTCAATACATATTTATTTGGAATGGAAAATTGTGGGGAAATTTCTACAGCAAAATGAGAGCATATAAATGTTCACAAAATTTCTTAATGAGAGTATAATGGGTCCTTCATTAATTATGAATCATATGGGAAATAATTGGGTATATTTATTAACACATTAAACCATTATCAATTTAAGAAAAGGTGATAATATAATAAAGATACTTTAACAATGAGGATTTGTAGAATACGCTTAATAAATTTTGGTATGGTAATATGCTTACAATAATATTTAGGGGAGCCATTAATGGGAGTAAAATGGTACATAAAAAAGTTATACATCGAATTTATATTATTGGAGATATTTAAGAACATATCCAAACATTAGTAAATGAACATAAAAGAAATAATAAAAGAGTATACATAAATAAATAAGAGAAGGATATAATCTGATAATAAATTTTAGCTTATTAATATATTAGGTAAGGGTCAACATGATATTGAATAAATGTAATCTCATTAAAATAACACAAATTGGATGGTTTATAGATTTATGAAAATTTATAATAATATAACCAGTTAAAATTAAAATTAAAATTACAATTATGGTGGTTGAACCGAAAGGAGGAGAGTATGATATATTACAGTGAGAGACTGATTAAAAAATCATGTATGGTGCATATTTAAAGTTTTGGGAACATTGTGAGTGATATAGAAAGGTTCTATAAATGTAAGGAAATGATCCACAGATTTTTTAGTGAAGAGTAATTAGAGATGTGTGGGTTTTAAATAGAAAAAAGATATGGGAATTCTTTGCTATTTTTTCAAATATGGTTTTGGACATAATATAAAAAAATAACCAAAACTAGAAATATTACTATTGATTGAACCATATTTTCATCATAAATGGACATTATTTCATTATGTTATAATTGAAAGGACTGAAAATTATATAAAATAATAGCATTAATAAAGAGAATGTTTTTAATACTCTAAATGAAATTATTATAAAATCTTATAATATATTGTTGCTCTTGGAAGATTCAAAAAACAAATTATAAAATTAATCAAAAATGTATAAAATCGTATTTTAATAAATTGGAACATATATTTGGGCATGGGAACCCTGTATAGTTTTTATTACATAAATTTGGGTCATTATGATATCTAGTAGACAATGTATATTTATATTGTAGTTAATATTTTCGTGAAAATTCGGTTATCGCAGATAATTATAAAATACTAGCCATTTGATAATTTAGACATTCAAATTCCAAAAATAATATTTTTTCTAACTATTTTTTTTAAAATATCATAATATTCACATTAAAATTAAAAATGAAATTTATTCCAAAATGATGGGGTTTTTTGACAATAATAGTTTTTAGACCCTTATAAAAATTACATTTTCACTTCATAAAAATAATTTATTTTTTATATTTAATAAATATTATAAAATAAAAATAATTTTATAAAGTGTAATATACTTCTAGAATCATTAATTTATAAATATAGTAATTTTTATTTAAATGTTACTTAAAAATAAAATTTATGTTATATAGAATCAAAATATTATTTGTATCAAACTGATTAATTCATGACGTATAATGTAAAAAAATAAGTAAAAAATATTATAATAATTTCATTGAAAAGGAAATATTAATATTAATATTATAACGGTTACTTTTTTTTCATTTCATGTTACTTTATTAATAACGTTAATTAAGTAGTTTTCCTTTTATCGTGGTAATAATTATTTAAGACAATTATTGTTTATAATTTTGAAAAATTATGTTGACCGTATTACCTAATGTTAATTAAAAAGATTCCAAATATAATGTATTTTGATAAAAAAATCATAATAGTTTACTAAATTGGATTTTATATAATTGTCACAAACATTCTGAAATGTATTTTTTGGAAAATATTTTTGTAATAAAAAGATGAATTACATTAAATATATTACTATTAATCTACATTACATGAATTTTAATTAATAAATAAATATAATATAAAGGGTTTCTATTAATTTAATATAATGAAGAATCATTATGAATTTTAAAATAGTTTTCATAAAAATGTTTTTTAACCCCAAAAATAAACTTATACTAAATTCCAATATATTGAATATTAAAATGTAATTAATTGAATTATATATGAACAAATAATAAATAGCTTTACATGAAATTTTATAAAAATAATAATTTTATTTTTAAATTAATTAATTTTTCCGATGAAATGACAATTATATATAATTAAAATATTTTTTTAATATTTATGGGAAAAAATTATTTTCCAAAAATTTTCAAATATTCACCCTTAATTAATTGTGTTTTGATGATATCAAAAATAGACCACATTTTCACAAATACAATTTCTATATGGTATATATAGTATTTATAATGTTTTATTCATAAAAATAAATAAAATCATTTTTAATGAAAATATATTGGAAATAATATAAAAAACATACCAAAAATTGATGGATTATTTACATAATATGTGTCAATAAATATAGGACACAATCACAAAAACACTCACAGATACACACAGATATATATATATATTTTAGCTTATCATCTTATTATTAATAATTTTAATGAAATATTTAAAATGATCATATTTATGTAATCATTTTTTTCAGTTCGGTGTTCTGTATCAATTATACCACATAGAATATTATTTTCATTAAAAAAATTAGCCATTAAATTATTACCCAAATTAATAAATGATGTCCTCCCAATTTAAAGAACATAATGGAATGATGTTTCTGAAACATGAAAATATCATTTATGAAAAAGAAAATCATAAAAAAATTTAGTAAAACATTAACCTGATAAGAGATAAAAGAAAGTTTACATGTCATCAAATGACTAGGTTTCAGAGTATGAGAAAATTAGTAGGGAAGGGAAAAAATATAATTGAAAAGAAAACATACAATAAATAAATAATTTATTTTGGTTGATATCCTGGTATGAATATCGTCAATTACCACAAAACCGAGAATAATTTGATGAGTAAATTTACCATCAAATGATCACAAATGATGACAATTAGAAAACATTATTTATTCAATATTGTCTTCCTAGAGTCAAAATATATTTAATAATCTAGACAATGAACATAAGTAAATATACATTCTATTAATGATTAATTTTTTTCTATATATAAAATCCACGATAATATTTTCCTTTTCTCCTATCGATGAGAACATAAAATAGTTTTTTAATAATGATATAATGTATTTAAACTCTAAAGGATAACACAATCCACCAAAAAATAAAACGTTATTCTTCATATTTCAATCTATATAGAAAAATGAATGGAAAAGTAGGGATACATATTTTTATACAATTAAAAAAATAGAATGTCGATGGTATTAATGCTATAACATATCAATGAAATTAATTTACCAACATATGAATTTATAAGGGATTAATATGTATTATACATGATATATTTGATATCATTTGCCCATATAGTAATTTTTATCTATTAATAAAGGTTCATAATGAGATTATGAATTTAACAAATAACATCACTTGGGTGTTTCAAACTAATTGTGTAGCAATGCATGTCGTGGTTCACTAGTACATGATTATGTTTAGCTCAATCCCATATTTTCTGGTTTTCCACTTCGTACATCTATGCCAGAGAAATAGAAACATGTAGTATCCTGATGAGGATATATGTTCTGGATAAACCACATAACATATACTATTCTAATATTTTTGTAACTTTTCATATACAAATACTTATAAATATAGAATTCTCTACAGCTTTTTAAACCTATTCCCAAAAATAAAAAAATGTTTTAGTTGATGCCAAATATAAAAAGAATTCTCATTATTACAAATTAAATATTCTTTATTAAAGTAGATTAAACCTTTTGAAACCTAGAATATAAATAAGTAAATTTTTTTAATTTTTTTTTAAATTACAATGCATATTAATGTAAGAAAATACATACTCTTTATGGAAAACTTATTTAACGTGCTCATATATAAAACTTCATGGAATAAACTGAAAAATAGAGAATAATGGGGTGACCTATAAAGGCTAGTAAGGGGATAAAAAAATAAAAACCTAATGATTTTTTAAATTGTTATATAATAGGTATATTAGTGATTCATATTTGGTGTGATAATAATCTATATAAATAATAATAAATGTTATGGAATGGTAACAAAATGGAAACATGGGAAATGTGGAAACCAATAATAGCACTGAATGATATACATGTATCAAGGCTATATACCAAGAAATAATAATGTAAATAGTCTTATGATGTATTATTTTCACTCCTTAATTACTTTTTTTTTCTTATGAGACTAAATAATTACCTAATTTAATTATCCACTATATATTTATAGGTCCACTAGTTACATTAATTTCATTCTAATGTTAACTATGCAAAATAGATCAAAAAATGGAAACATTTTTCAACAGATTTTATTACAAAATCAAAGAGTGTTGAATAAATCAATCTACATCCCAAATAAAATTGATATAGGTGAATAACATTTTACACCCTATTTAGGAATTTGGTTTTATTATTATGAACACATTTGACTGGCTTGGAAAATCTTGTTGATGTTTCATCAGCATAACAGTGTTGTATAAATTCTACTAGATGTGGTTAATTAAAGTGTAATGGGTGTATCATATTTTTGGATTAATCGTTATAGTCATGGGTATACAAAATAACATTTCAAAACATTATTAATTTTATAAAATTTTCATAAGATAAAAATTATACTTGAATAAAGAGGAGAAATAAAATAACCCTTTCTAAATTTCAGCATGGTAATGAGTGACGATAAAAGTTCATTGGAGGGATTAATGATAGTAAATGTGGAATTTCAACATTTATACCTCAAAATGATTGTAATGGTGATATGGAATAAGATATATTAACATTAGGAAATGAAGATAAAATAAAAATGATAGAGAAGATACATAAATAAAGAGGATTCAGAGGGGATCCCTTGCTAATATTAGTTATTGTATTGAGTTAGGTTTGGGTATATATGAGAGAGTCTAAATGTTATCTCATTATAATAATATATATTAAATTTTATTAGAATATATTTTTAATTTGATTATAATATAACCAACTAAAAATGATAATTCTAGTTTTGAAGAAGGTGCATCAATTGATATGAGGAGAGTAAGATCCCACATATTGAGTGTTCAATTCCAAAAGCATGGGAGGACATTCATGATATCATGGGGGAACGTTGGGGGGATATAGAGAGGTGGGAAGTTTAAATATGCCCTATGTTGTTTTTTAGTAAGGAGAAATGGATGCATGGGTAGGTTTATATAGAAAATATAGGGGAATTCATTATTTTTTATGAAGGTAGATTTTTAAAATCTATATAATAATATAAAAAAACCACAAACATTCCAATGGTTTTTCCTAAAATATCAGATAAAGTATTTTGGGTTTTGTTATAGTATATATAAAATTTTCAAACATTTTATGCTGATAATATTGCTGATGTGAAAGCGTGTAAAACTGTTCCTTAAATAATTAAAAATATTTTAAAATATTATAGGCATTGAATGATACATATCTACCTTTTTTTTAAAGTTGAGGGGTCCAAGCCCCACAAATTTATTTATAAAAGAGTGTCAAGGAGAGAAAAACCTGAAATAAGTTCAAACAAATACATTAAAGTCCCCTTCCTTGGGAACCAATCTTGTTCCTTACCTTATCTGCAATTTTGCGTTCTTGGTCTCTCAGTTCATTCCACAATTTGGCGCCGATACGCCCCCGACCTCTTCCTCCGGAGCAGCAGTCTGAAATCTCTTGAGCTTGCTGCAATAATGTTTAAAATGAAATTTTTTTAAATGGAAAATATATATTTTTCATCATATACCCATTATTATATGTATTACATCATGTTTTGGTCATTTTGATGTCATAACAGAGACTGTATATTTATACCATATTTAAATTTATACATAAAATTTGACTATTTAAGAAAATGATGAAAAAATCACCATTGGATATTTTTTTGTATTGATTCCAAAAATAAAAATTAATTTTTCCAAAATCATTTATATATATTTTAATTTTCACTTATAAAATTAAACATACATTTATTGAGAAATGCTATGTTTTTTATAATAATAGTTATCGAACCCTCTAACAAATAATATTCTTCATCATTAAAATCATAAGAATATTTATATATAATAATTATTATATATTAAAAAAACTTAATAAAAAATATATTTTTCAACATCTAATTGATACATAAAATATTTAATATGAATATAAATATTACATAAAAATACAATGTGAATTGTATCATGTCAAAATATAATTTCTATCAAACTTATTACTTGATAATTTATAATTTAAATAATTAATATATATAATAATATATCAATGTAATGGAAATAAAATGTTGACACAATTAGGGATAAAATTTTAATTTTAGGTTTATGTTATTGCTACCTTTAATTACCTTATTTTCTTTTTAACGTGGTAATGAATATTTACTGAATATTCTAATCATATTTATGAGAAATTTAGTTGAATATATTAACTAATAAATATTATAATTATTAAAAATAATGAAACTATTTTACAAAATCAATTTAAATAGGTTTATGAATTTAATTTAATATAAAACCCATAAGCATGATGGAATCTAGTTTATGAGAATTATATTTCTAATAAATATCTAATTCTAATTTAAATTATTAACTTTTAATATTCAATATATAAATTTAAATTCATAAAAATATTTTTAATTTAAATTCCTATTTGAGATAATTCGACATTATGGGTTATTTTAATTAATAAAAATGTTGAAATATTATTTATTTTAAATCAGTATTTAGAAATATGCCTTTTCAATCCTAAAAATAAATATATATGAAAAAATATAAAGATTGTTTAAATGTAATTATTAGTATTAAATATAACTATAGAATACGTTCTTATAATTTATGTTAAACTAAAATAATAATTGATAATTTAAAATAAAATATATTACAAAAGAAATGAAATTTTTTCGAAAATCATTATTTTTCAATATTTACTAAAAAGAAATTATTTTTCAAAAATAACAAATATTGACTCAAATTAAATTTAATATAATGATATAAAAGAGGATATAATTTTAAAAAATAAGTTTTATAATTTTTCAAGAATATAAATATAACATTTTTTTTCCAAAAAACTAAATAAAAAATCTTTTTGAAGAATACATATTTAGAAATTGAAAATAATTTTACCAAAATTGATTTATAATTTAATATAATTTTATAAATATATATAGGACACACACACACAAGGAGAGAGAGACACACACACACATATATATTATAATTTAGTTAAAATAAATCATTATGAAAATTTAATGAAATGCTTAAAAATTCCATATTTAAGGAATCTTTTTTTTTGGTTCGATGTTCTGTATCACATATACTATCAAACATAGTTTGTCATTCCAAAAAACTCAGGGAATTACACTAACTAGTTTCCTAGTGGCCTTTAAATATATAACATGTGTATTATCCATGTTTTCTTTATAAATTTTTGTTCACATTAGTATTTTACACCTAAAATTAAATGTCTTCTTAGGTATCCTTCAATCTTTATTTTTTTTTCCGAAAATTATTGAATAATTTAAAGAAGATCTTGTTCAACTATTCCTCCCATTTAATACCACATGAATAATGATTATTCCTTTTCTTTTTTTTGAGATTAAATAAATGGTATCAAATATCCATTCCATTATCTTCTCTATATTATCCTTCCATTAAATTCAATTTTTTATTATAATTGATAATTGATTTGATTCTACTACAACATGGTTTAATTTAATCAAAGCCATAAAACATTATTTTATCTTACTAAAATGAGCTTTATAAGGGTGTACTTCAATTAATTTATCACAATTTTTTAATAATATGGTTATTTTATGACTTTACATAGTGTTCAATGATATTAAGAGTAAGATTTTAGGATGATTACTTCTAAATTGATTAGGCTATAGGGCTGATATATTTTTGGAATAATTAATAATTTTTTTATATTAATTTATATTTTTATTATTTTCAATTAAGGATTTCTATGTAATTTAGTAATATAATTGGTGCTTAGTGGTTTTTGGGGTCATTTATGATTCTCTATGGTTGGTAATCCAAATCATTGTTACTGGTAGACAGTCTGGAGCTAATGAATGGTTATAGGGTTATTCTAGAAACATGTAGACCATTAGATTTTCTAAATGTCTAATAATCCTCGGGTCACAATTTTGGAAAGATATCTTGATGATTTCTGTATTATATTTTTGGAATAATTAATTAATTTTTTTATATGGTATTTGATTGGAACTATGAAATAAAACCATTAGCCGTTAATTACCCTTAATTTTTTAATTTCTTTATTTGTAATTTGAAAAATAATAGAAATTTTTCCTTGTAAATGATTACAGCTTCATTATTGGATTTGTATCTAATGTCTACATCATACTACAAAACTAAACTGTCTAAATGGGATGGTATTTTACATGTATATAACTATTTATCTAAAATGGGACACAAATTAATTTTTTATTACAATTTATCTTAATGATAAATTTTGTATTAAAACTCATCCCCAAAAACACATCTCATCGTATTTCTAAATATTTATATCAAGTGTGCATTAATATAGTACTATAATTTCATGTACATGGCCTATTTTTCATATATTTAGTGTCTATAAAATTTTTAGATTGATGTTGAGTGATTTGTAGGGGTTTTTTAAATTTTTGGAGGGTTTTATGGTGGCTGATGGGTTTTGAAGGGTTTTTAGATACCCTGAACCCACTTCAAGAAATTATGAATGAGAAGACAATGAGAACAAGGAAGGTGCACGATTGGTGTATGGTTTGTTCAAGACTTGTGTGTACCCCTGGGAAAGTGTGTAGCTTCAAACAGTTGGAAGATAAAAATATATATTTTTTCCATATCATGTGATCTAGTAGTATATGGTTCGAACATAATTAACAACACCATAATGTTAGTGCCCGTATTTCCAAACCATGCATCCCAGCCATACGACGTTGGGTTGGACCACAAATTTATTTGGATGAAATCATAAATCCAGAAAAACCTATTTAATTTCCTAAAAACCCTTGACCCTAGATTACATTTTCTCACTAGCCTTGATAGATGACCCATTTCAATTCAAAAGGGATTCCTATTAAAATCAATGTTATTTTGGGGGTCCGGATTCATCATTATCTCACCGTTCATCTCTATTTTACCTAAATATATAGTCTTCATATCCCCCTGAAAATAATATATCTAATCTATAATGGATAGATCCAGGTTATGTAATGGGAATCTTAATGTATTGGGATTTTTTTGTTCATATAAAAATAAAATAAAATTCATGATTTAAAAAATAAATAGGTTTGTTTTTAATTTTCAATATCATTTGTATGGTTGGTTCATTCACTCATAATAACACATAACATAAAATATAATGTATTAATTATTATCAACTGTTATTATTTTTATCGTTGACCAATGATTTTTCTATTATTGAAGGAATATATACATTAGTTATGGATTTATAATTTCAGAAAACTATTTCTTTTTAGGAAAACTCTGATTGGTTATAATTTTAAAATTATTTTTTAAAATTTATCTATTTTATTTGTTTCATATAATTTTTTATTGATTATTATTTATGATATAATAATTTTAATGTAAAATAGGTTTCTCATGGGTTTTCATGTACATTGTTAGGGTGAGTGTATTCATTGAAGTGGCCTAATGGAAGGGGAGTGTTCTATTCAGGTTCCTGGTATGGGTCACCTTATAATGAATTTCTGAATTTGGGAGTGAATCCTCAAGAGTATTGAATCATTTACAATAAATGAATGGATTCCGAGTAGAGGCATGATAGTCAGTATTCGAAATAACTTGATATGGTTTTTGAAAAAGATAAAACATTACCTTATAATATTATTATCTTTTGATGTAAATTATTTAATCTTCTTTTTAGAAGTTTTATATAGATTTTGAAAACATTTTTTCCATAGTTGAATAATATGGGATATATTTGGGCAGATCCAAATATGTTTTAATTCACCCCTACTTAGGAATTGTGTTGTGTTTTTGGATTTCATCTATTAAGACAAGTGTGGAGAAAAGATAATTTAGATCATTAATAATACCTATTGATACCATGAGAATGAAATGTGATTTTTGAACATGGAGTGGGTAGTGCTTTTCTTGTTGATGTCATTTGTGAATTTTGATTTATTCGGTATTTTGGTAATCATAGTGTATATCTTTTCTAAATTTATTGTACCCTTATATAGTTTATTTGTTTTGTTATCTATTGAGTTTTACTTTGTTCATCATGAATTAAAGAGATGATAAGTTAATTATTTGTTATGATTGTTTTCATGTTCTATCATTAAAGTGAGAACAATCCGCCAAATGTTCTTATAGAACTTGGTGTTTTTTTGTCATTGGAGTCTTGGGGTTGAAACATAAGTTATAGTAGCACTGTCACATCTTCAACAACGAATTTGAAGGGTTGAGATGATAAAAATGGTATCGGTTTGTTCGGTCCTAGATTTGGAAATGGTATACATCATGGATTACCGATATTTTATTTTGAAAAAAATGGTATCATTCCATTTCAGTACTTCATTTGTGTTATCATAAAGGATATACTATCATCATAACATGAAATTTATATTATAAAAAGACGTAACTATATTTTTTCTGAAATGTAATTTTCCATGGGATGTTGGTTACATAAGTGTTTTCAAAATCATCTTGTTGTATAAACTAACCCCCTAGATTTTGTAAAATCTTATTTCCATTAAAGTAAAGGAATATCTTGCACTACATGAAACACCATGTTCGAGCACACCAGGACATACCAAACTAGTTGTTAAAAAATGATTTATGAATAATGTTGACTTTTTTTTGAATTTTACATACTCCATATAATTATAACATCTATATTTTGTGTTTCATAGGAATAATATAATAACACATTAAATTTTTCTTATAAATTAAGTACTTATCATAAAATCAAATTTTACATTCTTTTAATGGAGAACCCCATTTCAATCAAATATTTTACACTTTTATATATTTAATTCAATGAATTAATCTTTTTATTTAGATGTGGGAAATATAAATTTAGTTTGGAAACATTTTATATTCTTTTCTAAAATATATCAATTTTTAACGAATAATGAAAATTACCATGTTATTATTTAAAGGAGACAATTTATTTAAATAATTATTTTTAATTAAAAATTTTTGGAAATAAAAAAAATACATCATACCCATATTATTCCAATGTAATTCATTTGAGAATTATTATAATTAGATTAGATATTCAATATTTTATTTAACTTCTTACACCTTTTACTCACGTTCTATGAAAAAATTGCATAAAACATAATTTTACCTCATCTGTGAATTTAATTTTAATTATCCGAGATACATAGATGACAATAGTATGTAAATTTTTTTTTCATAAAATTAAAATATTCTTTTTACAATAGTAACATTTTAATTTTATTTACCATTTTTAAAAATAAATAGGGTAATTATATGTAAAAATGATATTATAATTACCCTAACACATGTCCTAATTATATTAGATATTTTTATTTCAACCAAACTAAACCTTAGAAATAAATTAAGATCCATTTTATTCACATTGATTTTACTAGGAAATTTAATATTATTCTATTTAAACAAGAGATAAAAGTATTAAATTCAATGTTTATTTACTATAACATTTTTAATATATGATTATAAATAAGATAAAACCAAATATAAATATTCTTTATAAATTTTACAACATTTCTTACATTATTGTATTTTATTTATAAATTTTAGGCATTATATAATTAAATTAATTTATGACACAATGATGATGCATTAAATAACTTATTAAAGAAATATATAAATAATTGATTATATAGATATTAAAATAAATGTAAATTGAGAATTTTTATGCATTCCATGATATTAATTTTCTAAAATAACATTTTAGAGTTGATTTAATGTATTTATTTCCAAGTAATAATGTTTTTTGACTTTAAAAAAAACCAACTACTAAATAGTGTCAAAATTATCATAAATTAGTAATGAAAACAAATACTATATTATTAAATGATATAATATTCATAAAAATATAAGGATTATCCAATGAAATTATATAAATATAGATATGTCATTAATGTACCACATGGGGTTCTCTTCTAATTTTTTTGTATTTTTATTAACCATAAAATATAAAAATACAAAAAGACATAGTAAAAGTTAAACTATTTAACTAAGAATTAAATCTAAACCAAAAGGTTTATATGGTGACATAAACTCGTCTAAAACCTATTAGTTGAAATTATTTTGACCCATCCCCACCTTAACATCAAAATAATTCAATTTTGAGTCATTGTAAACGGAAATAGAATTTATAATAAAATAATATTTCAGGATTTTCCTAAACAAACCTTCACCTCTCTTATAGTAGTGTATTTCCCATTCTCTAAAATAAAAAATCAAATCCATCTGGCTCCACTAAAAGCTACTCAAATATCCTCCAAAATACCTTCAATATACCCTAGAGTCCATACATTGTTCATAAATCCATTCTATGGATCCCGTTTTATCAAATCCAAAGGAAACACTCGAAGAAGAGGTAATAATTTCATCACCTATTTCAAAGATATCTTCTTCTTCCACTACCTCTTTCATTGTTGTTTCTGTACGAAAAATAATAAATCTAATACATTTTACATACTGTGATGATATTATAATTATTTCCAAACCATATTCATTATTTTATATATCAGATGAATTACAATATCCCTATATGTGTATACATACGACTTACCGTCTCCACGTCGTGGCATATTTTGTTATTCAACACTTAATTATTTGGATGAGTATAATAATGAGTATAACAGATTTAAATAATAAATATAAAATTTTAATGATTTTTAAAATAACATTTACCACCCAATTACATACTATTTGACCACTAATAGAATGATATTGTCGCTCATGCGTTATTTACGGCTTACCGTATCCACAGCGTGATGAGATTTTGTTCCCCAACGTAAACATTGAAGAATAATTTTCATTTTATGGTTAAAAATAATGTTTAAGAACATAATATAATTCTAGTTTTGAATCAAATACATCATATCCCTATCAAATATTACTTATGAATCTAAACAAATAATGGAAAATGAATTAGTTAACACCCAAAACAATGATACTACTGAAATATCAATAACAAGGAAATATTTGAAGATCATATATGAAATCATATTTATGTATGTGGTTATTATATTATTTAATTACAATACTTTCATCATTATAAAATAGTTTAACTTACCCTCAACTAAGGAAAATGTTAAGTATTGGGGTTTTAATCTAACTTTTTATTCTTGTGTGATTCAATCTATATAGAAAATATTTCCTTTTGTATGGTGTATGTACTAACAATGATTGTATTATCTGTGTTATATACATTAATTTATGGATTTTTACATCTTCATTTTATGATCCTTCTTTCATGGGGTGTATTTTTCGTATGTTACCAAATCGGTATGGAAATTTCTTATTTCATTTTCCACTCAATGGGTTTTACGTAAACATCATTGATTATTTCACTCCAAGACTCTGTGTGAAATCACGATTTATTTATTTATGTAGTAATATACACTCTGCTTTTGTGGATATACATTTGATACACATAATAACTTCATTTATGAACTCTCAACCATCGATATATTCTTTATAATAGTATTTTTTATTCAATTTTTATTCATTGAGTTTAACATCCAAGTCATTGGTGTTGTTTAACAAAAATATATGTCAATGTCCTATAATTGGTTTACATTGAATATCCAATTATATTTAGTGTATTTATATTTTTAGCACATAATTATTCCATTGATTTAATATAACCTGAATATATGGTCTTTATAATGGATTTTATCTCAATTTACATTCCATTAAGACATATTTTTGTAAAGTACCAATTCACTTTTATATGGTGTATATAATGTAGTTTTACATAGTATATCAGGAATCCATTTATTCTCATAATATTATAATGTTTTTATTAAATTAGTTATCTTTATTTGTGCTTCCTTAATTTTTTTCGGAACTCAAACTAAAATATAACTTTAAATGTTTTTATTATTTATTCTTCTAAATCATTCTCATATTTTTCCATGTTCTAAAAATGGTGTTAATGATTTTCTTATATGGGAATCATGGTTTTAAAATTAAAATTCCTTTTCAATATTTCATGGTGGAGTGGGACACTTTGATTAAAAAATATATTTTTAATAGTATCTTGATAAATAGTTATACTTTTAAATGTTTTCAAGGAGAAGGGGATATTTATTTCTAATAGTATTAATAATTTTTTTTCATCATTTTCAATAAACATCATTATTATTGATTGAGGTTGATTTATTATAATAAAATATTATATATTGTATTTAATGATTTATGCTTGACTGTGGATGTGGTTTTTTTATATCATTTGTGGTTTGTAGTGAAAATATTGACATTTTGTGTTCTATTATTAATACAAATTTTTAGATTATTTTTAAATATTTTCAAATGCGGAATGAATTGGAGAATGTATGTGACAGGTTGAGCCTTCTATACCTCCTTGATGCATTAGTTAGTATCACGAGAAAAACTAGTGTCTTATCACAATGCCTTGACTAAATCATATTTTTAGTCTTGGAAGGAGGGCTTGACTATGTGTTATGATGTTCGGCGTTATGAATTCCATAATTAATAAATTAGATATTGACACTACATCTGATTATTCAACTAGATGAATATCCTTATGGATAATTAAATGGAATTATTTGATTTATCTTTTCCATAGTATGCTGATGTTTAAGATTAAATTTTTTTTTCATTTAGTGTTATACATTACCTTTATTATTAGTGCTTAGTTATGATAGTTTCTACTATATTGTTATCCCTACTGAGCATCTGAGAACACCACGTTCTTATGTTTTCATTTTCCCAGGATATGGAGAAGTGTATTACGATTAACCATTAGGAATAGGCCAAAGTATATGTGTGTGTTGAAAGGGGACAAAATTTTGTTTTACATTATTTCATGATGTAATGTCAAAATTATGTATATATCTAGTACTTCCACATATATTAAACTAACCAGTAATTGGAGACATGATCACTTGTGATCATGCTAATGATATATAATAATGCACCGACTCTTGATAACTCAGGATAATTAGTTACATATAATCACCTCATCATTAAGGTGTTTTCCAAATAGAGTTGTAGTCGATTAATTGATAGTATGAAATTCCACTAGAACTACATTGATCATTCTGAGTGTAATGTTTTAGATAATAGATAAACAAATTGACGATTTTTTGGAAAATAGTGAAAATTTTACTTAAAAATGAGTCATTTGTAATATCAAAAGTAATTATCATATTGATAGTAGATGAATTTTGGAAATTTATTTTTATGATAAATGTAGATTTACTAAATTGAAAATAAAATAAATTATTTTGTAAATGATTTTGTGTAAATGTACTATTTCCAACTTTTAATGAATTGAAATATATAGGAATAATAGAAATCAATCAAAGGAGTATACAAATACAGTGGTTTCGCTTGAAAAACATATGAACCTGCAGTTTTTCCAATGTATTTCCTAGTATTTTTCGACCGTGGATAGACGTATTGGGAATGATGACCCATGAGAAGAGGACCATTCAGTTCAATTACAAAAGTAGAATCCACCCATATCCCGACAGCGGTGGGATTCCAAAATAGAAAAAGAATATTTTTGGATCAATTTGATGATTCAAATATTCAACATCCATTGGAATAAAACAAATTAAAAAACACATTAGAAATTAATAAGCTAGATTATTTATCATACTAATGGTGGTAATTAGTATTTCAAGATAAATTTTCCAAATAAATGATATTTTATTATTTTGATGATATTTTCAAAAATAAATTCTCTACTCAAAAATTTTAGATTCTGAGAACAAAACTATTTTTATATTTCCAGAAATACAGCTTCACTATGATATATTTTTCCACAAATTTTAATAATTTAGTCTATATTACAATGAGTTTTGATGAAAGTGAATCCTTGAATGAAAGAATTTTAGAATTGGGGATGAGGTTGGATATTCAATCGAAGATTTATTTTCAATGGATAATATATTACATAGAAATGATAAACATGTTTATGGTCGATAATGGGATATATCAAGAAATTTAGTTGGATGGATCATGTTTATTATCATGGGAAAAAGGTGGAAACTCTAATGCTCTGAATAATTGAAATAGGTATACCCAATTCCCTACTAGTGAGACATGTTAGAATAAAACATTGGGAATGAATATATTTTCCTCGACAAAAATATATGTTGATGTTTTTTTATAGGGGAATTTTCAATCATATTAATTTAGAATGTGTTAAACAACCTATAGAATTTCATAATTTCAATAAAATGGGAACTCATCTGCGTTATTTTTTTTGTAAACCAATATCTGGTGTTGGAAACACATATTATTTTCCTCAATAATTGTATTCTTTAATGGGTTTATTGGAGAAGAATAATTCGTTTCACCAGAATCCAGAAATCTAAGGTTGTCCTAATAACAACATGACTCATCAAATAACCTAATATCTACATGGTAACAAAGAGAATGAATAGTGATTGTGTAATTTTATATAGATCATAATGTGTTGGTGTATGATAACAAATGTCCATTAGTAGTGAGACGTATGATTATTTTCAAATACTAATTTAATTATACCTAGTTCTATAAAATTTTATCCAAATCATTTATTTCTCATTTTGTTATAGATCATTTTGGTATGAATATTTATATGATTCCTTAAAATTTTTTTAATTCAATCTATTGCTAGAAATATAAAATTATAAGATAGTGTGTCTAAATATTTTTCAATAACTTTTATTATGGATTAGTTTCATTAGGATTTAATTATTCATGTTTTAGATATCCATGACTTGATTCCTGTTATGGAAATGATAATATTAGTAATTAATTATGTAAATTTTGATTCCCAAAAATATTATTTCACTCATATTGTTTTCATCAAGCATTTAATTTTGGGATATTGGGATGTAATGGAAAGTAGGAAATGAATTTTTTTCATTATTAGAAGTTACTATATCTTATTTTTGGGTAGATATGGTTTTGGAATATGTGGATTAATTTCATAATAATGAATTTTCAACTATTGTTGACCAATTTCCTAATGTGTTTCTTTAAAATTCATTAATTTCCCACCAAAAAATAGGTGGAGTTTATGAATGATATCCTTACAAAGAAAGGTATTAATTTAATATTTAATATTGAATGGAACTAAAGGAAGTTATGGAATTGAATGTTTAATTAGAGGATTTATAATGTAAAGTGATCATTCAATTGATAATATATGCATGGGAAGAACATGTTTTTTTCATGAAAGTTTAATATGTTACTCAAATTTTGTATATGTATTATCATAATCATAACCAATTAATGATATCATATGGGTATCTTCCTCCATGAATTGTTTCCCTATTTGTTAAATATGTGGAATCCAAGATGATCTCTATTTTTGAAATATGATTAAAATATCACTAAATATGAGTTTATATGGATGATATGTGAAATATATATTTTGGGAGAAGAAATTTCCATTATTAATTTACCATTTAACATTTGGTTCATAAGAATTCAGCAACTGTCTCTGTGAAATTGATGAATCACATCTTTCAGAGATATATGGATTCATTTTTCGGGTGTATTATTTGATGATATAGGAGTGTATTCTTGAAAAAAGTGGATCATGATAAACACATAATTATAGTTTTGTGTATATAATTGGATAATTTCTATTCCAAGTAATCAAATTGTAATTTTTTGATTTAAAAAGTATGTTTCCACATAAATTTCATTTCAGAAAAATGTATTTATATTAATCATGATGATATATAAGATTCTATCTATTGGAAACCACCATATATTTTCATCAAGATATATAGTATCATGGGCCTATCATGATACTATATATGTTTTGAAAGGAATTTTTCATATCTAGAATCATTAATGATTGATATAATGAGTAAAGTAATTCCATTCCAATGGAATGTTGAATGAATAAATCCAGTCAAGAACATATGATAAGACTTAAATCTAAACATATCCTTAAATTTTTTATTTTTGGGTAGTAATTGGTATTCTTTTGTGATGAATCGGTATCTATGATGGGATGTGTTATCATGAATCGATATCATGTTGTTTATTATGATTCATGAATGTTAATATTTCATTAGAAGAACTCCACACCTCACATTAACGAATTTAAAATTGTGGTCCATGATGTGAATAAATGGAGCCATTTCCTAATTAGTGAGAAATGTATAGTTTGGTAGGATCAAATGAGTTTAAAAATATTTTATCATATATATAGTTCATTTTATGGAAGAACATATGGATGGATTATCTGTAGATTTTTCACTATTACATGATATATACATCACATATAAAGAACATTGTGGTGGATTAATTGAGTAAGAAGTCATATTACAAGTTGGATAAAGTAGATTAAATCTACTGGAGAATAATTTTATTCATAATAGATATTAATCTATATTATAAATAACAATGTAAAATTTGTATTTACATTCCAGTGTAATTTATTTCTATTTTGGATGAGTATGATAGAGTTTCTCAAACATTATACCATTATTTTCTTACAATGAGTTCAAATCATCATAGTGGATATCCCATTGAGGTATTAATTCTCCATGAGAGAACATTTTTTCTATTGTCAGATCATGTTGTCACACATTTGGTTTATTTGGAACAAATTCCTTGCACTAGCCACCATTCAATATGAGGTGTTATTTTAGGATCATATTAGATGTATAGAGTGTATAACTAATAGTTTTGGTGGGTTGAAATTATTATATATATATATAGTGAAGTATGTGTTGAGATACCTCAACATCTAACTTAAGCTAGAGCGTCAATGAACAACTAGTTTTCTTTTGTCTTTTTCAATTCTAATTTTAATATAGAAACTTATAACCATGTATTTGTTAACATGTATACCATGAATGGATAGGAAACATTATTCTTTATTGGTTATTTTGGATCTAATTAATTTTTCCAATTCATGATACTACTATGGTGGATTACTCTTCCAAAACAAAATTTTTGGAAATTTCTATGATGAGAAGAATTCTACTCATGATTTTATTGAAACTTGAACCAGTGTTAGATCATGTTTTTTGTATATCAATATATAAATTCAAGAGAAATCATATTTATATGAGTATAGATTATCCTCATAAAATGGATAGGTAGTACGAATGGGAAATAAAAACATTTTTGGACAAGAATAGGTCATGAGTAATGGATTTCGGTTGCTCAATAGAACGGAGATTAACATTAACAGAGTTCACATAAAATAATCGTTATCAGACATCAATAAAAATGACTAATTTTGAATTATTTTTCTAGTTTAATTCGTGTTCAATACTAAATTGGGTTAATATAGATGAGACTTCACTAACTATGCACATATTTTTGAAAGAGAAAATGCAGATGTTTTAGTTGATATAAAATGGAATGGAAATATTTCATAGTCATCATTATCATTTTTAGATCATCATCGATAACCATTTTAATTTAAGGTGAGTGATCATGTGTTCTTGATAATTTATCAAATTCTAGTGCATTATTGATTTATTTATTAAGTAATGCATCCTCATTATTACATAATATCTTTAGATATGTTTTAACATGTTGATGTGGAGGAATATCATGGTTATTTTCTATCAATATTTAGTATAGTTAAAATGTGATTCATGTATCTCAGTTAGAGAAATAAAAACCTAATCAACACAAAGTTTTTAAAGGGATAATGTTGAGAATGGGACAAATGCTTCATTGATTCATCTATATGTACATGTGTTGGGTTGGAAATAGAAAATAATTCATGGGAAAATAATTTGAATATTGTGTATTTAATGGGAACATGGTTGGATTCAGGAAGACACATGGTAGTGTGAAAAAGAAAATTTTAGGTCTATGAATATATCTCTTCCCAAAAAACATGTATTTATACATTTTTGTGAGTGAGATACTAATTAGTGATAATTTATTACACACTATAATAAGTACATAATCATTTATTCATATATTGTTAGTCTATAAAATGATCTAGAAGAGTTACAGGAGGTTAAGATGGGGTTTCTCTTGCATTGGAGGTATTTCTTGAGGTGTACAGTTTGGAAATATTCAGTAAAAACTATGTATAACCACTCTGAATCCTTGAAATGGATGATAATTGAAACTGGGTAGGTTCATTGTTGGCACATTATCTGAAAAAGTATTCATGTTCCTAAGGGAATAGTTGAAGCATGAAGTAAAGGTTATTGAATTATTGGTGCGTGGATTTTCTAACCCTGTGATCCATCCATGCTATGTATGCATTAATGTCAGTATCATCATATAATTGTCATATTATATTCAAGACTTTGGGGAAAAATCGATCTTAGTTCCCTTATCCCTCCAAAACTTTTAGTTGTAATACAAATTTAATCAGAAAATCCAAATTAATTTTATAATCACTCTAGATTACAAATTCCCCTTTCTCCCATGTCTTTAGAGATGATCCCATTCGATTTGGAATTAATTCACATGTGAATTAAAGACTGTTATAAGTCAATTATCTCAATTAATTCATCATTATTTTATATTATTCATAGATATAGTCATTATCTCTCTATTATTATAATAGATCTATTATTCTATGGATGGATCCATGATCTATTATGGTAACAATTAATTATTATGGTTTTTTAGGGGATGAATATCTAAAACAAGATAGAATGTATCATATTTTTGTTCTTCATTTCCTCCAACCATTCTATGGTTTGTGTATTGTCTATTATTTCCAATTTACATAGAACACAAATTTTTAGTTTTAAAAATGTATTTCTTAATATGTTTTTAAAATATTTAGGTGATTATTGATGGAAACTCCCCTATGGTTTTGGATTTTTAATATAGAAAAAATTTATGGTTTCAGTGATAGTCACTTTGGATATAATATTAAAATCATAGTTTTAATATTAAGTATTTTTTTAATGCTACTATGATATTTGTGATTTGTTATAATGATAAAGTGATTCTATAGGATATGTTTTCTTTATGGGTTTATGAATACATGTCTAGTGTGAGATAATTCATTGACATGCACATATGAAAGATATATGTTAAATTTAGGCACCTGGTATTTGACACTTTGTGATGTTATTTTGAATTGATGGGAGAATAATCTTTAGCATGTAACTATCATAAGGGAATTCATGGTGTGTGGCTGTGTGAGTGGAGACAAGTGTATGGGTTTTAAAATTTTCCTGAAATGGTTTTAGAACATGAGAATGTTTTCCCTTTGAAGTTGATCTTGGTTTGATATTTATTTTCTAACATTATTTTATGTTGTTTTATATAAATTATAGTAACATGTTTCTTCCTACTGTTATGAGTGGGGAATTACGTTGGTATATCATACAGATATTGGACTCACCCCTTATTGGCAACTTTTGACATTTATCGAAGTCATCTATTGAGACAATGATAAAGGATAGATATCTTAATTAATTAGTTATTCCTTATGATATTATGGTCATTTAATTTGGAGATTAATATTAGATAATATTGGGTGTTTGGTTTGATTTAACGTGGTATGTTTGGGATTTTATCATTTTGGTTCTCTTTATATCTTAATTTTGGTTTCCAATTGTACTCTGAAATGTTTTAATTTTTTTGGTTATTGGTTGAGTAGTACATTGTTTTTCATGCTTCATATAGAGGATTCAATATTTATTATTATGTAGGTCTATTTTTTTATATTTAATTTCAAAATAATCCCCCAAATGCACATGTGTGCATTGGAATATATTTTCAAACAGTGATGTCTATAGAATGTCACCAATGACTTCATTTCACCACCACATCTTATCAGGCCAATGAATATGGGTGGGATGTTATATTTATGAGTCCCATGTATATTGTGGAAAGGGTATCACATTTTTCCCAAAACACTATTTAGTTATAATTAGAAGAACCACCCTTGTCCAAAGCATAAGATGATAGTTTTGTAGGGGTTTGACAATTTATGTTAGAATGTGGGGGAGGGGGTTTAGCATGAAGATTATGATGAATATTTATACTTATCAATCATTAGGACATGGAGACAACCAATATTTTATAATGGTTTACCTTGTTTATCAAAAATAATAAAATAAAAATTGTAGTTTTATAAAATTTCTTTCAAAATTTTCACCTCTTTCTCATTTTTATTCTTCATTCAAATGAATATAAAATATTTTTTTTTTCAAAAAACAATATTTTTCATATTAAATTTTGTAAAATAAATTAATTTTGGGTGTGTGAAATGTTAAATTCAATAGTATAGTTTTGGTTGGGGTTTTAAAATGATATAATGACCCTATATATTGATATTGCACAATCCTTTATTTGTTTATGCCCCAATTAATAGGTTAGTCTTTTATTGTTTTCTCCAGATCACTCCATCTTATATTCATTAGTTTTCATAAGCATATATTCCATTCTCTAAGACAATGAATTTCCATGGGGAATTTTGTTTATCGATATCAAATAGATATGTCTTAAATTCATGTTTTTATATTATAAAAACCATGTTAATTAGCCAACACCTGTAATTCATCTATATGGATGTTCACATTAGGCGATATACTTGTTGGGTTATCATGTATACAAAGTATGTTATGTACATCTTGAGAATATTCCATATCCCAATATAAAACCCTAAAGAAACCAATTGTAATATTTCATCATGAATTTGTATACTCCATGAAGAACATTGGATTGTGATTTCTCAAACTCATTAACGATACCCTAATTGGATATATGAACCAACCGAGTAACATTTCCACTAACTAGAGGGGAAATCCCAAATCCTTAGTGTAACAACCCAAATTATTATTAATGTTAATTTTCAATTCTTATAAATATATTTTAATGTCTAAAACACACAAATATATTAAATATTCCAATAAAAATATTTCTCATAAATGGATATTTAAAAAAATTATATTAAAAAAATTAATAAACATATACTGATGGAATAGTAACTTCACCCATTGAATAATATATTTTCAATTATAAATAATTTTATTTACAAGATAATAGTAACCTCCCCAATAAATGTATAAAATTAATTTAGTTATTTTAAAAGTGATAAATGAAATAATTATATCATTATATAAATAAATATTTTTAAAAAAATTAAAAAACTATTTGTTTTTATATTTCAAAAAACCTAAATTGAAACAAAATTATTTATAAATTATATAATGATTTAAGAAAAATTATAATTTCATAAAATCTATTAATATTTTAATATTTTATTTACCTTTGGATTATATTATATATTATTGAGAGACTTATTATTTTTCATAGTGTCAAAAAATCAGTTATAATTTTTAAATCTATATATTTGAAATAAATGTGTATTTTAATAAAAGATATAATTTCTCAGATTTAGAAAAATTTCTCAAAAAAAAAGGATATAGTTTTTGAATTACAGACGATGAAAAAGTGTTTGGGTGAGATTTTTGGGATGTTTCCAAAATAAGAGATTTTTTGTGAATAGTTAAATATGGTAATTTATTGTATTTGATATGACAATCCAAAGACATGAATTATAACAACGTGAATTTTTTAATAACCAAAATCTTAGTAAATCATTCTCTTTCCACCTTATTTTGTAACATGAATCACCAGTATTAAAATTCCTATTACAAAATAAAAAATCATCAATATAATTATCATTAACCACCTATATCCTCTTTTATAAACATCACCCATCACCACTTCTTCGACTCACTCCTATATTTTTTTAATCATTCCAAAATTCATCATGTTTACCTTCACTAGCCTCTACCTCACGTCTATGTGCTTTTTCTATCAATAAATACCACAAAATTTTCCCTAAAGCGTTTCTCAAGGAGTAACATTCATGCCGAAAAATATGATTTCTCTTTAATATATCATTCTTTTTATTTTATTTTATTTTATTATAATCTAAAAACATACACTACACAAACATTAATTATAATAAATATAATTATATATAGAAAAATATAATAATATTAATCAAAATACATCCTCAAGACTTTTATCGTCTCTCATTTATACTAAAAATGTATTTCTCATCAATAAGATGTTGATTTATCACCTTCGAGGGTAACAATTTTTCATTTTCCATTACAAATGTAAAGGATTTTCATAAAATAATTATAATTTTTGTTACAAATTGTATGATATATGATATAACATTTTAGTTTTGTTAATTATCATATATGCACAATATTAAATAATTAAACCACAGTAGTTTATAATGATCGAAAAATAGCCAAAAAAAATTTAAATGATTACCAGTAATGTTTTAATTGAAATTCAAAAATGGAATACATTTGAACTGATCATGGAAACCAAGAAAACAAACACCCCCCCCCCCAAATGATGGAATTGAACTCTATGAACCATCTAAATGTCCATAAAACATAATGAAATTATAATAAAAAATTAAATGTCTAATTTTTTCTGCATATAATATTTAATGTATCTACTTATATTTTATAGGGTATTAAAGTGAAATAATATTTCAGACATAAGGTAAGGGGAGTTTATGATCATTGTTTCCACTTTTTCGGTTATTCCACTTCCATACAGATTTTTCACTATGGATGTTATTTTAATGTTACTAAAATATTGATTGTTTACAAATACCCATTATTTTCTTCAATATAAATTTTTATAATATGATTTTACAAAAAAAACAATGGATTTTTTTCCAAAATAACTATGAATTACAAAACACATTTTTTTATCCGCTCGAGTTATTTCTAGTTCAATAAGGTTTTATTATTCTAATACCAATTATGAGATTCTCTATTTATTCTTGGAATTCCAATGTATATTCAATAATTTATATTCTATGAAATGAATCACATTCCATTACATGGGTAATACTATTCCATAAATTTATATACGGTCTATGTGGAATGCATGATTATGTAGATGTGGTGATATGACCGGCCCACAAATTATTATATATCACTCCAATGAATTGTGTAATATGATGTATTATATGAGAAAATGTTCAATATGTGTTAGCATGATTCTATAATTTCTCATAATGATGATTTTATGATGATTCCCATTTTTAATGGGTGTAAAAGATGTTATTGTCATTCACAATAACATAGTTTTTTATTTTATTGTAAAACCCAATGATTTCATAGTACGTTTTCTAATTAGAGTAATTTAATATCTTTCACTACACGCAACACTGCGTTCAAGCGCACCACAACTTACCAAACTAGACATTCAAAAAGTGGTTATGAATAGTATTAACTGAATATTGAATGTTATGTACTCTATATAATTTTATCATCCATATTATGTGTTTCTTAGTCATAATATAAGAATAAAAATCATTTTTTCAGATAAAAGATGTATTTTGAAAAAAATGCAATTTTATTTCTTTTTACAAGAAAACCCTTTTTAAAACCGTTATTGGACACCTTTAAATAATCAATTTAATTAAATTCAATTATTATTTTTAATATGGACATAAATAATTATTCTGGATAAATTTTTTATATTCTCTGATAATAATCATATTTTGATGAATAGTGAAAAATACTATGTATTAATTGAAAACGGTTTTTTTAATAAAAATAATTTCTAGTAATAAATTAAGCATATGAATGGTTTGGAAGTATAATTATATTATATTATTATCTTTTAACACAATTTAGTTCATTATAAATAATTTCACATTTTAATTTTACATAATCAGATTTCAATCTTTTGACAGTTTTTATTATTTTTAAACACACTTTTCGGTTTTGACAATAGTAATTGAATTAAAATTAATAAATGAAACATATATGATTTTAATTTGATAAAATAGAAATCATTTTTGAATTCAGAATATCAAAATTAGATTACTATAATTTTTTTTTATTTTTCCAAAAACATTCAATTTTAGATGAATTCTGAAAAACGCTGCGTAATTATTTAAAATAGAATTTTTATTTAAATATTTAGTTATGATATTTGAATTTATTATAGTTAAAAATAGATAAATAATACCTGTATATTTTCAATGTAATTTATTGGAGTTATTTTATAATATGATTAGTTATATAAAATTTTATCGAACATTTTACCGTCTTTTTGCCACCTTCTAGGAGCATTTACAATTTTGCATTAAACATAATTTTACCACTTCTTTGAGTTTAATTTAAAAAATCCAAAAAGATATGGTTGACATCATTATGTAAAATTTGGTTCAATAAGATGAAAAAAAAATTCAGAATAGTAACTTTTGACTTTTATGACACAATGATGATTCAGTAATTACATTAATAATGAATGATTAAAATAATTGATATTATAAATATCCAAATAAAGGAAATTTGAGACATTTGAGGAATTAGAATAATTTTAGAGGTTAAAATTAAATTTAAGGTTTGATTAAATAATTTTTTACGACTTAATAATGTTGTTATGATTTTCACAAAAACATAGTACTAAATAGTGTAAAAATTGATATAATTGAGTTTTTAAAAACAATATTATATTGATATTTGATATAACATTCCTAAAAAAATATGATTTAGAAAAAGGACATATATAAGGTTTTCTATATTAATAATTAACCACTTTGGGTTCTCTTGGCATGTTATATTATGTTTATTAACTATATAATATAAAAATACAAAGAGACAAGGTAAATCTCAATCTTTTTAACTAAGAGATAAATCTAAATGATAAGGTAAATATGGTGACCTAAACCTATATAAAACCTTTTGGTTTAATGGTTTTCAACCCATAACCACCTTATACTCATAATAAATCATTTTTGAGCCATTATAAACCATAAATTATTTTATTATAAAATAATATTTCAAGCCTTCCTCACCCCGCATTTAAATGGGAACTTCATCTTCTCTTAATATTAATCCTCTAAAACCATTTGGCTCAGGCACCATGGCCCAAATATCCTCCCTAAATTAATCCCTTTATCTTATAGACCATCCTCTGGTCCAAAATCTAACTTATGGAGCCCTTTTGATCAAATCAAATGGAATAACCCGAAGAAGATGTTAATATTTCATCACCTCTTTCAAGGTATTCTCTTCTTCCACTTCCTGTTTCATTATTGTTTACATTCTAAATTAATAACTATACTATATTCTATATACTTTTATGTTATTATAAATATTGTATAAACATATTCATTATTCTATCCATCCTATAAATGACAAAGTCACCATACATGAGTTGGTACGGCTTACCATCTCCACATCGTGGTGTAGTTTGTTATTCAAACACTTCATTATTTCGATGGATATACTAATGAGTATAACTAATGTAAAAGAAAAATATAACATGTTAATTATTCTTTATATATGATATACCATCCATTTATATACAATTTCACCATCAATATAACGATATTGTCTCTCATGCGTACGTACGGATTACCGTCTCCACGATGTGATAAGATTCATTTCCACATTCCCCATTCAACAATGGTTATAAAAATATATATCATTAATAAGTATGAAATATATGACATAATAAGGATACTGAAAAAATATATACAAATATATATGTATGTATTTATATATATCTTATTCATTTACTTCCTTTCAATAAGATATGAAAACAGAAACAACATTTATGCGTACATACGGCCTACTCTCTCTATAAACCGTGTTTTACATTTAATATATCTATCAATTATACATATATAAATTCAAAATATAAATGATATATAATTTTTTTTATTCTGGATGTATGTAAATCATGATCTAAATGATACGATCAAGAATAACAAGTTAAAACATGTATGATATAGAAAGCGATTATTACTGGAAATGTTAAATTAACATGGAAATCATTTTTAAATGTGTAGTATAATGTCACAAATGAATAATATATGATATAATAAATTCCAATATCATTCCGGAATAATTTAATAACATATTATAATCATTATATAGGTGGTTAAATGTACCCTCGAACAATAGAAAATGAAAGGTAAGGGTTAATTTCACAATCTCATTAATATCCGAGGATGTTTTTACCTAAGTATCTACATTGATATATTTACTATCCATGAACATGTTTCATAAAAGTGTTTTCAATGTGATTCTTCTTAAGGGAATTTTTAACTAAAACTTCATTTAAAATGTTTCAATGATTTATTATTATAATCCATTCTTATTAATGTCCATGTTTTCAAAATGGATTTAAAGATTTATTTATATGGACATGAATGTGATAAAATGTTAATTCCATTAGAAATATTCAATGTGTTATGGGGAACATTAATTAAAATCTATATTTTAAAAGACTAACTTTATAAATAAAGTTACTTTTAAATGATTTCAAGAAAAATGGATATTTCACTCAATGTTTTTGTTGAACATTTTCAACTATGTCAACATAATTTAGAAGATATTATTCCTTATCAAGGTTGATATATTATGATATAAATCTTACATATTGTATTGAATGTTTTGTGATATGTTTGACTGTGGATTTTTATTTTTATAACATCCATGGTTTATGGAAAAATTATTGACATTTCATATGATAGTTTTAATATGAATGTTTTTGTTTTGATTAAAACTTGTCATAAGAGGAATGCATTAGACTTAGTAAGTGACGGGGGGAGCCTGCAATATCTTATTAATGCATCGGTAGGTCTCAATATCCAAACAAGTTTCTTGGCACAAGGCATTGAAAAAATCTTTTTTGAAGTCCTGGCACAAGGCCTTGACTATGTGGTTATTATGTTTGGAATTATGCATTCCATCATTATGAAATTAGCTATAGATATTAGAGGTGATTATTTCAGAAATAGATTATCCATATGAATATTTAAATGGAATTATTTGATTTATCATTTACACATTATGCTTAATTTTATGTTTAAAATGAGTTTTTAGTTTAATACATAGCATTAAATGTTTAGGCTTATTTGTGAAGGTTTACCCTATATTGTTGTCCTCACTAATAATTTGACCTCATCCATTTTAAATGGTTTATTTTCCAAGGATTCCAAATAGTGTATTATGATTGATAAGTAGGGTTAATCTGGTAAACTAATAATTTTTTAAAAGGATCATTATGTAGTGTGTTATTTTCTAAGGTGTAATGAAAATTTCATGTATGTAATCTATTTTCCAAAACTGCTAAACTGATCGGTCTTTCGGGACTTGATTATTTGTAATCATGCCTATGTATTAATAAAATGAACTAAATCAAGGCCTCTAGTGTTGGGGCATAGAAGTTGGTATCATAGGAAGATTATAAATATCGTTACAAACTAGATTTAGAAATACTATGATTAGAGAACATTACCCTAAGATAGAAATTGAGGATTAGTATAGAATAACATCTTGAATTTTAGTAATATAGAGATTTTGGGAATTTTCAATGCAATACAACCATGTCTGGATATGAGCAGGTAGAGGAATCTCATGCATAGATGTGTATAGGAGTGAGAACTCGGGAAAAGAGTTTCGGGATTGACCAGGGGTATCCTGGTACACGACAATGGTGTTTACTTCACACTTGGTTATGCTTCTCCCAGGGGATATTCATAGGATAATTCACATTTTCTTTACAGGACATTATAAAGGATTTAGGATTAACAACATTTTCAAATAAATTTTTTTATCATTATAGATTTTGTGCAAAATATTTTCAATTTAAGTTAGTTATTTTACATGTTTGTAATTATGCATTGTGATTCATAAACTAACCAAGTGCGTGTCTTTTTTTGAAATGGCGCCCTATAGATGGATTAAGAACTCTTGAAATACACAAGATCCAAAGTTTAAGAAGGATCATATCATTCATGGTATTGAGAAATCATTTAGAAAGGAAATAGTTCCCCACATATTATCATCATATGAATAAATATTATCATGTGTTTATAAGATAAGTAAATAATTCTCTGAGTCCTATCGAATTGAAGGGAATCCAAAGAAGAAAATGATGGATGAAATAATGAAGGACAAATGGTATAAGGGAAAGAAGAATTTTCCCAGATGTGATAATTGTGGAAAGAATCACCTTTGTAAATGATTGAAGGGAAAGAGATTTTGTTATAAGTGTGGAAAAAAAGGAAACCATGTACATTATTTCAAGGGTAATAAAAATATTTCACATGTAAAATGCTTCATCTACCAGGTGTTGGGAGACTACGCGAATCAATTTCCAATTCATCATAGTATACCCCAAATGCTACTATTAGATAATAATCAATTTATAATACCACCGAATATGAAGAGGAATGATTAAGAGTTATTTTGTTGTTATTAAAGTATTGTGTCATTTGAGTATTGTATTAATGATGTACATGTTATAAGAATTCTAGAGTATATAAGGATTGAACTGAAGTAATTTTTCATTAAGGTCCTAAAATTTTGTGGAACCAAGAAAATTGACTCAATGGAAGGATCCTTTTTTGGAAAATATATGGTTGAGTGAAAGATTAAACTTAATATGATTATGATACTGAGGTAGTGATTTTGGAATAAGATATAATTGATTTGAATAAATTATATTATATATTATTCAATACCTTTAAATTGATTAATGATTTATATATTCCATCATTGTTGGGGATTACAACATTTATAGATACAAGGAGTATATCCATATTCTATAAGGAATAAGGAAGCATGAATGTAATCAATACGGGTTTTTTATTAATTCAAGGTGTTAATGTGTATTAAAAGAATACATGATGAAGGTATTCACATGTTATTATGTGAATCATCATTATGTTTACCTTCCCTATAATGTTGGGACTGTGAGTTTAGAAAAAATTATTTTGGATTAAGTTTAATGATAGAATTGATTATGTATGACATTTAATACTATTGTTAAGGCTAAAAAAATTTTTGAGATTTTTTTTGTATTTTCATAAAAAGTACACCCTGGAGGTCGGGCAACGACCTGTCGCTTTAGGCAAGGCCGTGAGACATGAACCCACAACCGAAGGGCGACAGGATGAATCACCAACCACTGGCCAACTTGATGTCCTATTATGTATTACAATTTTTTAATAGTCTTGAAAATAAATATAAATTAAATTTTTTAAACCTATATGATTAGGATAAATATAATATTTGTTAATTTAATTATCTTTTGGAGTGAATGATGAGTTTGTGGTTCAAATTAGTTGAAGGATGAAACTCTACATGTCTAGTATATATAAATATATTTATTTTTCCTCTTATTCTATGAATAAATTAATTATTAAACTTTAGAGAAGGGATCTTAAAACAAAAAATGCGTTATCCTAATACCATATGTTTTTTTGAATCAATGATATTTTACATCATCTTAGATTGATGGATTTGAGGGCCTCAGTTTTACACTTGTTTGTAATTGATGACCTCAATCACTCCATATAAATATTTATGTTTTACCTACAATTATTTGTCGTTAATTGCCACCAATTTTCTCATAATCAAGATTATAATTTGGTGGCGACTGTTTTCCTCCCTATCCCTCTAATTAAGACTAAATTTTATAAACCCAAATTCCAATTTGTGTCTTCCAAAAAAGAATTTTCCTATTTTTAATTTTTTTTGAAGACCATTTTCAAATTTCGAGGATGAAATTTATTGAAGGATAGGATAATGTAACACCCAAATATTTCATAGTACATTATCTCATTAATTTAATTCAATAGCTATCGCTACACGCAAAACCGAGTTCGAGCGCACCACAATTTACTAATCCAGTTGTTCAAAAAATGGTTATGAATAGTATTCACTTCATTTTGAATCATAAATACTCAATATAATTTTAACATCCATATTATGTGCTTCTTAGATAAAATGTAAGAAAAAATTCTTTTTTTCAGATTAAAGAAGTAATTTTCAAAATATGGTATTTTAAAGCCTTTTAATGGTGAAACCTTTTTAAAACAAATATTTGACACTTTTATATATTCAACATAATGAAATTAAATTTCTCATTAGAAGAGGGACATGAAAATTTACTTGTTGACAAATTTTTGGTACTTTTCTAGAAACATTAATATTTTGACGAATAGTGAAAAATAATATGTTTTAATTGAAAACAACATTTTAAATCGCAATAATTTATTGTGATAAATTACGAATATGAATGTTTTTTAAGTATAATTAGAATTTATTTTTCTCATTAAATATAATTTAGGCCATTATATATAATTTAACATTTAAATTAGACATAAACAAATGTCAATCTGTTGATTGTTTTTACTTTTTAAAAACACGTTTTTTAGTTTTGACGATGGGAATTAATTTTAAATTAATAAATTCAACTTCCATTTATTGAATTTGATAATATATATTTCATTTTTCAATTTGGGATATCAAAATTATCTCAACTTAATGGTTTGGTATTTTTCTAATAATATTCAATTTTTGATGAATAGTAAAAAACACTATGTTATTATTTAAAACTGTCTTTTTATTTAAATAATTAGTTATTTTTTTAATTTATTTTAGTTCAAAATAGTATCATATTACTTATATATTTTTAATGTAATTCATTGGATTAATTTTATAATATGTTTAGAAATATAAAATTTTATCGAACATTTCACTGTCTTTTACCCCCCCACCCTTTCTATGAGCATTTAAAAATTTGCATAGAACATAATTTTACCATTTCAGTGAGTTGAATATCAAAAATCCGAGAGACATGGTTGAAATTATTATATAAAATTTGGTTCAATAAAATGAAAATAATTTTTGGTGAATAGTAAATTTTGACTTTTATTAAACATAGTTAAATGTAAATAGGGGAATTAAGACTAAAAATGATAATATATTTAACCTAAAACATTTCATAATTATATTGGATAAGTTTAATTAAAAAAACTCCCTTTGGAATAAAATATGATCCCTTTTGTCCATCTTGGATAATATTATGACATTTATTATAATTTTATTTAAAGAAGAGTTAAAAGGGTTAAATATAATGTTTAATAAATAAACTATTTTAAACATAGGTTTATTAATAAGATAAATTATACTACAAATATTCATTTGAAATATAACAAAATTTCCTACATGATGGAATTTTATTTATAATTTTTAGATATTAAATAGTTTAATTTAATTATGATACAATGATGATGTAGTAATTACCTTATTTATGACATATTAAATTATTTAATAAATAAAATATCAAAATAAATGTAATTGGAGACTTTTGATACATTCCAATACTTTTCTAGGTTAATATGACATATAAGGGTTTATTAATTTGTTTTTTTCAATGTAATCATGCTTTTATAATTTTCACAATAATCAAATACTAAATAGTTTCAAAATTGACATAACTGAGTTATTAAAACAAATAGTATATTATTAATTAATATATTATTCCAAAAAAATCTATGGATCATCCAAAGGATGTAGATACAGATATATATATACATAATGAACCACTTCGGGTTCCCTTGGATTGTTATAGTATGTTTATTAATGATATAATATAAAAATACAAAGAGACATGGTAAATGTCAATCTTTTTAACTAAGAGTAAAATATAAAAGGTAATGTTAATATGGTAACATAAAACTATCTAAAACCTACTTGTTTATATTTTTTCTAACCCTCCCCACCTTATAGTCGATATAAATAATTTTGGAACCATTGGAAACCGAAAATTATTTTATTATAAATTTATATTTTATGCTTTTTCAAATGTGACTGTCACACCTCTTATAAAAGGGAACATCCGCTTCTCTTTATTTCACACCTCCACAGCCATTTTTCCTGGCCAAAACCTTCCTTTATTTCCTCCCAACATTCCACACTTCATCCTAGATGAATTAATCTTGTCAGAAAGACAACATAAGGAGCCCTTTTGATCAAATCAAAAGGAAGAACCCAAATAAGAGATAAATATTTCGTCACCCCTTTCATGTTCATTTCTTATTCCAGTTCCTCTTTCAATGTTGTTTCCATTATAAAATAATAGCTTTAGTATATTATATATACTTTGATCTTGTTATTAATATTCTACAACCATATTAATTATTCTATCCATCCTATAAATGAAAAAGTCACCATACGTGTGCAAGTACGGCTAATCGTCTCCACGTCATGGTGTAGTTTGTTATTCAAACATTTCATTTTTCGAATGGTGTTATAATGAGTATAAATAATGTATGTAATAAATATAACATGTTAATTTTTCTGTATATATGATATACCATCAAATTATATATTATTTCAAAATCAATATAATGATATTTTCTCTCGTGCTTACATACTCCACGACGCAATGAGATTAATTTCCTCATTCATCATTCAATGATGATTATTAAAATATATATTATTAATATGAATGAAATAATGATATAATAATTCTACATAGAACATATATATATATGTTTATGTTTGTGTGTGTGTGTGTGTTTTTAAATATATCTTATTCACTTAGTTCCGTTCAATACTATATGAAAAAGAAAATTGTCAATGTGTACATATGTCATACTGTATCCATAAATGGTGTTTTACATTTCATCTATCTATATATTATAGATATTTATATTCTCAATATATATGATATATAATTATTTTTTTATATCCAGGAAGTATTTTAACAGTGATCTAAATGATACGATCGTGAATGAAAAGATAAAACACATATGATAAATAATGTGATTATTACTCGAAATGATAATTTAACATGGAAATAATAATTAAATGTTTCTTATAAAGTCATTAATGAATAATGTATGATATAATAATCATGAATATGGTTCTGTAATAATTTAATAACATACTATGGTAATTATACATGAGGTTAATCATACCCTCAACCAAAGTAAATAGCAAGGTAATGATTAATTTCACAATAACGTTATTATCTGATGCTGTTTTTACATTAGTATCAAGAGGGACATATTTATTATCAATTCCCATGGTTCATAAAAGTGTTTTCAAAGGGATTATTTTTATATAAATTTTTAACTAATACTTCATTTTTAATGTTTAAATGATTTATTCATATTATCCTTTCTCATTAATGTCCATGATTTCAAAATGGTTTTAAGGATTTATTTATATGGACATGAATGTTTTAAATTTTTAATTCCATTAAAATGTTTAAACATTGTATGTGAAACATTAATTAAAAACTATGTTTTAAATTACTTAATTTATAAATTCTATGTCTTTTAAATTTTTTCATGAAAAATTGATATTTCCTTAATATATTTTTTCTGATAATGTTCAACTATGTAAAAATCCATTACCAAATATTATTCTTGATTGTGGTTGATTTTTTATGATACAAATCTTCCATATATTATGAATTTTTTTGTTATATGATTGACTATGGATGTGTTATTTTTAAAACATTCATGTTTTATGGATAAATTATTGACATTTCATACGTTAGTTTTAATACAAAACTTTATTTTATGTTTAAACCATTTAATATGATAAACACATTGGACTAAGTATGTTATGGGTGGAGCCTTCTATATCACCTCGATGAATCGATAGGTCTCATCAGACAGACTTGTGTCTTGGAACATGTTATTGATTAAAAATTATTTGTAGTCAGGGCACAAGGCCTTAAATATGTGGTTATGAATTATGTAATTATACATTTCATCGTTATGAAAGTAGCTATTGATATTACATGTAATTATTTACTAGTATAATATCCATGGGAATATATAAATGGAATTATTTAATTTATCTATGACATTTTATGTAGAAGTTTAATTTTAAAAGAATTTTTTAGTTTTATATATTGGGTTAAATGTTTATGCTTATTTTTCAATGTTTTCATTATATTTTTATCCTTACTGAGCATTTGAGATCTCCCAGTTCTTATTTTTTATTTTACCAGGATTCCAAAAAAATGTATTATGACGGTTAAATAGTGTTAAGCTAGGCGATTAATAACGTTCTCAATGGATGATTATGTTGTGTTTTATTTTCTATTATCTAATGTAACATTCATGTACGTAATATATTTTCTAGGACTGGAAAATTGGTCGGTCATTTAGGACATGATTCCTTTTAATCATGATAATGTATTAAAATAAAGCACCGACTCAGGGATTATGGGGACAGGGAATTACATTGACCCCTAAGACATGATGTTTACTTTTTATGCATTTCATCAATCCATTAACCTATATAATGATTAATATCTTGATTATGATGATGATTCTATTCTTATTTTATGATGATTGAGATTATAATCAACCATGTAACATTGTTCCATTTTGTTATCTATCCTCACATTCTGATTTTAGCTCACCACATTCATGATTTATATCCTCAGATGATAAATAGTACTATAAAGAACATAAGGACCAATAGGAAGATATAGAAGAAGTTCCAAGAAATGCTCAGCCGGAGACAAATTCTCTAACCATTTATTAAAATAAAGAAAAAGTGCAGCAGTCAAGAATTACAAACAAGATCATAAAGATACATGTTAGAATCCATACTCATCACCATACTCATCGCCATCTCAATAATCAATTGCCTCATCTACGGTATCCAACTCCCATTCCGAACCTTCATACTGCTTCATAATCTTCGCATACATTCTTATAAAATTTAATTTTTTCAAATACAGAAACCCCTCAGAAGAAATAATCCCATTACCTTTGATAATAGATGATCTAGTAGACATCAGCTTTGGAATAGAAGAGTATTCTTTTCACTGCCTTCTTCTTGGTGGGGTGGTCACAACACCCTCGTTCCCAACCACAACCTTCATTACATACTGCAAAACATCACTAAAAGAGGTTCGACCTCGACCATCATTCTCCTTCTCATTGACATATGTGTCCCCCTATTTCCTTGGGATAACCACCTTCTGGTAAATGCTATTAACACATAGATCTTGCTCATCATGGCTGTTAATGTAAATAAGTGCTAAACATTTTGGTATCATCACATGCTCGTGATCAAAAAGTACCACAACATCTTGAGAATTCAAACCAACCTTCAAATTAATTCCATAAATCCTTGGAGAATCCCCGCCAGATTGAGATATTTTCCCATGATCAAATTGCATAGAAAAAAAGGTAAGATCCATGCTCCTTCACTTGTTCAATCTTATTGTCATTCTGATCACAAAGCAGTCCTAGACCCATTACCCCACAATAATGTAACTCAATAGCTTCAATAGTCATCCAGCCAGAAGAAAAATCAGGAGCAATCTGATCCTGACCCGGCTCCAATTCTTCATTGACCAGACCAGTGAAGCAATTACTGATTTCAACACACTCCACCTACTGCAGATGATCTTTCTTTATCCCAGTGGAGGTCCACACCCATCCACCAGCTTCCTCCACAAAAGCCCCTGCCTATAGTGTCATAGCACATCAATCCACGTCCTTCCTAACCCATGCAGGCACCAGATCTTGACCACTGGTCACCCCAACATATTGGGATTCTTGCGTCATATTAGTCTTCAAGGCTCCCGCATGAGACACCCAATGATCATTATAGAGTCTTCAAAACACCTAATTAACCCTCGGATTCTGAGACTCATTCACTTCACCCATTCACCTTTCATCCAGTGTACTGGTACTCACATGATAATGTTCTGTCCGAATTCCCTTACCCAGGTCTTGATGCCCTTTCTGAGTTTTTAAGTCCACCACCTCTGCAACTTTAGAGCCAAAGCCTCCGACGGAACTGCCCTCCTACATCTACAATCCTCCCACAAATGCCTGATTAGATGACACTGAGAGCAGTAGTCAACCCAGGACTCAAAAATAATAGACTATATACATCTAAATTCCTTACTCACGTCAATGAAGATCGACTCAACCGGTGGTTTAAACAAGTCTACGTAAACATAAATTCTCTGTGAAATTGGGTGCCAAATAGCCCTAGTTCTACTATCCAAACATAAATACCGACCAACAAGATTTCCCAGTATGTGGATGATGGGAGGATTCTGAAATGGAAGTGGTAGTTCTGGAAACATTACCCATATTTCCATAGTTGAGGAATCACGCTTTATATGATTATCATAGGACCATTGGAAGAGCGGGAAATGATAACCATCATAGATCCATGGGGCAGAGTACCAGGCCAGGATCAAATCGTCCTCCGACTCAAAGTGAACCATTATGTGTTTTGAATCAAGAAGACCCACAGTGGTGCACTTATATAGATTCCAAGAACCGAAGATAAATCTATTAATGAAATCCACTGGTGTACGTCGTTGCTTGAAGTGAGCTATCGATGTCAGAATCAGCAGGGACGAAGCATCATTGAACTCAAGAGCCATGATCGAGTGCTGTAGAATCCCTTCACGTAACTCAAGAACTTTGGTGGAGAGAAAAATTTCAGGGAATGAATGCAATAGATCATATATTGAGAAGGGGAGAAATCTTCGATCACTTGAGGTCTGTGGAAGTCCCTCCGCCACCAAAGAAGGGGGGGTTATATTAGTGTCCATCACCGCTTACGGCGGCCATTCCCAATCCTTAGCTTCCAAAGTGCTCACCATCCATCTTTCAGAAGAAGTAATTTAAGCATGTTTTAGTAGTATTATGTAAATGTAATGTATTGTCTTAATTTTAACAATACACAAACCCTTTGGATCCTAGTTTTCTAATGCTGTTTTTTTATCATTTAAATGATGTAATAGTTTTGAATGATAATTATGTTCACAATAGTTGGTATTTGAACACATATTAGTTAACATGGGAATTAGTATTAGGGACATTAATAAAATATCTAAGTATGAGACTATGTATAGTTAATCACCTAAAAACATTTTTGAATCTTGTTGATAAACATAAAGATACAACATGATATTCCTTTATAGTTAATTATATGAAGGAATAAATTTTATAGTCAAGACTATAAGACATATTTTTTTTTTGAAACCTTTTCTATTTTTGAAATTGGTGTAAACCAGGAGAAACAAAAATGTCAACATGTGTGAGGTACAATGCAACAATTTCTCGAATGAAATCTATAATTCCTTGGGAGGGTGAGTTTAGAATTTCATGTTTATTTTAAAAGAAGATTCTATGCCTATGGACAGTAACATGAATAATGTGACACATACTCCATCAACTATGATTTAAAAAATATAAATAATTATTTTATTAGGCAATGACCACCAACAATTATTGTATCTTCTGATCCACTAATTAAGTAACAGTAGGTCAAATAAAAATTTACTAAATTTTAAATGTTTCATTGTTCTAGGAAAAATATTTTGACTCTATCCACTTATCATATAAATAGAGAGGCCAGTCAATGGTGGGAGTTCATTAAAAACACCATGTCAAAGGGATAAATTGAATAGATTAGGTGTGAATACATTAAGATAATATTTCATATTATGTAATTATCATAGATTATACACATAATTATTAAGAGATAATTAATATTGATGAATAAAAATTAAGTTCAATATATCACGGTTTATATTGAAAAAATCACAAATATTAGAAGGTAATCCTAATGCTTTTTATCAACAATGATATAAAAATAGATAAATTCATTAGTGTTTTAAAAACACACCTCAGATATTCCATTGAAATTCAGTAATTATAGAGTTATGAATAAGTTTTTTTATATAATGTCAATGTATATATGGATCATGGTGAATGGTACAATGGATATTGATATAAGAAATAAAATATGGGGTTTAATGTTATAGGATCTAATGGAAATGTTGGAATGAAATCTCAACACATCATGTGCCAATCATGTAAGTAAAATAATAATGGTAATTCCCTTAAAGGGATGGGGAAATAAATCATATTTGGGAGATAATGACACCAATCTCAGGAATGTTGGAGAGTAATTATGAATCCCATATGTATGATAAAAGATGGGATAACACCACTCATTGCCCAATGATTCAACTACATGGATCAAGGGCACAATGAAATCTAGTGCACTATACCATGATTTTCAAGGGTAATTTTTTTCATCATCCATTAAATCTAATCGATAATGGGATGTCTTATTTCCTCACATATTCTAATGAGGATAAATAAAATAATGTTCTTGAAGGTATATTTCCTATTCACTTGCGAATGGGAAAAAAATATTTCATTCTGGTAATACACATTCCTTTATAAAATTCATCTCTATTAGATATATTGAATCAAATATGTGAAACTATGAACAAGAGAAATCTATGAAAACACAATGTTCTGCCGTAGATGAAACCATTGTGTTGGAATATTATACTATTTTCATATGTGGTGAGAATCATCTAGAAAATCCAATTATACAGAACTGGTAAAAATCGATGGAATAATATGTATGGATAACCTATCATTATACATAGGCCACATAAAATATTATGAACATGAAATATCATTTCATATTTAATCCCATCCTATGTTCCACTACCAATTCATTGATGATCATGATTCACCTTTGAAAAATCCATCAATTGTGTTGGTGTTGATCCCCTATGAGCAATCATACCTCACTCAAATGGTTGAGTTAATATATGGTATCAAACTCTGGTAATTTTCATTTCGGAGGGAATATTATGATGCATTTTCAATGAGTTACGATGAATTCCACCTATTTTTTAAGTTATAGTTCTCAATATATATCCAAACTAGACTAACTCCTATATCAAAATTTCCCTATATAATGGCCCATATCGAACTAGATTAGTTAATGATGCATCTGCAAGAGAGTTTGAAAAAGGGTTCATACACCCTTGTGCATGTCCTTGGATTGTTCCAATTATATTTTTTAATAACAAGAACTGATCAATTTGGATTTGTATTTATTATTCAAAACCCAACAGCACCACCATGAAAAAATAGTATCTCACTACAAGGATTGATGATATTTTCAATAAACTGTGAAAAACAAAATAATTAACAATGTTGCATCATTAAATTGAATATCTAAAATAAAAGGTTAAAATGGAAGATATTAAGAAGACTACTTTTCAATCAAGAGAAAAAGAAACTATGTGTTTTTAGTGGTTCCCATTAAACATATTAATTCCCCCTCAAACTTACTGGATTTGATGAATAGAGTATTTAGACAATACCTTGATTTTTGTGGGTTGTGTTTATCGAAGATATTATTCATTACTAAAAGAGAAATGATGAACATGAAGACCATCTATGGATTTTTTTGGGACAGAATTGTAGGTGAAATCGTATTCCATGTTCAGAATACGTGAATTTATTATGTCGTATGTGACATTTATAGGACACATGATCATAACATAGGAATACTATGGGGACACTTAAAAATAGGCAACTGAGGAATGACCCACACCCACTGGGGTCATAGAAATCTCCAGTTATACTATATTATAATGGTACTAGTAATGTTTTGATAAAAATTTCCCACTATTGATTAGATCACTAACTATGATTATATGTAAAGGGGTAATGGTTTGTCTGGACTAAAGAATGTGTTAAATGCATTAAAAATATAAAGAAGAGGTTGCTCTCTTCACCTGTACTCACATTTAAAATAAGTTGAAAATATTTTCTGATATATAGTTATTTTAAAAAAAAATATTCTGATGTTTACCCATTTAAAATGATAGTGTGATATCATTTCCCTCATGTTAGTTTATCATCAATTATAAGAACTACAACAAGCATGTTCTAGATCTCACAACTATGATTTCTTCCTTGAAATTATGGTAGAACTAAATCTATGGTGTAACGTGTAACATATATTATTTTTACAATACACTAATGAATATAATCACTCAAAAAGATATAAAAATGTGTTAGAGGACATGGTTATATCAAATCAAGGACTGTGATTTCAATGTTCACAACCATATGGGAAATAAGAACACGGTGGGAGACATAGTAGAAAAGAACAATCTACTCTAACTTGGATTCGTTTTTAGAAAGAATTTATCTTCAGGGATATGTAGATGATGTATTTTGAAATCATAGTGGTTGGTAATACATCCTACCTTTCCAAATTTTCTACATAATAATTATTCCAAGATAAGATAATGGAGGCACAATGTGAGGATCTACAGCCTTAAAAGAAGTTGAATGTTGTTAAGGAAGGGATGCTGATAGATTTCTATATTGATGATGATGGTATGATTTGGTTTGGAAATAATCCTTTTTTCCTTCATCGCATGAGATAATAAATAGATTTATTGGATAATTCAAATTACTAAAAATTATATATACATCATAAGAGAACAATGATATACATTTATTTTTCAGAACACTACATGTGGGACATCATCAATAAGGATATTATGTAATATTTTTTAAGATGCATGGTATGTCAGAATGATATATAAATGTGATAAAATTAAAAAATGATAATGAATCCTCATTCCATTACAATTTGTAAATTGAACGATTTCAAAAATTTCTTCATCACTATTGTCACAAAAAAACAATGGGAATACCGAGATATGGGTTGTGTTGGATGGACTCACTAATACTGCACAATAATTTTCTATTTAGGATGAACTATCACATAAAAACATTCATTGATACATTTTAAGGAAGTGGTGTGGTTCTATGGGGTTCCTCTATCGATCATCTCTGATCGTGATCCCAATATCACATCTAAATTCTCAATGATTCTTTAATATTCATTGAGTACATGATTGAATTTCATCACAACCTATCACCCTCAAAATGATGTCCAGTATTAATGAACTATTCATTAGCTCAATGAAATACTAAGAGCATGCTTGATGGAGTTAAAAGGTGTATGGGATCATCATGTTCAATTTTATGAGTTCTCGTACAACAATAACATCAACTCAAGTGTTCAGATGGATCCATGTGAAGCACAATTTGGAAAGTAACATAGAACTCCAACATGTAGCGATGAAGATTAAATATGAAATATACATAGACCTAATCTTATGAATGATATGACATATAATGTTCAGTAAATCCATAAAAATATAAATCCTATAGATAAAATAGATATCCTGAAACTCATCAATGGGAGTTTTAGTTTAATGTTGGAGATAAATTATTCCTTCAAATATCACCATGGAAGAGATTAATGTGATTTTGAAAGAATGATAATCTTATCCCAAGGAATATTTTCCTCTTTGTGTTCCTTGGTCACATATGTACAATGTCTTATTATATTTAGCTTAAAATGAATTTTCCTCATGATCTTGATGAGTTCCATGTATCACTACTGAGGATTTTCATAACTAACCCTTGACATGTAATGAATCTGTCGATGGTACAATTAGGGAATATATGATCGTATGAAGAGAGTCAAATAAAGATCATTGACCACAAATATAAATTCCTTTTCAACATGAAAAATTAACATTAGAAATTTTTTTGGAGGAAACATTATAATTATGATGTGATGTGGAAACTAGATGATGAAATGAAAGATAAATTCCCTCACATGTTTTGTAAAATGATATTTCATTTATGGAATTCCCATGGGGGGAGAATGTAAAAACTAGAACAATTATCATTTAAAATTTCACCATCTTGTAATTATGTTTTGTATTACAAAATTAATATATACATGAAGATCTTATTATAAACATCATTATCAAAACTGAATAAATAAAAATGTGTTATTTTACGAAAGTAAGGAACATATACCCTTCAAATAATAGAAAGACCCATGTAATAAAATAATGACCACTAGAAATATTAATCCTATAAATGGAATAGTAACCAATCCAATGATAAGAAAAAAATAAAATTATGTGATCTTATAAGTGAAAACATTATGTTACAATATATATTTTTTAATATATTGATGATTCAACGCGTTTATTAAATACATGTAAAAGATAAGAACAAATGAGATTATAGGGAATTAATGAAAAATTCCCAATGATGTAATCTAGGTTCCTATATTTATTATCATTCTTTATATTAGCTTTATTTCATATTTAAATGTAAATTCCCACTCTCTGTTCTATTAATGCACCCCCAACCACTCGATATCCCTCTTATTGGAAGAAGATATTTCATCCATTCGTGTAATTTTTTGGCATCCATGTTTTCATAATTATAGCTATCATCCTACTGCTCTTTTAATTTTTCAAAAGAGGCATCTTTTTTAATTGGAGTCATCATATCCGCAACCTACATTGAATCAGCTAGAGAATGTATCTATTGGTGATTTGTATCATCTAGAGAGCCCAAAACATTATCCCACATTTTAGTGTAAACACAAATATTGTGATCCTATATAGGATCTGAGTTACCTGCCATTAGTTTCTCAACCCTCTCTTGAGGCACAAAATATGATACTATCATACTTTGGGAAACAAGATTAATTCCCATATCATCAACAATGGAATTGGAATAAGAATGAATAATTTTAGAGATTATAGGATTCATAGATTCTAAAATTTTCTTTCCCATTCATTTACATGATGATGTCATCAATTCAAGTGAATATATTCGATCATAATATTTTTGTATTCTTCATCAAGTACATGTTCTTTCCTGAAATCATCTTCACTACAAAGAATTATATGAGTCGAAGGTATTTGAGATTCCTGAATGTCAATTTTTTTTTAATTTTCTATGAGAATTGTAATTATGGACATCCACCTCTTCTATAAAGTAGGATTCCTGATAATTTATCTTACTCTAAGAGGTCGAGGGATGAGCATTAGACGATGATATTCATCACATTGCATTATTAGTTTATTTAACTAAATCATTACAAATTTTTCCCTATGCTTCTTTATTTCTCTTAGTTCCAAATCCATCATCCCTCTTACGAGGACAATTTTTTATCATCTTTTTTCAACTGAGGAAGAATATCATCCTTCCCATAATGTATATTTATTTCATCATGAGACAATTTCTTATATAATTTCCTCACAAAGAAAAGAAGCTATATTCAATGAGGATTTTACAGTTAGATGATTTATGACCTATAAAATTACAATCTTTTCAATATATTGACATTTTTTCATAACTGATATTTAAATCAATAATATCATAATTAGTTTCAAGAAAAACCTTATCTACTAGAGTTTATCCTGGTTAAACCTTTTCCATGAACCTAAAAGATGAAAAAATTGGGCAACTTCCATTTCCTTGTAAATTTCAATTATTATGGCAGTTGATAGATTAGTATAATACAAAATTTTGGGGTGTTAGAGTATCAAATTTAGACAATAAGAACATTCCCATATTTCATTAGTGGTTGTTATAACCTCAAATTTGTTATATTTGTTATCCAATTAGCATGGTTTAATAATCCTGGGTTTGATAGAAATGCAAATCTGAAGCCCCATTTTCGAACATTCAACTCTTATATGTGGAAGAGAATGTGTAAATATCCCCATCCTAATGAGATGCATTTACAGGATGAAAAAAATTCCCAAATCAACTAAATTAACTCATTTAGTTCATCAATTTTTTGAGATTGAGATTAATTTGAATGGAATAATCTACCAATGATTAAGAAATTGCCCATTTTGAGTCACTAGGAAATAGCATCGGGGTCAGAATTTATGTCTGTAATGTTCCCTTTTCTCCAAATGGAATAGAAAATCACACTATAGAAGCAAGAAAAGGATTGACCCATAGTGATCCCCTCCTTTGGAATACCATACCACACCTGAATTTGACAGTCTAACCCTACAGTGGATCTCCTATACATCACATCCCACAGATCCACCATCATCTATGGAAGTTCTTGATCATGGACTGCTCTTACATGTTTCCTTACACAAACATCATCATTTGTCTTCACACCACTAAGAATAGTCACAATTCGGTTAAAATTTTCCCCATTATTCATCTCATCATCACACTTCTCAAAAACCTCACTCACTAATGTTGTGGTTTTTCCAATCACCGCTATGGATAGACCATATTGATCGATATAGATCACGCTGTAAGGGGTAAATCCACCTCCACAATTTCCATTAATCCCTAATCCCCCAAAAGATATAGACTTATATAGTCATTCCCCTTATTCATCCATCTATTCATAAATCATAATATAATCATATATATGTTTCAAAAACAATAAAACATGTGTATGTATTTTTTAAAATCATAAATTTTTAATTAATTTTTTATAATTAAGATAATAATTTAAAAGGAAATATATTTTTTGTAAAATATATTCCTATATTAAAATTTTCTATCTTATAATTATATGATAATATTATGATCAATTATGTACTTTATCAGTCTATCATAAAATCTTTTATAATTCTAAATTTTGTATTTATCGAATACATGATTCTATTAATTAAAAAATAAATTTATCTTATTTATAAAATTAATTAATTTATAATTAATTATTTAAAATTAATTTTTTTTCTTTTATATATGACTATAATTGATTTGGGTTAATTTTACTTAATTTTATAAAAGAGTTAAATTTGTAGTGAATAGTGAAGTATGGCAATTTATAGTATTTAATATTATAAAAAAAATACATGGATTATAACATAATGCATGATTTATGCACCATAATATAGGGCACACATTAACTCTTATATATATTTCTTCAAAGAAATCATAATTATTCATAGTCGTGATCTAAAAGAATTAAATAATGAATATAAATAAAAATTCCCTCTCCTCCTCTAAAAATACCCCCCCTCACCACCTCTTCCCTAGAAACCATAAGATTCATGAATCCTATCTGAAATCAAACTAATAAACATACCCATCCTATACATAATTTCAAGGAGCCTCTAGTTTCAACCAAATACCAAAACCAATATACCTAAAGAGGTTCACAATGATATGAATTCAAGAGGTAAAATCCATTTTATGTTTTTATTTATTTCTCTTCTCATACTATTTTCATTTATAATACTCTATTCATATCCTCTGTTCAAAAATGGATGATAAATATACATTATTTTGTATACTTTATTTTTTTATGATAATGGAAAATCCACCATCAAACTGGTTCTCCTCAAAATTTTATAATAAACATGAAAATATTGTCATTATGGTATTGATTTTTCACTATTGAAGATGAGAAGTATTCATTTTCATTTAAAACATTCAATTATATTCATAAAACCATTATAATTGTTGGGAATGATTTAAAAACTTATAAACCAATTTATGTATGTCAATAAACTAATATAAAAAATATTAAATAATAAATCAAAGTTACATTGTGATGATCAAAAACTGCCAATATATTCTAAAAGTTTTTCACTAAACTTTTATCTAAAGATTATTCCTTACACCATGTAACCAATTCATATATGTGGTCATAATAAAATATTTGGCTTCATTAATAACATATAACCTAAAATCTAGGAAATTTTTCTCATTTTATATCAACTTCTAAACTTGAATACATACTGGCCTATCATGAAAACCAAAAAATCAAACACTCCAAAATAATAGAATTGTACTCATTAACTCATATAAAAGGCCACAAATGAACTTATTTAAATTATAAAAAATAAAATAAATTTATAATAGGTTAATTTTTTAGTAAATAATGTATGCAATTTTTTTATAAAGAATACTAGTGTGAAGGAATCATTCAGACATATGGTCAGAGGATTTCAGGAACCCAATTTATTTTCATTAGGTTATTTCACTTTAATGAAATGTTATTAGTGTGTATGTTCTTTTCATATTACAAAATTATATTTTATTTATTTTTACCTTTTCATTTCAGTGATGTAATTGTTTCTAATCATGTTTCATGAAAAATACAATGTTTGTTCCCATAATAAATCTTCTTTCCAAATACACATTTTTTTACTCCTCTCATGTTTTTTCTTCTCTAATCAAGATTAATGGTTTTTATATTTATTTATATATTAACATATTTTTTGGGAACCCCAATGAATATTCATCAGTTTATTTATTATGAAATGTATCCAGTTCTTTCCACTTGTTTATATTATTCATATGATTGATATACTTTCTATTTGGCATCAATGATTATATAAATTTAATAATGTTAAATTTGTTCATGAAATTATATAATTATCCAATGAATTAGGTAATGTGATTTATATAATTATATTATGTAAAACATGTGTGAAAATTATACTATATTTATTTTACAATAATTATTTTATTATGTGGCAGATATGTTACGTGTGGGCATGCTGCAAGCTTTATTCACAAATAATTTTGGTTTTTTGATAGATAATACCTTCGTATTAATTTTTAAGGAATATCCACATTCCATTACTTTTATATAATTTTTAAAAAAATTATTATGATTATGATCATATTATTATATTTTGGGGATTATTATTATCCTTACCCTTGTAACATTGAATCATGTTGTCATCTAATATCTCACTAGGGTTTATTCACACACCAATCTTTTTGTTTATCCTCTGGTGATTACTCATACTAAGGAGAACATGAGGGACAATAATAATTAAAAGAATAATTAATTAAATAATTTTATGTTTTTTATGTAAATTTTACATATATTACAAATTTTTCGAATATACTGAACCTTTGGATCATGGTTTTGTAAAGCTATATGTTTTTATCATTAAAATGATGTAATCATTTTGTATGAAATGTTGGGTCTCTATACTTAGGGCTGTTTAATAGGGAATAAGTCCTCAATATGTTCATGGAAATTGATTTAGGCACTATATAATTTATTATATTTGATCACGATATTGTTCTGGGGATCTTACTTGTCTCATTCTTAAGTTATATGTTTTAAAAAAAATAACCCCATGTAGATAATACAATAATTTAAAAAACAACACATTGAAATTTATCACAATATAAATTTATATCAAACTAATCCACTTGGAATCCAAAATATAAGAGAAGAATCTAAAAAAGTTTACATCAAAATAGTCTATAAGGACATGGATTCCATGTGATGGAAATACTATTTTGTAATCACATCCTCTACCCAACCAATCATCCTCTCCAACACTAGTGTAGAGGCTAAAACCACACCAATGACATGTATATCAAATCCACGAACATCCATTATATACCAATGTGCATTTTTTTCTTAAAATATATTATGAAGATGTTTCATGTTCATTATCCTATTTATGCGGGGTGTGTTAATAAATAATATTTAGTAAACCACCAACAATATCTCGACACACACTGTCACAAACACAAGTATAAAAAACCATGATTAAACATTTACATAAATAAAAAAACAGTGTGACATATATTATATAAAATATAGAATAAATAATTTTTAGTTTCATTAGCTAATCCTACTTTGATTTATCGATTGGAATCCGTGTATTGTACATACTTTAGCGAAATCATCCAAACCATTTTTAGAAGCATTTATCAGGATGTGTGTTCATATGTGTCTATGTGTTCCTCTATGGATGTACGTATGGGTGGATGAATGGATGGAGGGACAGATGGATGGATGGATTGACAAATGAACAAACAGATATATGGATGGAAGAATTAATGCATGATATTATTATTGTATGAATTTATGGATATATGTAAGTAACTATGTATTTATGTGTATATATATTTATCAATGTATTTGTGGATTGATGTATTATGTATTTAATTGAGAAGGGATGTATGTATGAATGGATAGATTCATGTATTCATGAATATATTTAAGGGAATATTAATGTATTTGTGTATTTATATATGTATTTATGTATGTATTTACTTATTTATGTATATATGAATTGATTGGTTGATGAATATACGTATGGATGGATGTATGGATTTATGAATGCATTCATTCTTGTATATATGTAGTATGTATATATGAAGGAATTTTCTCACGGATGTATATCTGTTTGTATAAATATATTTATTTATTTTCCCATGGTTATTTATACTCATCCTTTAGAAGAGGTCACTTATATGGAACAATACACAAATAAACTGCCTTTATGCGGCTACTCATCTATTCATAATGAGGAACATTATGTATAAATTTCTTATTTTAATTGTATGCCTCATGTTCTCATAGGATAAAACATGTATATGTGTGGGTACCCATAGATATAAACTTATACATAGTCCTTCCCCAAAAGGTGGACTCAATCTTTATACAAAGGAAAATTATATAAATATACATATCTATCTATGTGTATCAAGAACATAATTCTCCAGAGAGATACAACATGAAATGGTTTACACACTAAATTTTAAATATATTGTATAATCACAGATATCAATATTAAACATGATAATTGGAAAAATAAAAAAATGACTTATATAATAATACCATATGGTAGGAACATTACACAATGTATCCATAATAAACCATAAAAATTCACTACATCATAAAAAATTAGTGTATATATAAAATAAAACATTATTCATATCAACAGTAGTAATGCTTTTAGTCAAATCATATGGATTCCTTTCATTGTGAAATAATCATTCTAGTTTAAATTTCGGTGTGTCACAAAATAATACATGATCATTATTTGGACATAACTACGAGATGTCACACATGGTAATAATCATGGAATAAGAAATATTTATTAAAATTATAGTTCAAGCATGGAACTATACCCATAGAATTATAATAAATTATATGTGGAGTGTGAAATACTGAATGACCAAATGAATGCTTAAGATATATCCTAATCTTTATCACATTACACATTTTGTGCATGGTTAAATAGCTCTAATGTGAACACACATTATTATAAAATACATCACTAATAACTGACCAAAATAATGTCTATCTAAACACAATTTGAAAATTGAACACAAACAAAACACTTTGTTGCCCATATTACTAACTACAATAATGAGTATTAATGTTTACTCTACAAATACCATCATTATTAATATATGTGTAACCAACACTTATGAGAATAAATCTATAAAAATTAAATGTGATGATTTTATGTCATTATTTTATAAAATAATATTATATAAGGATCAATGTTTACTTTATTAAAGGGTTAAATTTATTTTCAATATTGGTCAACCAAGATGAGTGTGGCTTCATAGATGAAAAAATAGTTCTATTTACTTATTAGGGGAAAAAGATTATCAAAACAAATTTGTAGTGTAATATTGAAATGGAATATTGTTATGTTAAATACATTAAATATGGGGAGAATTCTCACATGAATTTTCATTTTCACGAAATAAGAAATATCTAAAATTAGATGTTATAAAATAAGAACCTTGAAAACATTTATTTCTTAGATAACCCAAATCTGGTTTAAAATATTGTTTTAAAAAATATCATATAAGACACATAATACATTATGTTAGGTTGTAATGATGAATAATTTCTATCACCAGTTCACATATTTCACCTCAACTATCCCGATCAATATCTTGTCACCAATTAAATTATATAATTTGCGGTTAAAATTGTTCATTGATTTATATCTCATTCGAGTTAATTGATACTATTAATTTAAATCTTCACGAATCATATGGGAATATATATTATAAAACATATAAAAACCCTCAAATGTTTTATCCCACGAAAACATTCCCTAACTCGCAAAATAAACATGTTTTTTAAAAAATAAATAATAATTCCCTATATATTGTAGGTATTCTAAACCACACCAACTAAAAAATAGATCTATTACAAAAAACATGATCATTTAGGGTTTTACTTTTCATTAACTAATATATAAGGGTCATTTTAAACACCACTAATAAAAAAAACAAACATAAAATGATTCATAAGAAATCCAATTGAGAATACACAGCTTATTATAGAAAAATGCCACTATAAACTGAAAAATTATATTTAAGAAATTATAATATAGGATGTATTAATGTTTATAAAAACAATGGAAATCGCATCACATGAATATCCCATAAATCACTTAGTTGGTTGACAGCAACTAAAAGTATCATTCATGTGATTCAACAATTTCCATCAATCACTATGGTTGAATATAAAAACACTAATCCATGATTACATAAAAACATAACCATAGACAAATAATGGTTATAATTTAATATTATCAATACCTGATGAAAACACAGGTGATTAACATTTGAAATAACTTCAATAATATAATTTCATTCCAGAACCAATATAATCCATAACTAGAATTGTGCATCCAAGCCAACCTATGAAATAATTGAATAATGTACTCAATCACCTTCAGCTAGTAAAAAGTTACAGGGAAACAAATGTGATCTCAAGGAAATAATTTCACACAATAAACTATATTTACTATGTTGATTAATTTTACCAAAACACATTTATGACTCATCCATGTATTGGAAGACCATTACAAAAAGTGAAATTTTATTTATTATTTAAATAAAAAATAAGATGCCGTAATATATATAAAATTTAAAAAAGTATTCTATAGAACTATATGGGATGCATCCAAGGATTTGGTTTATATGGATGATGCATTAATGATATAAAATGAAATAAAACATCTCAAACTAGTTTATATGAGTCCCCAAGGAATCTTCCCATTGTTAAAACCACAATTTCTCAATTGCTAGCAAAGTCAAACACGAACCTGATCATAAAATCTAAAAATGAATGAAAATGATGGCCTGATAGATTTTCTAGGACAACCACAAACCATATATAAACCTTAAATATATTATCCACTTTTATTATATTTTTATACGGAAAATTAATATTATGTATTTATATTTTTATTAAAAATATTAAACCATGTTTCTTTCGTTAGATAAATTTTTTTATCTATTATACAATTTTTCAAGTAAATAGTTTATAATTTTACTAAGAAGTGGTGTTTTATTTAAATCGAAATATGAATTAGAATGAAATAAAATACCTTTAATTTAAATAGCGAACAAAATAATGGTTTATAATCATGACAATTAGTAAGATTAATAATGATTATAATAATTATACATCCATGAATAAGTATACATAGATAAACCTATGATCTATATATGGAAATCGATAGAAACAGTAATGAATTATCCATCATATTAGGCATCCAAATGAAATCCAATAACTTTAATTATTTTATTCACCCAACCAAGCCTAACCGATGGGGAAACCCCAAATAAAGGTGTGATACATACTACAGGTCAGATTTTAGATGATATTTCTAAACTCTTATAGCATTTGTATCAATACACCCCTTTAATAGTTCTCATGTTCCCATGGAATATAAAATATAAGTGGTCACAAAAATAACATGAGTATTGAAATACATGTATATATACATATAATGAAAATTTTAGTAGATGAAATATTCTAACATTAATAATATTAACTTCCACACATATGAAAAAAATACATGATTCTAACCCTTATCCTCAATAGAATGAAAACATCCCATGATAGGGACGTGATACATTCAATCATAATAATAGAATAATTAGGGTCAATTATTTTAATAAAAATCAATCAAAATCTCCAACCTATCCTCATAATCATTCATAATAATAAAATTTTCAGAAATTATAATTAAATATAATTTTCATGATATGTAAAATTTCAAAAACATTTTGGGGTTTTGAGGGATCTAATGTTAGTAACCTTGAATAATGGTTAAATTAAAATTATATTCTCAAAAAAACATATCATTATCAAAAAACCTATAAAAATATCATTACTCATCGATAATATCCATCTAAGAAACTCACTGAACACTCAGTGCTAGGGTAGTACAAAAAGCAATTAAATTTAAATGTTTGATAATATAATCTGTCAATGTTAATGTGAACCCAATAGAGGATCTAGATTTATTTTAAAAATTGTAAAATAACATTTAATAGTACTATTAATTATCTAAAATATGGATTTAAAGAGATCATAAAATTAGGTTCTATAATGTAGTTATTTAAATATTGGACAACCTACCAAATTCTGATTGAATTCTTACACTAGGGGTTTAGTCCACCGTATTGATTCTAAATTGGAAACTAGAGATCATGTAATAACCATAAGGTAATAAAATTATTATGTGAATATTGATCCACATAAATCGCTAGCACTTGAATAACCATATTGGGAGAGAAAAACATGAAAAAATTGATAAGATTGGATAGTGTAATGTGTAAAATAAGGTAACATGAAAAAATGGCTAAATAGAATAAAAAATCCTCATAATAATTATAGTGGATAACTCGGATTTTATTTAAGGAGATCCTAGTTGTCATGAAAATAAAATAATATTGAAATATGAATCAATTTTTTTCCAAAAATTTAGATTTTCAATCAAGTAATTTTAATATTTTAATATTCTAAAAAGGAGTCATATTTTACAAATTTGTTTTCCAACTGTGTTACTAATTTGGGGATTACATAGTAACTTTCATAGATTGAAAAAATATTATGATATGTCATATTTAAAAATATGAATTTGTTATTTTAAACTTCATGCCTATATACAGGATTTCATCATGATTTCACCATACAATCCACCAAATGTGCACAATTACTGAAATTCAAAAATTTAAAATGCTTGGTCTGATTCATACCAAAACCCAATGGAATGATAAGAAAATATTAAACTGGAAAAATAATTATATAAATCGATATTTTTTTCATAATACTCCTAACCATAATCCTTTTTCCCAAATAAATAATCTCTAGATTAATTTGATTAATAGAAAGGACAAGAATCCTTCTCCATAATGCACTGTGATTCTCAAAACCATGTAACATCACAAAAATCTCCAATACAAGGCACATTCCATGAAACTAGAAAAACAACATTAATCTCTTAAACTCAATTCACTCAACAAATTATCTCTAATTCCATAATCAAAAACTACAAACTCAATTTCTAATAATGAGACCCACAATGTCCTATACGTAATATAACCAAAATAATCAAGAAAAAATTTACCACTGTAATATCCCAAAAAATTAATAGTTTCCCTAAAACATTTATAATCTAACGAAAAACTATGAAATCTAATGACCTGGTGTAAAAAACATCGGAAAACACTGAAAATACAATGATCCCCAAACATAGCCACCAAAAATTCATATTTTCATCTAAGTACTTATATAAAGTAAAGGCCTTTTAATTTGAATAAAAAGATACTATTAAATATAACAAAAAGGAATGATAAAATATATAATAATAAATATATCATAAAAATATATATCATAAATAGATATAACAAGTAATCCAAAGATAATACATTAAAAGGGTCGATCTTGTTCTCTTACATTTTTAAGATAATATCTTAAAAACCATTAAAGATGAACTAAATGATTAAAATACAATAGGTCTCTAGAACATTCTAATCTGATGTATTAATATGACCTAGATTTTCACATAAATGCATTTCTAATTCATTATCTGAAATAAGGTATTGAAAAATAGAAATAAGATGGTTTATTTATAATTTTTTTTGATATGTTCAGACTTAGATGATTTCACCTTTCATTCTATAGAGTTAACATCACCGCTTCTAGTAATAGAGGATTTAGAATTCATTATATGTAATCTTGCTATGTTCATCTACAATTAAATTTAACCCTTACGAATTTTGTAAAATATTTCACAGTAATCTCTTATTATAAGGCCCCAGCCTTAAACATTACATAATCTTGAGTTACTTCTAGAATACACATTGAGGATCTTTTCAGTTTTAGAGTTTTAGTGAATTAGATCATAAATCTTGCATTACATTCCACATTTAAACAAAGTGGTTAAATAAAAGATAGTACTCATTTTTAACATTAACGGAAACATATATAAAATAAAATATGGATTCTCTCTTGACACTACCTTGACACTATCATCACATCATGTACCTTTCCCTTGACCTGTGAAAAACATTTCCAAAAACATGGGATGAGTATAAAAAGCTCAGTAAGGGATATAAAAGTACAAAATGAAAAACTTATTCCATGTATGAAATCATACATTACTCATAAAACATAATCATTTTAACATACCTCATCAAATCATTAATAAATCATAGAAATCATAAGAGATAAAGGTAACTTGAGGGTCATAACATTCTTACATAGGGAGTAACCCTCATGGTTTTGTTTGGAATTCCCATCACAGTATATTCCCTAAATATCTTTGGAGAAACCATAACATTTAACCCCTTCGCACTACACAATGAATTGGAGAGATATATTATGATCACCCTCCCTTAGATTATCACGGAACCACCCTTCTTCATAACAATGCCCATGAACCATAAGATAATCATGTCACATAAAACATGCATAAAGGAAACATAACATTTCCACTTTTCAATCACAATATATCAATAATACACACTGGTATAAATACATTATAAAAACCATGTTCCGAACCAAAATAAAAGAAAAGTTAAACATGGTTTTTATTTTTCTTTTAAAAAAATTTATGGCTTGTAGAGGAAGTCGAAGCTCAAATAATGGTCATGGCGGCGGAGAAGTCGTTGACTCCGCATACGCATGACAAAAAAAAATTCCCTTTGGTCATTTAGTAAACGCTTCATATAAAAAATATTCTGTTTGAATAAATGTAAATGTCAAAGGGTTTTATACACTGTATAAATTAAAGTTGTGTATAAAACAAAATATACCTCAATAAAAGGAGATTGAGATGAAGTCTCATACCTCGGGACCGACTTGACTCGATATTTCTTTAACGTCCTGAATAATAAACTTGAGTTAATTTATACTTTCTTAAGAACCTTTTTCAAGTTCATTATTCCTTTTATATCACTTATTACCATGTTATGAACACTATGTAATTATTTATGTTAATAATGGTCATTTTGTCGATCATTGGTACTTGAGTTTAAAATAAACTCTTTATAATTACAAGTTATTCATGTGGTAAAATATCCATTATATCCAGAATTATATACATGATTTAGAAATCATATATATCATATAAATCCAGTATATACATGCATTTATAATATTCCATAACATTTAGAGGTAAGAAATGAAATGCACTGTTCATGGAGACTGTAAGTCGTACGTACCCATGAACGCTACTTTCATTTATATTCCCTATTTAATGGAATTGAATCATAATTATATAAAGGTTTATTTTAATTTCAATATAATATCATATATAATATCATTAACTACATCCTTTATATGCCCCACATATGGCATTAACGAATAAAATCACTTTGAGGGGGATGTAGACCGCACTTCCTAAAATGAAGATATCGTGTTTACCTATAATGGAAGCCATAAAGGTATGCCATAAATGAGAAATACAGAAGACAAAGGAAAACATCAACATATTATATATCGTATATAAATATAGTGACATCTTAATGGCCACCTTTGAAGGTGTTATAAGAATATTGAACAATCATCGTTTCGTGAGGTAGAAATTCGCCATCCGTAGAAACAGTATGTTCTTTAACCATTAGATATAGGTGTGTGTATGTGTAGCTTGAATAATTCTTATAAAAACATCCTAGTATATTTAAAATACTGGTTTTGTTACAAAATAAATTAATTAAAAGTGTTTAGGGAGTTGGAGAAGAAAAATAAAACAAAAGAACATTAGAGAGGACTTTACCTTTAAATGGGGTAAATCGTCTTGGTTTGTACCAAAAGGGTTTCTTGAAGAGATTTCTGCTTGATGTAAGGATTATAAGATGATTAGAGGGATGTGTAGAGATAAAATAATTAGTGCTTGGCCAATCCAATGGCTTGAGATGTGTGTGTAAAGAGGTAGAGTTGGGGGCCTTTTATAAGTGGAGAGGAGGGGCACTCTTGGAATGTTGTAAAATGTTACTTTATATTGAAATGTGTTTCAGATTAAAAAGGTCCCACATTGATATATTTCTAGGAAAAGGTGTTAAGGGTTAGAAATATACTCATACAATAGGTCTTTGACAATTGTAAGTCTTATATTTTATATTATATTTCATTTTATATAAATCGTTCATCAATGAGGTAATCGGGGCATCATCATGATGTCATAAATAATTTAATTTATTTAATGTCTAAAAATTATAAAAAAAATACTATGATATAGGAAATATTTTTACCTTTCCAATGTCAATTTATAGTCTAATATATAATTTATTTAGATAAGATTAAAAATGATTTACTCAGGTGATACATTTTTTGTTATATTAATCTTTTTTTTAAAATAAAAAGATAAAAAGTCATTATCACACAAAAGTGATTCCATGGGGTCCCCATGTTTGGAAAAAGGAATACCATGGTTTTCCATGACACAACCAGTATCATTAGGACACATGTTGGGGTCATTATTAATTAGTATGATATTATTTTATTATCCTTAAGTACCAGATTACTAATTAATCCAGATAATTAAAGATAATTACCATCGTTGCTATTCGTAATTTCAAAAAACAAAAGAGTCTTGATTACATAATTTGTACCTTATAATTACAAATATGTAATCCATTTTACCAAATTCCAAACACATAAATTTCAAAAATTAATTTAAAAAAAATTCCCGTTGTCAAAACAAATATAGGGTTTTTTAGAAACAATATCTAAGAAATGTTTGGCACTTGTTTATGCCCAATTCCAAAGTGAAATTAATCCCAACGACCACCATTGGATTAAATGGTAAAGATATATTCTATTTAAACTTTAAAATCAATTTAAAAGATAATCTAACTATAAAATTAAATTAGATGAAAATGCAGTTTTGATGTAAAATGCAGTCTTTTTCACTATTCATTAAAAAATAAACAGTCATAAAAGTAAAAAAAAATTATCCTAATTAAATTTCAATGTCCCAATAATAAATATTATGTTTATTTAGAAAAATATATCTTATAAAATTTTCAAAAGTTTTATTTAAAAATGGTTTTCCATCGAATGGCACTAAAATAATATTTTAAAAATATTAGTGTATTCGATGCTTAAGATTGGATTTATTATCATTTTAATCCTCTAAAACACTATCTAATTCATAAATAGACATAAAGAATAATATATATTATTCATTACTTACTTTGGATGTTACATCCTTCCCCCTTTAGAAAATTGTGTCCCCGCAATTTATTTATTTATCAAATAAGTGGGGGTATTTATCCCTCATTGCATTTTCAGATTCCCAAGTTGCTCTTCACTCATGTGGTTTCCCACAAAACCTTTACTTGATAAATCACCTTATTTCACAACACTTTCTCCCTGTGGTCAAGAATCTAGACTGGTTTTTCCTCATAAGATAGATTCTCTTCCAACTGAACTACCTCTGGACTCAAAACATGAGATGGATCTGGCAATTACATCCTTAACATTGAAACATGAAAAACATTGTGTACCTGAGATAAATTTGGAGGTAAAGCCACTCGATATGAAAAAGATCCAACTCTCTCCAAAATTCCATATGGTCCAATGAACCTTGGACTCATCTTTCCTTTCTTACCAAATCACATCACACTTTCCCATGGTGAATCTTTGAGAAAAACATGATCACCAACCTCAAAATAGAGATCCTTCCTCCTGTTGTCTACAAAACTTATCTGCATGCTCTGATCTATTCTCATGTGTTTCTGTATCAGCTGAACTATTTCTGCCAACTCTTCTACCAATTCTGGTCCCATAAACATCCTTTCAACCACTTTATCCCAAAAAGTGGGATTTCAACACCATTTCCTATATAATGACTCAAATGGTGCCATCTATATGCTGGAATGAAAACTGTTATTATAAGAATACTCAGCCAAAGAAAGATATTGTTCCCAACTTCCCTGATAATACATCGAACATGCACATATAATATCCTCCAATGTCTGAATTTTTCATTCTAACTGGCCATCTTATTGAGGATGAAAATATGAACTAAAATTTAATTCAGCACCCAATGACTTTTGAAGGCCTTTCCAAAAGTTAGAAGTGAACCTGGGATCACGATCAGATACAATGGAGAGAGGAACTCCATGTAACCTGACTATATCTTTAAGATACAAATGGTAAATTTGATCTTGGGAAAAATTATCTCGTATAGCAAGGAAATGAGCAGATATAGTCAACCGATCAATAATAACCCTGATTGCATTATTACCTCAAGGTGTATTTGGAAATCCCACAATGAAGTCCATGGATATATTCTCCCATTTCCACTCTGGTACTAGTAATGGTTGAAGCATCCATTTCAGTAACTGTCACTCTGCTTTTACTTGTTGGCAAGTCAAACACTTCACAGTAAAATCCGCAATATCCCTTTTCATTCCATCCCTCCAGTAAAACTCCTGATGATCTCTATACATCTTAGTACTGCCTGGATGAACTGAAAACGGAGAACTATGAGCTTCACATAACAACTCTCTTTCAAGTGTGAATCACAAGGCACACCCAATATCTTCCCAAATCTCAAAACACTTTCATTTTCAATGTTGAATTCAGGAAACATACCCTTCTGAACTAGTTCTACCTTTTTCCACAACTCGCTGTCTTGCATTTGTACTTGCATAATTTTGTCTGAAAGAGAAGATTTCACGGATACATGAAACAAAACAGATGGACATCCTGCACCAACAACTTTTATTCCAAATTTCATCAAATCCTTAACCAAATGATCACATTCCAAACACAACATTATTAATGAGGCCTTACTTTTTCGACTCAAAGAATCAGCCACTTTATTTTCTTTTCCTAGATGGTAATGAATTGTACAATCATAATACTTGATTAATTTTACCCATCTCCTCATTCTCATGTTCAATTATTTCTGTGTGAATATATACTTTAATCTTTTGTGATTGGTATATATTTCACACTATACTCCATATAAATGATGCCTCCAATTTTTTAAAGTGAAAACAACAGCAGATAATTACAAATCATGTGTAGGCTAATTTACCTAATGAGTTTCAATTGACGTGAAGCATAAGCAATTACCTGATTGTTCTGCATTAGCACGCAACCATGTCCCCTCAATGAATCATCACTGTAGATACAAACTCACCATTCCTGGAAGGTAGTGCCAAAACTGGAGCATTCACCAATCTTCTTTTCAATTTTTGAAAACAATCATCACATTCTTTTTTCCAGATAAACATAACACCCTTTCAAGTTAGCGTAGTCATTGGACTACATAACCATGAAAAATATCTAACAAACCTTCGGTAATATCCTGCCAAACCATGAAAACTACGAATCTCGGTTAAATTTGTGGGTCTTCGACATTCTTCCACAACATTTGTTTTTAAAGGATCAACAGCTATCCCATATTTAGAAATAATGTGACCAAGGAATGAAATTTGTTGCAACCAAAACTCACATTTTCTTAATTTCTCATACAATTTCTTTTTTTAAGGTTTTCAAGATAACCCTTAAATGTCATTCATGCTCCTATTAACGTTTATAAAGAACCAAAATATCATCAATTAAAACAACCACAAACTTATCCAAGATCTCATGAAAAATTCTATTCATAAGGTCCATGAACACAGCATGAGTATTGGATAGCCCAAAAGCCATTACTACAACTTCATAATGCTCATATCTTGTACGGAATGCAGTCTTCAGAATATCTAATTCCTTTACCTTCAACTGATGGAACCCTGATCTCAGGTCAATCTTTGAAAAAAACTGAGCTCCCTAGAGCTGATCAAACACATCATCGATATAAGGAAAAGGATATTTGTTCTTATCAGTGATGTTATTCAAGGCTCTATAATCAATGAAATGTATCATTGAACCATCTTTATTTTTAACAAATAAAACAGTAACACCCCATGGTGATGTGCTAGGTCGAATGAAACCTTTCTCTAATAAATCTTGCAAATGCTCCTTCAACTCTAAAAGTTCAATTTTAGCCAATCGATAAGGGGGTTTTAAAATTGTCTTAGCATCAGGAACCAAGTCAACAGTAAATTCAACTTCCCGATCTGGTATTATTCCAGGAAACTCATCAGGAAAAACCTCAGGATGATCATTAACCACTTGCACATCATTAATCTGAACAGTTTCTTTGTTTTCAACAATATGTTCTAGGTAACATTCATTTCCATCTTTTACAAGTTTCTCACCCTCTTGATATGTTATCAACAGTAAGGGTTAATTCTTATATAAAAACTGAAATTCTTTATGAAAAGAAACTTCTTTAGCTCTACAGTCAATCTTTGCTTGGTAAATAGAGATCCAATCAATACCCAGGATAACAACAAACTCTACAAGATGTAAAACAATACGGTTTGCAAGTAGGTTCTTTCCATGGATAAGGATATGAAGATTTTTATAAATTCCTTTTTCCTCAACATTTCTCCCAGGTGTTTTTACAGCATGTTTAGAAGTCATTTCTTGAGATGGTATTCCCATTTTACAATAAATGTCTTTAGAGATTAAAGAATTTGTAGTCCCTGAATCAAACAACACACTGGCATAATCTGAAAAAAAAAACACAGTACCTTATACCACTTTATTTTATGGCCCAACATCTACTGAAGTAGTTGCAAAGTATTTCACAACCCCTTTCGGCTTGTAGTATAACTGATTCTCATCACTCGAGCTCTTTGTCGGAAACTCATTTGCATAGTGACCCATCTCATTGCACTTACAACATTTCACTAACTGTAAATAAAATTTGGTATTTCCATCACCCAGATCTTTTTCAGTGAAATCACGAGCCTTATGTCCATACTTACCACATCGGTATCATTTTCTAGAATTCAATAGACATTCCCTAGCATGCATTTTACCACATTTATCACAAACTGGAAACATTGTTTTCTTACCATCAGACCTTTTTGAAGTATTCTTCCCTTTCTCCAGCCACTGCGTTCTCTTCTTCTGCTGGTTGTTATAGAACACTTGATCATTAGAAAACTCCATTTCCACCTTGTCATCACATCGAACAAACTTTTCATAACTTTTTAACTAAATTGAAGCTAATGCCATTCGATATTGTGGCATTAATCCTAAGAAAAAATTATTGATTTTATTATCAAGGTCTCAGATAATATTTGGGGCATACCTTGCCAATCGAGTGAACCTCTCTTCATAAGCAACCATTGAGTCTTCCTCTTGCCTCAATTCCAAGAATTGTTTTTCCATCCTAAGTCAAACAGCCTTAAGAATATACTTCTCAAGAAACATACCTTTGAATACATCCCATTCGAGATCATCAACCTCATCCGCGTCCCTGATATTTTTAACCATCGACCATCACTGATCTGCTTCACCCTCCAAACGGTAAATTTCAAGACTAACCTTTTGATTGTCTGAATACACCATGACATCGAAAATCTTCTCCAGTGATTTAATCCACCCTTCAGCTAGCACAGGGTCAGATGATTCTCTGAATGATGGGGGATGTTGCCTCATGAAATGTTCCACCACTGACATGTTCCTCTACGGTTGATATGGCTGATCTTGTGCGTGGACACCACCAACATTTATCGCTTGATTCAACTGCTCCATTATAGCAACAAACTCTTCAGTTCCAATTCCGACCATCTCAGGATGCTGATTCAGATGATCATTTCCTTCTGTATTCCTTCCTAGCACTACTTCCCGGTTTCCTCTGCCGAAAACCATTCTAAAAAAACATTTCTTAGATGAAGCAACATAGTAATATTCAAATGCTATATCATTTTAATTTGACCAAAAAATATTTGGATAATAATTTAATATAATTCTAACTCCTAAACTTATCTAAAACGACATCTGATACCAACTATAAGGCCCCAACCATAATAATTACTTAATCTTGAGTTACTTCAAGAATACACGTTGAGGTTCTTTTCAGGTTTATAGTTTTATAGAATTATATCATAAATCATGCATTAAATTCCATATTTATACAAAGTGGTTACATAAAAGATAGTACTCATTTTTATCATAAAAGGAAACATATTTAAAATAAAACATGGATTCTTTTTTATACTCCCTTGAAACATCATCACATCATGTACCCTTCCCATGACCTGTGAAAAACATTTCCAAAAACGTGGGATGATCATAAAAAGATCAGTAAGGTTTATAAATGTATGAAATGAAAACATTATTCCATGTATGAAATCATACTTTACTCATAAAAAATATGTATTTTAACATACCTCATCAAATCATGAATAAATCATATAAATCATAAGACATAAAGGTAACTTGAGGCATTCATAACATTCTTACCTAGGGAATAACCCTCATGGTTACGTTTGGAATACCCATCACTATATATTCCCTAAATCTCTTTGGAGAAACCTTAATGTTTAACCCCTTCGCATTACCCAATGCATTGGAGAGCTATATTGGGCTCACTCGCCCTTAGTTTATCATGGAACCACCCGTCATTATAACAATTCCAAATAATAATAACATAATCGTATCACATAAAACATGCATAAAGGAAACATAACATTTCCAATTTTCAATAAAAATATTTCAATAAAACACATTGATATAAAAACATTATGAAAACCATTTTCCATAACAAAATTAAATAAACGTAAAACATGGTATTTATTTTTCATTTAAAAAAATGTTATGGCATGTAGAGGAAGCCGAAGCTCAAATAATTGTCACGCGGGCGAAGAAGTCATTGCCGCTGCATACGTACGACAAAAAAACATTCTCTTTTGTCATTTAGTAAACGCTTAGTATAAAAAAACTCCTTTTGAATAATAATAAAAGTAAAAGGGTTTTATAAACCGTATAAATGTAATTTTTTTATAAAACAAAATATGCCTCAATGAAAGGAGATTGAGATTAAGTCCCATACCTTGGGTCCGACATGACTCGATCGTTCTTTAACATCATGAATAATAAACTTGAGTTAATTTATACATTCCCAGTAGCCTTTTTCAAGTCCATTATTCATTTTATATCAGTTATTACCTTGTTATTAACACTTTGTAATTATTTATGTTAATAATGGTCATTTTTTCGATCATTGGTACTTGAGTCAAAAATAAACTATTTATAATTACAAGTTGTTCATGTGGTAAAGTATCCATTATATCCAGAATTATATTCATGATTTAGATATCATATATATCATATATATCTAGTATATATGTGCATTTATAATATTACATAACATTTAGAGGTAATAAATGACGTGCACCGTTCATGGAGATGGTAAGCCGTACGTACGCATGAACACTACTTTCATTTCTATTTCCTATTTAATTGAATTGAATCATAATGATATAAAGGTAAATTATAAATCCAATATAATATCATATATAATATCATTAACTCCATCCTTTATATGTCCCACATATGGCATTAATGAATCAAATCACTTTGAGGGAGCGGTAGTCCGCACTTCCTAAAATAAAGATATTGCGTTTACCTATAATAGAAGCCCTAAATGAAAAATACAGAAGTTTAAGGAAAACATAAACAAATCATATATCATATATAAATAAAGTGAAATCTTAATGGCCACCTTTGAAGGTGTTATAAGAATATTGAACAATCATCATTTCGTGAGGCAGAAATTCTCCCCCCACGGAAACAGAATGTTCTTTAACCATTATATGTAGGGGTGTGTAAATGTAGCATGAATAATTCTTATAAAAACATCATAGTATATTTATCATACTGGTTTTGTTACAAAATAAATTAATAAAAAGAGTTTAAGGGGTTGTAGAATCAAAATAAAACAAATGAACATTAGAGAAGACTTTATCTTTAAATCGGGTTACTCCTCTTGGTTTGTTCCAAAAGGACTTATTGAAGAGATTTCTGCTTAAGGTAACGCTTCTAAGATGAATAGAGGGATGTGTATAGATAAAATGTGCAGATATTGGTTGAGCCAATGGCTTGAGAAGTGTGTGTAAAGAGGTAGAGGTGGGGGCCTTTTATAAGAGGATAGGAGGGGCACTCTTGGAATGTTATAAAATGTTTCTTTATATTGAAATGTGTTTTGGATTTAAAAGGTCCCACATTGATTTATTTCAATTAAAAGGTGATAAGGGTTCTAAATATACTCTTACAATTGCTCTTTCACATGATTAAGTGTTAGATTTTACATTATCTTTTCATTTTATTTAAATTGTTCATTAATGTGGTAATCGGTGCATCATCAAGATTTCATAAATAATTTATTTTATTTAATGTCTAAAAATTATATAAAAAAATACTATGATGTAGGAAATATATTTATCTTTCAAATGAATATTTATAGTCTAATATATCATTAATTTAGACACGATTAAAAATGTTTTACTCAGGTGATACATTCATTGTTATATTTAACTTTCTTTAAAAATAAAAAGAAAAAATTCATTATCACACAAAATTGATTCCATGGGGTCCCCAAGTATAGCACGAGGCATCCCATGGTCATCCATGATACAACCAGTAGAATTAGGACACATGTAGGGGTAATTTGTTATTATTATGATATTATTTTATTATCCTTAACTACCCGATTACTAATTAATCAAGATAATTAAAGATAATTACCATCGTTACTATTCATAATGTCCAAAAAAAGAGTGTTGATTACATAATTTGGACCGTCTGATTCCAAATATGTAATCCATTTTACCAAATTCCGAACACATAAATTTCAATTATTAATTTAAAAATAATTCCCGTTGTTAAAACAAATAACGGGTTTTTTAGAAACAATATCTATGAAACGTTTGGCACTTGTTTATGCACAATTCCAAAGTGAAATTAATCCCAATGACCACCATTAGATTAAATGGTAAAAATATATTCTATTTACACTTTAAAACCAATTAAAAAGATAATATATCCATATAATTAAATTAGATTAAAATGTAGTTTTGATGTAAAATGCCGTATTTTTCATTATTCACTAAAAATGAACATTGTCAGAAAACTACCAAAAATTTATCCAAAGTAAATTTCAATGTACCAATCATAAATAATAAGTTTATTTTGACAAATAGAGCTTATAAAATTGTTAGAAGTTTGATTTAAAAATGGTTTTCCATCAAAAGGCAGTAAAACAATCTTTTAAAAATATTAGTGTATTCCATGCTTATGATTGGATTTATTCTCATTTTAAGCCTCTAAAACCCTATCTAATTCATAAATAGACATAGAAAAGAATATATATTATTCATCAATTACTTGGGATGCTACACTAACACTGTTGACTGAGGATCATGATGAACTAGTTTTTTATGATATCATGCATTTAAGCAATATTCTATGTATAAAATCAATAGAAAAGTGACTAAAAAATTTAATAGATAACATACTCAAGAACAAAATGATCACCCTACTAAAGGTATCATAACACCATTACCTTAGAGACATTTGTTTTCCAAGAGAACTACTAAGAGGTGTATTAAGCATTAAAAATATCGGATGAATGGTCATCACATGGATTAGTATAAAAAAATTGACGCATGCAACCACTAATATCGAACATCAGGAATAATGGTAAAAAAATTCATCATGAGAGACTCAGGAAACTCAAGAAACAATATCCATTCGATGCACCACCATCATCCTTCAACATCACACGGATCTGTCTAACAATAAAAATATAGAAGGATTCAAATTCTAAAAAAACTATGTGGAAACCTCAATATTGATATACTTAATGGTTAAAATATGGATAAACACCCAAAATATTATCATTAAAATACATTATTATTTAATGGGGCATACTCAAAAATAAAAGGAAAACAAAAAACATTTTTATGATAACACTCAACATCAAAATCCAATAAATAATGTTATGATATTTGAATTAAATTAAATGAACCAAATTTTTAAAATATCATATAAATAAAATTACCGGACTTTAAACGATTTTTTGAAACAAATACTGATAATTTCTTAAAAATTCTACATGAAAATAAATTCATTTTAATTGTAATAGCAATCAGTTTGTTTCCAAAACCAAGATTTTTTCATCAAAATTTAATTTTTACATATAATTAATTCAAAATTGAATAAAAAATAATACATAATGAATTGTAATAGTTAAACTATATCACACAAATATGTTTTAAAAAAAATATTTTATCAAAACCACGTACATTAAAACCCAAAAAACAAGTTCATATTTATAATGATTTGGGAAAACTAAATAATATTATTCAAAATCTAAAATGATACTATTTAAATATACAATTTAAAATTCTATATCGTTGTTTTTACCGTGATAACATAATATTTTCAAATAAAATTCAAATTAAATGGAAAATAAGTCAGATGAAAATTAAAAGGTGATTAGTGACCACATATGAATTTTATTCATGGTTGGTGGAAAATGTTCCAATAATACCAAATCCACAAATATTTTTTGAAAACCATGTACATAGGCTCTAATAGATTATATATAACATGTGATCTCATAGAGTACCACAATTTCAACTAAAATTCTATCCACATATAAAATAAATTCAAAAAACTGTATAACATAATCACAAACAAAGAATTGTAAGAGAAGAACTGAATCGTTGATTCTTCAAAGAAGAAAATTAAAAATAAAATTAAAAAACAATCCTCCATTGTAATCTCATTGTTTGACATTATGTTTTTTTTTTCAAACAATTTTTTACCCACTAACCAGGTTTTATTAGTAATATCATCAATATACCATTATTTCCAAAACAATTAGGATATATGAAACAATTTCCTCTTATGAACCTAGGATCTGATAACATTTTATCATGAAATACCATAACCCATCTCCTTGGGCTCGTGTTGTGGCTACTGCAAACCTACCATCCATAGGCTAGGGGCTAAAGACTAGAACTGGAAAGGCATATCCCAAAAAGGGAAGGCATTGCCTTTAAAATAGTACAACCACATGCCCAACACAATTCAAGGGGGGAAAAGGTATACCACTAAAACAATGTTGAGTGAAATTACATGTAAAATAATGTGGGTGATAATAGAAACCAAACAAGGAACTGAAAACAGCAAGTACAAAAAGAAACACTCATGTCCATCCATAGAAAACCCAATTTGATCATGTGAGTAGTGATTATACTAGAAGCCTAGGTAATATTCCTTTTCATCCCGGTCCTACCCGGCCCTAACTAGTATTAGGACACCATGTCCATTATCGTAGTGTCTGTTAGTCTCATCCCCCTCAGCACCTTGGTCGAAACAACGATCATCTTCACCAGACACAACACATGAAAATGAATCCCATGCGAGGGTGAGTATAACATTACTGTGTAGGGACCCAAAAATCCTATATGGACACTCAATAGTCAACGAATGAAACACTAAAAAGAAAAATACCAAAGTGGTAATACCACAAAGAATGATCTCAAAAACATAACAAAAAGTAAAAGTCGCATCTTACACTAGGTATAACATATGTACATATATAAAGATGATTTTTCGTAAGGATATATCATTTTATTATATCCAGATTCTATGCTGCTAACCCATACATGGTCTCGAGGTTCTGACTCATAGATGATCTCTTGGTATTTAAAATAATAGGATCACTGGGTGCTGACCCAAAAAGTATTGATAGGTGATGACCACATATGATCACTATACATTGACCCAATAAGGATCTCTATTATTTTATCAAATCATAGAAAGACATTGGATCCCAGTACATAGCTCACTTGATTTCAAGAGGATCTGCTCCACCATCCATCATTCCACCCCAATTGGACTGACCCAACCCAACCTGGTCCGAGGGTTTATCAAGGATCTGTCATGGTTCTGGCCCAGTGATTTGTTGTTCTGTCCCGTGGTGTGGGTCTGAGAAATTCTACCTCACTAGTAAATGGCAGTATACCATGTCTGATCCACCTCCATATCCCTAGAGGTCGTCATGTGACACCTCCTCTAGTGCGGTCGAGCGACCACGACCTATTGTGCGGGACACAACATAATGTCGTGCTTGCGGCCCTCCAACACGATCCTATGACTACAGCCACTGCATCCAATTGTCGGCCTAGCAGGCAGCTCCTTTATCTATGCCATGGCTCATGCTGGCTACGAACCTTCTTCTAGAATGTCTTCATGGCCTCACACCACCTACCCATCTCCAACAACGACGCACCGATGGACTCTTTTTCGGATCATCGGGTCGGCACTGGTGGTCCATTCTTCACACCATTTTCACATTGGTCTCAAGGGGACATTATCACCATCCCAATGGTCTAAAACCTCTCTTTTACTTAATTTGAGAGTTTTTCCACAATTAACCGCCATGTAGGAGGGGCTCGGTCCTTGTTCATTTCAGCACACACCCTCCACGTTTGAAATATATAATCAAGGGAGGTATGGGGATTTTAATTTGAAAAATAATGATAATTCAATCCCAGATAAAAAACCCAAAATATTTCACCATCCTGAAAGAACTCATGGTCAATATATTATATTGTTCACTGGTTAATCCACATTCATTTTTATTGAAATAAGAACGGGGAAACTTTGAAATAAAATAACCCCTACCTCATCGTTGCTCGATGCTGAATAGTCTAACCTCCATGTTTTAATATGTCTGCATCACTTCTAGATCTATTCATTTAGTCATGATGGAGATTATGATGATCCACCGATGCATCATTCTTCATTCTTTGTTGGAGAGGGAAAACCGCTGGTAGTTTGTCAAGGAATCCCTCTACTTTTAATTCCCCCTTCTCACACATAATGGAATATTAAAAAAATTAAAAATCATAGTAATGTTGTGTCCATTAATGATGCTCATTAAATGGGTCATATTTATTGATAATCTTTTAATGAGTCATTAAGATAATGTCTTAGTGTTTTAAAATGAGCCATTATTGGAAGTCTTTTAATGCACCTTGATTTCTCCTAGTTGCTACACCACAACGTCTCCATCCTCCACTCAATGGTGGGAAAAAATAGAATAATTATTTTAAATTATTATATTATTTTACAACAATGATATGTAGAATAACACATCTGCTCAACCCATTCCATATGAAGTTAGGTCATTTAAAGGATAATCCCATCACTCTGAGTTCAACGGTGCCCCCATATTTTTTATCTAAGAATCGGTCTAAAATAAAAAATATCTTACTCTCATGATTACTAAACGTAATTTAAAAAAGTTCAAATTTTTATTTTGGGATCTCCATGCCATATAATTACATGCGGTTGACTTTTGTGGTCTCAAAATAATTGCAAATAATTAATATAAATTCATGGAATTTCCATGACAAAAAATTCACCCTACCATAGGGAATTACATCCCTGAAATTCACAATAAAAATAATCAAATATATGGGGGTACTATGAAAGAATCTGAGCCTCCTTCTCCCATGTTCTCTCATAGAGATTCTTATGCTACCCTGAGATCGTACCAGAGGAATTGACCACCCGCATAGGACGTACTCCTGTCGATCCTCTATATCCACTAAAAACACTACAAAAGCTTCCACATCATCAATGTCCAGCCCACCCTAGTCGATGGTGTGTAATAGATCATGCATGTATCTCCTCAAATGCGACATGTAAAAAACATCATGCACTCAGTGCATCTATGGGGGGAAATATAAGTGGTACGCAACTCATCAACATTGATTAGGATCTAAAATAGTCTGATAAAACTCATAGATATATTCTTTCCCTAGCCAAATATCTATAATCCTTGTCGAGATGAGACATGAAGGAACACCTGACTGGCCTCCTCAAACCCCAATTGTCTCTTTATTCTATCATCATAAGTCTTCTTCATTCTTGGTGTAGTACTCATCTTATCAAGCATGATATTCACCTTCTCAGTGGTATACCGTACCAACTCTGAACCCATGAGTTCCAACTCCCCAAGGTATATCCATCATGAGGGTGCTCTGAAAGGCCACTCGTACAAGGCCACAAATAATTCCATGCCAATGGTGGTGTGATAGATGTTTTCTTATGAAAACTCTATATGTGTAAGGTGTACCTCCCAACTATGACCAAAATCCAGGACAAAATTATGAATAATTTCATTCAAGTTCTATATGGTCTGCACTGTTTAACCGCCATTCGGTGGTGAAAATATGTGGCCAAAGGCAGCTATGTCCCAAACTCCTCCTATAATAATTTCCATAGATAGGATGTAAAATGAGCATCACAATTTGAGACAATCATCAAAGGAACCTATTGGAGCATCAAAATCTACTATAATTAGAGGCACCTCATTCCCTCTACTGATCCCAACTTCTTGATGGGTAGAAAGTGAGCAAAATTAGTAATTTGGTCAACAATAACCTAGATGGAATCATGCCCGTAGATTTATGTGGTAACCACATCACAAGGATCATGGATATACCATACCAAATCCACTATGGTACCTCATGTATAAAGACTAAGCCTTCTAGAATCGGATCATTTTCATTCGTTTGATGAAAAGTGAGGCATCACAAAACCAAACTCGGCCATTTATTTCTTCATCCATAGACAACAGTATAGATGTCAGAGGTCCTGGTACATCGTCACCACTCTATGATATACCATAATGGGGGATGTGGGGTACTCCAACAACACCTCCTCCAGAAATTTCACGTGTACTATGGTGTTCTCTCTATAAAATATTACATTCTCTCCACCTATTAAAAATCCAATTGGGGTTCATCTTGAGGATAACTGATCACATCAGGTCTTGTAGTTAACATCCAGCAATTGTGCCTCCATGAATCATTGTAATTGTGGGGGAGTAACAATCATCAATTGAAGGTATGAAATTTCATCACTGTCAACAATGGATATCTGCATAGTAGCTAGCTTCTCTATTTCCTCACTCCATATATGCAATACATACCTCTTACTAAGCACATCATCGAGCACGTTCCCCTTTATAAGAGTATAGAATGTCTCAAAACAATAGTCTTGGAGTAACTATATCCATCACCACTGTCTCGGGTTTAGGACCTTCTGAATGAAGATATTCCTATGAATCTTGTGGTCAGAGTGAACAGTAAACTACTCACCCATCATGTAGTGCTGCCACATCTTCAATGAAAAGACGACTACTACTACCTTCAGGTCATGGGTCCCATAGTTCTGCTCAGGCTTCCTCTATTTTTGTAACCCATAGGTGATCATTTCTCGCTCTGAAATACATAAAAAACCAATCTTGGTCCATAATGAATCATTATAGACTACACACCCAACACCCCCTTCTGGAAGTCTCATTATGGGGGCACTTTTTAACCTTTGCCTCGGCTCCAGGAAACTCTGATGGCATATCTCCATCTATATGAAGGGTTTTCCCCTTCTTTTTCAAAGCCGACAAGTGAGATGAAACTCTATAAAAGTTGCATATGAACCTCTGGTAATACCATGCCAACCCCGTGGATCCCCACACCATGGTCACGCTTCGGGGGGGCTCCCAAGTAAGAAACGCCTCTACCATCACCGGATCCACTACAACTCTAGTCATTGAGGTGACGTGTCCCATAAAGTGGACCTCCCAAATCCCGAACTAGAACTTCAAAAGCATACCATAATTTTGGTTCCCTCAGAGTGTGTTTAGGACTATCTGTAGGGGACCAATGTGCTTCTTCTCAGGCACTGATTACAACAATATTTCATCAATTAATACTACCATGTAATGATCAATGTAAGGCGGGATTATACTATTCATGATTTCCATGAATGTTGCTGGGTCATTTGTCATTACAAATGGAATCAATAAGAATTCATAGTTTTCATACCAGAATATAAAGCTGGTCTTATGTATGTCTTCATCTAGTACCCAAAGCTGATGATAGCCTGATCCAAGGTTGATCATTGAGAACCACCTCGCTCTTTTCAGATTATCAAAGAGATCATCAGTTCTCGTCATTGGATACATATTTGACATAGTCACCTCGTTCAAGTGCAGGATGACAAAGTATAGCACGCAGGCCCCATCTGCCTTCTTGGAAGACAACACTAGGGATGCCCATTGAGAATCCCTGGGCCTTACAAACCCCATCCTCTTTATGTCCTCCAACTGTAACCACAACTCACTAAGTACTACATGTTCCATCTAATATGTTGGTGTAAATATTGGTGTCATCCCTAGGTAAATGTTAATTCATCATTCTATAACTTTATGATGAGGTAGTCCATATAAATCTTCTGGAAATACATCCTCATAGTCATCCACCACAACAAGAAATCATGGACTCCCCTCTCCCATCATATTGAGGGTGAGGGTAGCCAAATGTTGAGTGATCAGCTACAACATTCTCTGAGTTCATCCATCTGATGATTCAAATGTTCTTTTCTCATTAGTGAAAAATGTCTTAGTCCTATATCCGTGGACACACCACACATTGTGCCTAAAATAGTCAATTTAATCTTGGACTATAGATAGCTAGTCCATACCAATGATGATGTCAGATAGCCTTGACGCTACTACTAGGATATACCAGTCAAAGATATCACCACATAAAATAATCCCACGCTACCGGTACCTGTGTGTAATCATCGAATCCTCTACCATTGATGTTTCTAATCATGTTTATTAAGCCAACGACTCCTCCAGAATATCTAATCTCCGAACTAGATCTATGGAATGGTTGGAATGACTAGTACCTATGTCTATAAGAACATCATATTGGGTGGAGTACTCATAGATCATACATCTAATTTTCTCTGGAGAACCTAGTTTATAAGCCTCTATCGACGGATTCTAGACTCGCCCCTTTCGACCTACTCCTGGAGCTCATTGTTGATCTCTTGAAGGTGGTTGTGGTAGTACCTAAAATAATTGTCCACCAACTACCGCTCAGCCAACTGACCTTCCTCATAAAACGTCCTATGGACCTCCTATCTTGAACCTCTATTGTCATCTCAATGGTCACATTACCACCCTCTGGTCATATTCATGGGGACTCGATTAGTGATGATCCATGATCTCATTTACTCAAAAAGAGTAACAAACACTAGTCTTTAGATGACATCCTCTACATTGCAAGCTCATATAATCTAACCAGTGATAATCTGATTTGCCACCTGAAGGTATATCCCATTTGGGCCTCTGCATCATCTACATTCTCCTTGCAACATATGACTCATCCACCAGTCATCCATTGGTTTCTCTCTCCAGCAGTGCCATCTCGACCAAAAATCTCTCCACGAGTTGTTCTTTCTCTAGCACTCCAGACTTCGTCCGGATGTTGAGCGACATCACTGATGCCCTGACCTCTGATCGATGTCCCTACTCATAGATTCAGGCCATAAATAATGGATCATACACCATATCGGTAGAGTAGGAGGAGAGGTCAGTAAACTCATAGAGTACTAGGCCATAGTCAATCTGCACCTGTGTAGGTGCATTAGCTTCTGAATACACGCATAGTATAGTGTCGTTTGTATGATATCCTCCATGAGGCGGCTATCAATGTTCGAACATGGATGTAATGCCTCTTCGTGTTTCTGGGGTTTCAAACATCAACATCTCCCTATGGTTCCCTGAAAAGGCTAGCAACTAGGATCATCATCTGATCTGCTGATGTCTCTATCAAGAGAAAATCTCATTCCATGGCCTCTAGCCAGAGCTCAGCTACCTGATGATCTACATAGCCAAAAAATCATAGAGGAATATGTTTATAGAATTCATGTATCATGCTATGTTAGTGCATAATATCAACTAGTTGGGATGGTATCATCAGCTACTCTACAGGTTGTGGTGATACTGATACACCACCCGAAGGTGCTACAGCTGGTAGAGGTCCTAGAACTGATGCCTTATCCTTTGGTGGTCCATCATTGTGATATCTCACTGGAATCATATCTGGCTGTTTTCATGGAGTAATCCAGTAGAGGAATTTATTTTCCACTATCAATAAGTTATACATGTTGAGATGACTCAGAATATATCAAGAGAAAAACATTTCAAAAATACATGCAACTAGTTTTCTATGTACTAAGTCTAAAAACACAATTCCGCGTCATGGTGTATGGATATGTCAGTCGCCACACCCACAATGGACTCCATAAACTGATATCAAAACTCAAGACACTTAACACTATTTCCCCCACTGAAAACACAAATTCATAGTTCATCTGGTAGAACAGACCACCCACTGATACCACTATTTGACGAACCATACCTCGGGGCCCATGTAATGGCTATCCCAAGACCTAGATCTAAAGTCTTGTTGGTGGTGACTATCACTAGAAACATATATCCAAAAACTGTAAGGAATTTCCTTTAAACCTATGTAAAACATACATGCCCAACACACTGCAAGGGGGGAATACATATTACACTAAAATAAGGCAAGGTGCCAATACACGTAAAAGTATGTGGGATAGATAAAACCCAAAAAAGGAATTGAAATAAAAATTTACCAAAGGGATCGTTGATGGCCATTCACAGAAAACCCCACCTGATCATGTTGGTAGTGAATCTACTGGATTTCGATGCAGTATTGCTTAGATGCTTAATCTTACTAGGCCCCACCTGGTCTTAAGCCACCAAGTCCACCATCGTAGCATTCGTTAGTCCAATCCCCCTGAGAACCTCATTCAAAATGTATGACATCTGAACTAGAAACATCCAATGTGAGTGAAGCCCATACAGGAGTGACTATAATAATACACTATAAGAACCCTAAGATCCCCAAAGGTATCTTAGAAATCTAAAATCGAAACCCAAAATGAAAAATACAATAGAGTTAATTTCACCATGAAGGATATCAAGCACATAATACAATGTAAGAGACACAGCTCAATCAAGCAATAACATAAGTACCTATGTAATTATGATTATTCCTAAAGCAATATCAATTTATTCTGTCGAGAAGCTCTGATGTTAACCCAAATAGGGTTTATAGGAGCAGGCCTACATTGGATTCCTAGGTGCTGAACTACAAAATATCACTACGTGCTGACCCAAAGAGGATCGTCCGGTGCTGACTTGGATAGAATTACATGGTGTTGACACACAGAGGATCACTATTAATTCTTCACATCACATCCTACAACTATATTCTCACACATAGCAAGGTTCTTTTGCAGTGCATTTTCTCCATAAACAATAAGTCATACCTCAAACACCAAGATTTCTCACATTTATGGGACCCAAAGGACCATCTTTTGGTATGCCTTCCAATGGAAAAGAAGGCGCATCGACCAGATTCTAGGTTCTGTATGTTTTAGTATTTTTAGTAAAAAGGGGATGATTAGATTCGAGTATGATCCAACCTGTCAGCACTCCAACATCGTCTAAAATAAATGATGAGTGTCTTAAGGGGACCTCCTTATCAAAAGGGACCCAAAACCACTAATGGAGAGTCAATCTAATGCTCGGATTGAGATATTAAAGCTTTTTAGTGAAATGGGGTCAGTTAGTTCTAGGTTCTTACAGACCCTGTTATACCGACCCGTACCAACCCGGTCAGGGGGTCCAATCCATAATTGGTCCACCCCAGCTAGCCCATTTTTATGGGTCCATCCCTATTGGATTGGTCTGGCTTAGTAGAAGGTATGACCCAGTGTGCCCTGGGTCTGACCCACGGTGCCGGTCCAGCCCGTTGGGCGGTTCGTGCCCTGCCTAGTCCACCTTGCTGGGATAAGGAAGGATGCCAAATCTGTTCCCCTGCCTTTACCCATGGGTCACCATCAGGATTGCCATCTTCCGAGGTCAAGCGACCATGGACCTTTTCTAGTGTTCCATAGTTGAATGCCACCGCCGACAATGGTGTGATGACAGACACTAGTACAGACCACCGGGTTCGCATTGGTGGTTTATTATTCTTGTCACATGCGCCTGTGATATTCAGGAAATTTTCTCTCCACCATGATGGTCTCATATAATAAATTATTCTGATTCAAGATATTTTCCTAGAAGGAAACCCATGGCGGAGGAGCTTGGGCCTTATTCGTGTAGGCCCGCTCCCTCCACGCTATATGTTTATTTTCAAGGGAGGTCTAAGGATTTTAATTCGAACAACAATGATAATTCCATCCAAGATAATGAAAATCCGAAAAAGTCTCCCTCCCACAAGAATGCACAGTCCTAAAAATAACTTTTTCATGTGGTAATCAGCATTCGTCATTTTAAAATAACAATGTGGAAACATCAAAATAAAATAACCCATACCTCATCGATGTTCAATGTTGAAGTGTTCATCCTTGAGGTTTCCAGATATCAATGTAACTTATATCTCCATTCTTCATGGCACATTGAAGATAATCATGATCTATTGAGGCATCATTCATCTTTCTTCATTGGAGAGGTAAAAACATCACTGTTTTGTCAAAGAATAGCTACAGTTTTAATTACCCCTTCTCCGATATGTTGTATTATTAATAAAAAATTAAAATTACATAGATTCTATGCCCATTAATGATGCTGAACAAATGGGACTCATTAAATGAGAAAAATTAATGGATTCATTATCATAACAACGTCGTTGTATCAAATGAGCCATTAAAGACCCTCTGTTAATGCATGTCCTTGTAGCCTCATCACTACTCCACATCGTCTCCCTCAACTACTCAACAGTGAGAATGAAATAAAATATTTATTTTAAATTCTTTTCTTATATTTTTTCCAATGGTCAAGAAAATAACATTTCTTCTTATCCATTTCTAAACCATGATAATTCATTTCTAGTTGAATTCTTGCATTCCGTGTTCAATGGTTCCTGTTGATATTTTATCCGATAATTGGTTCATTAGATAGAAAATCGTGATCACATGTTTAATGAATGTACATTAAAAAAGGTTCACAATTCTGTTCCATGTTCTCCCGGACTCGGAATTACATAATATTAAATTTTTCAATCTCGAAGTTATACCATATAATTAAAAAAATTAAACTGAAATTTTGAGACATTAAATAAACTAACCCTAGTCATCCCCCAAAAAAGGAACCAATTGTGACCCTTGATAAATAAAATGCATGTTCTTGATCCCTCGGGGAGGTAAATATGTTCATGGTAATTTAATGTGTTCTCATAGGAATGATTTTCGAAAACAATTTTGAAAAGGCATATGAATTATAACTAAATTATAATATGATACATACTTGCATTGGACTACCCTTCCAAAAAGAATATATTTATGATTTAAATGGAACAATCATGTAGCTAGAATAAATATAACATTGAATAAAAATAAAATAATATATCATGTGGTTTTAGATATATCAAAGGAGAGGGTTGATATGGTCAACTAATCAATGATATAAAATAAATCTAAATACATATAGAATCAATGGGAGTCTATGTCAAACATGGTTCCAAGCATTAAATGTTAATAGGTAGAAAAAATCAATTCCTACTAGGAACACGATGATAACCACAAATCATATATTAAAAATATTTTAAATTGTAATTAATTCGATCCATTACACATTAAAACGTAAGAGGGATTTTATTACAAAATTCATTTCAATCATGATAAATAAAATATTATTTCCTTTAAATATAAAACCAAACAATGATTTGTAACCAAAACAAACAATCAGTGAAATAATTAGGAAAATACTAATGAATCAAAGAATGATAATATATTTTATTACATCAATAGAAATAATGAAAATAAAGAGAAATATTGAAATGAGATCCATCATATCAGAATGCCTATTGTAAACCAATTTCAATAACAGTCATTTGTATTCTAATTGGCCTAACAGAGGGGAAATCTCCCAATGTAGTGCAAGAGACATATTATGGTCCATTAGTTGGATATTTATCTAAAAATAGTGTATGATATTTATCGTGACATCCCTTTAACTATTCTCAATTACACATAGCATATAAAATTGTTTCTAAGAAAATCAAGAACATGAGTCATGAGATACTTGTAAATATATATTATTACATTAATATAGTTTGGAATATATTAATTTGAATAAAAACCACAATAAATACTCTAAAAAACTTTCTGTAAATCAACCCCATAATTGTAATGTAATCACAATGTCCCAGGGTAAGGACTCAATACTATCAATCATCAGAGGTAGGCATTATGGGACCATTAATTTTAGAATACTAACTCAAATACTCAAACTCAGACACATAATACAATATTAAAATCATAGGTTTTGAAATATTTTTGAAAACTAGTGGTATCACCATTTAAAATATCCAAAACAATATATTTATTTTGGAAAAATTATATTAAAAATGATGTTCCCTATTTAAAAATTTAATAAAACAGTTAGAAATCCATTTTAAGATAAAAATATTCTCGAAATATCATTACACATCAATAATGTCAATTTTTGAAATTCAATGGCCACTTACTGTTTATTGTAGTTATTAAACCAATTAAGACTATATATTTGACAAAATAATCATTAACACATATCAAAAGTCAATGATAGATTCTATTTTTCTTCTTTAATGTTCAATAAATACACAAAATATTCCATAAATTATCTAATACATTGATTCATTGATAAATGAGTAAATGGTTTATCAATTTAAATCATTAAATATGCAGATACCTACCTAAATACACTTGTTTTCATTCATTGAGGGCTTCATCCAAACCAATAACTTCAAAATAGATTTTAGAGATCCCAAATTAACCCTTAAACGATGAAACCCAAAATTGGAAGTCAAACCACATGACACCATAGGTCTCCAAGACCCCTATATGGTATGAAAAAGGAAATATATGGGAAAATAGAGGATATGTGATGGTTTTGAATGAAATACCACAAAAAAATCATCCAAAAAACATGAAGACTCCTTATATAATTGAAAAAATTGGTTGTTCAATCAAGAGAGATATCTCATATGGGTTTTGCACAAAAATAGAAGAGGATGAAAGTTAATTTCATGTAAAAACATTTTATATCCACTAAATAATTTCAATAACAAAAATTTTCTTCTAGGTGGTAGATATTTTCTCCATGAATTACCAAACAATAAGAAAATAATTCACATACTAGTAGTCTCACATGGAAAACTCCATGGTTTTACTGCACTATTTGGAAATACTTGATCTATAGAAAAAAGACACCTTCTATACTATAGATCTATATGCACAGTTTTCACATGGTTTCCCGTAACCATTATCTAAAGGTGGGATTATACGTAAATTATTGATTTTAAATATTTTGTCTTGAATAACATAAAACAAAAGGTAATGGTAAAATACCATTATATATATTAATAAGATAAATAATGGTTTTCATTTGATAATTATCACCAAAATAATGCCTTTCCCCAATAATGCTAAGGTGGATATTGATAATCAATAGAAAGGATGAAATTCGGCATCCGCAATGCACCAATGTAATCAAATACCAAGGATGACCACTACCAATATTGAGATAATGTCTATTACCTTATAAATGAAATATAACGAAGTACTAAAATCAATTTTCCCCCATAAAACCTCTAAAACAACAACCAAAAACCCACCACTCACTTGATAACATATACATACATAGTGGATTCTAATGTATGTTACAAAAGTAAAAAGACCAAAAAGACAATGATATTCCTCCAAGGTTATTATATATTCTCCGAAAAACATATTATCTATGGAATCACTAGGAACAAATGAATACAAGACATGATAACGTGGGAAAATGATTGTGATACACTAATTCAAAATCATGGAAATGAAATAATTAGAATTTTTTCGAATGAAACATTGTAATGAAATTCATATGAGTTTAAAAAAATGGAAAATAATAACCACTTATATGGGAAATATAATATTGAGAATGAATAAAATGTCAACAAAAACTGTATCATGAAAAAATATAATATGTTAACCAACGATAATATTATAATGGGAATACCGAGATCCACAATTAATGTAATCAACTCCCTTAAAAAAATTAGATGACCCAAATAGCAACAAATTGTATAGGTCTTCATAGAATTTAGGTAATATGTCTTTATTTGAATAAGCATAATGTACTATTGGAACATCGATGTCCAACACATTGATGTCCACATTAGAGAGAAACAAGAAGGCCTCTTCATATTATTGGTTAGAAGATCAAACATATAAATATTGTCATTTACTTTAATATTGTTCCCCTTACAACTCATTGTAACAAATGAATTGGTGTTCAACTCATCCTATCCTCACGAGATCACCTTTACCCAAAATTCTTCCCTTTCCACATCTATATAAGAGGTAAAACCGAAATAGAAAACCCTTTCATAAATATCATAATGATGTCTATTTTCAATATATTGTTCCTTCACGGAATCATCCATGTATAACTATAGATCATAAGAGACTAGATCAAAAAAACAAGGATCATACTCAAACACCAAATGATCTCCATAATAAATGTAGTACAACCACATTATATTACCAATATTCAAATAATAATTGAAATTCTAATTGATGAATAAAGATTTAAAACAATCCCATTAATGGTACACATAGATATTACTATGGAAAAATTAATTCCAACACTCTAGACTCAGACAGACCTTAATAAATGTATGAAAAATGATCTCGATAGACTCAAAAAGATGAATAATATCATATAAATATTCAATACCTCATATCGTTATTAATGGTTCACAAGGAACCAATGACAGTTTAAAGGGGGTAGTGACTGACAATTCATTATGGTAGGTGAACCACATTCCAATGCATCCACTACCCTGAAGAATCACATAAAACCATATACATATAATCCATATGATTTACTAGACCATGTGAGCTCACTAGCTAACACCAGTTCAACTCCCACTTGATCCCCAACCATGGTAGAATTTTTATAAAACACGCATAATATTTACTAAATAAAAAACACTATCAACTAAAATTGTGAAACCCCAGAATGAGTTAAAAAAATTAATTCATACTTAAAACCGATCATTAAATTTTAACTAATGGTTTGGTAAATGGAATATTCGAATAATAATTTGGTTTAACACAAACCTTAAGCTCTAATTTTCCAATTGTAAATCTACCATTACTACAAAAATAAAATTGTGATCATGGGAACATATTCCCTTTTAATAATATAAGATCATAAACCATTTTTTCACAAACAACCCTAGTCCATCCCTGGAACCGATCACCTAATCCAGCTTATGAAATTCTTGAGAACATTTCATGATCACCCCTTGATTGAAAAAAATGATTAATTGAATAAAATGTGTTATGATAGAAACATTATCCCCAAAATAATAATATTCAATATGTGTTGGAATTGTATTAAATTTTAGTATTGTCTAGTCCATTCATTGGAATTCTATTCCAGAAAAATAGTGTTATAATTCAAATAAAACAATTGAGAATCCAAAAATAAAAATATTTATCATAAATTATAAAATATAGTTTGAAATTATTTCAGATACCTCAAAGGATAAGGTTAAAATGCTCTATGCATAAATTATTAATAAATAAATCCAAATTACAATACCGATATATGTTTGACCTAGGTGTCACTATCTATCCTTCAAAAAACATTCTTTTTATGGAAATCAATGTAAAATAAAGACATTAACCTAACTATTTTATTGAAAATAGTATTAAATACCAATATAAAAGTCATGTGAACAAAAAGAGATATATACACATAAATAAAGGTTCAAATTCTATTGTTTTTAAAAATGTAATAAAATTAAGTCCTTTCATTTTTTGGATAATTAATAAATAAGAAAACATCTTCATAGGATAATTTTTATTTTAATGGGATGTACATATCGTGTAAAAAATTCCACTATACAGTAATTTAAAAATCTGAATTTAGATTAAAATGGAATTTTAATATGATCTAAAACAAAAAACCCACAGTCCATGTAATAATTATAACAATAACAATAATTCAATGAATAAGTATGATGGTAATAAATTTTTCTAAGGATGAATGTATAGAGTCACACTAATAATGAATCTTCGTATTCACATGAGGGATGCAATACAATTTTCCATATTCATATCCATAGGCTAACTAGACACATCGATGGAGAGATTCTCAATGTAGGGTGTGATGCATACTAAAGTCCACAAGTAAACTCATGATCCAAAAATAGTTTAGCATATGTGTCCATCCATCCAAATAGAAAGGTTCTTTTTCCTATGGAAATTAAAATTGATGTGGACACTTCAATAGAAATGTGTAGATACATACATATACAATTATACATAATAAAAAGGTATAACTATAAATATATTAACATGAATCATAAACACACCCGCAACTCTGAAACAACATCCTCAAATACACCGCTTGATTTCAAAAATAGTACATTGTCCGATGATTGGGACTAAATACTCTCAATTATACTATTCATGAATTGGGGGATAGTTTATTTTATAAAAAATGCTAAAAAATATCAATCGATCATTATAGTGATTCTTTGAAATCATATGTTAGGAAACTATCTTCAAAATTAATTGCAACAATTTATAAAAAATTTACAAAAACTTGTGTTTTAGATTCTTCTTCCAATAACCAAAACACAATTAATAAATCAAAGAATCTATTATAAATATATTTATACATTAAAATCCAAATTAAATAACATAACTCATCAATAAAATACATTTGGCTAATTCATTGAACACTCAATGTTCATGGATGTTGGTAAACCAATTAAATCTATATGTTTTCAAAAATAATGTTTCATACTCAATAAAAACAAATCTAAATCCTATTATTAATCTTAATAGTTCCATAAACACATGTAATTCTACCATTTGACTTATAAAACAAGGATTTAAAGATATTGAATTCAATGATTCTATATCATTAATGCTTATAAAGGAGGAAACATATCTTAATATTTTCTCATTCATTGAAAATTCATTTAATCCAATAAAATGTTGTTATTGTATACACCAGAGATCTAAATGGAACCCTAAAATCATGAAACTTAAGTGTTAAAAAAATACTACATAAATCCCTAGACTTCTATGTCCCCTCTCGATAATGAAGAATTAATTTTCATCATAGTGAAGGCATGCAGTGGGGGGAGATATGATAGTATTTTAATTAGTATCCATTTCCCAAATCCAGGGGTAAGGATTTTTCAAATATAATATATAATAAGTGTATTAAATATCATAATAAATTATTATCTAGGCTATGGAATATTCTTCCCTAATGTATTAAGATAATCCAAAAAGTACATTATGGATTCGCAAGACTATGCCTATGAGGTTGATGAACACATTCTCTAATGATATTTGAGAAAATCATCTCTAACTCCAACTACTAGTGAGAGAAATTAAATGTATTTCATTGTTAATTATTGATTAATTATTCTTAATTATGTATGAAATTTCACTTGTGATACTTTTCATTAGAGTGGTAGAGAATGTAATGTCTAGAGAGAATTTATTGTGTGCATTGATTTTTTATTTTTATGTTTTTATATACCCAAAAAATAGATTTAGATTCCTATTTATAGATTAAGGCTTTATCAAAAAAAAATTATTTAATAACATGTCAGAAATTAATAAAATAATATCATTTAAAAAACCCCATGCCGCATAATATTAATATTATTGTTTTTAAATGTGTTCCATCTTGCACCAATGATAAAAATATATACAAGATTCTAAAAAATTGTAAATTTTTTTGTCATGGTCTATTCCCATTCAAATTCCATAGTATTTTTTGAATGAATAAATTTTTCATAAACTTACCAGGGAATAAATATTTGTCAAATATTAAATAGATTAAAAACAATGAAATTTTATTCACATTGATGCAAGAAATTCATTATTTGATTTATGAAATAAATATAAAAGTGAAAAATTATTCCTTGGTTAGGATAACAATATTTAATCTATTAATTAAATTGAAATAACATTTATTCATGATCCACGAAAACACATTTTGTGTTAACCTCTATGATTATTTATCATTAGTTTTATTTAGGTTTTTCTTATGTCAACTATTACTATCTAGTAATGGGTCATGGAACCTAAATAAATTATTAAATGTTGTAATGAAGATAACCTCATTCATTTAGTCACTATGTAATATAATCCCTTATTAGAATATTTCATCATGAAGGTTTCATGATGATGTCACCAAACTATATACTTTATGTGTCTTTCATCGATTTTCTGAAAAAAAAATCATATCTTTACAACATAGAAATGTAATTTTAGGTGACAATTCTATTCCAATAAATGGGCCAAGATATCATCTTTCGTATATATGAAAAGGATACAACATTCCATTACATATCCATTTATAACATGTAAATAATTATATACCTAACATACCCGTCGTCACTGCAAACATATATCACCATAGTTTTCCATTGAAACTCGTAGTTCATGAAACATGAGCATAATTAATTATAATATTATGGTCTATAAAAACACATCATCATATATTGAATATCTTTATATATTAGATCATGTGGAATTTCTACTAGTGGGTATTATTTTATAATATCCCATTATGGTTATTACCATGTGTGAGCATTATAAAAATTACCAACATAATCATTCATTTATTATAATTTGAAAAACTATACATAATTAGTCCCACCCTAGTACATTATAAAACCATAGAACACTATTTATGAATATCATCATAACACTTCAGGTTCTCGTTAGACTAGGGAACTGCAATTACTATATCAATTCGATGTATAATCTAGTTTCTTATTTTATTAGATCCATGAAGAATAATAATAAATATTTAAAAATATTTTAAATATATATTAAATACAAAAAAAATAATAATAATCAATGTTTAATGACTTATCCCAATGAAATTAACTCCAACAAACTCCCACTTATAATGGAACAATTTTCATATGACATTTAGTCAACGTGACTTCACGTGATAATCATGTTTCTATTAGGTAAATGATTTATTCATGGTGTATTCTATGTTGTCATCCATGGAAATAATATAAACTATAACTTCACCACTCTGAGAAAAATTCCTTATTTGATTATATGTATATATAATGTGATTTTCAGTGGATTATACATTCTCTCTTTTTTCTGATCCATCAGTATGGTATTATCAAAATACATTGTTCTTGGAAAATTATTTCTAGGTACCATATCATGATTTAGGATGATATTGTGTTTCTATACTCCTACAATATCTACCTAATAGTCATAATTTTTTTATACTCTAAAATATAATCTATGACCACATCATTATTTTAGTTCTTTCAGCCCACACAACCTCCATTCATTATGAAGATGCATATCATTTGTAGCTTCATGTTGTTGTGATCTTTTTAGAAACTAGAATCCTTGTATAATGTAATTTATACTTCTTCATGTCCACTATAAAATAGGAACATATCCTTAGTAATTCTCAAATTATTAAAAAAAACTTGACTTATTTCTAGTGGAGTTGACCTAGGTTATCTTTATATTATCCTATAGAACAAAATTCATGTGAACATCTAGCATATTATAAATCATATCCTATAAGATAAGAAAAATCCCTAATTCATATATAATTAATGAAATTATATTTATTTACTCAGATGTCTAAGGAAAATTTTCCAAAAAATATAAAAACCATGTGACGCTAGAAACAATTACAACATGGATTGTTCCATAGTAAATCTCTTTAGCGTCTTTTCAATGTATGTACATTGATTTATAAATATAAATCTCACTTATCAATCATGATTGATAATGGTCCCAACAATATATGTTTTCTATCCAATATCCATCATATATAATAATCTATTCCATCATACAATAACATATTATAAGACTTGTATTTTATTTCCAATGAGTAATATGTCGTCAACATATACTAGTAAGATAATGACTGCACTCCTACTAAATTATTTGTAGAAACAAGGCCAACATTCGTTAATTATGATACAAAATTCTATTATAGATTCATAAAAATAAATGTTTCATGAAATGAATTATTTCTATAATTAATAAATATACCTTTTTAATTTTCAAATCTTGTGGTAATCCTTTAGATACACAAACCGTTTGTGGTGTGCAATATATATATTCTTCATGATTAAATACCACTAAACACCACCCCATTTTGCATCAAAATCATTGAATCACTTCAAATCTCATAGAAATAATCTCTTACCCAATATCCCAAAATTCATTTGATTCATGTATCACTTAAGGAAAAATTCCATGTATTTTAAGTGGTTCTTTAATGTGGTTATATTCAATAGGAAACAATTTCAAAATACATCTCTTAATTTCATATCTTTTTATGGATTATATTCACCCCATTAATTCATCAATTAGTTATAAATAAAATATAATTTATATACTAGAATTTTATTTTCCTATCAGAATATCTTATATTAATCAATTTTATTTTCTCTTCTTATTCATTGATATGAATCAATTGTACAAATTATGGTGGATAATCATCTCGAGGGATAAATTTTTTCCCATTTCATCCTTCATGGAAGGCCCTAAAATTTTTAACATAGTTAAATGTCATTTATAATTATATTATATCTCATATCATATTATAGAACTAATATATGGAAAAAATATTAAATACAAAACATGTTTTTGATGGTCGTAAAAACAACCAAATTAAAATTATCAGTTATCATTAATATTTAATCAAATGAATCATCTTGATAAAAAAAGTATATTGAAAAATTAAATAGTATTTATGTGGCAGAATAAAATTTTATTTCACATCTAAAGAATTATAAAAATTTGAAAAGAGAATCCACAATTATGCTTATCTGAACCATCTATGAAACCATATAATTATCACACCCAGAATAATGAAAATATTAATATATTTTTAATGAAATGGTGGTTTGATATTATTATAGTTCCATGAAAGGTAAAATAAATATTAATATGGTTCTATAATGAAGTAATAACATTGTTTAAACCATCATACATGCGGTTAATTTTTTCAAAACTAAATGGAAGTGTGAGGTAAGGTTTTCTCATCAGACTTTTACTTTAGTGAGATACATGTATTATTCAACATTTATTTCATTTGTGTGGTATATATAGTTCCATTTTATATATCATATCACGTATATCATTATGTTAATTTCATTTAATGTTTCACATGATAATTTATATTTTTTTAGGGAATATGAATCATCTTATTACATGGTGGTATGTGAATTCATAACCCAATTTCCATTGTTTGGTATTATATTGTAAATTTTCCATTTTATCATTATATGATTATTTTTTTAAATGAATTTCTAAAATAATATTCATTATTTAATATTTTAATATTAGTGTTTTTTCATTATATACATATTTGATTAATTTTTAATGATCAAATCAATGATATGTTATTTATAATGGACTTTTTTTAAAAAAAATTTGATTAAAAATTTCCATGAAAAAAGAATTTTACTTTTATGTCAATGATTTCTAGAAATTTTATAAATTTATATTAATATTATCTAATTATCTTATTAAATACATTTTTATTCATGTTCTATGTTATAAAATTTTATTTCAAAATACTATTATTTTTATTTTCTAAACAATATCATTTTGGAGATTGCCAAAAAAACGAAATGAACTTTTATTAACATATATGGAATGAGACCATTTTAATTCCATAATTAAACTTATTTTGTGTGTCCCCATTATGAAATTATTATTTTATATTAAATTAAAGTTTTCCTTTGATTATTTCATGGCTCTTTATAATGAAATGATTTGAAATTGTATGTGTTATATTTTTTAATATTTATTTCACCAGATATTTAAAAAATATTATCCATTTCAATAATATTTATTAAATGTTACCTACTAATTAATGACAATATTATTCATAGATACTAACATTATTATCATTAAATTTGACTTATTTTTAGGATTTAATGATCTTACGACACCCATTTATATTGAATGAGTTTTATTATAATGAAATTTTCTTGAAACTCATTTCTAAAATTGGGTTCTGACATAGAACCAATAGGATAATTTTCCATTATGTGTTAGTGGTTAAATTATAACCAAGGATGGTGGATACATTATAACCATCAATTTTTGGGGCATACATCTCCCTCTAATGCATTTGGTAATGACTTATATCTCATGAGATAGATATGAATGAAATAAGAAATGTACTCAATTTAGTAAGATATGACAGGAATAGTGATTAAACTAGCTGTATTAAAACTAGACTAGAATCGGTAGTATACTCGGTTTAGTATGATATGACTAGAATGGGATATTAAACTTTTTCGTTATGTTTTTTTTCTTCTATGAGAGTCTTGTGAGTGATCCTTGACTACTATTATGATCTAGGGTGTGAACCAATTTTACTATGATAGACATGAAAATGAACCTTAACAACAAAATTATTTTTTTATGTCTATGTGTGTTCCATTAATCCATGTCTTAGTATAATGTTATTCTATTTTGATTCATGTCTTATTAACAACTAATATTTACTCCATGGCTCATGATTTTGATCTTTGATATGTGGGGTTTAATTTCCAAATTTAATGTTCTTATGCACTTATACTTATGCTATGATTTAATTCAACCTTTTTCACCCTTATTGAGAATCTCATCTCAACTATTTCCTATGATTAACATAATTAGAATATGAATAATTCTATTAAGTGTGATATTTATAAAATGGTTCAAGATATGATGGAATGAACAATAGAATATGTAGAAGTTTTATGATATACTAGATATATTTACCCATTTCCGAAGGCACTAAACCCAGATGTTTTTGGTGTTGGATAGCATTATTATGTAATGGATATTCATTTATTGATATGTAATAACTATGTATGAGAATATTGGGTCATTATATTACTATATTAATGGGTGTAACTATTCTTCTTTTTTAGTTTTCCTAGAAAACAATTAACACCAATCACCTAAACATACTCTTGGACTCACCATAGAATATAATGAAAGAGTTTTCTATGAATATGTGTAGCAGAGACCATAAAAAGAGATTATTAGGTTTCTTATATTTAATTATTTTTTGAATAATCACACAATGGGACAATATATATGAATTTGAATATGTTTTATGTCAGGAAAAGAAGGGTATAATGAAATTATCTCTAAAGGAAAAATGAAAAGTTCATATAAGAAATGGATGAAAATAATGTTCTCTCTAAGATATCATCAAATATCAAATAATTAAAATGTGGAAGGTATATGAATTATTCAAATCAATGTCCTAATAGAAAATGTCAGGATGAAACATGTAATGGTTATATTGCTGATGATGAATATGAAATGAATGAAAAATAAAATTAAAGTGGTATTATGTTATAAGATGATGTATCTTAGATAATGTTTTGATAATGAATTTTTATGGTTGAAATATTTATTTAATGGAATACATTTATTAAGAAATAAAAAATATTTTTTTAGTATAAGTTTTCTATTAATGATTTGAAAATATATGATCCAGGGTGATGATGACTTAGAAATGTGATTTAATGGAACATTGATAATCCAATAAAACACATAATTTTGTTAAGTATAACAAATATATGATATGAATATTGATGTAATTATGGTGGGATAAATTGAGAATTAATATGGATGAATTTAATTGGATAGAACATATAACATTTGAACTGATTAATGAATTATGGAAGAAGTGGTTTATGTTACCATTTAAGGAGTTTATTAAATTATTAAATCTAAGGAATATATTCAATAATTTGTTTTTTCATTATTTTAATGAGGAAGAATTCATTTTTTACATTGAGTGTATATATTAATTATAGTTTTTACCATGTATCAAGACATTACATGATGAATGTATAAAAATGTCTGGTATATAAAAATTATGATCTATAGGATATTTTCAATGAGATTAACGATAAGATAATTTGTATATTTAGTTAAATTATCTTAAATTTTTTGGAGACTATTGTTTTTGAATGGTCATAAGGGAAACAATTTAAAAAATAGGTTTTGTATAACTTTGGAAGAGGCATTACAGATTTATGTATCATTTCGCCATATGATCATTTAGGCGTAAATTATGCTTACCATGTTATTATGATGATAACTACAAAGAGATGTAGTAACTTATCATTCAATTCAGGGATCTTATGACCCTTTATTGATTTATTAATAAAAAATTATCCCTTATTTATTAGTTTTTGATATGATGTGTAGATTGATCATAGAACAACATAAGGGTGATATTGTGCTAATGAAAAAAAAACATATAATATTAGTATATTTTTTTCATGAAAATTATTCAAAATTACTATAAGGATCATGGAATATAATATATTCATGTTATCATGAATTTTACAACATCAATGTCCATTTTCATGCCTCTTTGTTTTATGGTTTTTCATTTGTTATCCTCCCCTAGATTACTCAATTTTTTATCACATGTGATCTCTATCACTCTCTATAACAATTTAATCATATCTTCCAATTAAAAATATCTACTTCAAACATATGGTTTCTGATGTGAATCCTTGAAATGGGATAACTTAGGTTTCCATTGTGAATCAATAATTCTATTATAATGGGAAGTTTATTATTTATTTGTAAAATATCGGTTACTATGAAAATTTTTTAAAATGTTAAACATTTAATGAACGCGAAAAATTTCATGGGATAATTTCATTTCATTAGGTGTGAAATGTAACACCCTATGATTTTTGGAAATATATTTTTAAAATAAACACAATAATTTATATATATTTTTTACATTAAATATTATGCTCATATTTAGTTATATGAAACACTGTGTTTAAAAAACATGGAATATAATTAAAATATTATTATTTAATTTGATAGATATCTCCAAGCTATTGGAATGAAGGGTATGAATAGAATTAAATAATTTATTCACATTTTATTTACAAAAGTATATATAGTGAATTATTTTGTTAATAAATAATTAAAAATGAAAATTATACCATTTTAATTTATGATGAAATCATCTTATAAAAATTCATTTTTATGCATAAAAGATATTTTCCAAAAAAATTAAAACAAATCGTTGTGGATTATATGATGGAAATTGATATATAATTTATTTAATATAATTTATAACATTAATCCAATTTTTTTGATATTATGAATTATAATTAATCTGACAATAACCATAAAACTGTATTTACCACCCAATAGTGAATACCTTTGGGTATTTAAAAAAAATTCCCCTCATCGATTATAAAAGGGCACTCACTCACATCACTTTTGAAATCCCCATAAAAAATTTGGAATGAAAAAAACCTAAAGAAATCAAATCCATAATTATATCATATCATCCAACAAACCGTAATTTGGAAATTAATCCAACCTTGGACAGATTTTGATGCAAACCTAAGGAGGATACCTAAAAATGGATAATGTTCATCAAAGAGCATTTTATATTTTATTTCTCCACCTTAATTACATATTATTATTAAATGATTATATAAATAATTATTTATCTTATATATACATATATTTTGTTATGTAAAGGGAATGACTGAAAACCATCTCTACTCTCATAAATTGGGTTATTAAATCCTTATTCATGTGAACAGAAGAATACCGCTTCACGAAATTAGGTCATTCGCTTCACCATTACAGACTTGAAAGACATTAAATAATTATGGATTTTATTTATTTATTTTATTTATAATATTATTATGATTTTTGAATTATTATATCACACATACCATCATACTCTATTTTTTTGTAATGCGATTACATCGCTCATCTGTACGGAAAACATCCACCACACAGACCGATGTGATTCGTTCAAGCATTTAATATATGATATTAAGGATGGATTTACTGAAAATATTTGATATTTATGAAATAATAATTATTCAGAAATGATTTTATATTTTTTATATATAGTTAATTCAATCTATTTTTAAAATGGAAACAATGTTCGTGTGAATGTATGACCTACTTTCCCTATTAACAAATTGTTCATTTTCTACAAATAAATTTTTTGAATTACTCTAAATGGATATATAATAAATTTATATTATATTAATAGCATGTTTAACATTGAATATATTATAAAATCTTGATATAATTATGAGGACCAAAAATACAATAATTAAAAATTTCAAGAAAATATTGAATCCAATTTCAAAAACGGGACATTGACATGGAATTGTTAATAAATGTGTAATAAAAGTTTAAAATTAAACAATACTATTTAGGATATAAATAAACATTATACTAAAAAATTAAATAATAATGATTTTATTCTTTTGGATTTTTTGATATATACTATAGATTTCAAGACCTAACATAAGTTATTTATGTCTCATTTTTATTTTCATTGAGAGATGTGCCATTATCATGATGTGTTTATTTTATTTTTTTATATACTAAGAGTAAGTTTATTTTATGATTCCTCAACATATTTTTTTTATTTATATATACTCTTTGAAATCTCTCTTTAAATGTGTTTACGGTCCAACAATTACCAAATCTAACAGTTTGTCTTTGATTTCCTACATTAAGAAATATGATTTTTATATGCACCATTATTATTTATATAGTGTATATATATACCCTTTGTTATTTAATATAATTAATTTATTTATCATAATTATATTTTACCTTTAATTAATTTATATTAATTCATTTATCATATGTTTCAATGTTAACAAATTGGAAGTGATTTTATGTTACAGTCTCATTGTTTATCCGGATTGTTTCTGATTTAGTCTAATTTTTTTAAATATTTGATCTATCAATCATGAAATATCATAAATTATATTCTTATATGGTTATAAATTCTATAATAAAGTAATTGTACAATTTTTTCACTCTTTGGTATATATAATAATTTAGAAAATGATTCTAGGTAATTCCTCTTTTATTTATATCTTCTATCATAAATATATTCTCTTGAAAAATCATGTTTCCCTAAAAGGCTTTTACATTTTTCTAATAAATTTTAGTAAAATATTTACCCATGTGTTGATTGTTACCAAAAAAAATTCAATTAAAAAATTTATCTATTTACTAAAACAATAAGAGTTTATATTTTCACCAAAAACTGGAAAGGAATCAACATTTTAATGAGTACAACATGAACAACATTCTATAATGTGATGATCAATAATTTATTCAATTATTCCATTATAATTTTCCTATATTATTTTCATTGAATATTATTTAAAAAAATTTACATTTATAATATTTTTATTCAAAGATGAATGGATATTTTCCACAGGAAATGTTTTAAATATTTTGGAAGAATCTATTAAATTTTTTCAAATCTACATTCATTTAAAAAAATTTGAAATATTTTTATATTTTAAAATGTTATTTTCAAAGAAAAGTTATATAACTGATGAAATGAGAAAATTGATTTATCATTCAAATTAATTTTCTATAAAATATGACATTCTATGATAGAACATAAGATTTAATTTTTATATGAACCAAGTAGATCATTCTAATTGTTTCCATGAATGGTTTATGGTGTAATGAAGCTTGTGGAGACCATTTCCCTTACATGGGTTATATGATGAAAAAATACTTATGAAATTTTTTTATATTTATATTTTTTTTTCATTGATAATACGATGAAATTATTTTCATATTTATAGAAACGATTTTTATAGATAAAAATTAGGTTTTGTGTGTGTTTATTTTCAATTCACACTGGGGTTGATCAGGGAGTTCTTTTGTTAAAAAATCTTATGGTGAAAATGGATTCTATGTTGAACATGGTGTCACTTCCATGTTTTTCAATAAATTTGGAGATCAGAATTAAGAGTGAGTATTGATCTTCTCAAATGGTTTATTTCTAGGAATGACTCATCAATAATTTGGTACATGTATTTTTTGATGTTGGGACTTTGAGAATTGTATAAACCATTGTGGAGGAATCTGGTGATGTGAATGATTGAGGAATAATTATATCGTGATGGGAATTTGGTATTATCATGATAACAAAAATCCTCATTAATGTGTGAGGTAAAAATGATGATATGAAAATAACAATAACATTGATGAAAATGAATAATTTCAGTACATTTTTTAACACACGATCTCCACAAATATCATTGTAGACGTTCATGAAAATGCTCCGGAAGGCTTGGGATCTTCGAGAAGGTTTGAGTCTATAAAAATATTACTAACAAACAACTTATTAAATGATAATATTTTTATAAAATGATGAATTAATATTAATTTTTGATTTTTCGAGCATAAAAAATATGGAATTATTTGTGAGATTGAGCTTCAAAAGAACACTAGTAAAGAATTCGCGGATGAAAATGATTCTCATAAAATGGACTTTCTTAAAGACTAGGTGTTTAGTGATTAATTAGAGATACAAGAAGGCAATTAAAATTGAAATGATTGGAAGATTCATGAATGTGTGTGGTTTCAAGAACACTATAATTTCATGGAACAATAAATGGGGTTTCATAAAGGTTGGGAGATTTCAAGAAGTTGTGTTGAACATCTATTTTATGTGAACGGTGCTTTCATGTTCATTAATAGAAGAATAAGTTGAATGAAGTGTCTCATGTTAATCCATTACAATTACATAAATTAAAAATATTATATTTTGATATTAATTTTAAAAAACTGATTAATAAATTAGCAATGATAGTGTGAAAGGTGGATCCAATTGAAGTGTCCTATAAGAGGATTTCTTATATCCCTCAAATTCATGCAAAGAATGTGTACCAATCATATATTGAATTTCTATAATGCAATCTACTCTAAAATAACTAGTGAAGCATTTTAGATTTAGGTATGGCCATTAAATTTTCAATTTATTATCATTGGGCTAGCCCTTGTTGGTGAACCCTGTAATACTGTTTTGTTGTCTCTTTGAATATAAATTTTTATTAATTTTATGTGTACAACTTATAGGTTTTACATGGTCATTCAAATTTTTTAATAATATCATTTTATCTAAAAGAAATTTTTGATTCCCAGATTCACAACTCCCCTCTAAGGCTGCTCTAGGGTCCTGCATATGGAACCAATATATTTTAAATAGGTTATAATAAGTATAAATTTTAATGAAACACATTTCATTTCATGAGTTATCTTATGATGAATAGTTGATGACATTTTTGAAAAAATAAATATAGTTTTAATTATTTGATATGTGGGGTAAATATATCCCTTTAAATTATTGGATAATTATTTTTATATCATGATATAGACATGTCTAGAATGGGGCGTGAACATAGTTTTTTAAATGACTTTTTACACTATGATGTTCCAATATGTTTACCATGACTTATTTTATGGCTTGGAGAGTGAATTCATTCCATTTTGTGAAAACTTATTCCACATAGGATGGATTATTTTCAAGTATGGGAGGTTTAGCCTCATTTAAACTTTTGTGTATGCCATAATAATATATATTAAGAAAAATTAATAGTATCATATCTCTTATTATTTGATTTCCTTAGGATTCATTTCATATGATATGATAATATTTACTCCATTAATCAATATTATAAGCTATGATATGCTCAGTCTAGTTTTAAAATGTCCTCATTATGTTCCCATACCCTTATTCTAATGTTATGCCTATGTATTCCCCTGATTACCAGTACTGCGTATCCGAGAAAATCCTTTATAATGTTTCTATTCCCCATGATATGAATAATGGTATAATGTAGCGAATGGCTGTGATGAATAATATAAAATAAGATCTTTATAGGGGAAATTGAATATATCTCACCAATTATGAATATTTTGTTCCATGTTTCCAATGTCACTAATCTATTATGGCCCTTAGGTGTCTACACTTTTAAGGTATCGAATAATCAACTAAATAAATATAGTATTTAATTATGAAAATAATGGGTCTCTATTAGCCTAATATAAACATCATGATATTATTTCATATAATATAAGGATCATATAGAACATGACATTAGGATAACATGACTCAATAACATTATTCATCCCATAACCATATAAAAAATGAAAAAAGAAAACATTTAAAAAAAAAATAAGATATGTTAATTATATAAAATTTGGAAATCCAATTTTATGAATATGTTATGTCCTGATGGGAACCCTCCACACAATAACCAAACTTCTATACCAAAAATATAATACAGCTAACACAGTTGGTAATTATCTTATGTTGTAACTCATCCTCCCCTATTACACAACTCTAAATGAATTCTCATATCACTAAACATACAATAATTCTATGACACTACTCATTTTTATATATATTAAACATTGGTATCATCATCCCTCAGCCACAAGGATACCTCCAATCATGCCTCGTCCTCCCTCCCATAAAATGAAAAAGATAATGTTTATTGAAATCCATTCCATCAAATTATATAACTCTAAAACAGTAAAAATCCATGAAAATCATATAAAAACCCAATAAGAAATAAATAAGATGTATAAAAAACAACCCCATGAGATACCTCTTTGTGATCTACCTATAACAAAATAAAACCTAATCCATCAGAGGGAAGAAAAAGTTTACAAAACATCATAAATAATCTCATAAATAAAACCTAGGTAGAACATAAAATCCAATATATTTAATCATCTCCAAACTCAAAGTATTAATAATGCATTCATGAATATAAAATATTGATCGTGCTTTGTCTAAAATATCATTGGAGTCACAATAATAGCAAAATTCAGGCATGGATATACTATAATAACCAATAAACCAAGTAAAAAATGAGCCTCTAAAACATTCCTAGGTGCTAACTATGAAAACACCACCTCTAAAAATGATGTATCCATCGACCCTTATGAACAAGCCATAAAATGAATGAATAAATGCACCTCCTAGTTCTTGAACATACATAATTACATCATCTAAAATTACTAATAACACAAAAACAACCACCAAAACCATATTAAAATTATATGTATGGTTCAACTATAACAGATAATACTTTTGTATATTGTCAACAAACACCACAAAATACTAGTTAAGGATCTCTAAATACATAGAGATTATTATCCGCATAAACACATATCCGGTGTTATGGATTCCGAAGGGAATTAACAAAAACCCATTATGCCCACAACAACATCTGGGTGTAGTCACCATGATATCAACATCCTTCACAAGCATATTATGTAATCCAAAAATTTAATTTCTCTTTAATAACCCTATAGATACAATAAATTGATTAAATACATCATAAATCTATATAAAAGGATACCAATTATTCACTGACACCTTATTCAAGTCATTATATTTTATTCAAAACCTTATTTTGTAATCATACTTGTTTATATACCCAACTAGATCACCACAAGGTAATTCACATTGATATTGATGAACACTTTACTTGACGTCATAATTCTAAATCATTATCACCCAAATATAAAAATGAAATATCCTATATTGGGGAGTGTATCGTATTGATATCATGCTATGAATATATCTAAATCATGATCTCATATCAGGTTGGTATCACGGCAAAAAAATTATAGAAATAAATCATTATATAAATCTATTCCCAAAATAAATTCCATTAGTTGAACATATATTAGACTCAACATCATCCTGACAGTCATGAATAATAATGATTCAATATGCCCCTAAACCATATTTTTTCTTGTTCATTAAATGATCATGAATTTTTATCCAAAATCATTGATGAATTTAACACTTCTTCTAGAGTAATTAACAATAGGTTTTACTAAATAAAACCACACCATACCAAGTATAACGTCATATAGTTGTATCTACAAACATATGAAATCTTTTAATGACTGATTCTATATTAACATCTTTTCAAAATCACTACATACATATTACATAATGGCTAATCCATTGAATCATAATGTTAATGATAAGGGAACTGTAAGCCTCTGTACCTCATGTCATAGATAATAGATTAGGGAACGTGATATAAAGGAGTGTGTAACTCCTAAATGAAATAATTGACACTCACATTTAGAATATAAATATATGACACCATGGACAATATCATGTAATCATAGAACCACCATCTCAAAGGAATTAAACTAACTACATCATGCTTCTTGGCCTCTCTGGACATAATAGTGATCACCTATATACCTCCATATACACTATGTTTCTAATGATGAATGGAATCATTATATTGTCATCATCTCTCATAGTCTCTCCTCTATTGACCAAAAACAAAAGAACCTTGTGGTTTCAGCTTCCATAGAGGGTACTACTGTAAAGACTTGTCCAAAATAGTTATTTATGCTCTACACATAATATATTGGATGTATGAAAGCTCAATATTATGATAACTATGAATAAACAATGAATAAACAATTTCTATTATCCTGGTAGAAATCCGTAATCTACCAAACCTAGTAAAACATTATATATAGGTTAGAACTGATACCCAAATATATGAACCTTCATACAACTAGAAAAACATGTTCTAATGTATATAGAAATTCTTTTTAAAGAGTCTGTAAGACCCCCTTTTATAATAATATATTCTTTTCATGTATCCTCTTGATATTACATTCAATTTTCATCACCTCATGATGCACCATTAATGTGAATGGGGTGACCTAGAAAATGATATGTAGACAAAAAACACATCAAACATACTCACTATATACTCAATATATAGTAGAGGACTTTATGAAAAAACAGAGTATTATCTTGAATAAAATATCAAACTTTTTCATATTATAAATTTCATAGAATATAGTTGACATATCTTACCAATAAGTTGAATTCAAGGTCAAGTAATTTCACTTAGCAAAACAATTACCTGATAAATCCTCCAATGGATCCAATAAAACTGTAAAATCCGTGATAATTAATAATTACCCCTGATGATTATATCCTGCATCTAGAAAATATCTAAGGGAATTTAGTGATTCCTATGATCATAGGCCAAAAATAAGTTAAATTGTTCTCCAAAAACAAATCGTTGGCCTCCTAATCTTAAATGAGACCCTATACTTCATCAAGACATGATACTAATTCTATAAAGGAAAAAGTTTCATTGTCGACCTCAATATAATGGTGTTCCACGATCACATCATTTTGAACATAATTGTAATCATCCTAATGGGAACATCGATATGAAGATATACAATCAAAAAAGGAAATCATATGGACATTCTCAAATGTTAATATTGAAGATATAATTTTTATTAATTAATATTAATCATAATTTCTATTTTCTTCCTTGTTTAATCAAATGGACAATCAATCATGTTACGTAATCTATAACTAGGTCACTACAGAGAAGGTAGCTTCAGGTCAATTTTTATATTCAATAAACATATAGTTTATAGATTAGATATTCTGGTTATCTAATACCATATTTAAAATCTAGTATCCATTTCTTATATCACGTTTTATGTAATGAATATATTATTTCTATATAATCCCATGAAATCCTCACTAGTGTTCGTCCCCAATATCAATATCATCTCTAACAAAAAATATTTAATTAAAATTAATCATGACCCAACCCGTTTTGTACCCCTCGCGGGATAGCAATAAAGAAAAGTGTGGGCAATAAAGATACCCTCCAAATGGAGTTGTGGAAGAGACTACCATGAAAAGTATATATCACCAAAATTCGGGGAAAATTTCCTTAATATATCCATGTTAATGAATAATGAACCACAAATCAACAATAGTTGAAATAAAATCATCTAAATAAATTAAATGTCAAAAAAATTTAGAAATAATGGAAACATTACACAAATAATATCTAGGTAGTTACCATAAATGAAAACTACTCGTGCCCAACATCCATTATTCTTAAGAACCTAGGTTTTCTAACACTCATACTTATATATTTAAAAAAAATGTATAAATTGTACAGAGAATATAGTTATACTATGTATAATCCTCCCAAAAACCTCTCATGAAAATATAATAGAAACATACTCAATACACTCCAAATAGATATTGAAATTTACTCATCACATAAATTATTTTAACTAAATTCTCATTCTTGTCAAGGATTTCACACCATTAATCATAAAAAATAGGTAAAAAAATTAAATATAGTATATATATATCTATAATGGTTATGTAACTAACACATTCCCAAACAACCATTCCCCCAAACCCTATCATATTACATTTGGATATCACATCCCATATATAAGATAAATTACAAATTCATGCAATACATGAACCTAATTTTCATGTCCAAGTTATCACATAGTAAAACAAATAATCATTATATCACATCAATGTATACAATATAAAAAAATCTTCCACATACCATTAGTAAAATAATATTAATAATAATACATTATAACATTGAAAAAGTAATTTTTTTATCCATAATTTTCCATATCCAACATATAAAATTATAGAAAATATAATATACATTAAAAAAATATAAGATAACATACCTTATATTATAATCCAACACATTTTGGATCTTACCATATACTATAGAAACATCTACGAACTAGGAGTTTGGTGGTGGAGTAATTATTCCTCCTTATCCTAAAAATACTAGATGTGGGGTATTTACCCATCCCACAATGCCATCATGGGCATTAGTTTTCCCAAAAATGTAGGTGGTGGAGCATAGGAAATATCAATACATAAGTAATATATATCACATAACCTTTACATGGGGAACTACCAATCCCAAGACTCATACTATAGATATAATATCACATTAAAATAATATTTTAAATATTAAGAACAATAAATATAATATCATTCTTACCATACAAGCATCACAAGTAATCATTAACCATGATCTTTTAATACACTTCAATTATCTATAATTTGCATTAACCTATCATCAGTTCTTGTTTAACCATTATATTAACCCACAAAATAAATAGTGTATTTTTCTACAAAATATCATTTCTTGATCCCAATAACATTTTATTAGTGAATTAATCCCAACTACTAGATGGTTCTTATTTTATTTATCATTATAATATTATACATAAATTCTTATAAATTAATTTACAATTCCTTATAATTACATAATCCATGTTATTCTATGACTCTACCAAACAATCTCATTAAAGTGATAACGATGTAAAATAAATAAATAAACAACCCTAGTTGTAAATAAGAACTTCAGCTCAGAAACGTGAAAAACATCCAATCAATAATACTCCCCACATGTTTTATGTAGAATGATATATACCCAATATCATTTACACATCATTCACACTATATAATTATCTATCACATTATGGAACTGAAAAATTATATAAAAAACATCCAAGCCCCCACCAAATAGTCTAACCATTCTTGGTATAATTTATTTTCAATAAAAGATATTTTTCATTCAAATGTTTAAATGGATGTAAAACACATTTTCAATATTAATGTATGTCCTGGAAAAAATTGTACACCATTCAAATCTTATAGGTTATACAAAATAATGTCTGAAATTATTCATCCTTTAAAATTAAATCCCCAAAATAATCATTCTCATTTACCAACATAAATAAACAATTCATTTCAAGAAAATTTTAATAACAAATAACCTTATAAAATTAAATGATTGAAATAATAGTCAATAAATTTATCTGTGATAGCAAACTATATAATGTTATAAAATTCCTTGAAGGAATTATAATTTCAATTAGTGCCTCTATAATTATTATTCATATCTAACCATATCATCAATATGTAACCTATTTCCAGTTTTTCAAGTGGATCCTGATCCATTATGTGATGTTTTTTCAATCGATAGATTCCCACTCTTACACTGTGTATTGTAGTTTTGAGGGCTTCAACAAGGTTACAGTATAAATTTTATTTTTGAATTGAAGAGTCTGACCAGTGAAACAAACATGGATCTATGATATTATGGACATTAATATTTTTACTATAGAATATTTCACTTGATCCATAGATGGGAAAAATTAGTTCAACAAACTTCTACCACTATTGATTATGCTTAGTGGAACAACTAACTTGTTTTTCTATAATTAAACCTTGGGACATTGTAACATCACTTTGGTTTATGAGATAATTTTTAGTGAGGGTTTTGGAACCCCTATGATTTTACCAGGTAACTTATTCCAAAAATTGTGAATTATTTTGTCTCTCTATAAATATAGGGATTACTTATAATCCATGTAAATTAATGTGATTTTTTTCTACTTTAATATTTTTTATTTTTATTCCTTTTACCCATCTGATAAAAATAAACAATCATTAGTGACACTATGTTTTATAGTATTTTAGATTGTCAATTATGATATGTAAATTGATACAATCATTTATTAATTCTAGCGTAATATCTAAAAAATACCATGGGGTAACCATCATGAATAAAAGAAAATTTTCATCTGATTCTCAACAAAATAAAATTTTAGTCAAATTCATGATGAGGATATTATAAATTTTACATGATTAACTAAATATATTTATAGAATAATGATAAATCAGTCCATTAAAAAACATCCAAATAAATAAAATAAAGGGATCGAATCCACTACCTTGATAAAAATCTTTAATGTTCTTCGAGGAAGAATGTAATAAAGAAAACTAACTCCATCCTTGCTTAGTGAAACCATTAATCCAGAAGACATAATTATACCTATAATATATAATAGTAATTGATGATAAACAAAAAAATAGTTTTAAAATGTTATTCCATTGTCTAGAAAGAAATATGTAAGATAATGAGAATGAAAACATGAATGGAGATTCAACATATCAATGGTAGTATCCAATAAAACTACAGATCATCATTATTAATCATAGTGGAATAGGTTCATACAAAATAAACCAACAAATGGTAAGAGAATGAACATATAAGGGATAAATAGGAAATATTATAAATTTAATTTAAATTTAAATTATAACATGAAACCTAAGGATATATAGTGTGACATTTAATGTTCACACTGCTACATGAAAATATCAAATAATCCAACCATAAGAATCGTCAATGATATAAAGATCTATAAAAATTATATAACCAACATCTATCCCAAAATAGTACAATTACTATAACTCCTGGACCATTCCGTCTTTCGATAATTAATCCCCACAGTATGATACATCATTCAATGATAGATCATGGAAAGAATCAACTGATCATGTTGTGACATAGATCATCCAATAGAAATATAATACTATAGCATATCCTTATATCCTTTACTGAATAAAAAAATAACTCCTTTAAATCCTTTAACAGCTAAAAAATTCTAAAAGTTCTAAAAAAACATTAAAATCAAAATATATAAGATTATAATTGTTAATATTTTTCATTCTGATATACTTAATCATTTTACTATTAGATAATTGGAGGGATATAATAATATGTAAATTTTAATGTTAGTGAATTTGGATGCCATTTTATCATATAATTATTTCACGACTCACTATCATTATGACTATGAATGGCCATGTGTCACACTATTAAATAGTGTAAGTGTTTTTTATAATATGAAATTTTGGTCAATAAATTCATGGGATGAGAATGTATTTCGTCAATTAAATATATCATAAAAAATAAATATATAGTGATAATATGATATTGAATGTGATGATATGAAAATGGATCATCCAAGTCGCATTGACTATGTCATTATAAATAAATGTTTTTCTTTTATTTATTTTTTCTATAATCATCATATATACACTAAAATAGATATCCCATTCGATTTTTCTAAAAATTAATTTATCAATGATAAAAATAAAGAATATTGTTTGTTCATAGAAAGGAGGGGATTATTTCATAGTGAAAAAAAATAACTAAAAAGGGATTTTTATTCTCAACAATTTTTTACAAATGTGAAAAACTCTAAGACAGAGATATAAACACCATTTATGATACAAAAATGAAAAAATAAAATCATCCAAAATATATATAAAACATACAAAAATTGATTGAATAAACATAATAATATATATATATATATATAACATTATAGGGTTCATATAATACATACAATTTAAATATATTAACATTTCATCACAAAATCATATATGAAGTCAATTATTGAGAATTTATAAATACAAAAATAATATTCTGTAATGGGGATTAACTAATCAAAAATCTTATGAATTTTAATCCACAAAAAAATTATAAAAAAATTAAAAAAATATAAGTACTATTTTTTTTAATTTACAACACATAGAAGACATAAATTTCTATTCAAATTTAAAAATAAACATTTAATTATACCATCCACCCCACACATTGAAATAATTAATGAATAATTCCTATATGATACAAATAAATAAATGATAATTTTCAATAAACTCAATAAAAATATATTTGTGTTCTCCCAATTATTAGTATGTGACACATGTATTGAACAAATATCCCACTAAAATAAAAAAATAAACATTAGTATGTTCTTTCAAAACCACATTCTGAAAAGATTTGTGGTTCAGTCAAAATTGTCAAAAATTAATAAAAGACAATTTTTTTCATTGTTTCCTGATAACCCATGATTGGATTCATAGTTTTGAGCATGTGAAGAAACAATTGACCTAAAATTTGTTTTTTATATTGAAAAAATTAATTTTTTATTTTTACTAAATTGAGATATGAAAATAACAAATCCACAATCATTTTCATCTAGTTTCACGATAATATGATTGATTTTTCTTGTTTTTGAGAGTGTTATGTATGCTTTGAACATATTAAACATATAAAAAGAAGAAAATATTTGGAGAATTATGATTACATGATGAAAATGAATTTTTTATTGTTAGATATTACACATCATAAATGATTCAATGATTATTATTCTAAATTTGTGGGATAATTTGAGCACGTTTGCTTTGTTTTGAGTATTTGAAAAGTGATTTTAAGCTATTTAATTACTTAAATTGAATTTATACTTTAGGTCATTCTGACTACAGTGCATGTCAGAATTATCACTAGTTAATTCCTATATGAAAATAATGAACAAGAGAGAATTTTACTCTAATTTCTAGATAGTCTAAGATAATTTGACTAATTTTTACTATGTAACACATGTTTGTGATCTAAATTACAATTTTTATGTTGAAAACATTATATTTCACTAATACAATACAAAAAACATTTCATAGTGATGTATTGTTAATTTATAAAGGCCAAAATTGAATCAGTGATTATTTTTAAATTATATTAGAATAAAATGTAAACTTTGGCTTAGTTATGACTTTTATAATTGTTTTTCAATACTTATTTGACACTTAAAATGAAAATTACACATTAGTTTATTATAAATACAGAACACTTCCTAATTAGGTGTTATTAATTTCTATATACTGAAAATCAAACAATAATAAATTTCATAATGATTGAAAATTAATAAACTATGTTTTCTTAGTATTTAGTATGTAACATGCATTCTAATTTAAAATAAAACGTTAATAATAAAAATACACACTTTCAATCACACCATCTTCTATGTTTATAAATATAATTTAATGTTAATTATTATATATCATAAATGAATCAATTATTTTTTTTCACAGATTTAGATGACAATATGAGTGGGTTTTATCAGTTTTGAGAATGTGAGACATGTTTTTAAATTATTTATCAATTAACTTATGAATTAATAATTACATATTATAAATTTACCACACATTAAAATGATTAAGGGTTCATTATTATATTTAAAAATGATTATATTGTAATTTTATTTTATTCTGATAACGATTTTTGTTTTTTATAGTTTTGAGTATATTTTGCTTGTTTTAGACCAAAATAACATTTTATATTGAAAAAACACTATTTCACATACATTTTCTACTCTATATAGAAGAATGATGTGTGGATAATTCATAAATATCAAATATAAATGAATGATAATAATCGTAAATGTTTTTGTTAATGTGAGTGTGTTTGATCCGTTTTAATTATATAAGACACGTTTTGAGATTATTTAATACATAAAATTACAAAATATATATTAGTTAATTGATGCCCAATTTTTGTTTAATAGTGTATAGTTCATACATACATATCAAAAAAATCAATTATCATTATAAAATATTTTCATGAATGTAAATCATCATTTTCATGGATTTGACTACGTAATTCATGTTCTAAAAAATGTCAGATTTATTTTAAAACATTCTGTTTCAATCATATTTCCCACAGTAAATATCAACATGAAGTGGGATAATTCTTAAATTTCACAAATGAGTAATTGAAAATTCAACATGTTTTAAATGAAAATATGGTTTCGCATAGTATTTATTTGTATATGATTATCAACATGAATTTATTTAAAACATAAAAAACCTTTTAATTACTTATGAATGTGTTGTAAACTATAATGAGATGAGATTTCTTTCTATATATAACAAATGAATCAACAATGATTTTATAATGGTTTTATTAATATACAATATTAATTCCATAGTTTTGATTGTATAACAAATTTTTTGACCCAAAATATTATTTTTACATTAAAAACGTGCATGTTAATCTCATGAAGCAAAAATAATTTAAATATACAATAGATAACTGTAGAGACCCGAAGCTTATCGTACATTGACATTACATTACTTTTGTGGAATACTTAGTACATAACAAAAACACACACACAAGGATCGTAATAGTTTAGTGTCTTTGGAAACTCGGAATAAAATCTTCTACTCGTGGGGAAAGATTCTTCAACATCTCCCATAAATATCTTCCATTTTTTTTACCTAAAAAACTTTCTTTATATCCTGGGGAAAAGGAAACATAAAAGGGTGAGCTCAAATGATCAGTAAGGGTATACAAAAGAAAAATCAATCACATCATATTCATAAGAACATAACTTTTGGAAATCTTAACCTGCAAAAGAGAGCATAATTTCATAACATGGGATAAATCATAGTAGTGAAATGAAATCCCAATAATCATAACTTAAAACACGAAACTTTGTGGCATACACACATAATCATAGAGAATCATTTCTTGTTAGTCAAGACTCATTTCCAAGACTATCTTAGTGGACAAAGTCCCTTTCTGAATCGAGTAACCCTCGTTTCAGTCCTGTTTCACTGAACCGGTATAACCTACCATTCCAGCCATGTCTATCTCAGGAGATATAAAATCTTTACCCAATGCATTTGAGGGAGATATAGGTCCCACCCATCTCTTAATGATACCATTCTTATGTGTGCCACAAAATCATAAACCATACATCATTGCATAACCCATGTAACAAAAATGGAATTCTTAAACAACATGACATCATAAAACCATTCATATAAGATAAAGGAATTAATAAACATAATTCCATCACAACATAGTAAAATCAATGTAAAAATATGGATAGAAACAGAACCCTTTATTATCTTAGATGGAAAATAATTTTGATAAAACAATTGAATTGAATTCTTGAGGAAAATATCCTTTCTTCTTCAAAATCAATTTCTTTTCACAAACCATCATGCAATTTTAAAAGAAAAAGATTTTATTGAAAATATTCATGAAATATTTTGGAGGAAGTTTCATGAAAATAAGGCTTTATAAAACCGTAAAAATCCGTTTGTGCCGTATAAGTTAAAAAAAACATTCTTCGTACTTTTGTCGGAAAAGTCAAAAAGTACCTCGTATAAAAAAAACGACAAAATATTCCTTTCATATCTTTTACTAAAAACTCATAGAAGGGTAAAATTGGATTTAAAAAATTTTAGGTGGATGTAAATAATATTATATATTGAGAAAACATGGATGTGGATGATAAAATACACCCCAGTTAATACCAACGTATAAACAATCTCGGATAAAAATGAGATTGTGATATTTCCCTTACCTTAGGTCCGACTTGCTTGTACGTGTCCGAACCTCCTGTATAATGATTTAAATCATGTTATTGACTTATTACAGAATCATATTCATTGTTATGATATCATATATGGTTCACTTATGACATTATATTACCCGTTCTTTTGTAAATTCCATGTTAAAGAAGCGTTTTGGGTAAAATCGTTCCATTTATCGTAGGTGTTTTGACTTGTTGTTCTTGACATCATTATTACTTATATCATGATTTACTCACTTCCAGAATATAAAATATAATTTATATATCATATATATTCAGTATATATATATATATATATAATAGGTAGATAAATAAAATGAAAAACACCGTTCATGGAGACGGTAGTCCGTACGTACGCATGAACACTTTTTTCCTTTCCTTATTGTCTTGAAATGGAAGTAAGTAGATGACATACATATGTATATATATACATAAATCCAGTAGCTTTATAATGTCATATATTTCATTATTATTTCTTATATATACATTATAATCATTCTTAAATGGTTAACATGGAGAATGAATCTCATCGCGTCGTGGAGACGGTAGTCCGTACGTACGCACGAGCGATGATATCATTTCTATAAATATTGAATTGAATTGAAGTGGATTATACAATATATCAGAATCAATATGATATTGTAATAACTATTTATAGTTATTCTTTACACCATTATACCCATCCATGTAAGGTGGTGGTGGAAAATAGATTACACCACGGCGTGGAGACGGTATTTCGTACGTACGCACGCGCAGTGATTTCTTTTTCCGTAGGATGGATAGATGGTGAAATAGGGTTGTTTCATACTTATAATAACATATCTGTATATGAGTGATACTTATTTTATTACTTCATAATGAAACAACTTAAGAAGAAGAAGTGTAAGAAGAAATAAAGATGAAAGAATTGGTAACGGTAATTACCTCTTCTTTGAAGCGCCTTTTGGAGACCTCCTCTTAGGGAACTAAAATTGGTCTTTGAGTAAGACCAGAACCTCTAGGATGTTGCTAAGGAAGTGGAGAAGAGATTTTGGCAGGGGTTGGCCGAGTTTGAGTGCTCAAATTGGTGTGAGAAGGAGGGGGAGGAGGTGTCCTTTTATAAGGGAGGAGAGGGGCACCTTAGGAATACTTCAAAATATTATTTTATATTAAAGTCAAAATCGGTTTATAATTGTTCCAAAGGGTATTATTTCGAAGCTAAAGTGGGGATGGGTCGAAATCATATCAACCAATAAAATTTAGACAAGTTTAGGGTATTATTTTAACCTTATCAATTAGATTTAACTCTAAGTTAAATAATTTAACTTTTACCGTGTCTTTTTGTTTTCTTTCACTATATGGTAAATACACTTACTATAACATGCCAAACTGACCCCAAATTGTATATTATTAATACATATATCCTTATCTAAGTCATTTGGCCGAACCTTAGATTTTTAGGAATAAAATAACAATTAATAATATAATATTTTATTTAAAAACTATTTTGTGTCAATTTTGACACTATTTGATACATGATTTTTGTGAAAGTCATAACAAAATTATATGTTCGAACCAAGTTGGTTAAATCAACACTAATATATCATAGTAACCTAGAAAATTAGTTTAATTCATAAAAAGTCTCAAATTACATTTATTTTGTTGTTTATAACATCAATTATGTCAATATTTCATTAACAAGATAATTACTGGATCATCATTGTTTCATAAATAAATTAAATTATTTAATGTCTAAAAATTACAAATAAAATACCATTATATAGGAAATCTTTTTAGCTTTCTAATGAATATTTATAGTTGAATTTATCTTATGTATAACCCCATATTAAAAATTATTTACTTATTAAACTTTGATTTTAACTATTTTAACCCTTCTTTAAATAAATTAATAATAAATGTCCTAATCTAATCCAAGTGGGCCTAAATGGTCATATTTTATTCCTAAGTTTGTTTTTGGTCGAATTACACTTATCCAATAGAATTAGGACATGTATTAGGGTAATAGTAATATCATATTTACCCTTAGTTACCCTATTTACTATTAACCGTGGTAAAAAAAAAGTAAAAAGTTACTATTCACCAAAAATTATTTTCATCTCATTGAACAACATTTTAGTCCTTGATATTAACCGTGTCTGTCGGATTTTCGAAATTCCATTCACAGAAGCGGTAAAATTAAGTTTTATGCAAAATTTAGTTTTTAACCTACCACTTAGTGGTTTCACTATTCATCAAAAATTGAAAGTTTTCAGAAAAAAGCCAAAATTTTATCCTAAGATATATTTCATATTCCGAATTCAAAAATGAAGTCTATTTTACCAAATTCATAACATAGAAGTTGCATTAATTAATTTTATAATTAAATCCCGCTGTTAAAACAAATAGCGTGTTTTTAAGAAACAATATCTATCAAAAGATTGACACTTGATTATGTCTGGTTTAAATGTGAAATTACATCTAATGACCAACATTGTATTAAATTGTAAAAATATATTCTAAATATACTTTAAAACCACTAAAATTAATAATTTATCACTATTAATTATTTCGATTAAAAAAGTTGTTTTTAATTATAATTTAGTAATTTTCACTATTCATCAGAATATGAAAGTTATCCGAAAAGTACCAAAATTTCACCTTAGGCTAAATTCGATACTCCGAATCCAAAAATAAAGTCCATTTTGAGAGCTAAATTTTCTAAAATTTAAAAAGTGGTTATTACTATTCATAACGGCTAGTTTTAATAATATTTTAATAGCATATCGTTGTTTCGTGAAACTCAGTATTACGTACTAAACATGCTATCGAGGAAGGTTGTGATTGCGTGTAATGAAAGGCAAGTCAAGGATGCGTGTTGTGCAAGCTCCTTTTTGTGTTGCGTACAACACAAGACATTAGTGAAATTAAAAAGAATATTTTTCATAAAATCTTGGGCTATTACATTCTACCCCCCTTAAAATGAATTTCGCCCTCAAAATTCGTCGGGGTTATAAATGGTTTACTATTCGAAAGTTTCTTTAATAGAAACCCACATCGTAAAAAGGAATACCAAAACCAATCTTTAAAAACGAAAGTATGAAACGTAACGGTTACCCAAATAAACTAATCACTGGGTTTCCACATAGGTGAAAATATGGATATGGATGAAAAATCTAACCATCATGTTCTGATGGAGAGTGGTAGAGAACATGGATATGGAAAATCCAACAATCACAAATCCATAAATTTGTGACGATCTAAGGTACCATCTGTTTCATCAGGTATAAGATCACTAGGACAACATTTTTGGTTTTCAAGATCATTTCCCTAAAGTTGAAAATTTGAATTAGAATAAATACTTTCTTTATTTTGGTACAATCTCACTGTTGTTCATGCCTTGAACCATTTCCACTTCATCTCTTAAATAAATGAAGTTGAATTTCTTATTCGTGAAGTGTTAGCAGATCATGTGATAGAATGACGGGTCATTCCATCTGTCTCAAACAAAAGGTTAGAAAAAATTATATAAATAAGTCGATCTATAGTGAGATTAATCACATATGGTTCCTAAAATGGACTTATACTTCATATATCATACTTCTTAATATAATAAAACTAGTTTCTACTAAACAGGGACTTCCTGTAGGCTAGTGGTAGGCGATAAAGGCCAGTCGCACTTCGGTTGTGGGTTCGATTCCTACAGCCTTGTCCGAAGCGATGGGCTGTCGCTCGTCCTGCAGGTTGTCCCTTTTTCTAAAACTACGTTACTATAACATCACATCAATAATATCGAAAATCTTCTATCCTTAAACAATACTAACTTATGTCCAACATAATCCAGTCTAATCTTTAGGCTTATACATAATACTGCAGTCCACTCTCATAATATAGTGACAACGATTACCAGAGATTTAATACTGTCGTTGATCCCCACATATCATATGATATGTCTTGTTGGTCACATTCCAAACACTCAAAGTCCTTAATCGTGTATTCTCTTGAATACCTTAGTGAAAACATGAGTGCAGTTAAAAGTTAACACTTTCCACATACCAAAATCCTCAAAATTCTATATACTCAAACCATGATATAACTTAGTCCTTATATTAATCATGAGCTCATGAATACTATTAAACATTTCATTTTCTCGCATATCATCTTATTTCCAAAAAATATCTCAATCACTTTGAATACCACATCAATAAATATTGCAATACTCAATGATACAACATTATTTTGGAATCCCATTACATAAACACTTAATCATTCCACCACATCGTTGTCATATTCAACATTGACAATAGTGATTGCATGTGATTTCCCTTTGTCCTTTGCCTTCAGTGGTTGCTCATGTTGATCATCACTAACCCTTGGATTAGGGAAATTATTAGCATAATGCCCCATTTCCTTGCACTTGAAGCATTGAAGTGTTGGCGGTGCGTTCTCTACAGTGTTTGCTTTATTCACATCATTAGAAACCCTTTTTCCATTACTTCGACACTCAGCTGCTCGATGACCTTCTTTTCCACACTTAAAACATTTTCTAGTCCCTTTAAGACAATCTCCACCATGCTTCTTCCCACACTTTGTGCATAAGGAAACATTCATCTCCTTTTCATCATTATTCTGAGATTTCTCCTTGAACTCCATCTTTCGTTTCTTGTCAAAACCATGAGATGGATATGTAACACCAACTTCCATTTCTACCTTGATAGCACAACGCACAATTTCTTCATAGCTACTGAAGTCTCTTATAGCTAATGCCCTTCGAAGACTTGGTTTTAAGCCACTGAAAAATCGATCAACTTTACTTTCAGGTTGAATGATAATTCCAGAAGCATACCTTGCAAGTCTTGGAAAATTTGCTTCATAGGTACCAACAGATTCATCGTCCCTTTGCTTCAGTTCAAGAAACTCTTTCTCCATCTTTTTTCGAAGAATACGAGGGAAGTACTTACTGAAAAACGGGTTCTTGAACTCGTCCCATTCCATGGACTCAATTTCATCTCTTGGCCTCATATTCTTGATAAGATTCCACCATTGATCAGCTTCACCTTCCAAACGATATACTGCTAAGATGATTTTATCATGTTCAGAACATTGAAGAAATGAAAATATCTTTTCAGTAGTACTAATCCATTGTTCAGCAACTAATGGATCAGTAGACCCACTGAAAGAAGGTGGACGTTGCCTCATGAAGGACTCAATAGAATATTGTTACCTTCTCTGCTCATTTGGAAGTCCAGAATGATTCATAGCTTGTGTAAGTATAGCAATAAGATTTTGCACTCCATCTCCCATAACATTTGTTTGTTCAGGAGGGCAATCATTGCATTGTCCATTGCATTGATCAACACGGTTCCTTCGGGTTCCAGCCATCGTCTAAAACCCAAAAAGAATAGTGTGAGAGGCAAAAATCATGCTAGGGAAAACAACATAATAAAGGGGGAGTACCTTCAATATCCAACATCTTAGGTTTAATTCTATGATCGTTAGCGTAATTATATTACTATAACCTATACGTATACTTATCCCTAGGGACATCCCTAGACATACCATAGAAATATCTCTAGGGATCTCACTAACGTTTTCGCATCCTAGTTTCCAAAGGTTGACTAAACCTTTCATCTGATACCAACTGTAGCGGTATGGAATTACTTCCAGTGGACTACAATTGATACCTATCAGGGCACTCCATGGGCGGCTACACCCCCTGGGCGGTACACACCACCATCCCCAGTGGCAGCCATTTCCTCATGAAGCCCTTGGGAGGAGAGCCATGCTTCGTCCAACGCTCACATGTGAGAGTTCCCAAGGATCGGATACATTCCTACCTCCTTTTCCTCTGATACCAACTGTAGAGACCCGAAGCTTATCGTACATTGACATTACATTACTTTTGCGGAATACTTAGTACATAACAAAAACACACACACAAGGATCGTAATAGTTTAGTGTCTTTGGAATCTCGGAATAAAATCTTCTAATCGTGGGGAAAGATTCTTCAACATCTCCCATAAATATCTTCCCTTTTTTTACCTAAAAACCATTATTTATATCCTGGGGAAAAGAAAACATAAAAGGGTGAGCTCAAATGCTCAGTAAGGGTATACAAAAGAAAAATCAATCACATCATATTCATAAGAACATAACTTTTGGAAATCTTAACCTGCAAAAGAGAGCATAATTTCATAACATGGGATAAATCATAGAAGTGAAATGAAATCCCAATAATCATAACTTAAAACACGAAACTTTGTGGAATACACACATAATCATATAGAATCATTTCTTGTTAGTCAAGACTCATTGCCAAGACTATCTTAGTGGACAAAGTCCCTTTCTGAATTGAGTAACCCTCGTTTCAGTCCTGTTTCACTGAACCGGTATAACCTACCATTCCAGCCATGTCTATCTCATGAGATATAAAATCTTTACCCAATGCATTGGAGGGAGATATAGGTCCCACCCATCTCTTAATGATACCATTCTTATGTGTGCCACAAAATCATAAACCATACATCATTGCATAACCCATGTAACAAAAATGGAATTCTTAAACAACATGACATCATAAAACCATTCATATAAGATAAAGGAATTCATAAACATAATTCCATCACAACATAGTCAAATCAATGTAAAAAATATGGATAGAAACAGAACCCTTTATTATCTTAGATGGAAAATAATTTTGATAAAACAATTGAATTGAATTCTTGAGGAAAATATCCTTTCTTCTTCAAAATCAATTTCTTTTCACAAAACATCATGCAATTTTAAAAGAAAAAGATTTTATTGAAAATATTCATGAAATATTTTGGAGGAAAGTTCATGAAAATAAGGCTTTATAAAACCGTAAAAATCCGTTCGTGCCGTATAAGTTAAAAAAAACATTCTTCGTACTTTTGTCGGAAAAGTCAAAAAGTACCTCGTATAAAAAAACGACAAAAGATTCCTTTCATATCTTTTACTAAAAACTCATAGAAGGGTAAAATTGGATTTAAACAATTGTAGGTGGATGTAAATAATATTATATATTGAGAAAACATGGATGTGGATGATAAAATACACCCCAGTAAATACCAACGTATAAACAATCTCGGATAAAAATGAGATTGTGATATTTCTCTTACCTTAGGTCCGACTTGCTTGTACGTGTCCGAACCTCCTGTATAATGATTTAAATCATGTTATTGACTTATTACAGAATCATATTCATTGTTATGATATCATATATTGTTCACTTATGACATTATATTACCCGTTCTTTTGTAAATTCCATGTTAAAGAAGCGTTTTGGGTAAAATCGTTCCATTTATCGTAGGTGTTTTGACTTGTTCTTCTTGACATTATTATTACTTATATCATGATTTACTCACTTCCAGAATATAAAATATGATTTATATATCATATATATTCAGTATATATATATATATAATAGGTAGATAAATAAAATGAAAACCCCGTTCATGGAGACGGTAGTCCGTACGTACGCATGAACGCTGTTTTCCTTTCCTTATTGTCTTGAAATGGAAGTAAGTAGATGACATACATATGTATATATATACATAAATCCAGTATCTTTATAATGTCATATATTTCATTATTATTTCTTATATATACATTATAATCATTCTTAAATGGTTAACATGGAGAATGAATCTCATCGCGTCGTGGAGACGGTAGTCCGTACGTACGCACGAGCGATGATATCATTTCTATAAATATTGAATTGAATTGAAGTGGATTATACAATATATCAGAATCAATATGATATTGTAATAACTATGTATAGTTATTCTTTACACCATTATACCCATCCATGTAAGGTGGTGGTGGAAAATAGATTACACCACGGCGTGGAGACGGTATTCCGTACGTACGCACGCGCAGTGATTTCTTTTTCCGTAGGATGGATAGATGGTGAAATAGGGTTGTTTCATACTTATAATAACATATCAGTATATGAGTGATACTGATGTTATTACTTCATAATGAAACAACCTAAGAAGAAGAAGTGTATGAAGAAATAAAGATGAAAGAATTGGTAACGGTAATTACCTCTTCTTTGAAGCGCCTTTTGGAGACCTCCTCTTAGGGAACTAAAATTGGTCTTTGAGTAATACCAGAACCTCTAGGATGTTGCTAAGGAAGTGGAGAAGAGATTTTGGCAGGGGTTGGCCGAGCTTGAGTGCTCAAATTGGTGTGAGGAGGAGGGGGAGGAGGTGTCCTTTTATAAGGGAGGAGAGGGGCACCTTAGGAATACCTCAAAATATTATTTTATATTAAAGTCAAAATCGGTTTATAATGGTTCCAAAGGGTCTTATTTCGAAGCTAAAGTGGGGATGGGTCGAAATCCCATCAACCAATAATATTTAGACAAGTTTAGGGTATTATTTTAACCTTATCAATTATATTTAACTCTAAGTTAAATAATTTAACTTTTACCGTGTCTTTTTGTTTTCTTTCACTATATGGTAAATACATTTACTATAACATGCCAAACGAACCCCAAATTGTATATTATTAATACATATATCCTTATCTAAGTCATTTGGCCGAACCTTATATTTTTAGGAATAAAATAACAATTAATAATATAATATTTGATTTAAAAACTATTTTGTGTCAATTTTGACACTATTTGATACATGATTTTTGTGAAAGTCATAACAAAATTATATGTTCGAACCAAGTTAGTTACATCAACACTAATATATCATAGTAACCTAGAAAATTAGTTTAATTCATAAAAAGTCTCAAATTACATTTATTTTGGTGTTTATAACATCAATTATGTCAATATTTCATTAACAAGATAATTACTGCATCATCATTGTGTCATAAATAAATTAAATTATTTAATTTCTAAAAATTACAAATAAAATACCATTATGTAGGAAATCTTTTTAGATTTCTAATGAATATTTATAGTTGAATTTATCTTATGTATAACCCAATATTAAAAATTATTTACTTATTAAACTTTGATTTTAACTATTTTAACCCTTCTTTAAATAAATTAATAATAAATGTCCTAATCTAATCCAAGTGGGCCTAAATGGTCATATTTTATTCCTAAGTTTGTTTTTGGTCGAATTACACTTATCCAATAGAATTAGTACATGTGTTAGGGTAATAGTAATATCATATTTACCCTTAGTTACCCTATTTACTATTAACCGTGGTAAAAAAAAGTAAAAAGTTACTATTCACCCAAAATTATTTTCATCTCATTGAACCACATTTTAGTCCTTGATATTAACCGTGTCTGTCGTATTTTCGAAATTCCATTCACAGAAGCGGTAAAATTAAGTTTTATACAAAATTCAGTTTTTAACCTACCACTTAGTGGTTTCACTATTCATCAAAAATTGAAAGTTTTCAGAAAAAATCCAAAATTTCATCCTAAGCTATATTTCATATTCCGAATTCAAAAATGAAGTCTATTTTACCAAATTCATAACATAGAAGTTGCATTAATTAATTTTATAATTAAATCCCGCTGTTAAAACAAATAGCGTGTTTTTAAGAAACAATATCTATCAAAAGATTGACACTTGATTATGTCTGGTTTAAATGTGAAATTACATCTAATGACCAACATTGTATTAAATTGTAAAAATATATTCTAAATATACTTTAAAACCACTAAAATTAATAATTTATCACTATTAATTATTTCGATTAAAAAAGTTGTTTTTAATTATAATTTAGTAATTTTCACTATTCATCAGAATATGAAAGTTATCCGAAAAGTACCAAAATTTCACCTTAGGCTAAATTCGATACTCCGAATCCAAAAATAAAGTCCATTTTGAGAGCTAAATTTTCTAAAATTTAAAAAGTGGTTATTACTATTCATAACGGCTAGTTTTAATAATATTTTAATAGCATATCGTTGTTTCGTGAAACTCAGTATTACGTACTACACACGCTATCGAGGAAGGTTGCGATTGCGTGTAATGCAAGGCAAGTCAAGGATGCGTGTTGTGCAAGCTCCTTTTTGTGTTGCGTACAACACAAGACATTAGTGAAATTAAAAAGAATGTTTTTCATAAAATCTTGGGCTATTACAATAACATTTTCACCAAGACTGAATGTGGGAATTAATAAACATAAAACTATAATCAAGTTAACCATTTACAATATTATTTTCATATAAATATCTATAATAAAAAATATTAAAATTTTAACAATAATTATACAACAATAACTTAAATAAAAATGTGTTAGCGTGCTTAGTATATATATAGGCAATCAACTACCCAAACAATTTATGATGTTATAATATTTTTAATAGCTAGTTGGTATTTTTTTTCAAATAAATTCACCACAAAAAATAACATGTGTTCATTTTGATATGAATAAATACTTATTTTTTCATTAAAAATTGATCTCGTGTTAATTTCTATATGGGTTATATGTGAAAAAACTACCAGATATCTAAAAATAATATGATTATATGATTATTATATATAAAAATTTATAGAAAACACTTTTCATTGAATTTTATGAGTCACAGTGGGTTGTCATTCCAAATATTATCATGACCAATAAATCATCGATCAGAAAAATGTATCGTGGAAAATTTATAAATTGACATTACCTAACACATATCATGACATTAATGATAATGAGTAGTATAGATGATGTTGTATGACATGTCAACATTAATAAACTAAATTTTGTGTGGCGCAATTTAGAATCATATATTTTATACAATATAATTATGATGTGATTAGTATCAATGTTTCAACTTGTATAATCATCCATTATATTTCAAGACATGTATTACGAATAATGATGGTATCCCATAAACATTTTACCAATAATCATGAAATGTTAATATCATATAATTTGTCGTATTTTGTAAATCTGTTATGTCATATTGATATGTTTTTATGAAGGAAAGTGTTTTTAGGACATAAAAAAATTTCATCAATACAAACACATTGGGAATATATTGTACAATCAAAATGGTTTCATAGGATGTCACATAAATCACCATGATAGAAGATTAATTGTCAAGATATGCTATATATTTCAATAAAATAGTGTACATCACTATGAGAGATATTTGGAGAAACATTGAATTAGGTTTATTCAAGGTTAGAGATGAACACATAGTTGGTATATGAACAACATCAACAAGTTCATGTGGGACATGAATGTTTTATTGAAACTTACTGCATTGGAAGGATAAAATCATGGTTATGGTTTTTGATTTCACCATGATAGGTGATTTATTATTCAACATGATAATATTTCTTACATGTAATTAGTTTATAGAAATTTTATAAGATTGAAAAGATCAATTAAAATTCATGAATGGATTCAATGTATCAAAATGAAAATGAGATATTTTATCTTGAATACAAATATGGGTATTCATGTATATTTATACATGTATGGTATAGTTGTAGTACCTATAAGGCTCAATTGGTTATATCTACTTGGTATTCCTAAATAATTATGAATTTTACATTTCATGGATAATTTCTATGATCATATTATTTATAATTTAATTTCATGACTATTGATCATTAAAGGATTCTATATGACGCAATGAGGAGAGGATGGTTACATCACAGAATGAAAAAAAGGTTGCATTTGGATTGTATCTATTCTAGGATTGGAGTTAGGAATATTATCAGATAGTATACAAATGTAATGAATGATTCCCATTATTCTATAAGCGGTTAGCGGGAGAAACACATTTTTGAACTGAAATAAAAGTTGGAATAATTTAAAGGTTTCATAGACCTAGTAAATATAACATCTAGTTACATGGTATTGAGAAATAAAAGATGGAATAATTTAAGAGATAATTGTTACCAATTTCACATGGTATTGTATCTTCATGAGGACATGTCAAGCACATTGGATGAGGTTAATGTGATGAGTTAAAATTCATTCCCCAAAGCAATGGAAAAAACAATTATTTCATGATATTTAAAAGAACTAATATTATCATGATATAAATTATAGTATTCAGATATTAGTTATATATTGGGTCACTAAAAGTGAAGCATTCTTAAAAATATAATTTTTTCTTAGTCATGAACCAATGATATGTAAATGGTAAGTAGAGAAAAAAGTAAACTAGTTCACATGGGTCACAAATTTGTATTTCTATAGATGCATGTGATCTAATATCATATTATGGATGAGGTGATGTTCAATAAAATATCATATAATTCATTGGTATACATACCTATTAATACCATGTACGTTTTAGCGTTTCATGTTGTTAAGAAGTAATTGAATTCAAGGATTTTATATGGTTCATAGAATCACCACTAGTAAGAGAAGTATTGTTATGTTATCAATTATGATACACTTACTAGATAATATTTCATGTTATAATAGTGTAAAAAGGGGTTATACTCTTGGATACTATCACTTTATATGTTTCACTCAAAGAGATGAAGTCGCATGTCGCATAATATCCGCACAGTGTAATTTTGGAAGACCTAACAGTTATATTAATGACTCTATAAAAACATGATCTTAACCAGGAGAGAGATAATAACAATGGTTAGATAGTTGTCTCTTTAGAAAGTGAGAGTGTTTTAATAGCGGGTTCCCTAAACCTGTCGATGAAATTCTTTTCGTTACAATATAGTTAATATTGTAAGATATACATGACACTTACTTACCATTATAGGATAGACTATTATGCACCCACTATTGAAATGGTTATTCCCATTGATTAATTATTCTATCATAAGGCTATAGAAGATCCCATGACATGATGTTAACCATGAGAATCAATGAAATTAATCATAACTATATGTAATATGGTCTTGATACATTTTACGAACTTGAGACAGTAGACTTTTGATTAATAAGTGATGGGCGGTCAAAATTAATGAGACATCTTCTCATGAGGTTCTCACTTTTCGATCCTTATTAGTTATATCAATTGGATTTACCCACCAATAAGCACACCTCGTCCATTGGGTGAATTGGATGTTTCGATCTATGGACAGGTATATTGGTCTCCTGACATGAGGTCATTGTCATTGTATTCCATTTTATCGAATACTTTTATAAAAGGTAAAAACCATGAAAATGAATTCATGGGATGGTAGTTTTGTTGGGTAAGTCATTGGGGGAATGACATTTATTAAATTGACCAGATTGGATTTTTCGATTCAGAATTGAGGCGGAGATATATCAGGCTTAGTTGATTAGAATGGTAGTAACTTCATTAATCGATGGTCATGTTAGTCCAATGTAAGTCCATACTTTTCTATCATCAAGCAATAATGATAGTAGTGGATGATCAAAAAAAAGTTCATCCTTCTTTATGAGATATCTACGACAAAAATTTTATATTATATAGTTCATTTCCATTGGTTGATAGTCAGTATTAAGAAAATTTCTCATCCTTATTAGGGCATTTATGGGTAATAGACCTTGATAGTGGCCTATGAATGTTATTCACTACTATTGAGATAAGTGTTTATATGACCACAATACAATATCACATTAAGAATCTGACATATTCTATTGAATATGAATATAAAATTTTGTGGGACCCACCATGGGGTCTTGATAGTATTCAAATTCTTGAAATCCCCAATGATTATATTAATTCATTATTATTATAATAAAAAATATTTTTATTTAATATATTTAATAATTGTACTTATAATTGATTAATTAAATATAAGGAAAACTAATATATAAACACATATTAATTTAATATTCAAGGTTTTTTTAATATTATCAAGATATGTGAGTCATGTTATTATCTCGGGATTATCACATAATATATTATATATATATAATATCTATGGGATAATATATAAATTATATTTATGGAATTATTTTTTTGTAATAAATATTTATTTATAATTCATATTTAATGGGTGTTTATTATATGGGTTCTAGGAACCCCACCATGGTTTTTGGATATCGACAATCTAAGGAGACATAATCTCTTTCCATTTAGACTATTCATTCACTGGAATTGAAATCATCCACCTTATCCTAATTAATAGAGATATAATCGATTAATCGAGACAATTATCAATGTTCGACTATGAAAATCGAAGTCAGAGGAAAATGGTGACCACCACTATGTTGATGTGAACGACAGAGATCCATGATAGCACCAAAAATTAGAAAAAATGTGTGCAAGAAAATTAGATAATCATGTGTGGATGTTTTATAGGGATTTGACATCAGATATTTTGAGAAATGGGTGTTTACGCTTCAAATAAAATTGAGTATTTGTTTACTTTATTTTTGTACTTTGAAAACCCCACTCAGGATCCTCAGAATATATACTATCCATATTGATGGAGATGATAGAGTTTCATTTATCTAGTGCATGAAAATTTTTAAATTCCTAGTTAACTAGATTCCGCGGATCACCATGATACTTGAACTAGATTCATCTTCCTATTGTGAAAAAATATATATAACAAAGAATTTTTTTTTAGTATAACCTGATATATATTGTGAATAGAAAGAGATTATACCCCATTTATTAAATCTAACTGTGGTTCCTAAATTAGGAAACAATTTCCCACAAATGGGTGTAATGAAATTGGCCTCCACCCACTCGGCTAATTAGAGTCCCTAAGTGTCACTATGTCTGATACCACATTTGGACAACTACCATTAGAAAGTAGGCATGTCCCCATATATAGATGACCTAACTATTGGTAGATTAAATCAAGAAAAAATATGGTGACCTGGTATTAATGATTTTGAATGAAATAATCCACCCCCAATAAACCATTAGTACAAATCCATATATTTACCATGATAATATCTCCCCCATCGAAACAGTTTTCCAAATAGAACCTTTGGTATCCCTAAATGGAGTTTTTGGATCTCTCTTCATTATAAAATATACCTTTTATAGGTTATGTGAGTTTGAAAGAAGAAATAGAAGAGAAAATGATTTTTTGGTTGTAATGAAGAATATATCTATGTAAAAGAAGTTGAAAACCCATTCCATTCAATAAACATATCATAAATAATTATATATAAACCATGTGACCACAGTCATACCACATTAATGTTTTGGGACAAGAATTAGAACCTATATAGATTGTAAATAATTAAATTTATAGTCTTAATTTATGAATCATCTTCATCACACAAAATAAATTTAATCAAGATCATTGAAATTTTCATATTACATGACTTGATTATGGATTATAACAAGAATTGGAGGATTTACACATGTAATCTATAATAGATATATAATAATATTTAGTATTACATGAAAACATAATCCTTTCGTGATTAATGATTTTTTTAATTGATCTCATCATACTATCGACGTGTTGCAGGATCCATGTGTTGATTTACTCTAGTAGGGATCCACAAATGTACAACAATTTCAGAACGTCATCATGGGATTACTTGGTGATACCTTGGGCAATCATAATCACATGAATCTTTCATGGTTTCTTGAAAGATAATTCTTCTTCAAAGATGAATAAAATTGATTATATCTATATGAATTGGGGGAAGGGGAAGAGAGTGTGAACATTTTATCACTAGAACACTCTATCGGGCTTGAGAGTCCTTCTCACTATTGATTATTCACAACTACATAGTTTTGGAAAATAATACAATCCAAAATTTATTATGGAATATATGTGATTGAAATCATGTATACATAGACCCCTTCCAATAACATAATTCATTGTGAACCCCATATATTAATAATAATATAATTATTAATCACGATCCATTTGAATCACTTATGAATAAATAAATATAATTTATATTTTTTCCAATTATTCAACTAATCTCGTCCACTAATTCTACATAGAAATAACCTAACCATGATTAATGAAATTTTATTTAAAAAATAAATACCATTTATTTATTCATTGATAAATATAATAATTAACATATTTTCCAAACCATTAAATTATATAATTATAAATATTATTTACCTCGCATATTAATTCAAATAACAAGTGATTATATGATCTTGATGATCCAAAACTAAATAATTATTATATGAAAGAGAAAAAATAAAATTTATCTTAACTTGATAAATTAATCACTAAGAATAACTGATATTATAGATACACTTAACTTATGACCATATATGACACTTTTTTAGTAGCCATAAATGTAGGGCCCTAAATTCCAAGGTTATCTTGTTGAACATACACAAGGAACCCCTAAAAAGAAGATAATGTATCAAAAATATACAACCTCATATAGACATGTAATATGTAATATAATCCATTTATCGTGAAATATCTAATTATCTATGTGTCACACTATTATTGTTAACATATTTTCCTGATGTATATTTATTTTACTTTCAATAAATGATCATGATGCTACAACACAATGTCAATACATTAATGTAGTAAATTTCATATCCCTGAAATGGAATTAGATATCATATTCATTTAATAACTATATTGGACTAATCCTTATTTTATTATCCATCAATGAATTATCACTCATGACACTCCCAACATATCCTAATTATACCTAATAATATTTCATCATAGTTTTCATCAATATATCAATGTAAAAGACTAATTTTCTTCATTAATTATAATATTAATGTCTCATGATCCATACACACAAACACATATTGCATCATAAGATGAAACCTAAAATTTCTATAATATACACTTGGTTCCATTCTCATAACCTCCCTTCTAGGAGAATACAAAGGGTTAACACCATAAAAAGGTTACTCAATGTATTATTAGACACATACCCCTAAGAGGTAATATTATTAATTTCCTAATAAAAAATATCATCATTATTTAGAATATTTATTGAAGAAACCTGTCAAAAAAATTAGGCATTCCAAATTTAGGTAAATGTTGTGACCATTTAGTGAGGAATTCATTATTATGACATTCTCACAAACTATGTCATGCAGAGAATAAATTAGGATGTGATATGAATATTTATTAATATTAAAAAAAATGAATACATTTAATAATCATGTATATATATGTTTTTAATTTCCCCAACTCTAATATACTCTCACCATCACTAGAGACACCTAATAACACATTTTAGTCCACTTGATCGTACATGATACTCACAACTTTACTAGGAAAGACACATTTTTCAAGGAGTTTATCGCATTTTGTTCTATGCATACTCTAGTAACTGTAACTTGACAACCATTAGAATAATCACTCATGTTAGAAAATATATAATGTATATATATTATCATTATACGTAACCTTGGCTCTTGGAAATGAGAAATTAGTGATGTGAATCCTTAGTAAATTATAGTAGGGATTTTTCTGTTAGGTACCACATCAATCTCTTATAATATGTTGTCAATGAGAATTGCATCCATGGTTCCATTGGAAGGTAAAATATACATAAAATGTACATAATAATATGAAAAAATTGTCTTCTTTAAACACTCCCATATCACAACTCCTCAATTGAGGAAAAATAAATATCCTAACTATGACATCAGATCATTATGATCTCTCTAAAATATAGCATTTGTGTACCCCCTACTGATTAGATCTTAATATTATACTTATACCTAGAATGCATCCATAGTTTTCCTCAGATACATACGTATAGTCCTAAAATGACCTAATATTATTCACTTGAATCATATTGGCATTTGTCTATGATTCAAAAATCATATGAAACATCTAGCCTTATACATAACATATAATAAATGATATATCCAATAAAAGATGTTTATAAAATATTACATAATTTCCCTCATTCCTATTGTGTCTGAGGACACATCTTATTGGTAAGATGTCTATCTAGTGACTCTAGAACCAAAACCCTATTGAACTGTTCCATACTAAACCTTTCATGTATCTATTCTATTAATGTACAATGATTTTTACAAAGTAGCATCTTTTATTTATCATCCATGAGCTTTATCACAATAAAGAAGGATATATACCATAAGTCTTTCAAAGATAGGCATATTTTCAATCATAACATAACCACTTTTATGGATAATATATCATTTAAAATTAGGGATATTTCATTAATATATACTATGATAAAAATTAATGTACACCCACTAAAGTACTTTGAAACACATTACTAAAATTCATTCTAAATGAAAATAAATTTTACTATAGATTTATTGTACAAAATATTCCACCACCTATATGATTTCTTTAATCAAGTAATGGATCTCCATAACTTACACAACAGTTTTAGTTTATTAGAGTCACAAAATATTCTGGTTGTGTCATATACACATATTCATAAATATTAACATTTATTAATGTAGTTTGATGTCAATGCATAAAATCTCATAGACATGGAAAGATACTATGCAGAGTAGAATTACGATTATTTACAAAAAATAAATTGGATAAATGGTTTATTCATTGTTAATACCCTGATGTTTACTAAACCATTTATCCACTAGACATGTTTTATATGTACTATTCTTATCGTCCATGTACATCTTTAACTTGAATACCCATTTATACCCAATAAGATTTATATCAATTTCAAGATCAATCAGAACCAAAACATGCTTCTAATACATATAATCAATATCATATTTCTGGGATTAATGTCGTCATATTGCTTCTGATCTCATCACTTCCTATTTTTTGGATACAAAATTATTATTATAAACTGATAGAGTCACCAACTAATTTGAATCAAAATTCATATCTTTCTAGTTTTCTAACCACTCAAGAGCACCTACGTGGTACTTTTGTTTTATGATCAAGTTTTTCCATTGGGTGATATTGAATCTTTTACTATAAAATCTCTTTTGTATGAGGATCATTAACACTAATGAATTCAATCATTCTCCAACTATTCTTCTTCATAACGTGTTCCATCTCACGGAATATATCTCACCAAGAAATAATAACCATTATATCCGAGGTATCATTAATGTAGTATCACATTATTTCTATAGTACAACATATAAATATACTCTTCGAGAACATGGTATACAGTTTGTTTCTGATGATATCCATAAATAACCTCACACCTTAAGGCATTAATATTTGATAAAATGGTTTTCCTTCTGCTCCGTGAATCAAACGGGATAAATTTTTTCATTTAGGTGATACTTGATATTGTATGTGTGTTTTCATATATTACTTTTGTCCCAAAAAGGATAATAGAAACATCGTATGACAAACTATTGCCCAAAAATTACCCAAAATGTTACAATTCCCCCATTCTATAAAACAATTCAACTAAAATGTATAATGAAAATGAGTTGAGATAAAATACATTACTCCTATAGAAATTCAATAATACCCCTACTAAAATATTTCCCACTTCAATTTTATTAATGTTTCTATATAATCATACTAGTATAATTATAAACATTAATCATGAACTGCTAAAATTTCGATAAGGATTCAGACTTATACGTCATTAATTATATTGAATTATACCTAATCAAGTTTAATGTATATGAATTAAATTCATAGAATCCACCTCTATCATCTAGATCATGATTTCATCATATATATCTATATACCACTTCTTGACGATTTGTGGCCCATTCATATTGACCATAGATTTGTATTTTTATTTACAATAATGATCTAGCTTCATCAAATGATTCCCATTTAATGGCTAAGTTGTTGATGCCAGAATTGTGTATGAAATGAGTCACATGAATTATAATCTTTTCCAATTACCAATATTGGGATTATAAAATTTAATACATATATACCATTATTAAATTATATGATACCATAACATAGTTTATAATTATAAAATATTTAACTTTTGTTTACAAATCTAAATATAAAACCAACAATTTCTGATATAGTAATAGGGATGAAGTTCATGATTTTACTAGGAACATAATAAATTTTCATTAAAACCAAGATCATTGATGATGGAAATACATGGGTGTAGTATTTAATGGATATGATATCTTATATCACTTCACTATATTCACATAGATCAATATAACCTATGAAAACCATCTAAACAATATTTGGTTACTATTTTTGGATACACTTGTGATCACCACATACAATATCAAATTCCCTACTTGTTGATATAGAATGACTACACTTGATAATAAACACACATGAATATTCCCATTTCTTCTTTGGCCTGGTGTAATTCCTCTTCTTGTGGCCTTTCATTCCACATGAAAAATTCCCTACATTCTTCTCCTATTCATTCAAAGTGATATTTTATTCTTGGAAGTACACTTCTCTTGGGGCTTGGACATGGAATTTTTAATCAAAATATTTTCCCTTTTCTTATTTTTATTATTAACCATAAGGACTATGATGTTTCTACACACCAAGAATTTATCAACAAAAATAATGGGAGTATGAGACTTTGAAGAATTATTCTAACTATTTAACATATCTTTATTCATAATGAATCTTCATATGGATTTTTGATTGGGAGGATTGAATGAGATTCCTTCACAACTCATCATAGAGAATAAGCCTTTGGAAATATAAGAATTATATGTAGCCAGTCATATGGACAACATGTGGTCTAGCTAAAAATGAATCTCTATTATTTCAAGAGAATAACATGTTGAAGATATCATATCTATCTTAGACCGAATTCTCTTAATAATGACCACAAATGCGGGAAATTATTATATATGAATTCAAATCCCTTCGTTTCACAAAAATTTCATTGGAATAAAGGATAGCATAAAAAATTGTGCATCAATTATATATTGTCTTGTTTCAGATAGAGAGATAATTCATACTCTAAGCTGTCTTCCACATGTTACTTAGGATGTGGTGTTTCAATAACATGTAACTGTTGTTTGTGGTGTAATATAATGTGTAAATGAAAATACCATTCCAAGATATTCACAATATTTATATGTTTATCCTTCTTTATAATGGATTATAGTGACATGGTCATATTCGTGTGGTTTTCCATTTCTACAAAACAAATAATATAAAAATATTAATAATTATTTGATTACCAAATTATATTAATTGATTAAATTCGAAATATTATTAATCTCCCACAATTTTATTGACACAAAATAATTATTACCAATATTTTATGGAATGTCATGTTTCTCATAAACCTTCCCAAATACCCTGGTACCCAAAATACTAGGCCTAACAATAATATATCATGAATGGTGTTATAGATCCACAATGGATTGTTACTAGAACCAAGAAACCTAAAAGAATAAGGAAAGAATTTTTTTGTAGTGGAATTGATAATGTTAAAGAAATTTATATTTCATCATGTCAACGCTTCTCAAAATGAATGAACTAAAAATAAATAGGTAATGTATTACCTATGAAAATAGATAAAAAATCATCGAATCATCAACATAAAATGCCATAAAAACCATAAAAAAGAATCAAATATGTGTTTCATATGAGGATATCTTCTCTACTAGTCTCTGTAATCACAACATAGTCTCATGGGTCATGTGTATCCAACATGTTCAATTGGTGACATTCTTTTTCTCAGACTGGGTATAAGAAATTCAAAAAATTCAAAATGGAAATGGTATAGAGTGAGATATATGGCTTAATAGGGACTTAAAAACTATTTCATAATAGATGTTATGTCAAAAAAGCTATATTTTATTCTATTTAAATAAACATTTCATGGAAAGAAATATCATTTTCATGTTTGAATCAAAACATGAATTGTTTTTAATATACTGAAAAAATTTCAATTATAGATTAAATAAATATTTTATATGTAAACATTTATATAAATAAATTTTAATAGGAAAAATAATTCTGTAATAAGTAAACTATATAATCAAAATATACACAACAAACACTAAGGTCATTATCCTTAATGTACATGAGTTTTTTCCTATTGGATCCTCACAATTCAAAAATTAGTGATCATGAATAAACATGTATTCACCCATCCCTATGGCTCATATGAAATATGAATCATTAATTTACTATTATTGATAACAAAGACAAAAAGGGATTTTGATGGATTTTACAGCATCAATTCTTAGCAAGGGAATCATTATCTTATCATGTATATAAAAAGTAACCCCCAAACAATAGAAGCATTCCAGTTATAAATCAATAAATAAATAATAATAATGTTGTCTAATTCCAAATAAAATCATAATTAATAATTAAATTACACAAATTTCATTTTCAATATGCCAATTCATTTTCAAAATCAAAACATGGGTTCTTCATCAGTTCATGTCCTTTCATTCCAAAACCAATCATTGTTTTCCATAATTTCAATTTAATAGATTTTATAAAAACCTATCTCAAAAAATTTAATCAATTCCACCAAATCAAAAATTCATTATATAACTCCATGCGCATTAAAATTGGGGGGGTGTTTTGGAAATCCATTCTATTTAAAATTTCAATTTCAAATCATATAAAATCAAGTTTTATAATGAATTTGAAAAATATTCCAAATATATCATGCAGTTAAATGTTTTAATTGAATAGAAATCCAAAAATAAAAATTCCTTTAATTTTATCACAGATTCAGAATGCACCAAACCAGAAATGTGGAATTGCAATGACGAATGAGGGAGTAAAAGATCTATGAACATATCCTATAATCAAGATACAATCAAATGATTCTTAGATCCATCAGTTAGAGGATGATCTATCAATATCTAAGGAGGGGAGAAAATTGAGTATTAAATATATCAAAAAACTGGAGATCCACTGAAATAAAAGAGATCATATATGGACAACACCTCTTATATCCCCTAGGGAATGATTTCGGAAAATCCAAGAATAATTTAGGGAATGCTTTGGTTCAGGAGGGGGCACAAATTCAGGTAGAATGGAGTGAATATATTACATGAAGACTACATGAAACTATCCACATAGTTAAATACACAGTGGGTAACAATGGATAACACTGTGACATTCACGAGGTCTATATTTACCTAAAAGTTGTCTCCTATTATTAAAACCCAATTTTCATCCAATTCAAATCAGGTAAACTATACACTAAATTTAATAATCTCATGTTGTGAACTAGTTTCATGATATAATCCTAGTAAACATTACATAGAAATTAATACCAATACTCATTGTGTAGTCTCCCAATAGATATAAAATATCCCAGTCCTAGTACAAATATCCTAAAAACAAAAAATTAAGGCCATGGAATAAATTAACAATGGTAACTAGGTGTTACTACCTCCGAACTAGAAAATATATATATCCCTATAAATCTTTTCATGAAATTTCTATATCAAAGAGATAAGTCCACCACTCTCTAATTAGTACGTCATGCTCCCACATCACCCTAGAATTATTACCATGGTACAATTTCACATGGAATAATGTTATTTCCCCCCCCCCCTTACAGTACACTAATAATTGAATCATAAGTCTTGATAAGATTAAAAATCAATAATAAATTAGTCCCTACATCAATATCATTCTTGGTCAAGAGATTTGATGGATTATAAAGAAGATTATAGAAGTCTAATACATTGAACACAATATTTATTAACATTTACATCAGTGGAAGTGTTAAATGGTTAGAAACCTTCATCACCCACTCAACAACATCAAAAGGTCACCCAAATTGTGCTGCATGTTTCCCTTATTTCCCAAGATGTCAAGGACCCAAATGAGCTGAAACTCTCAAAACAAATAGTCACCAATTCAGAAACCCAATAGTATCATATGAAGATCAATATAATATTTGTACCATCTCTATTACATCAACATTATAGGAAAACACAAATGAATAATTTTTGTCATCTTTTAGAACAAACACCATCCACTAATAGAAAAATTTCTTATACCTACGGTTTGGAATAGTTAGTATAGGTCCCCAAACCATTGGTTTATCCTATAACAATAGTTTGGGAAGCCATTGAATGATTTTTCATATAAAAAGACCTTTCCCAATGGTTTGGAGAAAACTATTGGGAATGTTAAATCAATAAAAATGGATCTAGTCGAGGTTTGAACCCACAACCTGCATGTTATATATCAAAGACATTAATATTATCCAAAATTTAACTTTGTGAATATATTTTGATAAATAAATTTATATTTATATATAATTTTTATATTTATATATTTGAAAATATTAAAGAAATGTATTAATAAAAAATCATGGTTCGTATCCCAATAGTTTTCCCAAACCATTTGTAAAAGTGGCCTCAAAGTACCCTTTTCCAATGGTTAGTGAAATCCATTGGGAAAAGTGGAACGTTTATGAATAGTTTGGGAAAACCATTGGAAAAATTGTTTCATAGTACCCAATACCAATGTTTTTGGTTTGGGAATTTTTTTGGTAAAATTAGACCCCTTCCCAATGGTTTGGGAAACCCATTTGGTAATGTGGTCACAAAGTACCGTTTCCCAACGGTTTGAAAAAACCGTCGGGAAAAGTTATATCTATTTATCTTTAAGAATGATTTTGGAAACCCCATTGTGTAATGGGACCTATTACAATGGATTTTGCAAACCGTTGGTATAGATGCTTTGGTATTTTTAAGATTTACAGTAGTGATCCAACCAAGAATGATTCTCAACTATTCGACCAATGAAATGGGGAGTTTCATAGATTTATATGAAAGGAATAAAAAGGTTCCATTCTAATTATGGACTTCTTATTGTTATTATTAGAAAAATCATGTAGTCAGAATTTGTCCACCCAAAATCCATCAAATTCGAGAATGAAAATAAATAGAATATCTTTATGACTCAGTAAATATCAATGTTTCTAGCTATCTTTCAACATATCGTATGTCATATTCAAAAGAATTGTAGTTCCTAGTGTCTCCTTTAGAACTTTCCAAAAGAGAGATGTAAAATTATGAGCTCATTCATAGACTACAGTTGACAAAAAAATGAAATAAAAAATATCTTTCACATATAATCATCCGTTTCATTACTATTGGTTAGGTATAAAATGGGTAATATGATAGTTGATATCGATAAGAGTTCAATATATTACCATTTCAATTTTTTTTCAAACAGTACAGGGAATGAAAAAACCATACATATTTCTTCTCATATCCAAGATAGCTCTAGATGAGGCTAAAGGAATCCTAGTGTTCTATATTACACATCATTTAGCTGGTGGAATGTATAACATTGAGAAATAAAATAAAAAATGACCTCTATCATACAAAGCCACTAAAATCATTATATTATTTCATAAAACAACTTTTTTGTACCATTAGGAACAACCCACTATGAATTATGGTAGCCCCCATCATACTTTTCTCAAAATGGAACAAAACAAATAATCAATTTCAGAAATGTTAGATACTCTCATAAGGGAATAAAAAATCACCAATGGTCTCCCCATCTAAAAAAGAGTCTGTAAATATATATAATTCATCGTCAATATGATATTCTTTATAATGATTCTTCAGATATGTATCGGTCAATTGAACACTAGTTGAAATATCTTCATCCACTTCTTCATGGTTTCCAAAATGAATCTTTGAAAAAATAATCACTCATATCCACTCCAATGATGGTTCCTTCATTTAATATGTCTAAATTATCCTACTCAATGAATTATTAATTAAATTTCAAGTCCATAGGGTATTGTTAATGATCAAATAAAATGACTTCAAATTCTCTATCCAATGCTTCTGTTTGAGTTTATTATATTTTTGAGTGAAGATAAAACTATTCTTTTGTTGTTGGAAAAGATGGTAAATTATACCCAACAAAGGAATTTCATCTATAAATTATGGAAATCAATCATAGTTGCGAGTTTAAAGTCATGGGGTAGAAAATTATTCGATTATAGCCAAATATGTCTAGAACCACATGAAATGAAGTGGTCATCATTACAAAAAATTAAGACCCAACATGATCATTTTGTTTCATATAATACAATATTTCCCTTCTCGGACTATATAAGAGTTTCCACATGAGTGGAAAAATATTTCTCTTTATTTAGTGTGAGATTAGTCATCATAGAATCCTGCACTATGAAATTTATTATAATCATTAGATAATACCCAAAAATATATATGAAGATATGTATCACAAAATAATATTTGGGTTCTCCCAAAACATTATATCTTTCACACTCACTAGATCAAATGAAAAACATTAATCCAAAATGATGTGTACCAAGTAAATCAGTTCTAAAATTCAATCATTAATCTTGGAAATCATGGACTAAATTATGTAATATCTCAACATATCTAAAATAAATTTGATGATATTTCAATAGTGGGTTCCCTTGACCAAACTTTTATGTGATTTGGATTTCCATATCAGGTATTCTATTAGTTGTACATGATATTATCATACCATTATTGTGTAAACATTTCTGCGTTCACTACATAATAGTAATGTCCATGATTAATTTGTGTATTGAAAGGTTATAGGAGTTCCTATGATATAATGGGAACTTCAAGATACTATGACATTAATCTTAAATATAAGTTCTATAATCTTGATACATATTACTGATTTGACACAGTAGATTTTTGACTATCAGGTGCTTGGGTTTCATATGCATTGATACATCTTCTCCTAATGTTCACACTTGGTGATATCTAGAAGTGAGATCATGAGGATTGACATTTAAATAGGAACACCACATGTTTTGGTTGTCAATGGAGGTTCCAGTCTATGATCATGTGTAATGGTCTCCTGACTTGAGATCATTACCAATGTATTTTATTTAATTTCGTGTTTTATTCAAGACGAAAAACATGGAAATGAATTCATGGGGAGGAAGTTTTTGTTGGGTGCGTCATTGGTTGCCTGGCATTGGTTGAATGGTCAATAATGGATTTTTCACTTCTGAGTTATGGAAGTAATATATCTCAGGCCATTTTGATATGGATGGAAGTACCTTTATAAGCCCATGGCCAGGGTGGATGAGGGTAAATCCACCATGTTTCATCAATAAACAATAAATCAAGAAAAAGATGATGAAACGAGAGTGCATCCTACTTTATGAGATATTAGTGTCAAAGAGATTATATTATACAGTGCAAGTTCATAGGTTGGTTGTCACTACTATGTCAATCCTGATCTCTTTAGGGTCCATGATGGGTTACCAGATCCCGCTCTTGGTCTATGAATATTATTCATCATTCTCGAGATAAGGGCCTAGAAGACCACACACAATAGTGTATTCAAGAATATGCCTTATTCAGTTGAAGAGGGGTTTTGGAAATAGTGGGACCCTCTACAGGGGTTCAGGATTTGTTCAATGTTAAACGATCACCAATGAAATAAATAAATTAATATAATTTGATTTTAGAATAATGTGTATTGAATTTATTTATTAAATGTATTTACATGTTTTTAAATACATAAAAAAAATTAATTGACAATTATTAAATTATTCACGGTTTAATTTATATTAATGTGAAAAATGAGTCGAGTTAATGACTTAATTATTATCATGTAATATATTAATATATTACTTGTAAATGATATTAATATTTATGGCTTAGTTTAGTAGTAATAAAATATCATGGATAGAGAGTTAATTATTCGGGATCATCGAGGCGATACTAGGTAATATAATTAACCCAAATAAATAGAAGAGGGGAATTTTCCAATAACTATTCAAGGATCTCCCCTCCCATCTCCTCTCTTCGGCACTCTATAGAGTACTCCTCTAGATCCATGGATCTCATATGGATCTCTCTCTCGGGCAATTCAAGTGAAGCGATGTAGTGATCATTAGAACATCGAAGGCATTGTCAGTATTCCGCTCTAGCACTCGGACTACAAGAAATGGAACTCTTATGGATTCCATTAATAATGTGTGGATGATCTAGAGGAATCCGGCTTTGGAGTCTTTGAGAAGTGATCTCCAATGAAAATAAGACATTGTGCGTGAATTCATAATTAAACTATGTATTTTATAGTATTTTGTGTGCTTAAAACCCTTTAGGCGAGATCCTCAGATTTAATCGGAATGATGCTCAGCAACGTCAAGAAGTTTATGTCGAACATTGGTGGAAATTTTTTAAAATACCACCAGTTTGGGTCTACCAATGTATGTCTACTTCCCATTGATAAAACACATGATCCTCCTTTGTTATTGAGTATACCATGATTTCTTCTAAAAATGAAACAATAATTATTTTTCCGCACTAATGATAGACTTGTTTATCAAAACCATGTATTCTACTAGAGCATTGGTTAGATCCAACAAAATGAAAAGATACTCATAATGACCATATATTATCCAGAAGGTACTTTTAATAAGGTTAATCAATCTTATTCTAAAAAGGTAATAACTATATCATTGGTAAATTTTCTAGAACCACTTCACCAAATTCATCATGTCAAATAGATAATAAATTCATGGAAACAGATATTTGTTCTTCCCCAAAACTCAATTGAGATTCCTGAATTCATCATATATGTGAAGTGTTCTATTATAATTATTTGTAATTAAAATAAGAACTACCCAATATTACACACTAATGTGAATGATGATGTTCTGGAAAATATCATCCAATGAGTCTTTAAATATTTTATTGCATATGGTTCAATAAAATAAAAAGTTATAAATTCCATTTGAGTACTAGGTACTAAAAAATCTATACTTCTACATCTCATAATGGAATAAAACCACATAATTTAGATGGAAATCTTTTTGGAAACGTGATTATTAGTATATTTATATCATTACCCAAATATTCTCACATAATTTCAAAAGTAAACACTCATAATACAGTCCCCAACACAAGATATGAAGGTCCATCTCTACACAATATTAGTTCCCACACTCCTTGAAAGACATGGAAAACCCCACTAGTTGTAGTAAATGAGACCCACCAATGATAATAGTCAGTACATGCATGATGAACAATCCTTAAGTTGATCTTATGAATTTGATCAAAATATATCATAATGAGGATAAAAATTATTTATGTAACCTCATATTTAGAAAAAAGGGAAAACACAAGTAAGAAATCATAGAGCTTATTGTCCCTTCATTCTGAGTTGTTTTGTAATATCCAAAAAATTAAAGAAAATCACCATATGATGGTTTAGAAAATAAAAATATGGGTTCTTAATACTGAATAAACCTCATAGGTAACAAATAAAGAAATCACTATAGATGATTTCATAGTTATGGTACCTCTAAAAGTCAATTAACCCATATGACATTCATATAGATACTATTCCCCTATATGAAAAATATTTTTTCAGGATGCCTGAGCGTCGAACACCATTGATCTTGAAACAACTTATTTTACCTCAAAAATATTAGGTTTTCATGATCTTATTCATCTATGTGGAGTATAAATGATAAAAATGATCAATTAAAATGTGTTTTTATAATCATCAAGAAATTCAAGTGTTGGGTTCTTTAGTAAAAACGTGTTTCCAATTACCAATCAGTCGACACTACACTAAAGTGAAAGTGAATATTTCAAAAACTCTGGGGGATATAGAGGACACTATTTTCAAATTCCACAATGTTAATCGTCAATATTAATCTATAAATTGAATTAAATCTTTGAAATTATATTTGGAAAAAGGTACACCTATCAACACTGATTACTAACAAGGTCAATATCTGATTTCAAAACACTAATCAGTACATTAATATAAGAATTTATCTTTATCATGAAACACTAGGATAAATATATTCATTGATTCCCCATATCAAATATTGAATCCTTCAAATTTTCATTAGTCACAATCTCTGGAGAGAAATTGACAACCTCAATCAAGTGTTTTTCCTAATGATATTTGGTCTTATCATGTTGATGGGGATTAAGATACTACATTGAATATGAAAAAAATAAACACTTTATATAGTTATAAATAGTAAAAATGACTCTAAAGGAATTCCACTATAATCTTTCATTTTTATTCACAATCACTATTTAATCCGACCACATTCTTTAATGCCACACAATATTGAATGTAACACCCAAAACCATAATTGAATCAAGTGTTTACAACAACTCAAATTTTTTCCCATTTCAATTAATCCAATACTCATACTTTTACGGATTATTAGCTAACTGAAAGTTTGGTGGATTTTATAGAAGAATCACATGTGCATGATATATATAGTCATCTCATTAGTGTTCCATGATTAGAGTTTTATGATAATTGGGGTGGCTACCTATCCCATATCATGGAAATAACACACCACTATATGTATGAGACTTTGGTAAATATGAGTGTTTTCTTATCATGGTTCATCAGTAGTTCCCTGCTCATGTTTGTTTAAATGTCTTCTCAGAGGAATGATGGTACACACTAACAATCGAAAAAAAGTAAGACGATAATAATTACACTAAGTTAAAAAACTAAATCATGATTCAGATGTATGATATATTTAAAAAAATCATCATAAAATAGTTAACATTCTAGAAAAAAAATAAAAATACTGGTCAATGAATCTTTTCCCCCATATCTAGGATGAATATTGGCTCGTTATGACCAAATATATCTATGTACTCAAACATAACATCCTCTTATGTTTCATTATCCAACCTCTTGACTACTAGGAAAACCCAGACCACGTACTATCTACAAGGAATAATTCTTAATATACACCTTTAATAACTCTATGTCATGAAGCAACATAGATACCATGTAAACTGATTTATGACCCCCCCCCATTCACTTATCCAAAAGGGTGTTCTTGACTCCCATGTGTTGGAAACTAGAACTTGGCATCATACATGATTAAATAGGGAATAGTTAACTCACAATAAGTCAAATATAAACCAGATCCAAGTCATTATACATATTCTCCTCAAGGTGAAATTACCATATGTAAAAAAGGCAAAATATTATCAAAGAAGAAAAATAAATAGATCAATGAATAACTAACGAAGATATTCATAAAATCCATTAAATTTATAATAACCCTATGTTATTGGTGGGACTTAGCTCCATAGGTCAACATCATAACTCCATGGTTTGAAGGACCAAGGACAACCACAACCTTCATGTGGTGTTGTTCCTTTATAAAGGCAATATATTATATTTTCAAAAAACACCCAGAGGAAATGGTAGGGAGTGAACTATAATTCCATGTAGGGTCTAACAAAGTCTACCATAATATATTCCATAATCATAATCAAATAATTGTTTCTATTTAAATAAAACTTCGCATGTAATAACAAATCATTTGCAGATCTAATTCAACGCATGATTTCATTTCAACAAATGAAAAAAATTACAAACATTGCTTAAATAAATACTCTATAAAATAATTTTTATTATTGAGTTTGAATGCATAAAATTTGTCAATAATCAATATAATATGTTAACAAAACATAAAAAATAAGAACAGAAGTTGTAAACCCTGAATTGTGTTAGTTTTCATAAATAATAACAACATACTTCTCAAATAAATGAATTCCCTATAAAAGTGTGTCAAGTCAATAATCTGTAACATGATAAATATGAATCATCAACATCATATTAAGGATAATCATTCCAAACATGTATTTTTTTCCGATATTTACAATTTAATAAATTTATTGGGTATCAAGATCCTATATTTTTTTTCAGAAAAACCCACTAACATTGTAGGGTCTAATTTACTCAATCAAATATACACCATTGGTAAATAATATCATTTCAAATAAAATCATCATTTAAAATTAAATATAACTATTTTTAATTTCATTATACTAATTCAATTTTTGAATCAAAATAAAATTATTCCAATATTTCAAGCCTTTTCAATCATAAACACTACATTGGTTTTTATAATTTCAAATTAATTCATTTTCCAAAGAAAATCAAATCATTTAATAAATTAAATTCTTTCCAAATTTCACCCAATAATTCAAATTCCATTGGAATTTTTCGTTTTTTAAAAATCAATTCCATTTTATGATTTAATTTAAAAACATTTAAAATCGCGTTTTTTATAAATCAATTAATATATATTTTAAAAAATTAAAGCACTTTCGTTTTTGATTTTCACAAAAAACATCAATAAATCAGCATACCATTATATTAGGGAATGAAAATGCACCACACCACCAAAAGGAAATTCCAATAAATAATGATGGCATGAATTATCTTTGAACAAATCCTATAATCATGATACAATCAAATGAAGTTTAGATATATCAATTACATGATGATATATCAATCTCTATGGATGATAGGAAGAGAGTGAAAATGAAACCCCACAATAAGAGATGAACTTACCTTGAGGAGATTGAATGAGTTAAATATCCCTTTTCATGGAAATGGCATAAAAGGTCCAAAATCACATAAGAAAGGATCTAGATAATGAGAGGAATGATTTCAGGTCTTGGATAATGAAAATCAGCCATGTGGAAGGCATAAATTTTCCAACCACATGAATTACATGTCATGTAACACAAGTTTATGTCATGCAATTCACTTATTCCACATACACCAAAAGGTCAACAATATTTATTAAATCCTTATTTTAACCAATTAATGTTCATTAAATTGTACATGGAATGTAATAATTTCTCATTATTCACTAGTGTCATATAATCTACATGGAAAACATTACATTGTGTGTAAATCCTTTATATGTATCGTAATCTCCCAGTATAGAGAAAATAACACAATTCATGAAAAAATCATCCTAATGAGAAAATAAAATGTTCATGAAATATCTTAAGAAAAGTAAGGGTTTGAAAAATTGTTTGTTATATATTATATTTTTAATGTACCCATATTTGACAAATAAAAATATATAATTTAGCCTAAAATGTTATTTTAATGGTTTTTGGAATGTGTATCTTGCCAGAAAAATAACCTATCAGTTCCTATATCTATTGAGTTGACTCCCAAATTAAAAAATATTCTATAAATACTTCCCCAACATGATACTCTCAGTTAACAAATGTCATGATTTTTTATTCATCCATTGAGTTGATCCATGATAATTCAATCCAAAAAAACCAATCCAAAAGTTCCCCAATATTTGAGAGAACTGTTAATTATGTCATTAAATAATATTGAACTATGGGTTTGACATTAAATGCAATATTGGAAAGTTATATATAAATAATATTTTATTTATTTTATTATTTTACATAATCGGAAAAATGTAGATTTATCCTAGCACATACCTTGTTATTTTTTAGTGGATTTTAATCAAGAGATTAACATTTTATAACAAAATGTATACAACTGAAACATTTATTTCATTTAATCTATCATTATTGTTAATTCGTTTCTTATGGGATCACATAACATACAGAAAAATATAATAATCATTGATGATAATTGAAATAAAATATAAGTTCCATTATCTTGATAATCTATAATTATTAGTTTACATAGAAGATAACAATCTAACCCTCAATCCCTGGTGGAAGCACCATAATCCCTAAAATGATCAAGTTTCAGTAATCCATATTTTCACTTTTGTATCTCCTCGATTTGTTTCACCATTAATCCATGAATCTGACAACCTTCTTTCATGTTGGAGATCCATCTTGGCATAATATTTTACAAATATGTAGTTTTGGAGATACAATGGATTGGATATGGGTTTTACATAAATTAAGTTATGAGCATGCTGGCCCTTTTATAATATGATTGTGTTGATGTACCACATTCGTTCATTTTAATTTAAAACCATTAAATTAAATGAAAACCATTTTTAATCAATGTTCCAGTCTAAACTCATGTTCTTGCACATAGCACTGAATAAATGAAATTTTTTTTTATAGATATCAATTAAATTTATTCTATATTTAATTAAAAAAACATTGTTAATTAATCCAATTTATCCAATTAATCTATGTAATCATAATTCCATACAAGAATCATTGAATTACCACCAATAATCATTTGATGAAAAATAATTTTAATCAAAATTAATAAAGTACATAATTTTACTTGCAGGATGTTACATGAACATTACTATGCTACAAGGAATAATTGTTTTCTTGTTTATTCCCTTATATTTAAAACATATTTCACAATAGGTTATAACATAATTTATACTATCAAACAAATGAAACATGTAAGGCATGTTAATTACACTATATGTGGTTGTCTTGATGCACATGGAGAACAATTCAATAATATTCCACACACAACATGTTTTTTTAGAATTAAATATTGAAATTAATTAAATATATGAAAGAAATACTATGATATGTATTTTTCATTCAAACAAATGACATATGAAACACATGTGAATATGTATTTTCAATTGATTAATTCATATCTATATGTTAAATAGTGAATAGTAGATGTTACAGACTACATTGTGTGTATTTGGTTACATAGTGTGGGGTTTCATCTTCGCATTTCTATGGAACACACCTACCAACAAGACATGTTCACTACCATAAAAATCTATGAAGTAATTTACATGAATAGTTTACACTAGACAATTGGATTGAAAGTGTCATTATTTTATATTCCATATGTAATCTTTTAGATATATGAGATGAATATAAAACCATATTCTCCCATATGATCACATAAGAAGTACCAATGATGAATGCATGTTACATAAAATGTTGTTCATAAAATTATGTGTCATATAAACAAGAATTATTAGGTGATCTGCTTGACTCATTCACTGATCTGATTTCATCATTTTAATCGGATATTATCATGTGATATATTCCAGATACAAGAGTAAAAGAAATTTATTTAGGGGTAAATTAAATGTACTATTATTTTATTTGGTCAGAACCTTAGGCATCTCTAGATGGTATTTTTATATATATCTTCATTTTATTGTATCTTGTTTATTGATTTTGTGAATGAGTATGAATAAATGTGTGTGAAACTAATGCATGAACATAAAAAATGAATAGATAAAAAGTAAAATATGTTAGAAAAATATGGAACTCAACCAATGATTAAAAAATAATAAAAAATTAAACATTTGATCACTATAATACCAATTTATATTTTCGGGTATAATGGAAGCAAAGATATAGCATAAACCACTTTTATTTTGGAGTCCTAATTTTTGAATAATCATTTTTAACAAAATTAATAAAATCTTAACAAAAAAATTCATAGATTAATTGACATGATTAAATTAAAGAACTATAATAGGTTGTCCATCACATTTGATTTAAAGATAACTTAAGAGAAGAACTATGTTTAACAGAAAATGTAATGTTTTCTTCATTGATGATCTAGTTAACATAATTACATCCCACCATCATTGAAATATAGGATCCTTTTTTAGAATAAGACCAGAATTATTCCCCATGTTCACTATAACATCAAAGAATTATAATGGAATATCTGGGTGCTGGCATGGTTAATGTCGACAAATTGTCTCGTTCATGGTTGATTGTAATGGAATTATTCTACAAGGATGAATAAATCCAGACGATATCATGATGGATTGAGAGAGTAGTAGGAGAAATAACACATCATATCTCTATAATTGTCTTTTGGGATTACCATTTCATCTCTATCAATATATATCACTAGAATTATTCTTTTGGATTTGATAAAGTAAGATATTATTATTGGAGGGTTTAGGTTTGAAAACTGGAAAGTAAGTCGCATTCCAATTACTTAATTAATATTTAACAAAATTTTTCAGCAATAATAATAATAATAATCACTAAATATTAGGATCTACTAATGAAAATAGAATATCATTTATATTATTCTCAATCTGACCATTAAACTCATTCAACTAATTTTCTGCAACATTTACTGAACCTTCAATAAATGATATTTATTTAAAAAATAAATATTATTATGTTATTCATTGATAAATTTATGTTATATTATATTCACCAAATCATGATGATAAATATTTTTCATGGTTATTTAAACCATGTATTATTTGTAATAACATCGTATTTAATCATGGAAATCAACAAAACATGAATAATTATAATTCAAAAAATAAGTAATCAAATTTCATATAACATGTTATATTTTCCATATAATTTAGTTGTGATGAAAGATATAGTTTTTGTGTGAGCCTATAGGCTGCTTTCTCAATTGTAATAGGAGGATACAAATAATGTTCATGTTTAGAATCATGTAATACACTAAGGCATCCATAATGAAATAATTTAATGTAAAACTGAAATGAAACCCATCATAAATAGATATAATGTAATATTTTCATTTTTTCTTGATACATCTAATAAATAATGTTTCATACTGGTGTCATCAACCTATGCGCATGATGGACCAGTTATTGAATTTTCAGAAATGAATAAGTTTATAGAACATCGTGGTTGTGGATTTGATTGTTAAATTAAATTTCAATCAAAGGAACCAAGATATAATATTTTGTTAATAGATCGAAGAGATAAATTCTTTCTCCCATTATTGGTTAATGATATATCATGCATGACACACCCATCTTACCTTATCTTACTACAAACCTATATTCTCATTATTTTCATTAATGTAATCATGTACACAAATTTTGGTAATTGATACTGATCATATTAATGTTCAAGGAATAATAGAAACATCCAATTACATGTTCATATAATGAAGCATAAAATGTGAATTTCATACAAAAAATTAAACTTTGGATAATTTCAATATTACGAATACAAAAATGAAGTCCATTTTGAAATATAAAATTTCTATAATTTTAAAAAGTGGTTATTACTATTCATAACGGCTACTTTGATTAGTCGCGGTGTTTTAGAACTCGAAGTTGCGTACAATGCAAGCTATTGCATTATTGAATGAGAAGCATATCGTGGAAGCTCAGGGTGTTACATTCTCCCCTCCTTCAATAAATTGCGTCCTCGCAATTTGAAATTTTTCTTTGAAAATAAAAGGTTGAAAAGAGAAAATACATTTGTGGAAAACCCACATCGGAAATAAGATTAATAAAATTTAGCCTTAATAAGAGGTAAAGGGAAATGAAAAAGTCACCACCCAATTATGATCTCGATTAGGAGAACATTGGTTGAAATTAGAGACATATAATTGGAGGAAAAACGTAAATATTTGTAGGGAGTGATTGAGGTCATTAATCACAATCAACTGTCAAATTGAGGGCCTCAAAGACTTCAATATATGTTGATTTAAAATATTATATGTTCAACAAGACATAAGGTATTAGGATAACACATTTTTTTATTTTAATATCCCTTTACTAAAGTTTAAGAATTAATTTATTCATTGAATAAGAGATAGGTATATATATATTTATGCTTGACAATTAGAGTTTCAACCATCAACTCATCTTTCACTCAAAAAGATAATAGAACTCAAAAATATTATACTTATCCTAATTGTATACGGTTCCAAATGTTAACACATACCATTTAGATTAGTAATATTATTTTGTAATAACCAGGGACTTCCTGTAGGATAGTGGTAGGAAATAAAGGCATGTCGCACTATGATTGTGGGTTCGACTCCTCCAGCATTGTCCGACGCGACGGGTTATTCCCCACCCTGAAGGTTGTCCTTTTCCTAAAACTATAGTATTATAATATTCCAAAAATAATCATCAGAAATGTTTTAACCTTAAACAATACTATCCAAAGTTCAACTTAATCCATTCCAACCTTTATATTTATCCAAAATACCTCTGTCCAAACATTCTCTAAAAGGTCTCAAATTCCAAAATCAATTGTAACATCAGATTCCCCAAACAAAGAAAAGTTTCTCTTATTGTCACATACTAAAAATATGATTACCTTAATCATATTAAAACCTTACTGAAATCAACAAGTACTGTAGTATAATCCTTATATATATATATCACATTATTCTAATAACCAGAATATAATCCATGAGTCCAAAAGCACAAATACATTAATTATTCTTCTTCAACTGTAGTAATAGCATAATATTTTCCATGATCCCTTGGCCTTTTCTGAGGTAATTTTCCCTGACGCTTAGGACATTCATTTTCATAATGCCCCATTTCCCTACAATTGTAGCCTTCAACAATGATAGCCTCTTTCTTTCCCTTGCAATCACGCACCTGGTGACCTTTTTCACCACATTTATAACAAACTCCCATTCCTTTTAGGCAAGTACCAGGGTGATTCTTCCCACAATTATCACATAATGGAAAATCCTTATTTCCCTTTTTCCCTTTATCTATCTCTTGTTCCACCATTCTCTTATTCTCTTGCTTTACTTTGTTGTCATAAGACTTAGAGAATTCCTTTTCTGTCTTGATAGCACATGAGACAATATCTTTGTATGTTGAGAAAGATTGTGATACTAAAGCTCTACGAAGAAATGGTTTTAACCCATCAAAGAAACGATCAATCTTACCTCTTGGGTTATGTATATAATCTGCAGCATACCTCGCCAACCTTGTAATGTTGGCCTCATACTTTGCGACATTCTCATCCTCCTTTTGTCTCAGACTGAGAAATTGCCTTTCCATAGCTGCTCGATGGTCATGAGGAAAGTATTTTTCTAAGAAAAGCTCTTTGAACTCCCTCCATTCCATATTCGATACGTCATCATCTTCCTTTGTATTTTGAATCAATGACCACCATTGATCGGCATCTCCAGTGAGGCGGTAAACTGCCATGATAACCTTCTCCCTTTCGCTACTCCCCAAGGCATGGAATATTTTCTCTAAGGAGTTTATCCATTTCTCAGCTACTAACGTATTTGTACCCACATTAAATGTTGGTGGTGAAGGACCCCGGGACACCCTGAGAGGGGAGGGGTGAATCAGGGTGACCACTTTTTCTTTTAATGTGTTAGATCTCGTTCCCACGTTGGTAGGAACTTGTTGAACCTGTATGATGATTATGATCAAAATGAAAACATTCACATGCACAGAGAGGACACATCCATTTTTACTTGGTTCACCACTAAGGGCTACGTCCAAGGAGCATACGCCGACTGGTTGCCGGTCGTACCTAAATCCACTATGCTTCACTAGCTACGGATACAAAAGTTCGGGTACAGACACTCTGTCCCAGGCTCACTGCCTTTACAATTGTTCAGGGATAGCTCACTGCGTCCCTCGGGTCACTCCCGTTGACTCCCCCTGGCTCACTGCCGTTGGTGAAGTCCCACTCAGTTTATAGACGTGTAGGTATCTTCTTCATTTGCATAAGAGTGCATCCTTTGTTGAATGTAGATGCTCTATTGAAGTCCGATTCTCACTAGAAGAAGAATATCACTTTTCCTCGAATGGACCGAGAAGATTCTCGGCTTTCGTGCAGCTCCAGCAAGGCAGGCGTGCTTCAATAGTGTCTAGATCTCCTCTTCAAGCCCGGCGCGCAAGTCTCCCGGCGGCGCGCAAGTCTCAGGCGCGCAAGAGTAAACTGGCGCGCAAGTGTTACTGAAGCACCTGCACGACACTGCCTTCTTGAACTAAATACTTGCGCGATCCACTTCCTTTCTCTTCCAAACTGCCTTGGGAGAACAGCCAAACACCGGCGCGCAAGCTCTACTTGCGCGACAAAACAACCACCTGCACGACGAGAGCTCGAACAATCTCTCGGCCTTGAACTCCGTTAGAAATGAGGAGGGGTGGTCCAGTATTTATAGGCAAACTGGACCCCCTGCGCGGCGGCGCGCAAGTCCCTCGACGGCACGCAAGTCCTGTCTCCAGATCCTCTGTCGCGCAAGTTACTTGCGCGACCCGACCAACACTTGCGCGACCTTCTTTCCTTAGCCAAATTGTGATGTTCTGATCCTCAAAAACATATGGCGTGCAAGTCTTTCATCCTCCAAGAGCTCGGCGCGCAAGTGTCTTTGCCAAAAACACTTTACTTTATTTACGGATTTTCAGGCCCAAAAATTTGGCAAACACTGGGAAACAGCGCCACCTTCACTACTGTTTTCTGCTTGAACGGTATGATCACTTTGTTGGTACACACCCTGAACTTCCACTGAGGATTGAAAACAAACACAAACCATACACCAAATCATGCTTTGATGAACCTGGTTCCAACAATCTCCCCCTTTGGGTTTGTTGGCAATCAGAATAAATTCAATAGATCTCCAACCATGAGCAAATCCAAAACGCATGAATCAACTCAGCTAACACTCTAAGTCTACGTGAGCAATGCTCGGTGTAGAAAACAAGAGAGAAAGCTTGAATTGAGTCTTAGTGTGTTGAAATCGTACACGAAATTCTCCATCCCGATGTTATCCTTATTAAACTTCTCATCACAAGCTTACACTTCTCATCACAGAAGAATTTCTTGCCTTGAATTTATTCCTTTCTCCCCCATTGACAATAAAACCAAAGACCGAAAAGTTTGTTCAACGTTCAGCTCAAGCCATACTCCCCCTGGATAGTATCTCCCCCATAAACCTGCATCACAGCCATAAACAGATAAAAACAGTTAAAACAAACGGGGAGAGGGGACTTTCGGAGCCTCCTTATGCAGTAGGAGGTGGTTGAACACCGAGGTTCAACCGATGCTTCTCGAACACAGCCGCGGACAATGGCTTGGTTAGGATATCAGCCACTTGCTCATTAGTTCCAACATGATCCATTTTAATCACGCCTTGTTTAACCTTTTCTTTGATAAAATGATACCGTATTTCAATATGTTTTGTACGAGAATGCTGAACCGGATTCTTCGTAAGATCAATTGCACTTTTGTTATCACAATAAATCACCATTGGTTGCTGCACCTCATCACCAATATCTGTTAGCTGCTGCTTCATCCAAAGAAGTTGAGTGCATGCTTTTGTGGCGGAGATATATTCAGCTTCAGCAGTACTAAGAGAAGTACTTTCTTGCTTCTTGCTTAACCAGCCAACACATTTATGCCCAATATAGAAAGCTCCACCACTAGTGGACTTTCTGTCTACTACATCCCCAGCCCAATCAGCATCAAAAAACGCTGATAATTCACTGTCCCTGCCTGCAGCAAAAAATAACCCGAAGTTATGTGTGCCTTGAATATACCTCATGATTCTTTTTACTGCTGACTTATGTTCCTCCTTTGGATTACTCTGAAAGAGGGCCGCAAGGCATGTTGCAAAGACAATATCTGGCCTTGTCGCTGTCAGACACAGTAGGCTTCCAATGATCCTCCTGTACATGGTGGGATCAACAGAGTTTCCATCCTCATGCTTTCCAAGTTTAGTTCCAACAGGAATCGGAGTTGACATTGGTTTGGAGTCTTGCATATTGAACTTCTTCAGCAACTGTCTTGCATATTTTTCCTGAGAAATGAAAGTGTATTCCTTCTTTTGAATTACATGCAACCCCAAGAAATATGTGAGCTCCCCAATCATAGACATTTCAAATTCTGATTTCATGTGGTTGGAAAAATCATCCACTGATTTCTGCCTGCTGCCACCAAAAATGATATCATCAACGTAGACAAGAACCATGAACTGATCTTTTGGAGAATTCTTCACATAGAGATTGTGATCAACTCCTCCTCTTTTGAATTCCAACTTCTTGAGATATGAATCTAGCCGTGAGTACCATGCCCGTGGTGCCTGCTTCAAACCATATAGAGCTTTCTTTAGTTTGCAGACCTTTGTTTCATCGGTACCCAAGACAAACCCCACCGGTTGTTCAATGTAGACTTCTTCTTCAAGTACACCATTCAAGAATGCTGTCTTAACATCCATTTGATATACTTTATATCCTCTTTGGAGTGCCATGGCAAGGAAAAGCCTGATTGATTCCAGTCTAGCAACTGGAGCAAAGGTTTCTTCAACATCAATACCTTCAATCTGGGAGTATCCTTTACATACCAGTCGTGCCTTGTTTCTGATAACACTTCCATGCTCATCAAACTTATTTTTGAAAATCCATTTGGTACCAATCACATTGTGACCTTCAGGTCTCTGGACAAGATCCCATGTCTGATTCTTATCAATCTGATCTAATTCATCATTCATGGCTTTCACCCAAGATTCATCTTTTGCAGCTTCTTCGAATGAGGATGGCTCTACAACTGATAGAAATGCAGATTGCGTGGTATTCCTTATCCTTCTGGTTTGTGTGGGTGCACTCCTATCCCCAATTATGTTGGATGGATCAATCTCAGCTCTTCGATTTCTCCTGCGAGGTTCAGTAGTATTCTCTTCAGCCATAGTTTCTTCTTCAGATTCTTCTTCTGAGTCAACATCATTATGTGATTGATGAGTGTTTTGAACAGCTTCCTCTATTTCTGCATTTGTAGTTTCTTCATGTCCACATTCTTCATGACTTTCTATCACATCAGCATATGACGTCCGTGAATCATTTGTGGTTTTCTCTTCAATTATCTTAACATCATTGCTTTCCACAATCCTGCCCAAACGATTGTTGAAACATTTGTAGGCTTTGCTATTCATTGAGTAACCGAGGAAGATTCCTTCATCTGCGTTGTCACCATATTTCCCCTGATTTCCTTCTTTGTTTCTGATGTAGCACTTACTTCCAAAAACACGAAAGTATTTTAGAGAAGGATTCCGTCCATTCCACAATTCATATGGTGTCTTCGTCTCACCCATATAAAGTCCTGTTCGATTCTGAATGTACACTGCAGCTTGAACAGCCTCCTTCCAGTAATGTCGTGGAATACGACTCTCAATCAGCATAGTTCGTGCCATGTTGTTCACCTGTCGATTCCTTCGTTCAACAACTCCATTTTGTTGTGGAGTTCTCACAGCAGCTACCTCATGTTGTATCCCATGCTTCTCCAGATAATTTTCAAATTCAATGGACGTGTATTCTCCTCCATTGTCAGATCGCAACACTTTGATTGTTCGTCCAGTATCATTCTCGGCGATTCTCCGATATGTTTTCATGCAGTCAAGGACCTGTCGTTTCCGGTGAATGACCATCACACATGCCATTCGATTGTAATAATCTATGAAAAGGACAAAGTACCTTTCTCCATGAGTTCCGGAAACATTTATTGGACCACAAACATCTGTATGAATCAGATCAAGAAGGTGAGATGCCTTTTTCTTCTTTGGCCGATATGAACTGCAGACCAACTTCCCACGAATACAAGCATCACAGGATTTTTCACGCTCACGCTTCAGGTTGGGAATGTCCATGACAATTCTCAATTTTGATATTTTCTCTATGTCTTGTTGATTGATGTGTCCCAATCTCCGATGCCACAGATTTTTTTCTTCTTCAAAAGTCATGTAACATACATTCTCTTCACTATCAACCTGATACAAGTTTCCTTCTGTTCTGCATCCCTTCATGAGAGAATTGCCAGTTTTTCCCTTGATAGTGCAACCTTTCTGATTAAAAGTAACAACAAGTCCTGAGTCACAGAGTTGACTCACGTTGAGGAGATTATGACGTAGGCCATCTACGTAAAGGACTTCAGTCTTCTTTAGTTCTCCATTAGCTAATTTGGTACTTCCACTCCCTTTGATTTTCAGAGCCCCATCATTAGCAAATCTTACTGTACCATCAACATTCTTTATGATATTTGTTAGTAGACCGACATTACCTATCATATGAGATGAGCAACCGCTATCTAGAATCTAGGTACTGTTGTTCTTTGTAGCTTTGAGAGCTACCTCTGCAAGGTTTGATTTCTCAATCTTCCTCCTTTCCTTCCATGAGACATTAGATTGAGTATATAGAACTGATGGCCTTTCAACTATCTCTTCCGCAAACCCAGGTTCTTCATAGTCAAAGTCTTCTTTAAGAGGTGAGAACCTGTTTGAAAGAGAAACATCGTCTTGCTGACGAGACTTGACATGTCTGGAACTTCTGCATGAGGTGTCAATGTCCCTTCTCTGCCTGCAATTAATGGCCTTATGACCAAAGTTAGAACAATGAAAACAATATCCATAGAAATTATTTCTTCTATAAGAATTAGTATATGAAATTGTTCTCCTTTGTTGAGCATCTATATCTTCTCCATTCAGATAGCTTCTTGCCTCTTCACAATAAGACATGGTATGGCCCAGATAGCCACAAAACTGACACTTCATGAGAGGAAATGTCTTCTCACTTGAATTTCTCCTTATACCTTCTTCCTTGGGAGAGTAGTAAGACTGTCTGTCATTTCTGAATTTTTGAGGATAATTTTTAGGTCTCCTTTTAGTTTGGATTGGGGGTTCCCTTTTTAGCACTCTAGGTAACATTTCATCATGTTCAACTTTCATCTTGTCTTTCTTTTGGATCTTTTCACTTCCAGCAGTTGATGACTCATCCTCACAGCCAATTCCACTCTTTCCCATGCAAGCGGGTCTTTGATCACTCAAGACTTTTCCAACCCCATCAGAACCACACTTGGCTCTTGCAAGTAATTCTGCATCTGAGAATCTTCCGAACTGTATTTTCATCCTTGATTCTTTTGGAACTGATTCAGTCTCCAGTTTACTCCTTAGAGTAACTACTTCTTCCTCAAGACCCTCAGTAGTCTTGGATTTTTCATCCAGTCTGGATGTGAGGTCATTAATGACCTTTTCCTGCTCTTCAATTCTCAGCTTCAGATCAACTGCATCATCATTGCTTTCAATTATTTTAGACTGTACCTTCACAAATTCTTCTAGTCGTTCAATTTCAGCTTCAAGTTGATCAACATATTCAGTCGATTCTTCTACAATTGATTTCCACTTAGTGCAGCTCTTACATTTAATTTTAAGCTTACTAACTGGATCCTTAAGTTGCACCTCAGGATCTACACAAGTTCTCAGTTGTTTTTCTCCATCAGTATCTTCTGATTTTTCAACAGTGGCCATCATAGAAGCATGGTTCCCAGTTTTGAATTCCGGTTCTTCTTCGTCACAGAATTCATTGTCATCTTCTTCCTCTTCACAGACAAAACTCTTCCTTTGCATTTTCTTTCCAGATTTGAAGTCTCCATTTTTGAAGAACCTTCTCTGAGGCTTCTTAAAGTTTTCATCTTCACTGTCATCATCATTGATATTCTTCAAGCACTGAGAGGCAATGTGCCCAACTTTTCCACAACGGAAACATGCGAGAGGTAACTTCCCTTTGAATTTCCCTTTCCCCTTCTGGAACTTCTTTGCAATGAGAGAAAGAATTTCTTTCTCTTCGTCATCATCACCACTACTATCCTTTGAGATTTTCAATTTATCCATGGCCTTGAATGCCATTTCCTTGCTCACCCGAGTCGTAGCATCTTCTGGTTTGACTCTCATTTCATATGCTACCAAGATGCTCAGTAGATCATCTAGAGAAAGTTTGGAGAGATCTCTTTCCTCAAGGGCTGACACCTTATCATTATACAGAGGTGGAAGTCTTCTTAATATTTTCTTTACAATGTCAATGTCTTTGATTTCTTCGCCTAAACCCCGAATTGCTCCAACCACTTCAGTAATTCGATTGAAGAAAGAGTCTGCATTCTCGTCTGGATGCATCTTCAGATCATCAAAACGATTGTGATGAACTTGTAGTTTTGCCTCCTTCACTTTGCTGTCTCCTTCATAAATATTCTCATGTTTATCCCACATGGATTTTGCTGAGGTGCAATTCATCACCTTCAGGTAAATCTGATCAGAAAGGGCTGCAGTGAGAGCATTATGTGCTTTAGCATCTGCATCAAGAAGTTTCCTGTCTGTTTCAGTCATAGCCAGACCTGTTGGATCAGTGACATGTATTCCTTGCATAGTAGATAAAAGAACTTCCATTACAAGAGATCTTAGATGAGATCTCATTCTGTTCTTCCAGATCTGGAAATTGATTCCATCGAAGTGAGGGACTCCCCTGACATTGACCGTGTTTTCCATGACGAAGAAGGTCAGATTCAACACCAGCAACCTTTACGCTCTGATACCACTTGAAGGACCCCGGGACATCCTGAGAGGGGAGGGGTGAATCAGGGTGACCACTTTTTCTTTTAATGTGTTGGATCTTGTTCCCACATTGGTAGGAACTTGTTGAACCTGTATGATGATTATGATCAAAATGAAAACATTCACATGCACAGAGAGGACACAGCCATTTTTACTTGGTTCACCACTAAGGGCTACGTCCAAGGAGCATACGCCGACTGGTTGCCAGTCGTACCTAAATCCACTATGCTTCACTAGCTACAGATACAAAAGTTCGGGTACAGACACTCTGTCCCAGGCTCACTGCCTTTACAATTGTTCAGGGATAGCTCACTGCGTCCCTCGGGTCACTCCCGTTGACTCCCCCTGGCTCACTGTCGTTGGTGAAGTCCCACTCAGTTTATAGACGTGTAGGTCTCTTCTTCATTTGCATAAGAGTGCATCCTTTGTTGAATGTAGATGCTCTATTGAAGTCCGATTCTCACTAGAAGAAGAATATCACTTTTCCTCGAATAGACCGAGTAGATTCTCGGCTTTCGTGCAGCTCCAGCAAGGCAGGCGTGCTTCAATAGTGTCTAGATCTCCTCTTCAAGCCCGGCGCGCAAGTCTCCCGGCGGCGCGCAAGTCTCAGGCGCGCAAGACTAAACTGGCGCGCAAGTGTTACTGAAGCACCTGCGCGACACTGCCTTATTGAACTAAATACTTGCGCGATCCACTTCCTTTCTCTTCCAAACTGCCTTGGGAGAACAGCCAAACACCGGCGCGCAAGCTCTACTTGCGCGACAAAACAACCACCTGCGCGACGAGAGCTCGAACAATCTCTCGGCCTTGAACTCCGTTAGAAATGAGGAGGGGTGGTCCAGTATTTATAGGCAAACTGGACCCCCTGCGCGGCGGCGCGCAAGTCCCTCGACGGCACGCAAGTCCTGTCTCCAGATCCTCTGTCGCGCAAGTTACTTGCGCGACCCGACCAACACTTGCGCGACCTTCTTTCCTTAGCCAAATTGTGATGTTCTGATCCTCAAAAACATATGGCGTGCAAGTCTTTCATCCTCCAAGAGCTCGGCGCGCAAGTGTCTTTGCCAAAAACACTTTACTTTATTTACGGATTTTCAGGCCCAAAAATTTGGCAAACACTGGGAAACAGCGCCACCTTCACTACTGTTTTCTGCTTGAACGGTATGATCACTTTGTTGGTACACACCCTGAACTTCCACTGAGGATTGACAAAAAACACAAACCATACACCAAATCATGCTTTGAAGAACCTGGTTCCAACAGGTGGTTGTTTCCTCATGAAGCGGTCTAACATTGATCCTCCACGTTGCGGATCAGGGTTCTCGATACGAGTAAGGTTATTATTCATAACCAGAGTGAGTTGTCCCAGTATGGTAATAAGTTGATCACCACCAGTTGTATCTCCAGATCAACAATAATTATCTTGAGAAAGAGGGAAATCCCTACATGGAGTGTGTGCATTGATACGGTTTCCATTCCTTCCACTAGGCGCCATTTCTAAACAATGGCATAAACTAGATTAGTTAAAGAATCAAAATACATAATTCCATACTTGTAAAATACTTAACATAAATTGAACTATTTATTGACATAATCCATAATCATAAAAAATGTTTTCTTTGAGGAAGTATATACTCATAACCCTTCATAGTGGTTTGTAAAGAAAATGAGAATTATCCTAAGCATATCCCACGGGAGTGTCGTAACCAAGAGTGCAGCAAGAACCGTTGTCGTGCACTAGTTCATGTTTGAGTCTAGCTCAAAGCTGTGTTTTCGGGTTTTACCCCTAGGTACATCTATGCCAGAGCCGCCTCTACCTTCTCGTTTCCAGACAGGTATGTATTGCTCAGAAAACTCAAAAAATCTCTACAATAAAAAAAATTCTAGGAACTTCTTCTATACCCATCCTCAAAGTCTATCTTTGGGCTATGTGCACTAATAAGAGTTTATCTAAATCTAGCTTCCCAGTTTAGTACTAAACTTCCTCTGATATCAACTGTAATGCCCCAACCCCAGCTACCCAGAGTCGGTGCATTACTTCGTAACATTGGCATGATCACAAAAGATCAAGTCTAGAAAGACCGATTAGTTTAGTAGCCTTGGAAACACTAGATACATTCAAAAGTCTTACATTACATCATAAGTTGAAAAACTACAATAACAAAGTCTCCATAGTCCACACTCGTATCCTCTTCTGACTATCCCTGCAGGTCATTCATAAAATACTTCTTCACATCCTGGAAAATATTAAAACATTGAAAGGGGTGAGCTCAGATGCTCAGTAAGGATAACAATATTGCGGAAGCTTTCATAAATAATCATTAACATTTAAGGAAATGTATAACTAAAACAAAAGCCTTTTTAAACTTGAACTTTAGCATAATATGGAAAAAATAAAATTCAATAATTCCATTTACTTACTCACATGGATATTCTACTAATCGAATAATCCCATGCAATATCAATATCCACTTTCATAATGATGGAATACATAATTCCAGACATTCTGAAACATTTTGTCAAGGCCTCGGCCAAGACGTCTAAAATGATTAAGGCCTCGGCCAAAACCATAAATCAAATTGGGAAAGGGCCTTGGCCAATTCCACGTCTAGTTGTCTCATGAGACCTACCGATGCATCGAGGAGCTATAGCGGGCTCCACCCGTCACATGTTAAGTCCAATGCATTCCTCATATGAATAGGTTTAAACATATCATAAACCATAACATAATCGTATCACATAAAACATGCATAAAGGAAAAATAATATTTCCACATATCAATCAAAAGATATCAATACAACACATTTATATAATTAAAATTCTTTCAAAACCATTTTCAATATCAAAATAAAAGAAAGTTAAAACTTTGTATTTATTTATCATTAAAAAAAATGATGGCTTGTAGAGGAAGCTGAAACTCAAATAATGGGCACGGCGGCGGAGAATTCGTTGTCACCGCATAAGTACGGAAAGAAAAACATTCCCTTTTTGTCGTTTAGTAAAATGCTTTGTATAAAAATATTCCTTTTGAATAAACGTTAAAGTCATAGGGGTTTATACACCGTATAAAAGAAAGTTGTGTATAAAACCAAATATGCCTCAATGAAAGGAGATTGAAACGAAGTCCTTAAAAAATCATTTTTAAAATAAAATAGATCTATTATGTTTATTCACTATAGGTACACATAAATAAAGTAAAAATACAAATTAATACATAATAATATCATGACATAATTTGAATGTAGGAGATTAACCCAATGAATGGAAATTGGGTTAAGAAATTTCCTTACCTTGCGTCTTGTCCTGACTCGACCGTTCTTTAAACTCCTAAATAATAAACTATAGTTAATTTCTATTTACTTAAGAACCTTTTTCATGTTCATTATTCCTTATATATCACTTATTACCATGTTATGAACATTATGTAATTATTTAAGTTAATAACGGTCGTTTTGTCGATCTTTGGTACTTGAGTCAACAATAAACTTCATATAATTACAAGATGTTTATGTGGTAGAATATCCATTATCTCCAGAATTTTATTCATGATTTAGATGTCATATATATCATATATATCCAGTATATACATTCATTCATAATATTACTTAACATTTAGAGGTAAGAAATGAAATGCACCGTTCATGGAGACGGTAAGCTGTACGTACGCATGAACGCTAGTTTCATTTCTATTTAGTATTTAATGGAATGAAATCATAATTATATAAAGGTATAATATAGTTCCAGTATAATATCATATATAATATCATTTACTCCATCCTTTATACATCTCACCTATTGCATTAACGATTCACATTACTTTGAGGGCGCGGTAGTCCGCACTTCCTAAAATGGAATTATCGCGTTTACCCATAATGGAAATCATAAAGTATGCCATAAATGAGAAATAGAGAAGCATAAGGAAAACATAAACATAATATATATATCATATATGAAAATATTGTCATCAAAATGGCCACCATTATAGGTGTTAAAAGAATTTGAACAATCATCGTTTCGTGACGTAGTATTTCGCCACCCACAGAAACAATATGTTCTTTAACCATTAGACGAAGGTGTGTGTAAGTATAAACCAAATACATATCATAACAAAATCCTAGTATATTGTAGATACTGGTGTTGTTACAAAATAAAGGAATGAAAAGAGTTTAAGGGGTTGGAGAAGCAAAAAAAAAACAAAACATCATTAGAGAAGACATTACCTTAAAAATCGGGTAACTCTTTTTGATTTGATCCAAAGGCTTCCTTGGGAAGAATTCTGCCCAAAGTGAGGTTTCTAGGAGTAAGGGAGGGAAGTTGGGAGAGTATTTTGGAAGAGGTTGGCCGAGCCAAATGGATTTAATGTGTGAATGAGGTGGTAGAGGTGGGGGCCTTTTATAAGAGGAGAGGAGGGGCACTCTTGGAAAGTAAGGGAATTTTACATTATTATACAATGCTTTTAGAATTCTTAAGGTCCCACACTTATATAATTATTGGATAAGTTGATACCGGTTCGAAATATACCCATATAATAGTCTTTGGACAAGTTTATGCCTTTTATTGTACATTATCTTTTCATTTTATTAAAATCGTTAAATAATGAGGTCATTGCTGCATCATAATGATGTCATAACTAATTTAATTTATTTAATATCTAAAAATTATAAAAAAACTATTATGATTTAGTAAATCTTTTTATCTTTCCAATGACTATTTATAGTCAAAAATATGACTTGTATAACCCCATGTAAAAATTGTTTTAGTAAAACATTTCATGTTGGTGTCATTTTTTACTTTAACATTAAATAAAAGGTATTTATGTCATTTTCCAACTGAAGTGGCTCCATGGGGTCCCCAAGTTGACCCATGGATTGTCTTGGTCGGTCATGGCACATCCAATGAGGGTAGGACATGTTTCAAGCTCATCTCATATTATTAAAAAATTATTTTTACCTTAAACTACACTAATTACCTCTAATCGTGATTAAGAACTAAAAAGTTACTATTCACCAAAAATTATTTTAATATCATTGAACCACATTTTACTTCTTAATGAAAACCATGTATGTAGGATTTTTGAAAATCAAATCACATAAGTGGTAATATTTCATTTTATCAAAAAATCAGTTATTTAACTACCACTTAGTGGTTTCACTATTCATCAAAAATTGAAGTTTTTCAGAATAATGCCAAAATTTCACCCTAAGATATAATTGATATTCCGAATTCAAAAATGATGTCTATTTTAAAAAATTCCAAACATATATGTTTCATTAATGAATTTTATAATTAATTCCCGCTGTCACAACAAATAGCGTGTTTTTAAGAAACAATTTATATCAAAAGATTGGCAATTGTTTATGTCCAATTTCAATGTTAAATTAATTCTAATGAACACCATTGGATAAAATTGTAAAAATATATTCTAATTATACTTTAAAACCACTCAATAGTATGACTTATCACTACAAATTATTTTGATTAAAAAATTTGTTTTATGTAATTTTCACTATTCATATAAAATTGGAAGTTCTCAGAAAATTACAAAAATTCAACTTTGGATAATTTCGATATTACAAATACAAAAATGAAGTCCATTTTGAAATATAAAATTTCATTAATTTTAAAAAGTGGTTATTACTATTCATAACGGCTACTTTGATTAGTCGCGGTGTTTTAGAACTCGAAGTTGCGTACAATGCAAGCTATTGCACTGTTGAATGAGAAGCGTATCGTGGAAGCTCGGGGTGTTACATTCTCCCCTCCTTCAATAAATTGCATCCTCGCAATTTGAAATTTTTCTTTGAAAATAAAAGGTTGAAAAGAGAAAATACCTTTGTGGAAAACAGACATCGGAAATATGATTAATAAAATTTAGCCTTAATAAGAGGGAAAGGAAAATGAAAAAGTCACCACCCAATTATGATCTCGATTAGTAGAACATTGGTGGCAATTAGAGGCATATAATTGGAGGAAAAACGTAAATATTTGTAGGGAGTGATTGAGGTCATCAATCACAATCGACTGTCAAATTGAGGGCCTCAAAGACTTCAATCTATGTTGATTTAAAATATCATCAGTTCAACAAGACATAAGGTATTAGGATAACAAATCTTTTTGTTTTAATATCCCTTTACTAAAGTTTAAGAATTAATTTATTCATTGAATAAGAGATAGGTATATATATATTTATGCTTGACAATTAGAGTTTCAACCTTCTACTCATCTTTCACTCAAAAAGATAATAGAACTCAAAAATATTATACTTATCCTAATTGTATAAGGTTCCAAATTTTAACACATACCATTTAGATTAGTAAAATTATTTTTTAATAATCAGGGACTTCCTATAGGCTAGTGGTAGGAAATAAAGGCATGTCGCACTATGATTGTGGGTTCGATTCCTGCAGCTTTGTCCGACGCGACGGGTTATGCCCCACCCTGCAGGTTGTCCTTTTTCTAAAACTATAGTATTGTAATACTCAAAAAATAATCTTCAGAAATGTTTTAACCTTAAACAATATAATCCAAAGTTCAACTTAATCCATTCCATCCTTTATAGTTATCCAAAATACCTCTGTCCAAACATTCTCTAAAAGGTCTCTAAATTCCAAAATCAATTGTAACATCAGATTCCCCAAACAAAGAAACGTTTCTCTTATTGTCACATACTAAAAATATGATTACCTTAATCATATTAAAACTTTACTGAAATCAACAAGTACTGCAGTACAATCCTTATATATATATCACATTATTCTAATAACCAGAATATAATCAATGAGTCCAAAAGCACCAATACATTAATTATTCTGCATCAACTATAGTAACAGCATAAGATTTTCCTTGATCCCTTGGCCTTTTCCGAGGTATGTTTCCCTGACACTTAGGACATTCATTTTCATAATTCCACATTTCCCTACAATTGTAGCATTCAACATTGATAGCCTCTTTCTTTCCCTTGCAATCACATGCCTGGTGACCATTTTCTCCAAATTTATAACAAACTACCATTCCTTTTAGGCAAGTACCAGGGTGATTCTTCCCACAATTATCACATAATGGAAAATCCTTATTTCCCTTTTTCCCTTTATCTGTCTCTTGTTCCACCATTCTCTTCTTCTCTTGCTTTACTTTGTTGTCATAAGACTTAGAGAATTCCTTTTCTGTCTTGATAGCACATGATACAATATATTTGTATGTTGAGAAATATTATGATACTAAAGCTCTACGGAGAAATGGTTTTAACCCATCAAAGAAACGATCAATCTTACCTCTTGGGTTACGTATATAATCTGCAACATACCTCGCCAACCTTGTAAAGTTGGCCTCATACATTGCGACATTCTCATCCTCCTTTTGTCTCAGACTCAGAAATTGCCTTTCCATATCTGCTCGATGGTCATGAGGAAATTATTTTTCTAAGAAAATCTCTTTGAACTCCCTCCATTCCATATTCGATACGTCATCATCTTCCGTTGTATTTTGAATCAATGACCACCATTGATCGGCATCTCCAGTGAGGCGGTAAACTGTCACGATAACCTTCTCCCTTTTGCTACTCCCCAAGGCATGGAATATTTTCTCTAAGGAGTTTATCAATTTCTCAACTACTAACGGAATTGTATCCCCATTAAATGTTGGTGGTTGTTGCCTCATGAAGCGGTCTAACATTGACCCTCCACGTTGCGTATCAGGGTGCTCCATACGAGTAAGGTTATTATTCATAACCTGAGTGAGTTGTCCCAGTATGGTAATAAGTTGATCAACACCAGTTGTATCTCCAGATCCACAATAATTATCTTGAGCAGGAGGGAAATCCCTACACAGAGTGCGTGCATTGATATGGTTTCCATTCCTTCACCTATGCGCCATTTCTAAACAATGGCATAAACTAGATTAGTTTATGAATCAAAATACATAATTCCATACTTGTAAAATACTTAACATAAATTGAACTATTTATGGACATAATCCATAATCATAAAAAAGGTTTTATTTGAGGAATTATATACTCATAACCATTAATAGTGGTTTGTAAAGAAAATGAGAATTATCCTAAGCATATCCCCCGGGAGTGTCGTAACCAAGTGTGCAGCAAGGCCCGTTGTCGTGCACCAGTTCCCGTTCGAGTCTAGCTCAAAGCGGTGTTTTCGGGTTTTACCCCTAGGTACATCTGTGCCAGAGCCGCCTCTACCTGCTCGTATCTAGACAGGGATGTATTGATTAGAAAACTCACAAAATCTCTACAATAAAAAAAATTCTAGGAAGTTCTTCTATACCAATCCTCAAAGTCTATCTTTGGGCTATGTGCTCTAATCAGAGTTTATCTAAATATATCTTCCAAAGTTAGTACTAAACTGCCTCTGATACCAACTGTAACGCCCCAACCCCAGCTACCCAGAGTCAGTGCATTACTTCGTAACATTGGCATGATCAAAAAAGATCAAGTCTCGAAAGACCGATTAGTTTAGTAGCCATAGAAACACTAGATATATTCATAAGTCTTACATTACATAATAAGGTGAAAACTACAATAACAAAGTCTCCATAGTCCACACTCATATCATCTTCTGACTATCTCTGCAGGTCATTCATAAAATACCTCTTCACATCCTGGAAAATATTAAAACATTGAAAGGGGTGAGCTCAGATGATCAGTAAGGATAACAATATTGCAGAAGCTTTCATAAATAATCATTAACATTTAAGGCATTGTATAACTAAAACAAAAGCCTTTTTAAACTTGATCTTTAGCATTATATGGAAAAAATAAATTTCAATAATGCCATTTACTTACTCACATGTATATTCTACTAATTGAATAATCCCATGCAATATCAATAACCACTTTCATAATGATGGAATGCATAATGCCAGACATTCTGAAACATTTTGTCAAGGCCTCGGACAAAACGTCTAAAATGATTAAGGCCTCGGCCAAAACCATAAATCAAATTGGGAAAGGGCCTCGACCAATTCCACGTCTAGTTGTCTAATGAGACCTACCGATGCATCGAGGAGATATAGTGGGCTCCACCCGTCAGATGTTTAGTCCAATGCATTCCTCATATAAATAGGTTTAAACATATCATAAACCATAACATAATCGTATCACATAAAACATGCATAAAGGAAACATAATATTTCCACATTTCAATCACAAGTTATCAATAAAACACATTGATATAATAAAAACGCTTTCAAAACCATTTTCAATACCAAAATAAAAGAATGTTAAAACTTTTTATTTATTTTTCATTAAAAAAATGATGGCTTGTAGAGGAAGCTGAAACTCAAATAATGGTCACGGCATCAGAGAAGTCGTTGTCTCCGCATAAGTACGGAAAGAAAAACATTCCCTTTTTGTCGTTTAGTAAAACGCCTCATGTAAAAAGATTCATTTTGAATAAACGTAAATGTCAAAGGGGTTTATACATCGTATAAAAGAAAGTTGTGTATAAAACCAAATATGCCTCAATGAAAGGAGATTGAGACGAAGTCCTTAAAAAGATCATTTTTAAAATAAAATAGATCTATTATGTGTATTCACTATAGGTACACATAAAGAAAGTAAAAATAAAAAATAATCCATAATAATATCATGACATAATTTGAAAGTAGGAGCTTAACCCAAAGAATGGAAATTGGGTTAAGAAATTTCCTTACCTTGCGTCTTATCCTGACTCGACCATTCTTTAGCCTCCTGAATAATAAACTAGAGTTAATTTCTATTTACTTAAGAACCTTTTTCATGTTCTTTATTCTTTTTATATCACTTATTACCATGTTATGAACATTATTGAATTATTTATGTTATTAACGGTCGTTTTGTCGATCTTTGGTACTTGAGTCAACAATAAACTTCTTATAATTACAAGTTGTTTATGTGATAGAATATCCATTATCTCCAGAATTATATTCATGATTTATATGTCATATATATCATATATATCCAGTATATACATTCATTCATAATATTACGTAACATTTAGAGGTAAGAAATGAAATGCACCGTTCCTGGAGACGGTAAGCCGTACGTACGCATGAACGCTACTTTCATTCCTATTTCGTATTTAATGGAATGAAATCATAAATATATAAAGGTATAATATAGTTCCAGTATAATATCATATATAATATCATTTACTCTAACCTTTATACATCCCACAAATGGCATTAACGATTCACATCACTTTGAGGGGGTGGTAGTCCGGACTTCCTAAAATGAAATTATCACGTTTACCCATAATGGAAATCATAAATTATGCCATAAATTAAAAATACAGAAGCATAAAGAAAACATAAACATAATATGTATATCATATATGAAAATAGTGTCATCAAAATGGCCACTATTATAGGTGTTAAAATAATTTGAACAATCATCGTTTCGTGAGGCAGTATTTCGCCACTCACAGAAATAGTATGTTCTTTAACCATTAGACGAAGGTGTGTGTAAGTGTAAACCAAATCCTTCTCATAAAAACATCCTAGTATATTTTAGATACTGTTGTTGTTACAAAAGAAAGGAATGAAAAGAGTTTAAGGGGTTGGAGAAGCAAAATAAAACAAAACAACATTAGAGAAGACATTACCTTAAAAATCGGGTAACTCTTTTTGATTTGAGCCGAAGGCTTCCTTGGGAAAAATTATGCCCAAAGTGATGCTTCTAGGAGTAAGGGAGGGAATTTGGGAGAGTATTTGGGCAGAGTTTGGCTGAGCCAAATTGATTGAAAGTGTGAATAAGGTGGTAGAGGTGGGGGCCTTTTATAAGAGGAGAGGAGGGGCACTCTTGGAAAGTAAGGGAATTTTACATTATTATACAATGCTTTTCGGATTCTAAAGGTCCCACACTTATATAATTCGTGGCTAATATGATACGGGTTCGAAAGCTACCCATCCAATAGTCTTTTGACAATTGTAAGCCTTGGATTGTACATTATCTTTTAATTTTATTAAAATCGTTTAATAATGAGGTCATCGCTACATCATAATGATGTCATAAATAATTTAATTTATTTAATTTATAAAACTTATAAAAAAATACTATGATGTAGGAAATCTTTTTAGCTTTCCAAGGACTATTTATAGTCAAAAATATGACTTGTATAACCCCATGTAAGAATTGTTTAGATAAAACATTTCATGTTTGTGTCATTTTTTACTTTAACATTAAATAAAAGGTATTTATGTCATTTTCCAACTAAATTGGCTCCATGGGGTCCCCAAGTTGACCCATGGATTGTCTTGGTCGGCCATGGCACATCAAATGAGTGTAGGACATGTGTCAAGCTCATCTCATATTATTAAAACATTATTTTTACCTTAAACTACACTAATTACCTCTAATCGTGATTAAGAACTTAAAAGTTACTATTCACCAAAAATTATTTTAATATCATTGAACCACATTTTACTTCTTAATGACAACCATGTATGTCGGATTTTTGAAAATCAAATCACAGAAGTGGTAATATTTCATTTAAACAAAAAATCAGTTATTTAACTACCACTTAGTGGTTTCACTATTCATCAAAAATTGAAGTTTTTCAGAATAATGCCAAAATTTCACCCTAAGCTATAAATGATATTCAGAATTAAAAAATGATTTTTATTTTACAAAATTCCAGACATATACGTTGCATTAATTAATTTTATAATTAATTCCCGCAGTCACAACAAATAGCGTGTTTTTAAGAAACAATTTATATCAAATGATTGGCAATTGTTTATGTCCAATTTCAATGTTAAATTAATTCTAATGAAAACCATTGGATAAAATGGTAAAAATATATTATAATAATACTTTAAAACCACTCAATAGTGTAACTTATCACTACAAATTATTTTGATTAAAAAAGTTGTTTTAAGTAATTTTCACTATTCATAAAAAATTGGAAGTTCTCAGAAAATTACAAAAAATTCAATATTGGATAATTTCGATATTACGAATACAAAAATGAAGTCCATTTTGAAATATAAAATTTCTATAATTTGAAAAGGTGGTTATTACTATTCATAACGGCTACTTTGATTAGTCGCGATGTTTTAGAACTCGAATTTGCGTACAATGCAAGCTATTGCATTATTGAATGAGAAGCGTATCGTGGAAGCTCAGGGTGTTACAACAATAAAATAAAAAACTAACATTTTTATGTAGAAAATTTATATTTGGTCATAGATAAATTTAATTATATTTATTACATCACTCTTGGGTCATTGCAAAGATATAATACACAACGTATATTTATACGGAATATAATTTTGATCATAAAATTCCACTGTGTCAAAAAATAATGATAAATTTACGATTTGATAATTTCAAAAATATTATTCAAAAAATAATTTCCATTTTATCTTATTATTATTCTAAATATGTGAGCTCTCTGTTTTAAAATAATAATTGATATTTATTATGAAAATTTGGATTTTTTTGAGAGTAATTGTTTTTGAACACTTATGAAAATTTCATTTGACATCATAAATTTATATATACATTTATATTTAATGAAAATAATATAATAATTTTTTATTATATTTTTTTATATCAAAATACAATTAATTAATAAATTTCTCAATTGAAATTTAATATTTTAGAAAAATACAGTTCTTTTTTTGTTATATCCAAATCAAAATCATTTATAAATTACTAATAATTTGATGAAAATTTATTCCTTATTCTATAAAAAATAATTTAAATAATAATATGGTAGGGTCTTGATTCAAATCACATTAATACATAATTGAATGCGTTAAGTGTTAGGTGTGCGATAATTAGACTTTCATGGGTTTGTTCCACAATCATGGGTTGGGTCGTGATCTCAATGAGCCCAATCATATCTCATAAACAGTTTTGTTCATGATTAAGGTTTTGGATCTCCACTGGAACTTGGTCAAGGAAAATTCACAATGAAACTATCTCTCTCAGAATCTCTGATAAATGGGAATTATAGGGTATTATTCTACGAGTTGATTCCATCGCTTCCTTTGTCAATGTGAAATGGATTTTTTAAAACCATATATTTATATTAATCATGTCATCACTGTTCAATTGAATAATTATCAAAGGTAATGGTATTTAATTGACATTTATGTTCAATTGGATATTAAATACCAATTATTTGAATGAGTTTTCTATAACTAAAATTCATAATTATTCATTTAATTAAACTAGGTGGGAAACATTATTAATAATAGTTATGATCATTCCAGATAATTTAAGAGAGATATAATATGACATTTAATTCCTTCTTGACCATGTTGGGACACTAATAGGGGATGAATCAGTCTATCCATCATTTACAAGGTTTTCAAATTTCATTTATATTTACCCTAATATACATTAACCTTTCTTGGAGTTAAAATAAATCCATCATATTATGCTCAATAAACCATCACCCTATTATAAAATGCTAAATAATAAATAATGGAAGAACACGGTGGTTTACATGGTCAATCATCAATGTGAAAGGATAATCCATTTATTGTTCAATTCATGTTCTAAGATGTAGAGTAATCCCTAAAATATATGACATTTACTATAATAGAATTTTGGAAGTACAAATATATATATTCTAAACATGTCCTTCAATATATTACAAAAATGTGATGAAATATAGTTGAGTATTTATCCTTTTTCCAGGAAGTATAAACTAGCTCCATGTAGCCCTTCATCTTTTATCTAGTGTTAAAACGTTATTTATACTTGAACTACCTATTAATCTAGTTGTTTCGCTCTTAAACTAAAAAAATACTATATTTATCATAATAATTCAATTTATAATCTATAATAAGATCATTTTACTCATTAAATATATCATTGAATATAATAATTATATAACCAATTATTCATGAAATCAGATCAATTGTATCAACTAAATCACATTGTGATTTAATCCCAATAACTTCTTTATCATGAAGTGTATTGATATAAAGCTATCATAAAAAGTTGACAACTCATGTGTTAGTCCATCGTTCTTCCACAAATTATATCTATGGTTTAATAATATCACATTTGATTCCTTATTATATCCTTTATAGTGATTCTATCATCATTTTACAGTGGTTTAAGCAAATGTATTTCTCCAAAAAACTTTTTATTCATAAGATATGCATAATCAATTATAGGGTCGTGATTCTCACTATTAATATCATACATTGAACTGAAAAAGTAAAATAAAAAAAATTAATAATTTTTTTTATTCTCATCTCATATATATTAAAATCATATGTGAGTATTGTTCCCTTCATCAAATATAGAAATTTCTTAATTTTCTTCATATTTTAGAGTCATTCATTTAATTTTCATGAAATATATTTATGTCTTCCTAAAATACGAGGATCTAAAAAACACTTTCAATTTTTTCTTCTTGAAAACTAAATGTTTTTAAACATTATATAATTTTAAAAAATAACGGACTCTCCATCCATGTTGGAGTGTATATCCGGATATCTTGCTATATTAAAAACATTACACTATACATTCATGATATTGTCACAGGTGTGTCATTGTGCGGAAATTATTCACAATAAGAATACATCATGTGTATTAATCGTCTATTTTTCATTATCATAGTCTCTTGAAACAAAATTAATAGATATAATGAAATTTCTATCTTCGAAGACTCTGTAAAATGATCATCATAACCATTTTTTCCTCTAAATAATAATTATAAAACTCTCAATAGTTACATTTATATAAATCATCATCATTATAATTAACATTATAAGTTTATTTGAATATTCTATAGGTACTAAGTTTCCTTTACATAGATTATATAAATTGGAACATACATTTACACAACTAGGAAAATAACTTTATGAAACCATACTTTACACTTAAATTATTGTATACTAGACTTTTCCACACAGTTATTTATTTTGAAACACAAATTTACAAATTATGTACTTCTATTATCATAAATCATCACAAATAAATAATATTAATTCGTTAACATGTTCACTTTCTAATTTTATTCATGTTAAATCTAATATCATCCAATTACCAAGGTTGTAATTGGATCTTTTCATTATTCATGATTCATTAGTTTCATTAATTTTAATACACATGATTATCATTGATAGATCCGATAATGTTATTAATGAGAAAATAAAGATCTAACCATAATCATTGATTATGTTTCAGATGATCAATCATAGATATGATACTCCTCATGAAAATGGATAATCAATGTGGGCATTACATTGAATGAAATGACTCATTGTATATAGAATTGCACAAAATCATTTAAAATAGTTCATTTCATATGAATAAAAACAATAACATTCTTATGTGGCATTACCACATCATACATAGTCATGGAATGGAATTTCAAAATAAATTTTAATTGTTCACCAACAACATGGGTAATTACACATGCATTTCGTTCTATCTATTGGACTCCTATGCCAACCCGCATGTGTAAGCTTACGAACCCTCTTCCCAATGTGATAACTCATGCATTGATATTAGCGTGTTCATGAAAATGAATTTTTTTTGTCTTAAATACTCTCATTGATAGCTTCTTCATCTAGATATAATTGATCATGTTTATTCCACTACATCTAGTAGTAGTGATCAAGTGGGCTGGGATAATTGTCCAAATTCATAATTATTTTAATACTGTTAATAAAAATATTACATACGAAATTATTCTACCCATTTTAATAAAATTCATTATCCAATTATGAATAGGTATATAATACTCATATATAGTTCCTCAATGAAATATTTTATTCATTGTATTATAGATGGAAGTAATAAAATCTAGGTAATAGAAATGACATCCATGACAAACACTATTTTATTTCATTAATTTCATCTAGTCAATGAGAATATAATCTTTTATACTTATTTTTATACTACTAAAAAGTATGAACCAATGACATTAATATTTTTCATATTATATAATATATTCTTGCATCAAAATAAATTACCAATCTGCATTCATCATCCATAATTCAACATATATCATCGTATCTCTTCCTAAAAATATTGGATTCTTTAATAAAAAATACAATCATTAATTGACATAAAGTATCTTTAACATTCAAAAATATTATTATTACCCTAATATCTATTTAATTCATACTAAAAATATATAATCATTGATATGGGTATATCTGTTTTTTTCTTCTAAATACTAATTTTATGTGAATATTCTACTTCATGTGACTATTAAAATAAGAATAATATATAAGGAACTATATGTGATTCATCAAGAGACGTCTATGATGTAGCATAAATAGAATTGTACATCACAGTTTATAATTGGGCTATATTCCACTAACCCAGGTTCACAGCACTAGGACAATCCATTATAATTATCACACATTGTGTGGGAGAAGAATACATGATGTCATTACACACCACATGATGACTAGTATAGTGTGGAAAATGAATTTTTAGGCTTCATAGCATATAAAAGTAATAAATATCAGGTACCAAAGATGGTTTTATAGATAAATTTATATAAACTAGGGGGTCAATTAAACATCATATTTTATTTCACAATGAATGGGTTTTGTAGCTAGGCTATAATAAGGATATATGATGTCTTGCAATGTCAAACACCACATAAATCCAAAATTTACATTGATGAAACAATGTGATTCTATTATGTGGGTTACATGGATTTATGGACAATAGTGAATATGACATGTACTATAGTAGTTCATGTCTTACATTTCATACTAATGAATGAAAATTACATGTCGACTTAGACTTTAACCATGGTAATTGAATTATTTTCAGAATTATTATTTATTACATTAAAAAGAACAAAACATTGAGTAACTATAGTATATTATATGTGACATATTTTGGCATAAAAAAATTTCTATTTGTATCCACATTACTTCTAGATTATATCACTAGTATGGTACTCATTCACATTATATACCAAACATGAATTAATTTGGGTGATTTTAAATTACATGATAAGGACTATATGTTGATTTTGTAAATCTTTTGAAAAGTGCACATCCCATACTATAATCTAAATCTATAAAAAAACACCTATACCAAAATTTTTAAAAAACATTTCTATAGGCCAGTTATACCTTTGGTTTTATTTAAACATGTCTATAATCCAATTCTAGGTGGAATATTCCAATAGATTGAAAACACATTTTGTATATCCAACTAATACCACGTGTTTTTTAAAATATTCTTTATTGGATCATGACAATACTATAGCATGAAATAAAATTTATCTTACATGAAAATACTTCTCCTATGGAGAGTATATAATGTCCATTATTCTATTTTTTGTCCACATTCATTATACATCAGCACATCATTTAGTGGTAAATATTTTTAGGTGAAATATTAGATTTGTATTGTTTATGTTAACCATTTTTCTTATTTTTTTCTTTAGTTTCAGTATTTTCACTCCATAGAATTGATATTAATTTACACAATTGTATTATTTACATCTTACAAAATGGATTTTTAAATGAATTTGTGATTAATTTTAGTCCTACAGAAATTAATTTTTGTAGGCAATATGAGTTCCTAGAATGTTTTGATTATGTTCTTTAATATATTATCATTTCAAATTATAAATTCTAAAATGTCACACCCCTTACCATTTCAGAGTGTATCTTCTCAAATTTCACTGGATAACAAGATCATGTTGAATTTCACATAAATATGGTATTTTTAATTGATAGTCTTATAATAAAAACATTAATATTTTTATTAAATATGTTCAGTTTCTATGTGTTTCAGGGTTTTGGGGGGATAAATTTTTTAAATTTATAGGTTTATGACAAGGTATTTCAATAACTTATAGAGTTGTAAAAAGTGGTTAGATTGATTCTTTATATTGGGGGAAAATATATTTAGCATGGTTTTGTACGACTTAGTGTTAGTGATTAAATGGGGAAATTATTTGATTTGTAGTAGTTAGAAATTTTTTTCATTCATTTTACTTCAATGGTGTTACATCTAAAATTGGTTTGGGAGAGTATTTGTTTGAATTTAACATTGTACCCATAACCTATTAAATTTTTTTAAAATTTTAAAATATAATTTTAATGTCTAAAATTATTGACTTTAAAATGTATTTGAGATGGTTTTGGGTTATGATTTTAATCAGACTACTCGGGGAAATATTTTATATTTGATGATGATTTTGTATATACCCCAACCCCTATTGCCCAATGATGGTGGATTACATCATTACATTGGTATACTATATAGGGATTTCATATTACAAAGAGCCAGATAGATTATTAATGTTTTTAAACTAGATGAAAAATACGTTTTAAATTAAATCATTGAAAGGAAATACAATATAGAGTTTCTAAAAGAATCATCCATATCCCATAGATTATCCATATAAGCAATTCATATTATACATCTTCACATCCTATGAATTAATTAAAAATAAGAATTTTGTTAACTTAGGTAGTCAGTAAGGGTAATAAAATATAGAATATGCTATTACAAACATAAATAATGTGGCATGATGAATCACTACAATCACATGACACTAAAACAAAATATTGAGAATAAAATTGGAGGAATAAAATCTAATTAAATAATACCATAATAAAATATAACCATTTTTATTCTCCTTTCTGATTGATCATGTGGACTAATAATTATTAGTTTAATAATTCGGGAGTATATTATTTTGGACATCGTAAACATACCACTAATTTCTTGGCCAAGACACCATACATGATATGTAAAACTCAGTCTAGTTTTTCTGATGGGACCTACCAATGAATCAATGTGCTGTAGTGGGTTGAACCCTTCACTTACTATATCCAATTAATTCATCATATAAATGGGGAAAACATAAACAACATATATATATGAAATGTAAAAAACATTAACCAATCTATAAATATAATCACTAACCATTCTGAGTACTATGGTGAATGGTATCAAGATAGAACATCTGCAATAAATCTAATCATAAACCGTTTAATAAAATATGGTGGATGATAAACATAAGAGATGTTACATATTAATGAATATAATTCAACATAGGTGTTGATATAGATGAAAATAATCTCATAAAATAATTGATAAATCCTTTAGAGAAATTCCCTTTTTACATTGCAAATAAGAGTTCTTTTGGAAAAAGAATTTATATTTTTTATAATAGTGTGTATAAAACCGTAAATGAAAAAATATAGTCTTTCATGAAACATGTTGTGAATTTTTAAATATAATGATTTCATAAAATTGATTATGGATTGTACTTAAAAATGGGTATGAAATCGAGATGTTCCATTTAATTTTAATTTACGTATCACGAATAGTTGTGAACGGAACATTGTTAAACAAATATTTTAAAAAAAAAAGATGAACTAATAATAATACATTATTTTGGAATATATATTAAAAATTTATAATAATTATATAAGTTAAATTAAGAAATAAATTCTCATATAGAGGTACAAAGCGTAACACAAATGAAAATGGAGGATCATGAAGAAAACTTTTACATTAAGTCGAAATGTGTTCTTCACTTGACGATAATGTCCCAGATAATCAAATTAAATTCATTAATTAATTATCTCAGAATATTATAAGAAATAATAATAGTAAATATAGTATTTTTGTGTTAATTCATATTCTTATTTTGAAAAATAGATTTTAATTTCATCACTATGGAGAATTTATTTTCTTGGTTTTTAGATCGGTTCCCTTATTTATAAGTAATGGTGTTCATGTAAAATGGGTTCATTTCTCTAGAATTAGAATCATGTATTATTAATTAATATAAATAAATTTAAAAGGTTATAAATATCATTTGGATATATTGTATGAGGATGAATCATTTATATAATACATTATTGATAATTGTTTAGATTATTTTTGTAGTTTTTATCATAATGACCACATTTTGTTTTATCATTTAGAATTTTGTAAATATGTCACTTCCAAAACATAAAAAGAGTTATAATTTAAATTTTACAGAATATTTAAAAAATTAAAATATATTCATGAAAAAACATTAATATGGTGACTAAAAATGAAAACGTATCATCCTTGAAGGTTATGAATCAACACATCGTTGACAATGTTTCCATTTTTTAATAAAAGGGAATGTATAATGTTATTAATGATGGATTAATCCATTATAATTATATAATTCAAGTATATTTTGATATTGGAGTCATCATTATATTATGATTGAGTTAGGTGAGGTTTTAATAATAATAAAAATTCACATGAAAATCTATTAAAATGATAATGATGAGGATTTTACCTCTTGAATACTTCAACATGAGTACCTCATTATGGGGAATTTTTTGATATTTTTTTATACCCAGATCTTTTGGATGATAGGGAGAGGACTGTGAAGCTGATTTGTTTGAAAATTTACATGGCTAAATGTTTTGAAGGTGTGTAGAGAAGTGGTGGTGAGGGGTGATATTTATATTGGAGGAGAGGGGTGAGTATTGAATATTTTATTCATTGGATTATTATTGTGGCTCAAGACTGTGAATAGTATGATAATTGACATCAGATATAATAAAATAATGAAGGAGGGTTTTAGATTATGAGCAAAAATTATAGATACATAACCTATGACTCAATAAATCTTGTTTTTATCATTTACGATGAATTATCGCATTCTAATATTGAACATGAATTCATGTATTTTCCGGAAATCCAAAAAATACCATAAACATTTTTCAACATTTATAATTAAAAAAATTATTAAAATGATTTTCAAAATATAAAAAATGTAATTGTTAATTAAAACCACCATTGACTAAAAATTATATATATTTTAAATTTATAAATTATTTTATACGGCTATAAAAAAATTAATATGGCCTCATATAATTAACATAAAATAGAAAGATGTCAAAATTTTAATTTATGAAAACATTTTAGGAAAATAATTTTTTAATAATTTTGTTAATTTTAAAAATTTAATTAAATATTTATGACCTTCCAAAAATACTGACAAATAAATATTAATTTTTAAACTATTCACATATTAATATTATGATATAATTTCATCATACCATTATTTATATGATTACTAGTTTTTTTTAAACATTCATGGGTGATGTTTCTTTTTATTTGGATGATTTACTTTTAAAGAATTTCATATTACTATCCCTAAGGTAATATTATTATTTCATTGTTATAATTTATTTAACATATACAAATATAACCTATTTCAGTCATTTCTTATTTATGATGTATTTATTGTGTAATATATATGATTTTATGTGATCTATACTATTGGAAATAAAAATTAGAAAGTATATTTCATTGATAGAGTTCCGTGTTGTTTCATTCTCCCCTACTACCAAAATTTCATCATAAAAAATTACAAATTTCCACCCCATAAAAATAATATTGTACTTCAAAATCATAAGCTCTTTATGACCTCAAATCAACTCTGAAATTTTAAGAATTTTCCAATTTACTCTTTCTAGATGAGTAATCAGATTCCTCAACACCTGTTCAATAGTGTCCAGATTTTGGATAGGCACCCATAGTATGATAAGTCAACTTCCTATTATAATCCCCCAAAAGTGAGAACCTGTGATTGGTTAGGTATGTATATCCTTAACATAAAAAATTAGAACACATTGGGATCCTTATAAAGGATATGAAGAATATCCAAATGATAATACACAACTCCAATACTATGTTGAATTTCATAAGGGCCAATGTAACTTTGGCTCAGTTTCCCTTTCATACAAAATCCTATAACACACTCTTATGGATATAAATATAAGATAACATGATTTCCTAATTGAAATTCCTATCAATAAATCAACAATCATCATATCCATTTTTCCCTTATTTGATATACATTGATATTGGTTTGATAAATCAATACCTTTTCCGTTGTTTCCTCCACTTTCTCTTTGAATATATGTTTCCTTCCACCAACATCATCACTGAATGTTGATATATGACATCTCTTATCATAAAATTCTTAATATGGTTACAATTTATTTCTATCAACACAATCATTATGTAAATAGAAATTACATTTCATTTATATAATACATAATGAATTAAACAATTAGATACCAAAAACGGTATTATATTAGAGTCATTGGAAAATTGGTACACATTCTTCTAACATGGAGAAACATCATCAAAATCTCCCACAAAGATCATCAACATCATTTTTCCAACCTAAACCAATTCATTATATGTTAGGGGTAGATAAAATAAAAAGGGTGAGATAAAATTATCATTAAGGGTAAACATGGAGAACATCAAATAAATAATAAATATAAGAATGTAAATACATGAACATAAATTTTGAATATCAATGAATTCAGTAATTAAATAAATCACTGCTTTTTTTACGTCATAAATCATAATTTAACACGAAACATGACAAAATAGAAATGGAAAAAATCATGGATTTTTGGAAAACACATAATCATAGAAAACTATTTTCATATTATCTAACGCTTTTTTTCAAGGGCCATCATAACGAACAAATTCCATTAATAAACTTAGTTCACTTCTCATTCCAATCCTGTACTACTAAAATAAATTTACATTTCATTATAGTCATGTCTATCTCATGAAATATAAATCTTTACCAAGTTCATTGGAGTGGTATGTAGTTCCATCCCGTCACATAATTAAAATGATATATATGCATCCCTAAAAAACATAAATCATTATCCTAGAATAACCCATGTAATAAAATGGGGTTATTATACATTAGTCCACCATAATACATATAAAACTTATTGATTTCATAAACAACACACCATTATAAAAAAAAAATCATATTAATAATTGCAATAGAAAATAAACCCCATATAGAGAATGCCATCTTAGATGGAAAATATTTATGATAAGACACTTGAAATTAATTTTTGAGGAAAATGTCATTTCATCAAAAAAAAAGTTTTATTTCTAAAATGCCATTCAATTTAAAAAAAATTAATTTCATTGATAATAAACATGAAATATTGAAAAATAATATTCTTGAAATAAGGCAATATGAATGTTTAATTTTTCCATCATGTAGATGCTAAAAAACATTTTTTATACTTGTGTTGGAAAAGTCAAAAAGTACCTCATACTTATAAAGGAGAAATATTTCTTAGAAAATATTTACAAAAATAAATAGTGGTTAAATTTGAATTTAAACAAATTCATAAGGATATAAATAGTATTTCAGAATAGGTATATAGGAATCTTGGACGTGGATGATAAATATTCCCTTCTAAATATTTATGAATATGCAATCTCAGATAAAAATGAGGTTTCATAATTATCACTTATATTGGGTTAGTAATACATTCTATGTATCTTAACCTCCTATATAATTATTTAGTTAGTGTTATTGACTTATTAAATAATCATATAAATTTTTATGATATCATATATGATCATATTAAAATCTGTATTGTTAAACAATTTCATTATTACTCGTTATTCAGGTACTAACTGCTTCAAATTTTTATGCATATTTTTTCAAATAATATTTAATTAACCTACAGAAGTGAAATTTATAACATTCTGAAATCATATTAGCATAATATAAAACATATTTATGTATTATGTAAATTTTTATAATCCTACAGTAATGGATATTTTGTACAATGAATTGCATAGAATTGTGGAGAAAATAGGCCGTACAGACGCACAACTGATAATATAATTCATTTAATTGTGAAATGGTATTGAGTTTGATGCTATATACACTATTGAAACATAAATATATTGTTTTAATAATAAAAAATAGTTATTATATATATCATTATACTCATTCAGGTCATGTGGTGGTGAAAACATATTACAACAATGTGTGGAGATGATAAGTCGTACAAACACAGACATGGTGATTTGGTTTCTCATATGATGGATAAAAGGTGGAATATGGTTATTCCTTAATATTAAAAACATATCAGTATACAATTTATATTTTAATATTTAATTTTATATTGTAGAAACTCATTAATATGATATAGAATGATAGATAATTTGAACGAATTGGTGTAGGAAGATTGCCTCTTCTTCGACAAGCTCCATCTACATCACCACTTAATGGTATAAAAGTTTGTCTTTGAAAATGACCATAATTTATTGAATGTTCCTGATGTTTTTATGAATATAAATGAACATGAAATGGATGATATTGATATCTCAATTGGAATTTAAAATGGGAAGAATGATTATCCATTTAATAATTGAGGTGAGGGGAACATTTTGAATAACTCAAATTATTAAAATATAATAAAATAGTACAACATCAATTAACATAAAAAAATGTCATATATTAGAATATAATAAGTTATAACGTTGATATATCATCACTAAATAATTTTTTCACCTATATTTATATCAATTTAAATTATATCATTTCAATTGAACACTTAGTTGTTTTATTTTAATATAACTAGAGAAACTATTATTTCAATGTTAAAAGTGTAAAATATTTACTTATTTGAAGTAAATTAAATCATAAATTAATATATAGGAAAATTTTATTTTATTTCATAATTATTATTTATTTTTTATAATGTTTTTTCAATTTTAAATAATTTAATAAAACACTATTTTGACAAAACAACAATGGTGTAAATTTTGTAAATATACATTTATATGATTCTTAAAAATAACCTTATAAGAATTTATCTATAGAAAAATAATTAATTATTATCATATGGGGTCTTGGTCATCTAAAAAATTATTTTTATATATTAATAATACAAATTTAATTTATTTTTTCATTTTTAATAACATTAATTTGATATTTCAGTTAATCAAGTCATTACTACATCCATTTCGTGTGATTATTTAATATAATTATTTGTTAGTAAAAATAATAAAAGAAGTACTATTTTCAAGATAAATCTATTGGTTTTTTTATAATAATTTAATTATAATATATCTTCTAAAATATCAATCATTAATAATGTTATACTTATTAAAACATGAATGCTTTAAGTTCAACATCTCATTATATAAAATAATATAAGTGTAAAAATAACTTATACAAGGATCCTAGTGGCCAATAAATATACCCTTGGATGATTTTGGTAATTATATACTGTAAAAATAATCTTTTTTCAAGTGTTTTTGTATTTTAATGGTTATTTTAACTTTAATAATAATTAGTTTATTGATTTTCCTTCAATTATATAATTTATGCATCATCAATATTTAAACCATTAAAGTAGTTATTCATTTTCAAAAATTTATAATGATATATAAAAATAGCTTAACTTTCAAATGAGTATTTATAGTAGAATTTAACTTCTATGTATATTTTTTTATTATGATTTTTTATTTCAAACATTAATGTGACATCATTAAATTTTCAATAAATAAAATATTTTAAATATTATAACATCTCTCAAATGGAAGACAAAAACATTTATTTATTTATATAATGGAAATATGTTTACTTAGTTAAAATTTTCCATTTATATTCATTGATATCACACATTTTTTCATATATGGAAACATAATTGATATTAAGGACAAAAAATATGACACTTTCTTTCATTCATTGATTTTAATATTATTTAAGTCATTTTCATAGATATGTGTCCAATAAATTAAAATAATTTATATCCTTATGTGTTTAGGGTCTAATTACATTCAGAAAATAAATTACATTAATTTTGGGGTCATTTAATAGTCATTATAATTTTATTTTTAACATTAATTACCTAAATTACACTTTGTTGTTTTAATAATATTTACCGTGGTTAATATTTATATTGGTAAAAAAATAAGGGACTTATATACCAAATATGGACCTCCTGATTCCAAATTTTACATAAATTAATCAAAATTCAAAACAAAAGATTTGGATAATTAAAATTAATCTAAAATATGTAAAATTTCACAAAAAAACTATTTCATGGAAAAATTCCCCCTTTTAAATGAAAAATGTTTTTATTAAAAATTCATTAATAAAACAAATTTGAAAAAACATAATTGGATAAAAATAAACTATTTAAAATTTAAAATTAATCAAAAAATTTATTTTATTGTGTAATGACTTTATAAAAAGATAATGTATTCCATAAAATCAGTATTTACAGAATTCAATAAAAAATAAATCGTAACACAAAATACAAAAAATTCATCCAAAGTAAAAAAAATTATTATAAATTAAAATAATAATTTTTTTTCTGTAATTTTATATCATAAATAAGAAAAATCTATATTTCATGTATTTGTGCCATCAAAGGGTTTCAAAACAACTTTTTTTAAATAAATATTTTATCCAAAAAAGGATTTCATTCTTATATCAGGTCTAGAATAAATAAAATATTAATTGGAAACCTTATATTGAATATAATACAAATATTTTTCTTTAATAAAATATCTCAAATGATATTTTATTATTTTATAAACTCACGCATTTATATTAAAGTATTTTTTCATAAATAAGTTAATACAATTCATATCTGTCATTATAATTAAGAGGTTATAATATGTAGTGGGTTACCTGTACTTAGTTTTGTTTGAAATTTATTCTATCAAAATAAATTTAAATTATATGTAATAGAATCCAATAATAGTGTATCATATATAGAAGGATAAGATGGTGTTTCATATAGGACAAGATTATCATGTTGTATCATACAAAATAAGACATCTAGAAAAGAAAATATATCTCATAAAAATAAAAGGGTGTTGCATTCCACCCCCCATAAAATTATTTATATCCATGAAATTATTCGGAATTATAAAAAGATTAAAAAATTAATGTTTCTTTCGTAGAAACCATCATTGTAAATTAGAATACCAATACATCATTCATAAAAGGAATGTTAGATATAGAATTGTTCCCCAATGTAACTGATCACTAGGTTTCCACATACGAGAACATAAGTGGGAAGTGAAAACATGGATACGGTGGAGTAATATAACTATCATGTTATTATAGAGATTGATCGATAACATGTTTATGAAAAAGTAAAAAATAAAAAATCCACAAATATGTGATGATCTACAGGACCATCGGATTCATCCCAGAAGAACGTACTAGGATAAATATTCCTTTCAAGGTCATTTCATTTATATTGAAGAACGTTAGAAGAAATACTTACTTGATATCGGTATAATCTCACCATTTGACAAGCCTTGAACAATTTCTAATTTCTATCATTTTCAAAAAAATGAAGATGAATTTTTCATTACTAAAGGATTAATAGATCATGCTGTCCATTAATAGAATTACAATTAATTCCATCTACCTTTTTCACCATAAATAGTTATCCCATGTTATCAAATATTCATATTTCCATCTATGGTGAGATAATACTTTATTCTAAGTAACATAATTCTATGTTTAACTAAAACATTCCCTGAATATATAACCTAAAAATCAATTTAATAGCTAAAAATAACAAAAATATGATAGTGGTGAACTAAATTGGCATATCATTTATCTCCCATATCTCATGATTATGTTCTTGGTTATCCCAATCCATACAAGTGAATACCATAATGGTGAATTTTATTGGAACATGTAATCACATTATTTACAATATATCACTATAAAAAACATACATACTATCAAAAAATAACTCATTCAACATACAAAAAAATGTCTATATACTGAAAGCATGATATCACATTGTCCATATATTAGTCCAGAGGTCATTAATATTTTCAGACATCTCATTATCTCCTTACACAATAATTACGCACATATCATGTGATTTTTAATAATATTTCAACCCCTTTTCTTGGTTAACAGTGTCACGACCCGTCCTAGTGGGGCTCTAGCCGCAACTCCCCAACCTCGCCACTAATATGCCAGGGGCTGGTAACTAGCACCGAGTAGGCATGCTACTAACATGGGAAGTATTTCCTAAAAACCTGCACACACACACAAACATCTTCAAGCCCACAAAGATGAAAAGTAAAGACTAAAAAATGGAAAACATTCATGCACAGACTAAATCCCAACAAACAGAGTATGAAAGGAATGTAAAGTACAAGAAAACAAAACCCTAGGCCAAAAGTAAAAACCCAGTAAAATAAAGTCTGTAACAAAGTCCAACCTATAAAGAAATGTGTTGGGACTGTAGTCTGTAGTCGTAGGGACACACCTCGGCCTGTCTGAACTCACTAAGTACCTTCCAGTCTTGGTCTGCCTAGAATCCTATCAAAGGCTTGCTCGTCTGCAGAAGACACGACACATGCGGGTAAAGCCCATGAAGAGGTGAGTATAAAAATACCCTGTAGGACACCCCGAAACCACAAAGTAATACAACAAGGTAAATACCGCAAAATAAATATACAGTCATCTCTACACAATATATGTCTACCAAACATATATCAAGAATATCCAGATATAATCATACACGATCGACTATCACGAAATCCACCAGTAGGATCCAGCTCTAAGATTCCACTGAGCATGCAACCGAGAGAACACAATAATAGGTCTGAAGAGAGAGTTTTGAAGTACTCGTTCCAGAATAATACACTCCACAAGTACATCGAGAACATTATTCTCAGACGAGGATCACAACCAAGTCATGGGGTGATTCCGAAAAATCATTCTGAGCTAATCCACTAAGCAGAGGATCGGCGCCCAGGAAAAGTTGGACTCATCGAAACCAATAAATCTACCTAGGGTTCCAGGAATGAAGAGAGGATCTAGCTGTAAGCCTCAAAGAGGGTATTTTAACAACTCTATTCAGGATGTTTTGCTGAATGTTTCATACTCCTATATAAAAGAAATGATACAAAAACCTTCAGGAAAAAACCAGGAGTACGAACCCTAAGAAAACTAGTCCAAGTCACCAAAGACAAGTTGATCAAGCCATAAAGAATTGGTTACATGGCATGGAGTATGGTTACATGCCGTGTTCCTTGACCTCGGGTACTGCCTGTGTAAACGGATCAGGTCATCCGTTCAAGCTATGTTAAACCAGACTACACGGCATCTATAAAAAGTACACGCTGTTTTCCTTGACCCCGGGTACTGCCCGTATAACCAGCCTCTGTCATTCGGCTTGTTGGATAAAAAGTAACTACATGGTGTGCAGAAGAAACACATGCCATGTCAGATCACATAGGGCTCGCTCCGTGTACGGTGTCCATGTGCCTGTACATGGTCTTTGCCTATGTCTCCTGCCCGTGTGCCAGTACATGGGGTATCCCGTGTATTTGGCCGGGGGGTATACACGGTGTGTCCATAGCCGCGTACCCTGCCCATGCCCGTGTACTCCCAGAGTATATGCCTTGTGGTCCACCAATGAACACATGAAATTTATCCCATACTACACGCCGTGTAGCCCGGAAATGTATAGAACACCATCTTATTCCTCGCTCTTCGGCCAATCTTCCGGATCCGCGATCTCTCGTCCGTTCGTCCTGATACTCCAGTGGTTGGTTCAATTCATCATATGAACACCACAAAAGGTGTTTTATGTCCTTAAAATAGAGCATAAACCTTGAATGATCCGTCCAAAGAATACCACATTAAAACTCATAACTCTCGATCCGCTCCGAATCTTCCGTCGAAATTGTCATCACACCTCTGTGACACCGCTTCGGGGTTGGATCCACAATTTGGGATAGTTTCATGGCAGAAGGGATGTGAAAAGATCCGTCGTTCATCGTCCCGTGAAGAATGCGAAGAAGTTGAATGAATGAAAGGGGAGAAATCAAAAGAAATAAATTTGAGGAACGAACCTCCGCTATCGTTCCTCTAGGAGTTGATCCTCTCTCGTTAATCGGATTAAACGGAGGAGAAAAAGAAATGACAACAGATCAACATGGATTCAAAATCTCCCAAAATCCCCGCAAAAGTGTATCCCACAAGAAAGATCAATCCTCGGACTAATATTTTCATGGATTGTCCCGCGTTTGTTGTAGAAATAATGAACGGGGAAGAAAACATCAAAAAAACATCCTACCTGGATCTGTGGCATTCGTTGGCGATGATCCGTTCATCGCGTCGTCGTCATCGGTGAGAACTGTTAAGAACAGTGCCACCGCGTCTGGAGGTCTTCTCCAGAGCTCTCTAAAGGAAATTAGAATTATGGGAAAAGAAACCCTGACCCACCCTAAGAAATCACTATTTAAAAGAATAAAATATTTCATTAAAACAATGATCTAAATAAAATAATTTAATTAAATATTTTATTACGGTTACGTCCAAAACCCACATTCCACCACCGACCTGCGTCGGCCGATGTTAGGCCTCGCCTATGGTAAAATCGATGTTCTGAATGCATCGGTGCACTCAGACTTTAGATCCGAGCTCATGTTTTGGAGTTATTCCCTTTTTTTCTAGAAAACCACATGGGCGCGTTATTTAATTATTAAATTAAATTCAAACACTTGTTCTTAGCTCACCGGGCATTAGAAGTGCATGCAGCCTCAGATCCAGGTCTCGATTTAATACCCATATAATATTAATATAATACATGAAAAAATTAGGGACATGAGATCACATCCACCTATGGGATTTTACATCCCCAAAAAGCCAAAACCAAGAGTACTCAAAAAGATGTGGGTACTGCACGCGAATCTGATCCTCCCACTCCCACGAGCTCTCCTGGAGATTCTCGTGCTGCCAGCGGACACACACCAAGAGAATATCTCATCCACGAAGGATCTTCTCCTACTGATCCTCGATCTCCACTGGGTACTCTGCAAAGGTCGCCCCATCATCGATGTCCATCTCACCCCAGTCGATAACGTCCGATGGATGATGCACGTACTTCCATAGCAAAGACACATGGAAGACGTTGTGTACCTGGTCCATCTGAGGAGGTAGAGCCAAGCGATATGACACCTCGCCAACACTACTCAGAATCTGAAATGGGACAACGAACCTCGGAGTTAGATTTCTTCCTCAGCCAAATCTCTTCAATCCCCATCGAGGTGAGACCAGAAGGAACACATGGTCTCCTTCCTCGAACTCCAAGGGCCTACACCTCCTATCAGCATAAGACTTTTGCCAACTCTATGCAGTCTTCATCATCTCTTGGATGACCTGCTCCTTATCTGTAGTAGCTATCACCATCTCTTGGCCCATGAGTGCTTACTCTCCTAGGCCAGTCCAACAAAGTGGTTATCTTCAAGGTCGCCCATACAGAGCCTCGAATGGTGCCATACCAATTGTGTAATGACAAATGTTGTTATAAGAAAATTACACCAGTGTTAGGTGATCCTCCCAGCTATGACTGAAGTCAATTTTCCAAGCTCTAAGCATATCCTCCAAGGCCTGGATGGTTTGCTCTGTCTGACCATCATTCTGGGGATGAAAAATTGTGCTCAAGAATAATTGAGTCCCAAAATCTTCCTGCAATCCATTCCACAACTGGGATGTGAAATGAGAATCACAACCTTAGACGATCTTGTATGGCACTCCATGAAGTCAAACTATCTCTTATAGTTGGAGGCGTCCCCATCTCTCTACTGAACACTGCTCTGGCATGGCTAGGAAGTGGGCCGACTTGGTGAGTCAATCAATGATCACTCAGATGGCATCATGTCCCTTGGATGTACATTGTAAAATCATCACTAAGTCCATGGTAATCCTACCCACTTCCTCTCTGGCACATCAAGGGGCTAAGTCAAACCTTCTGGCACCTAGTGATCAGCCTTTACTTGCTGACATGTAAGGCACCGAGAGACAAACTCTACCACACCCTTCTTCATTCCTGGCCACCAGAACTGATGTCAATGTTCCTGATGCATATTTACCATGCCTAGATGTACCACCAAAAGAGATGTATGGATCTCGATCATAAACTCCTCCTGTAACGTCACTGGTACTACCGTGCGCCCTCTGAAAATAACAATGTGCTCACCACCTTCTGAATATCCATCAGTAGAATCACCCGTGGATATCTAAGCATGTAGAGTCTCATAGCTAGCATCCTCGCGTTGTGCTTCCCTGACTCAATGTAAGAGTGTAGGGGTAACAACCATCGACTAAAGGTAGGCTCCCTCATCTCTATCCATGAAGGAAAGCTGTAAGGAGGCGAACTACCTCGTCTCCTCATCCAGCAACTGCGAACTGGATTTCCTACTGAGAGAATCTGCCACCATGTTCCCCTTCCCAGGAGTATAAATGATCTTAAAGTCATAATCTTGGAGTATATCAAGCCATCGTCTTTGTCTCAAATTCAAATTTTCTAAGAAATGATATATCTGAGACTCTTGTGGTCAGAGTAGATGATAAGCAGCTCTCCCATCAGGTAGTTCCGCCACATCTTCAATGTGATGACTACCACTGCCAACCCAAGATCATGGGTCGCATAGTTCTTCTCGTGTGGCCTCAACTAGCATGAGCCATAGGCAATCACTGCTTTCCTCTACATCAAGATACAACCAAGTCCGGTTCCAGATGTGTCACAGAACACTACGTACTCGACACCCTCCTCCGGTAATATCAAGATCATGGCGCTCTTCAAACTCTGTCTCAACTCTTGGAAAGCCTGCTGGAATCTCATGGTCCACACTAAAGGGTGGCCCTTTCAGGTCAAATCTGTCATTGGTGCTACAATCCTGGAGAAATCAAGGATGAATCTCCGATAGTTTCCTGCCAACACAAGGAAACTATCCACCTCTGTTATGTTCCAGGGAGGATCCCATGCTAGTACTACCTCCACCTTTGCTAGGTCCACTGCTACACCATATAATAAGATAACATGTCCTAGAATGTCGACCTCCTGTATCCAGAACTGACACTTCGAGAGTTTACCGTACAACTGGTTCTCTTTGCGTGAGTCCAGAACCATCCTTAGGTATCCCGCATGCTCCTCCTCGGACGCAGAGGTGTTTTCTAAGAAGGAACCCACGGTGAAACATTGGGTCTCACAAAACCCTTTTTTTGAAAGTCGTCCAGCTGCATCCTCTGCTCACGATTCTCTACAGGAGCCATCAGATATGTTGATGCTGATATCGGTGTCATCCCGGGTTGCAACTCAATGCATAAATCTATCTCCCAATGGGGAGGTAGCGCGGGGATATCCTCCGGAAAGACGTCTTCGTACTCAGCCACTACTGCTGGAATCTGGAAACTTGTAACATCTGATGCACAAATGGCTAGGCTAGCCAACTGATGTGAAATCGGTCCTTCCCTCCTATGCATGAGTTCATCCTGCGTTGCTAGATTCTCTCTTTCATGGACAAAATAGAACCTCGTTCCATCACGGCGGACACACCGTACCCATCACCTAAAATAGTCGATTTGGGCATGAACTGTGGATAGAAAAGCTATACCATGAATAAAATCGTAAGGCCTTGACGATACCACCAAGAGGTTCCAACCGAAACTCTCACCTCCAAGGGTTTGGTCACACTATCTATAAAGGTGTGTGATCTCTGAATCTTCTCCAGTCAGTGTTTCTAAGAGTAAGGGTTGAGTCAAAGGCTTAACTGTAATCTAAAGGTCTTGAACAAGATAAGTATCTAGAAATGAATGACTAGCACCATTGTCTATCAGTATTGCATCCAAAGTAGAAAAGACACAGATTGTACCTTTAATCATTCCGGGATTACCTGAGTCATTAACCTCTGCCGCCTGCATCTGTCCCTGCCTCTATCCAACAGCTCCCTGAGCCTAGGGTGGACCTTCTAAGTGTGGTGGTGGTAAAAGATCAAAATGCCGACCACCACCAACTGCTCTCCTAGCTCCCCTACCACGTCCTCCACCCCACAGATCTGTCTGCTCCACACATTGCCTCTGCCTTGGTAGTCTATCGACTTCTCCCGTGTTAGTAGAACGGTGGGTCGGACAATATCAAGCACGATTTCCCCTTCCATCACATGAGTAGCATCGCCTCTCTCGAGGATGGATGGATGTTCCCTACGAACCTTATACGACAGATCCCCTATCCTGGGATCTCCTCTAAAAACGTCTCCCACGCCTGAGTCCCTGACGTCGGCTCCCTGCTGTCGATGTCTCTACTCCAGCACACCCACTACTAACATCTTCCGGCTTTCAGTGCTCTGCCAAGAAGCTCTCAACCACCAATGCTTGCTCGAGCACCCCAGCATAAGTATGAATGGTCATATGGATGATGATATCTCAGATACCTCTGTGCAAGCCCTGCTAAAAAATCTGAGCTCAAAAGTACTGAACTCTGACCATATCAATCGAGTATCGCAAGAGGTCAGTAAACCTCGATGAATAGTCAGCCACCATCATGGATCCCTACTAGAGCTGAAAAAGCTCATGTATGCATACTGCTCTTAGGGTAATCAGTGAAAACTCCTCTCTGAATAGACACTAAAACATCGACCATGCATGTGTTGCCTCATCATGGGTCTAGAAAACCAGACTCCACCATCGCCCTGCCGAGCCCTGCAAAAGGCTCGGTGCCAGGATCACCATCTGTTCAGTTTGTATCCGGACCAAACAGAAGACTCTGGACACTTCCTCAAGCCAGTCCTCTATTTCTTGAGGGTTAGGCTTGCCTCAAAACCTATGGGGTCTCTGTCTCTGAGACTCGTGGAGTGCGCTCAGCCTGCGCTCCTCCTCTACTGGTACAACAGGCACTAAACACTGCTCCATAGGTGGCGGGATAACTGGAACACCACCTGATTGTAAAACGGTGGGATCTGGTCCCTGTATTGAGGCTTTTTCACTGAGGGGTCCATCCTCATGATCGAGCTATTGGATACTAGCGGGTGCGCGTTGTAGAGGCATCCTGTTAAAGAAACAAGATGTATCTCAATCAGTGAGTATATCTAGAGAGATGACTCAATAAGGACATGGAAACCACAACCCATTCCTATATTATTCATGTACCATTATTTTCCCTAGAAACTATTGTTATCATGTTCAGAGACGAAAATCATGTTATCAGAGTCCTGGTGTATTGATATGTCGGCCGCCCACAGCAACACTGGGGTCCCTGGCCTGAAAGCCGAACTCAAAACACAAAACACAATTGCAACAAACCATCTCACAGACTCTTGGTCCTAAGGTAGAACTGGCCACCTCTGATACCACTCTATCATTACTCGTCCCAGTGGGGCCCGAGCTGCGAACCCCCCAAGCCCACCTCTAATAGGCTAGGGTTGGTGACTAGCACAGAGCAGGCATGTTACTAACATGGGAGGCATTGCCTATAAACCTGTACACATGCACACACATCTCCAAGACCACAAAGCTGAAAAGTAAAAACTACAAAAAGAAAAATATGCATGCATACATTAAAACACAACCAACAGAGTATGACAGGAAAGTAAAGTACAAGAAATAAAAACCATGGGCCAAAAGTACAAGCCCACCAAAAGAAAGTATGTAACAAAGTCCAACCAGTAAAGAAAGGTGTTGGGACTGCAGTCTGTAGCCATAGGAACACACCTCAGCTTGTCTGATCTCCCTGAGTACTGTCCGGTCCTAGTCTTCCTAGAATCATGTCAAAGGCTCGCTCATCTGCACAAGATAGGACACGTTCGAGCAAAGCCCGTGCAAGGGTGAGTATAACAATACCCAATAGGACACCCTGAAACCACAAAGGAATACAACAAGGGAAATACCACAAAAGAAAGGTACAGTAAGCTCTACAGAGTATATTTCTACTGAACATATAACAAGAATATCCAGATATACTCATACATGATCAACTATAGAAAAACCCACCACTAGGATCTAGCTAGAAGATTCCACTGAGCATGCATCCAAGAGAACACACTCCTAGGTCTGAAGAGAGAGTTAAGAAGTACTCATTCCGGGAGAACACACTCCACAAGTACCTTGAGAAAATGATGCTCAGATGAGGATCACAACCAAGTCATGGGGTGATTCAGACAACTCAGTCTGAGCTAATATGCTAAGAAGAGGAATGATGCCCGAGTAAAGTTGGTCATGTAGATACAAATTACTCTACCTAAGGCTCCAAGAATTAATTGGGGATCCGGATCTAAGTCTCATAGAGTGTATTCCAACAACTCTATTAATGAAATTCTGCTGAAGGGATCATTCTATTGTATAAAAGAAATGATACATGAACCTTCAGGGAAAACCCAAGGGTATGAACCCTAAGAAAACTAGTCCATGTCACAGAAGAGAAGTGGACCAAGCCATGGAGAATTGGTTACATGGAGTGTAGTATGGTTACACACTGTGTCCTTGAACCCGGGTACTGCCTGTGTAAATGGATCGTGTCATCCATTCAAGCTGTGTAAAACCAAACTACACGGCGTTTAGAAAAAGTGCACGCCATGTTCCTTGACCCCGAGTACTGCCTATCTAACTCGCATGTGTCATTCAGCTTGTTGGATAGAAAGTAACTACATGGCATGTAGAAAAGACACATACGGTGTCCGAGATCCTTGGGCTTGCTCCGTTTACGCTGCCATGTGCCCGTACACGATCTATGCCCGTGTCGCTTGCCCGTGTGCCAGTACAAGGGGTATACCGTGTATCTGGTCGGGTCTGGCCGGGGGGGTCTACACGGCGTCTCCATGGCCGTGTACCCTGCCCGTTCCTGTGTACTCCTAGAGTACACGCCATTTGGTCCACCGACAAACACACGTCGTGTAGCCCATACTACACGCCATGTAGTTGGGAAATTTCCCAAACGCTGTCATATTCCTCACACTTCGGCCGATCTTCCGGATCTGCAATCTCTCGTCCGTTCATCCCAATACTCCTGGGGTTGGTTCAATTCATCATATGAACACCGCAATAGGTGTTTTTGGTACGTAAAACAGATCATAAACATCGAACAATACATCCGAAGAAAAATTACCAAAAACTCATGACTCTCGATCCGCTCCGAACCATCCTCCGAAATCGCCACCGCACCTCCATGACACCACTCCAGGGTTGGATCCACAATTTGGGATCCTTGAATCATAGAACAGGTCCACAATAATCCATCGTTCATCGCCCCACAAAGAATGAGAAGAATACGAATGAATGAAAAGGGATAAATCCAAAGAAACAAATTTGAGGAATGAACCTCCGCCGTCGATCGTCACAGCGCAGATCTGCTCCCATTAATAGGATTAAACAGAGCAGAAAAATCACGGACAACAAATCAACATGGATTCAAAATCGCCCAAAATCCCCACAAAAGACCATCCTGCATGAACGATCGATCCGCGGACTAATCTGTTCGTGGATTAGCCTGTGTTTGTTTAGAAATCAAGAATGGGGAAGAAAACATCAAACAAACATCCTACCTGGATCTGTGGAATTCATTGGCGATGATTCGTTCGTCGCATCATCATCGCAGGAGAGAACCGTCAAGAGTGCCGTTGCCGCATCGGGAGGTCTTCTCCATAGCTCTCTAGAGAAAACAGAGTAATGGGAAAAGTAACCCTGACCCTCCCTGTGAAATCTCTATTTAAAAGAATAAAATATTTTGTTGCAACAAGGATTTAAATAAAATATTTTAATCAAATATCTTATTACAGTTATGTCCAAAAACCATATTTCACCACCGACCTATGTCAGCCGATGTTAAGCCTCATCTTAGGTAAAATCGTTGTTCAGAACGCAATAGGTTCCCTCATATTTTTGATCCGAGAAGCCTTTCAGGGGTTATTCCACTTTTTTCAGTAAAATCGCACATGCACATTATTTATTTATTAAATTAAATTCAAACACTTATTCCGGGATAACCGGGCCTTAGAACTGCACTGCGCCTCGAAGCCTGGTCTCTAATTAATTCCCATATAATATTAAAATAATAAATGGAAAATTCCGGGACCTTACAAACAGTACTATATATTTTTGGAAAACCACAATGGACAAATACATAGATATTTGTATATTCCATAATGATATAAAATTGATTCTAAAACATTATTCTGGAATCCCATTAAATAAATTCTCAATCATTCCACCACTAAATTTTTATACCCAAATTCACCAATTGTGATCACATGTGATTTTCATTATTCTTTGTCCTTAATAGTTTAATGATGTCAAACATAATTGATAACCATTGGATAATGGCATTGGTTAGAATAATGACCCATTTCCTTGCACTTGTAGTTTTTAGGTGTGGGTGTTAAGTTCTCTATATAATTTTATTTATTCACATCATTACATAAATTTTTCCCATTACATTAACACTCAAATGCTCCATGTCCAGATTTTCCACACAAGAAAACATTTTCTAGTCCTTTTATGGAAATATTCACTGTGCCTTTTGCCACACATTGAGTATAAGGAAATAGTAATTATATTTTCACCATTTTTTTAGATTCTCTGTCAAACAACTTCTTTTGTTTCCTGTCAAAACCATGAGATTGATATGTAAAACCAAAATCCATTTCTACCTTGACATCACTGTGAAAAATCTCTTTATATAAACTACTTTTTCTTATAGTTAAATACCTTTGAAAACTTGATTTTAATCAACTAAATAATTGATCACCATTACTTTCAAATTGGATGACTAATCCAGAAGCATCTCATGAAAGTCTGGTAAAATTTATCTCATATATACCAAAAAATTTATTTTCTATTTTGACAAGATAATGGAACTCGATTTCAATATTCTTTAAAATTATATGAGGAATGTACTCAATGAAAACTAAAATCATGAACTCCTCTCATTCCATGAATCTTTTTTTCTTTCTAACTTGTATTCTTAATTAGTGTCCATCACTTGTTCGCTTGACCTTCTAAATGATAATTTTACAAAATGAGTTTTTCATGTTACAAATAGAGAAGGATGGGAAATAAATTTTCAATGGTCTTGATCCATTGTCCAATAGCAAGTCGGTCAGAAGACCAAATGACATAAGGTGGATGTTTCCTCCTGAAGGACTCTACACAATATTGTTCCCTACACTGTTCATTTGGATGTCTAGAATGATTAATATATTGTGTAAGTATAAAAATAAGAATTTTTATTTCATCTCCAATAACATATGGTTGTTTAGGAGTAAAATCATTCTATTTTCCATTGCATTGATCATTAATAGGGTTCATATAAGTTCCAACAATTTTCTAAAATAAAACAAAAATTGAATGAGAGGAAAAATTCATACTAGGAAAAAACATAATCATGGAAGGATTATATTCAATATATAGAATATTTGGTTTAATCCTATGTTATTCATGATAATTACAATAATTATATTTCTGTAAGATATAGTTATACCTACCCTAAAGGACATCCCTCGACATATCCTTGGAAATATCTATAACAATCAAACTATTGTTTTCTCATCCTAGTTTCCAAAGGTTTATTAAAAACATTCTATGGTACCAAATCTAATGACCAAGATTGATGTAAATGGACATCACATATCATTTTTACCATAATAAATAAATTACCCAAATAGCCTCCAATATTCTATAATAGTTTAGTGTCCATGGAAACAAAGAACACATTATGTAAACATGGTGAAAGATCTTCATCATATCCCATAAATATATTCTTCTGTATTTTTTCCAGAAAAAATCATTGTTTATAGCATTGGGATAAGAAAACATAAAAACAGTTAAATCAAATTCCCAGTATGGGTAATAAGGTAGAAAATTAAACAATAAATAAACATAATAATCTAAAAACCTGAACATAAAATTTTAATATCAATTCCTCGAGTCATTGAAATAAATCTTGGAAGTACCTATGGGATAAATAAAAAATGAAAAAGAACCATCATAAAATAGTATTGGAATAAAATATGGAATTTTGGAAAGCATATAAGCATTAAAAATAATTTCCACACTATACATGGCTCATTGCAATGAATATTACTGTAGAATACATAATATACATCTATACATCATGGGAAAAATTAAAACATAAAAAATATTTGATATATGGTTCTAATTAAGGGTAATAAAATATTGCAGAATCTATCATATATAGAATTAGAAAGGAATAGTGAATAACTAAAAACATATGTTAATAATACATCATCTTGACCATAAAATGGATGGAATAAAAGATGATTAAATAATTCTGTAATATAACATAACCATGGATATTATAAATGTATATAATAACAATTATTATCATTTATAGGATTAATAATGATGGTATGGATAATTATTCACATCATAAACATTCCATCAAGGCCTTTCATTGACAATATACATAACGAGTATAAACCTATTCTACTTTGTCCCATGAGACCTACAGATGCATCAATATGTTATAGTTGTCCCCACCTATCATATAATATGTCCAATGAAATCCTAATATTAATGGGGATAAATATTATATATATATATATATATATGAAATCTAAATATTATTCCCCAATCAGTAAATTTAATCTGATTCAATTCTATGTTGTACGGATAATGTTATCAAGAAATCACATCCACATTCATACGAATCATAAACCATTGAATTAAATATGATGGACGATATACATAATTAATAAATATCTACAAACAATAAATTTGAGTAGAGGATTTGATAGATATGAAAATACTCTAATGAAATCATTGTAAAATTCTCGATAGAAATACCCTTTTTTACGTTGCAAAAAGTGTTCATTTGGAAACATCATTATATTTTCCATAGTTTATTCAATAAAACAAGGAATGAAAATTAAATTTTATTCATCAAAAAATTTCTGATCTTGCAAAAATAATGGTGTCTTAAAATAAATTATGGATTATATTTGAAAATGGGTATGAAATAAAGATGTTCTCAATAATGTGCTTGCGTATCAGAAATAATTGAGAAGGTAACCTTATTAAACATGTATTTTCACACAAAAGAATGATAAAATAACATTATACATGATTTTGGAACATATAATAATTATTTATAAGAATTATATAATATAAATGAAAAATTATACTTGTATATAAAGGAAAAATGTGTAACTTGAATGAAAATGGATGTTTAGGATGAAAACCCATCCCTTATGTCCAAATATGTTCTTCACATACCGTAATGTCTTAGTTAATAAATTGAATTCATTAATTAATTAATTTAAAACCGTTTATACAGGTATTAGATTTACAGGAGTTTTATTATCTTAATTTATGTCCATATTGATGAGTTATAGTGTATAATTTCATTAATTTGGAGCATTCCCTTTCTTTGTTTTTAGGTTATGCTCGCTTGTTTATAAGTAATAGAGTTCATGTAAATTGGGTACCATTCATCATAATTGGAATTATATGTTATTAATTAACAGATATATGTTTATATAGTAATATATATCATTTTTTTATATAGTACAAGGATGAATCATTAGAAAATACATTAGTAGTAATTATTTAGATTATTATGGCACTTTTGGATCCTAACGAACTATTTCTATTTAATCATTTAACATTTTTTAAATATTCTATATCCATATCTTTAAAAGTATTATAATATAGATTAAAAATCTATATCATCCATTAATATGGTTTGAATAACATTATTTAATATGTTGAAAGATACATAAAACTTTTCATGCTTGAAGGCAATGAAACAACATGTCACATACAACGTTTCTATTTTTTTAATTAAAGATAGAAGAAAGGGGATTGATGATGGATTATTAATTTGGAATAATATAGTTCCTAAAAATATATTTTATTAGTATCATCCATCTATTTGTTTGATTATAGGATAGGAGAGAATAATAAAATTAAATGACTTCAAAAGAAATGTAATGGAAAAGGATAATGATTTTACCTCTTCAATACTCATACATGAGAACCTACTTTTGGGAATTATTTTGGGACGTTCATTAAGACCATGATAATTTTGATATGGGGGATAGGATTTGTAAGAGGATAGGGTATAAATTTTACAATGCTAAACTCTTGGAAGGAGTGAGGATAAGGGTGGTGTTTATTTTGTAGAAGAGGGGTGTTTTTTCAATATTTTATTAATTTTTTTATTATTTTTGTCCAAGAATATGTATAGTTTGACAATTATCCTAAAATATATTTAAATAGAGAACTAATATTTGATATTACGGGATTACATTAGACTTACATCACATATGACTCAATAAATCTTGTATTTATCATATATTGTAAAATATATTATTTTACAATTCAATAAGAATTAATGTATTCTAGAAACATCCTAAATCACTAGCCTAAAAATTTTGGGATATGTTCAATTTAAAAATTTGTCCCCTTTTGTGAAGATAATATTCTAAAATTTCCAAATTTAATTTTTATTTAAAACCATCAATAACACAAAAAAATAATGATTTTAAATTTATTAATGATTTTATAACACCTTCAAAATTTAACTAAGGTTCTATTAATTATAATAAAATCATATGAAAATAGAATTTTAATTACTGAAAACATTATATAAATATAAATTTTCTTTCAAATAATTTTTTATTATAATATTATCCGTGCATATTGATGAACTAAAAAAATATGAACACTTAAATATTAATTTTTAAAATTTTCACTTACATACACTATGATATAATTATATCATACCATCATATATATATAAGAAGACAATATTTTATTTATACCTTCATGGGTGATATTACTATTTATATGTATTATTTACTATTCATAAGGGTTATATTACTAATTCTATGGTAATGTTAATATTTCATCAGTATAGGTTTTTTAACTTCTATAATTACCTATTTTTTCATTCTTTACTCATTTATGATGTTTGTATTTATTTAATATAAATAATTTTATGTGATATATAATATAATAAATAAACATAATATTGGAATTTTCATTGATAGTGTTATGTGACAGTATAGGATTACCCTGATGTATTGGGACTTAGTGGAGGTGCAAGAAGTATCAGGGGAGAATAATGAGAATTTGGGTGAATATATCTGAATTTTTTCTTCCATTTTTAGATCATCATGTGAAACAGGGTTCCACATTGTGATATAACGGTGTCTAGATTATATTCTAGGCGTAACCTATTTTTATTGAAGAGATACGAATAATTATATCAGGGGGTTTTAATGGGTTCTTTGGACCCTTGGTAATGGTAGGGGTGAAGACAAATATTCATGGTGGGGGGGATTTGAGGATATTAAAATAGGTGGACCATGAAAATACATGGGACAGGGGTGTAGGGAATATTAATTATGGGGTTTGAGGAACCATATGTAATGGTTATAACTATTGTGAGAAATGTGAGATTAGGTCACTCCTGAGTTTTCTAAATAAAGACTAATATGTTGATATTAAAAACATATTCTTTATAATAGAATGGATAGATTTTATAAGAACTATACTTATTAGATCTAAACAATTAATCATGAAAAAAAAAAATATATTTATTTATTCTGAATTTTTTAATAAAGTGGTCTTACTAACATCCCTTGTTAAAATTGTAATGTAATTAATTTGTTATGTAGTGAATATGTAATACACTATATTAACAAAATTGGTTTTAAGAAAAAAATTATTCCTTCTACCACTATGGGGATAAAAACAATATCAAGCAATTCATGATCTATATTAAAGGAGTGTAATATAGAATTTGATATTTCATCGATCTCCATTTATTCATATTATCTCAATATATGGTATTCCAATTCAAGAAGAAAATGATATGAGTACACATGGGGAAAATAATGAATATTTTGATTTTGAGAGACTGAAAAAATGATGGAATATATAAGGAATCTTTCATATCATGCTTGTCATAAAATGAAAACACTATATTTTTTAATTTAATGTATCATGAGGAAACCAAGTTTTTATTGTAAAATATTATCACTGAATATATTATTACCATTACTACTAGTTTAGATCGTTCTAATATATATCAATACATCTAATGTATCCATTTCTTATTTGAGATATTGTAACATATAATGGGATGAATCCATGGGCCTAAATGGTTTTAAATACTATTGTACATCTCTTTTGAATAAAAATATATGTGGAACACCATTTAATATTCTATGTAAATTAATGTGTCAAGTTCTATTTTTTCATAGCCACACAAATCATTTCATGCCTCATGAAATCTCATCAAATTTGTTATGGAATAATACTATAAGAGTAAAGGATAATAATGATTTGGATCATCTAATTGATGTATTGATATTGTGGTAATTTGAAACACATTATCCGAATTTATAAACTATTGTGTCTAATTATAGATGGGTTCTATCATGTGGTTGTTTTAATCTCTTTGGCCAGATTGAAACTTCTTAGAACACATGCCTAGTTTTCATTCATATATATAACCCTCCTTCAGGGATCTGCAAGAAAAAATATTTTATATTCATTATTATACTCATATATTAAACAAATAGTACTTTAAATCATATATATTTTCATTGTTTACCATTAAAGGGATGAAGTATCTTTGGAAGATTGTGATGCACACATATTCTCCTTCAAAAGGAATATTCCACATATATATATATTTTACTAATATGTATAACAATTTAATTTCTTATTTATTCAATTCTGTAATGATGGATAACAAAGAATATACAATAATAAACTATTTAAATGTATAATTATTGATCTAGAAGTCTAAAATATCAACATATTTTTTGTTTCATGGGTAATTATTGATTTTCCAAATTATCATCCATATATAATTTTTTTCAATGTTTAAACAATATCATTCAGATTGAGAATCCTCCTCAGAATATTTGTTAACAATATTTACTTATTAATTTTCAATATGTTATTTATTATTCAATAATGAACATATGGAAACTGTAAAGGATGAATATTACCTTTTAATCCAACTTCAATTACAATAAAAAATGTATCCTCATTAATTTGAATTATTTGTATCTGAATTTTTACATTACAGTTTATAAGTAATGATCATTAATAAAAATATATAATAAATTAATCTTTCTATTCAACAAAATGTTAAGTGGATGACCAAATATGTTATATGATCCTTGACTGAATTGTTGAATTGGTGTATTTGACCAAAACCTGATGTTGTGTGTATCTGTGAAACCATTAGAATGTTTCCATTGCGTCTAATGTGATCAGAACATCACTGAAAAATATTTTTTAAAAAATATTATATTATTTTAAGGTTCTTGATGAATATTTATGAAATATATTAAACATTATATAATTATATATTATAAACATAAATCCCTTAAAACTCAATATTATCACATCTATTCATGAATTGATTCCATACAAATCAATCATTTACTATCCAATAAATCAAGAGTTATGGTGATTCATTTTTTTTATATTTTTAATTATATTTTTCATACAAAATATTTGAATTATTTATTGAAACAATAAAAATAAAAATCACTATAAAATATGTGCATGTTAGAATAAAATTCCCTCTATAATTTTCCATTTTTATATTATATATGAATTCCTATATTCTAATTTAAAAACATCATTTTGAACCCATTTATTTATATATTTTGATGTACCCAAATGGATGAAATATGTACATAGTGAAGTCTTATGTATTGAATAGGAATAATCTTGAATATTCCATTGTTAATGGTTATATGTGGAATGATTTGATGGATTTTCTATTTAATGTATTTGGATGACATGAGCACAGCACACAACCAACCTAGGAGAAATGAAACTAAGAAATATGAGAAAATTGAATCTGTTGTTCCATCACATCCAAAAATTTTGGGACTTCCTGGATCATATATATTGTCTGTATTGTTCATTTAAGAGTTTGATATATCACATCTCACAACATTGTTTTCGTATGATTTATTAAATTTCTATATAATGTTATTAATTAAAACCATTATATGTTATCACATACTTCATATATTCATATATATCATAAAAATAGATTTTATTTTTATCTAGAAATAATAAAAAATTACATATAGATTTCATCATTTGTTCCCTTTAAGAATGTGTAAGATCCCAAAACTTATTACTGTATGTTTTTGGTAATGTTTTGGTTTGGCCTCTTCTTTTTGGGTAAATATGAGTTTCCCAAGGATCAGGTGAAGACTTGGGTATGACAACCCTGCTTTTTATTACATCTTAGAAATGATTTATTACATAAAACTTCACTTGATACAACAAAGAAGATCGAGAGGTTTAGTGTCTTTGGGGATTAGGATCATTACATAAAAACTTTAAACTTTAAATACAACATCTTTATTGAAATCTTCCTTTACATGACCACTACATTCCTTCGTACTTAGCATTGCATGGGATAACCTGAGGACATGCATAATAAAAGGGTGAGCTATAAAGCCCAGTAAGGGAGTACACAATGAATAACATGAGGAGTACAATACATGTTAGGAAATAGGCATATCAATAGAGCATAATAAAAACATGAATATAAAGTCATGATAAAGCATGATAATCATAACCTGGAAATGTGGCAACAACACTTAACATTGAATTAGCATGAGCCAAGGATCAATGCACATGGAGCATGAGTAAACCCTCATTGCACTTGAAGCACGAGTAAACCCTCGTTGCACTTTAATTAGCATGAGTAAAAACTCATTGCACATGACGTATCATGATACTATACTTTAGCCAATGCATTGGAGCGCTATAAAGGGTGCACCCTTCTTAAACATTTCATTTCATGCATAAGTGTGCCACATGGATCATAAAACATGGATTCATAAAACATAATCATTTATTCCACGATAAAGGAATGTGGAATTCATACATGAATCTTTATAATAAATAACTAAATGTGCATAAAGGTGAATACCATTGATGGAGAAATGGGCATGGTATTCACTACACAAAGACATTGGCTTAGAAAATCGGTGCGATTTCGGCAGCGTAACGGCGTGACATAAGAATTCATAAAAAAAGGTTGATGAGAGAGAAAGGGGTTCCTCATCATATTTACATGTAATGGACAGTAAGGAGATCATATATATACATGTCCCAACAATTGAAATGTAATTTAGATTCATGATACAAAAGTATTGCTTGAATGTAAAAGAAGAGAGAGAAATTCCTTTCGGAATTTCGGCATAGTAACGGGTGTACATGGGAGGCATTTAATGAGAGAGAAATGGTTCTCCCATAATTCAAACAATAAGAGGGAAGTATGGGGCAGGTGCGAAACCATACCTCAACATTCATAATTGAAATAAAATGGGCAATACAACTTAAAGAAAAAAGACAAAAAATGAGAAAGGAAGAAAACCCCTTACTTGGAAGTGTGCTTCCAAAGGCTAGAGAGAGGCTTGTGAGAGGCTTCTTGGGAGCTTGGGGCACCTTGGGAGGATTATAGAGAGATTAGGGCAGAGGTTGGACGAACTCCAAGGGATTTTAGTGAGGAGGAAGTGGGAGCTTGGCTGGGTTTATATAGGAAAGGTGAGGGAATTCTTTATTATTTAGGTTTGGGACCCCTTATTTTAAAATAATCCAAACCACAAACCATCCCATGGTATTTGCCCATGGTTTCTGGAAAAGGAAATAGGAAAACAATATTTTACAAGGCCAAGTTCAGAACTTATTAAAAAATTAGGGTTGCTTATGTGGAGGTGAGTCACCCTCCCATGGAAATAAATTTAAAAAGGCAAAGTGTTGAATAAGTCTTGAGGGCTCCATTAATGCTTTGAAAAGTAAGTCAAACAAACCCAAAACCTCATTATTTTAATGATAAAACACATATTGGCCGAACATAAGGATTATGGTATTTTATTACATCACCATTGGGTCATTATGATGTCATAAAACACATTATATATTTAAATGGTATTTAATTTTTACCCAAAAATTTGGCTGTCTTAGAAAATTATGAAAAAATCATCGTTGGAAAATTTCGACGTCCTGATTCCAAAAATAATATTTATTTTATCTAAATAATTTTCTAAATAAGTGAATTTTCACTTTTAAAATAAAAACCGACATTTATAAAAAAAGTCCACGGATTTTGACTGAAATGGCTTTCAAACCTTAATAAAAATTTTAATTGCATTCATAAAATTATAAGATCATTTATACTTAATAAAAAAAATTAATTTAATATTAATATTAATATTTTATTAAAATATTATTTAATTCAAAAATCCTTTAATTTAATAAAATATTATTCTTAATTAAATAATAACTAAAAACACCTGAGGGTAAGGTGCGCGATGGTGACAGACTCTTGGGCGGCTCGGATAACATAGCTCGAGTGGTAATTTCAATCAACTTTCACTTTTCCTGTAGATGATCACGTTCGAGCTTGACTTGATGAAGCTCAGCTTGGGCTTGGTCAAGGGAAAAGCACAAAGACGCCACCTCTTTTCCGAGCTCTGACAAATGGGCTTCGTAAGGGGAAATTCTACTGGATGAGGCCATCGCTTCCTTTGTCTGAGTAGAAATGGGTTCGTTAAAGCCTTATATTTATACTACTCAGATGATCACTGTTCAAAGGCTATAAAAGTAACGGTCACAAATCTTAACGTAAAACTAAAGAAGTTGACATCTTATAAAAAACATTTTTCATAAAGAAACATTTAACTGGATTAAGAGGGATTTTCCATTAATGAAACTTTGGGTCGTTACAACATTCCCCCCTTAAGAAATTTCGCCCTCGAAATTTTCCTTCTCCCACACTAAAAAAAATGTGGGTAACTTAGCATTATCATATCCTCCGACTCCCAAGTTGCTTCTTCAAACTTGTGGTTTCTCCACAACACCTTGACGAGGGGCATTGACTTATTTCGTAGAACTTTTTCTCTATGATCTAAGATCTTCACTGGTTTCTCCTCATAAGAAAGATCATCTTCTAATTGTACCACCTCGGAAGAGAGTACATGTGAAGGGTCTGGTATGTACTTCCTTAAGAGGGATACATGGAAGACATCATGCACCTTGGCCATAGTAGGTGGAAGTGCTAGTCGATAGGCCACAACCCCAACACGATCAAGAATCTCGAAGGGGACGATGTACCTTGGACTTAACTTCCCATTCATTCCAAACCTCATGACCTTCTTCCATGGAGATATGCGTAAAAAAACCATGTCTCCAACTTTAAAGTCAATGTCTCGTCAACGATTATCTACATAACTCTTCTGTCGACTTTGGGCTTCCTTGATATGATGCTGAATGGTTTTCACCTTCTCCACCATTTCATCGACCATTTCTGGTCCAAGCAACTTACGTTCACCGACCTCATCCCAACATGCTGGTGTTCTGCACCTTTTCCCATACAAGGCTTCATATGGTGCCATTTGGATGCTCGAGTGGAAACTATTATTATAAGAGAACTCAACTAGAGGAAGATGTTGATCCCATCCTCCTTTAAAGTCCATTGAGCATGCTCTCAACATATCCTCAAGTGTTTGGATAGTCCGCTCGGATTGGCCATTAGTTTGAGGATGATAGGCCGTACTGAAGTTCAGTTCAGTGTTCAGAGCATGTTGAAGACTCTTCCAAAACATAGAGGTAAATCTTGGATCTCGGTCAGACACAATAGATAGTGGTACTCCATGAAACCGTACCAATTCCCTGATATATATTCGTGCCAGTTGATCCAAAGAGAAATCCTCTCGAATAGCAATGAAGTGTGCAGTCTTTGTAAGACGATCCACAACAACCCAGATTGCATTTTTGCCTTTGGATGTCCTTGGAAGTCCAGTGACGAAGTCCATGGTGATGTTCTCCCATTTCTATTCTGGTATGGGCAATGGTTGCATCATCCCCTTAGACTTCTTCCTCTATGCCTTCACTTGCTGACACACCAGGCACTTTGATGTATATTCAGCGATCTCCTTCTTCATATTATCCCACCAAAAGTTTTCTCGGAGATCTCGATACATCTTTGTGCTCCCTGGGTGAATAGAGAAATTTGAACTATGTGCATCATCCAAAAGTTCATTCATCAGCTCCGAAATTGATGGAACACAGTCTTTTCTCAAACTGCACAATTCCTTCTTCATTAACATTAAACTCTGAGGATTTTCCCTTTTTTATAGCTTCCACTTTTTCTTGGATTCCTGCATCATCTTTTTTAGCATCCTTTATCCTTTCCAAAAGAGATGGTTGAGCAATCATTTGTGAAAGGATTGATGATGTTCCCTTCTTTATGATTCCCACATACATCTTCATCAAGTCTAAGAAGATTGGATCCTTCTCAATTCTCATCATTGATAGAATAGCGGGATCCTTTCTACTTAGGGCATCTGCCACCTTGTTCGCTTTCCCAGGGTGGTAATGTATTGAACAGTCATAATCCTTGATGAGCTCTATCCATCTTCTCTGGCGCATATTAATCTCTTTCTGTGTGAATATATATTTAAGACTCTTGTGGTCAGTATATATCTCACATTTCTCTCCATAGAGATAATGCCGACAGATTTTCAAGGCAAAGATCACCGCCGCCAACTCCAGATCATGTGTTGGATAGTTTCGCTCATGGATTTTCAACAGCCTTGAGGCATAGGATATCACTTTATCATTCTGCATCAGCACACATCCTAAGCCCTTCTTCGAAGCATCACTGAATACCACAAAAAGCTCCCCACTTGTGGGTAAAGTGAGCACGGGTGCAGTGATAAGCCTCCTTTTCAACTCCTTGAAGCTTTCTTCGCATTCATCAATCCAAGAAAACTTTACTCACTTTTGAGTTAGCTTGGTAAGAGGGTTGGACAATCGTGAGAAATTTCTCACAAATCGTCGATAATATCCAGCTAACCCCAAGAAGCTACGGATATCAGTTACCGATGTTGGCCTCGGCCATCCCTCAATTGCATCTGTTTTGGAGGGGTCCACAGATATTACGTTGCTTGTGATGATATGGCCTAAGAATAAGACCACCTTCAACCAGAACTCACACTTTCTGTACTTGGCATAGAGCTTCTCCTTGCGCAAAGTCTCCAGTACAGTTCTTAAATTCTCCTCATGGTCCTCCTTGGTTTTAGAGTATATTAGAATATCATCTATAAAGACTACCACAAATTTGTCTAGGTAATCTGTAAAGACTCTATTCATCAAGTCCATGAATATTGCTGGAGAATTGGTGAGTCCTAAAGGCATTACTATGAATTCATAGTGCCCGTACCTTGTACGAAAAGCAGTCTTGGGGATATCTTCCTTCTTCACCCTTACATGATAATATCCTGACCGCAAGTCCACCTTGGAGAAGTATTGTGCTCCACGCAGCTGATCAAACAAGTCATCGATTCTTGGGAGAGGATACTTGTTCTTTATCGTGATTTTGTTAAGTTCACGATAATCGATGCAAAGCCGCATTGACCCATCCTTCTTCTTGACGAAGAGGACTGGTGCACCCCATGGTGATGCACTTGGGCGTATAAACCCTTTATCCAGATTCTCCTATAGTTGTTTCTTCAGCTCTTCAAGCTCCACAACAGCCATTCTATATGGAGTCTTGGATATTGTTAGCTCCCCAGGTATAAGTTCAATTGAGAACTCAACATCTCTTCTTGGAGGAAGACCAGGAAGTTCCTCGGGAAATACTTCAGTGAATTCCCTCACAATAGGCATTTCATCAAGGGTGGTTTCTTCCTTGGACTCAATCATCTAAGCCAGATATGCGTGCTCATAAGGCAGTAATATCCATGCTTGAGATGATGGAGCTAAAGGAGATTCATCTTCCTCCTGACACTTGTAAAGAATCGGGGGTCGATTCTCCATATGGAGTGTGATTTCCCTCTCCCGACAATTTCTGTTGGCTCTATATAAGGAAAGTCAATCCATGCCAAGAATTGCATCAAATTCCACCAAAGGGAGTATGACGAGGTTCGCTGGGAAATTCAATCCACATATTATAACAGGGGAGGACTTATACTCATGGGATGCAATGATTGCCCCATTTGTCGTACTCACCGACATATTTACTTCCATGATTTGTGGTGGTGCAGGGATTGTTCTACTAAACTTTTGAGATATAAAAGAATGAGTAGAACCTGAATCAAAAAGTACGTTCTCTATTCTTGAATGAATAACCAGCGTACCTGTCACCACTTCGTTGTTGGGGTTCACTTCGGCAGAAGTGATGGAAAAAGTTCTTCCTTGCTATCTTGGAGGTTGCCGGTTGCCTCCGATAACCCTTGGATTAGGGAACTGATTCGCAAAATGACCCGGTTCATTGCATTTGTATCATTGAACAACACGTTGAGGTTCGAACGGAGCGTTCCTCTCCTCTGTCGGAGCCGTGGGTCCTTCTTGATGACAGTTAACAGCTAGGTTCCCTTCTCTTCCACACTTGAAGAATTTTCTTGTCCCCCTAAGGCAATTTACAGGGTGCTTCTTTCTACACTTTTGGCAAGTGGGGTGCTGGAATTTCTTAGCGCCGTTGGATTTATCCATCGGACCACCAGCATTGAAGTCCACCTTCTGCTTCTTGTCCCCATGATACCCCTGTGATTCTCCGATCTCCATTTCAACCTTGAGGGCACATCGGACAATTTCCTCATAGCTGTCAAAGTCACGGATCGCTAATGCTTTCCTCAAGCTAGGCTTCAGCCCACCAAAGAAGCGGTCAACCTTGCATTCGGGGGTAACGACAAAGCCGGAAGCGTATCGTGCAAGACTTGTGAAGTTTGCCTCGTACGCTCCCACAGATTCCACATCTCTCTGCTTGAGGGAATGGAAGTCCCTTTCCATCTTAAGACGGAGGGTGCGCGGAAAATATTTATCCAAAAACATCTTCCGGAATTCCTTCCATTCCAAAGCCTCAATATCCTCCTCAGGCTTCGTATTTTTGATCAACGTCCACCATTGATCAGCTTCACCCTCCATACGATAAGCCGCTAGGAGAACCTTCTCTTTTTCAGAGCATTGGAGGATGGAGAATATCTTTTCAATGGAGTTGATCCATTGTTCAGCGATCGTGGGATCGGATGATCCACTAAAAGTATGAGGCCTTTGTCTCATGAAGTTTTCAATAGCGACTTGTTCTTTCTTAGGGGGGGTTGAACATTCCTCTTGACCAGTGTTTCTATTCAAAACTTGAGTTAGCTGAGAGAGAAGCGTGACAAAGTTCGTGATTCCCGCTCTCATTGGATTGGGCATCTCATAAGTAAAATCATCACACTGATCTTCACAACGGTTGTTAGCCCGAGTTCTCCTATTACCGGCCATTGGCTGGAATAAAAGGAAAGTTAGGGGTAACACATAAAGGGTAATCCAAATACAAAAGTTGATGACTTATAAATAAACTTTAATCTCTTTAACTCATGAGTCTATAGGATTCAATCCAGGCTTTTCATGATCTTCCTTCTAACATATATTTTTAGGGGCATTTTTTCCCTTAATAAGGGTTCATACTAAGATTATGAATTTATCAAAACATATCCCCCGGGAGTGTCGTAACCAAGAGTGCAGCAGGGCCCGTTGTCGTGCACCAGTTCTCGTTCGAGTCTAGCTCAAAGCGGTGTTTTCGGGTTTTACCCCTAGGATACATCTGTGCCAGAGCCGCCTCTACCTGATCGTATCCAGACAGGGATTTATTTGTTTGATAAACCACTTACTTAGTATTTACCAAAACTTAGGGATGTTTTTATTATGCTTAGTCTTGTATCTAAGGCTTTACTAGGGTTTCCTAATCCCAAAAATAACTAAACCTATCCTTTGATACCAACTATGACAACCCTGCTTTTTATTACATCTTAAACATTCTTTATTACATAAAACTTCACTTGATACAACAAAGAAGATCGATAGGATTAGTGTCTTTGGGGCTTAGGATCATTACATAAATACTTTAAACTTGAAATACAACATCTTTATTGAAAACTTCCTTTACATGACCACTACATTCATTCATACTTAGCATTGCATGGGATAACCTGAGGACATGCATAAGAAAAGGATGAGCTATAAAGCCCAGTAAGGGAGTACACAATGAATAACATGAGGAGTACAATACATGTTAGGCAATAGGAATATCAATATAGCATAAGGAAAACATGAACATAAAGGCATGATAAAGCATGATAATCATAACATAGAAATGTGGCAACAACACTTAACATTGAATTAGCATGAGCCAAGGCTCATTGCACATGGAGCATGAGTAAACCCTCATTGCACTTGAAGCACGAGTAAACCCTCGTTGCACTTGAATTAGCATGAGTAAACACTCATTGCACATGACGTATCATGATACTATACTTTACCCAATGCATTGGAGCGCTATAAAGGGTGCACCCTTCTTAAACATTTCATTTCATGCATAAGTGTGCCACATGGATCATAAAACATGGATTCATAAAACAAAATAATTTATTCCACGATAAAGGAATGTGGAATTCATACATGAAACTTTATAATCAATAAGTAAATGTGCATAAATGTGAATACCCTTGATGGAGAAATGGGCATGGTATTCACTACACAAAGACATTGGCTTAGAAAATCGGTGCGATTTCGGCAGCGTAACGGCGTGACATAAGAATTCATAAAAAAAGGTTGATGAGAGAGAAAGGGGCTCCTCATAATATTTACATGTAATGTATAGTAAGGAGATCATATATATACATGTCCCAACAATAGAAATGTAATTTATATTCATGATACAAAAGTATTTCTTGAATGTAAAAGAAGAGAGAGAAGTTCCTTTCGGAATTTCGGCATAGTAACGGGTGTACATGGGAGGAATTTAATGAGAGAGAAAGGGTTCTCCCATCATTAAAACAATAAGAGGGAAGTATGGGGGAGGTGCGAAACCATACCTCAACATTCATAATTGAAATAAAAAGGGCAATACAACTTAAAGAAAATTGACAAAAAAATGAGAAAGGAAGAAAACCCCTTACTTGGAAGTGTGCTTCCAAAGGCTAGAGAGAGGCTTGTGAGAGGCTTCTTGGGAGCATGGGGCACCTTCGGAGGATTCTAGAGAGAGTAGGGAAGAGGTTGGACGAACTCCAATGGATTTTAGTGAGGAGGAAGTGGGAGCTTGGGTGGGTTTATATAGGAATGGTGAGGGAATTCTTTATTATTTAGGTTTGGGACCCCTTATTTTAAAATAATCCAAAACACAAACCATCCCATGGTATTTGCCCATGGTTTCTGGAAAAGGAAAGAGGAAAACAATATTTTACAAGGCCAAGGTCCGAACTTATTAAAAAATTAGGGTTGCTTATGTGGAGGTGAGTCACCCTCCCATGGAAATTAATTTAAAAAGGCAAAGTGTTGAATAAGTCTTGAGGGCTCCATTAATGCTTTGAAAAGTAAGTCAAACAAACCCAAAACCTCATTATTTTAATGATAAAACACATATTAGCCGAACATAAGGATTATGGTATTTTATTAAATCACCATTGGGTCATTATGATGTCATAAAACACATTATATATTTAAATGGTATTTAATTTTTACCCAAAAATTTGACTGTCTCAGAAAATTATGAAAAAATCACCGTTGGATAATTTCGACATCCTGATTCCAAAAATAATATTTATTTTATCTAAATAATTTTCTAAATTAGTGAATTTTCACTTTTAAAATAAAAACCGACATTTATAAAAAAAAAATCCACTGGTTTTGACTGAAATGGCTTTCAAACCTTAATAAAAATTTTAATTGCATTGATAAAATTATAAGATCATTTATACATAATAAAAAAAATTAATTTATTATTAATAATAATATTTTATTAAAATATTATTTAATTCAAAAATCTTTTAATTTAATTAAATATAATTCTTAATTAAATAATAACTAAAAACACCATTTGTACTTTAAAAACTAATTACAATGTATCAAAAATGACTAGAAATTATATTCATTATTATATAAAAAATATAATGTACAAGAACATGGTGCTACATATTTGTTACATAACCCCTTAAAATGGCCGTATAAGACCTAAGGGTAAGGTGCGCGATGGTGACAGACTCTTGGGGCGGCTCGGATAACATAGCTCGAGTGGTAATTTCAATCAACATCCACTTTTCCCGTAGACGATCACGTTCGAGCTTGACTTGATGAAGCTCATCTTGGGATTGGTCAAGGGAAAAGCCCAAAGACGCCACCTCTTTTCCGAGATCTGAAAAATGGGCTTCGTAAGGGGCAATTCTACTGGATGAGGCCATCGCTTCCTTTGTCTGAGTAGAAATGGGTTCGTTAAAGCCTTATATTTATACTACTCAGATGATCATTGTTCAACGGCTATAAAAGTAACGGTCACAAATCGTAACGTAAAACTAAAGAAGTTGACATCTTATAAAAAAAAAATTCATAAAGATACATTTAACTAGATCAAGAGGGATTTTCCATTAATGAAACTTTGGGTCATTACATTGGGGGTTTTCAGGGGGCTCAAGACATGAAAGACGATGAAAATGAAATTTCAAAGCATGTTTCATAGTTTGTGCATAGTTAGGGAAAACCGTGCGGAGCATCCCAGGAAACCATGCAGACATAGACCGAATCTCTTTCACATTCATCACAAGGTTGGAAAACTGTGCGGAATTCCTAGTAAACCATGCAATGGGGGAGAAATTATATAGTAACTTCTCTATTGTTTGTGCATGGTTTAGAAAACCATGCGGCCCAGAAACAACAATCCAATTTAAAAAAATGAAATTCATGGATTTTTAAAACCAACTCAGGATTTTATTCCCCTCAGTCTCCTTCATCCCTAGTGATGATCCAAGAATCTAAGATATTACAAGAGGTCAATATCCTTCATTCCTACGCTATTTGGGGCACCGTCAGTTGCAAATTGAATATTCAGATAAGGTTGATCTCCCTCTTTCTTTTGTATTTTGTTATGGGATTCTATTTCATTCCCCTCTGCATCTGATGCCCTTAAAATATACTATTTCATGTTGTATTAGGTTAAATACTGATGGTTTGGTTGAATTAAGATATAAGGATTCATGTGGGAGTGAGTTCTCCAACAGATTCAAGGTAGGTGGTCTATATGTTATATCCCTTGGGGACTGTGTAGATTTGTGAATGTAGGGTTTTGTTCTTATCCTCTATTGAAGAGTTCATGGTGTCTTTGGCATGATGTGAGGTAGAAGTTTCTAAATGGTCAATTGAACCCCTATTGTTCCCCATGGGATGAAATGAGGATGAATCGATTAAATTAGGGCCACCCGTGGTGTATGCTAATATTCCTCAGACCATGAGTTAGATTAGTAAGTGTAGGACATTGTTTGAGAACATAGATCCCATGATAAATATGTTAATATTCATGAAATAAGTGTAATTGGGGTTTTTAATACACTTAGGTTTCTTAATTGCATATGGGGTTTCTTAGTGGGCATGAAAAAAGATTAAATATATTACTGGGAAATGCTAGATAATTAGATGCATACTTGAATATGCTTAGTGAGATAGAAATGGAAAGTTGAAATGGGGCTAAAGGGGATAAATAACATTAACAATAAAAATTTTAATGGATTGTGGAAAAATGTCAATATCCCATTTAATTATATTGTTGGTATGTTGTAAATGATATTAGTTATGTTATTAGGGTGTGGATAATTGTGGTGAACGATATATAAGAACAAGAACATGGATTGGATCAGTGGGGTATTGATTTGAGGTTATATGCCCTCGCGTAAAGTTTTACCGATGTTCTTTCTCTTCCCCTAAATTCATGAGTTAGGGAATGGAACAAATTTCTATTCCCCTAATGGTCATATTCCACTTCGACTAAGGCTTTGAGGTCAAGATATTTTGAATTGTGGTGATACGATTCTTAGTGAGATTTGACTTTCCTAATTATCACTTGTTTAAAATGTTGATCAATCATAATCTATTGAACACATTAAAAGGGTGACATGATAAAGGAAATGTTTTAGCAATAAACTTGGGTTAATTTTTAGTTTAACTTAATTAAATATAAATAATGCTACCATATTGAACTATTTACCTTAACTATCCTTTATTTATATTTTTTTTGTGAACTATCATCCTTGATGGATATTTTGTAGACACTAGTGGGGGTGGATTACTAAGTTATACTCACACCCTGTTAGGCCCTCATTGGGTATCTGATCATATTTCTTTCTTACAAGTTAGGAAAAGGGAAATGGCCCTTTTCAAGGGAAATGAGTGGGGAATGATACATGTTTGGTTGAGGTTCTAGACTTGGAGTTCAGAACATTTTGTGTATTATACTATTTTCATTCCTTTGGGTTTTGATTACATGACATTGTAGCATGTCATGACATATTTATTATTTCTAATTATTATACTGAGTTTTAGGATTTTCTTATTTAGGCATGTTATCGGTGTTATCTTGTGTTTTTGTTATTTCAAATATTATCTGATTTGGCATACATTTGTTTTGAGGGTATAATCTCCCCACATGAACTATTGGACCCTCACTACTAGTCGAAAACCTCTATCATATGGGGAGGCGTGCTTGAGGTCATGTAGTGACACGACACGGGACACTATATTAGTGTATCCCATGTTGGGGACATTATAATATGGTATAAAAGTTGTTCATTTCCCATATAACTATTTGGGGATGGTAAATAATATATTAGATGTGTCGGGCCTTGGAAATGTTCTCATGCTTGTGAAGAGCTATCCCCTATACGAGGGAAGACCCGAGTCACCCTGTGTGGTAATTATTGTTCTTGATTTGCACAGATACAATTTGATTAGTTTTCAGCATTGGGTGATGCATATATTGTTCGATTTAACTAATTTATGATATTATTTTCATGAATGAAATGACATGACATTTTGAAATCTTGCATCATTTTAGAAACCTAGGGATATATGTGGAATGCGCTATTATAGGCACACACACGAGATGGTTATAGGGGCATAGAATGTTGAGGGAATTTTACTCCCCTAATAAATCTGATGAAAATGATGCCAAATCATGGTAATGTTAGTGGGTGAATAAAAATAATGAAAACATATAATTAAAGAATATAATGTATACTTAAATGTTTTGATCGAGATAAAATTTTTGTGTTGTGAACGGTTGTAAAGGGAGTTTTGGTGTCTAAAGGGGAAAAGGGTTTCAAAATGATGATCTATTTATTAATGAATTCATCCCAATTAAATTTGTAAATGAGTTGAAATGGGGATTTTAACAAGGTGGTTGGGTCATGGTGACCTTGTGATTAGAGACCTTGCGAGTTTTGTCATTAAACTAAGAGAGGATGTTTTTATCGTAGTTCCAATCGAAGTGTACAATCTTATAGAGGAACCTATAGTAGATGGTTATTTGTGTGTTGGACATAGTTTTCATGAGAATGGGAGTGATAGTTACATTCAAGAGAATTTATTTATTCATTTCATGATATGTATGGTTTTGAGAGAGAGAAGCAATGGCTTTCTAGGTTGTGACTCCTGTTATTGGAGTTAGTAACATTCAACCTTTAAGGTGACCTAATATAGAGTTCAGAACGGATTTATAACACTTTGGTGCATTTCTCGAACATGTATATGTTTTAGACATTGGTAGTGGGACCCAATTTTCCAATGGTGAACGTTTGGCCTTTAGAACTATGTTCGAAGGTTTATTGATGGATGTTCCAATCAATTTGTTCTTATTAATTAATGGTATTGTAAATCAAGCGTTACTTCATGGGAGGATAGTCTGGGGATGTAGGTGCCTTGGAATATGAAGCATGAGAGATGATGCAGAGGTGGTGTAAATGCATGTTTAGGGATGGTCTGGTATGTTTGGTTCTCCAATAAGGGCACCCTAGTGGTTTTGATTTGATCTAAGGTTTGTTTTGAAGGGAGGAATCATAATAATTCCTGACTCACCTATTTGGATGATGTTTAATAGATGGTTGAGGTTGATTTCTAGTAGAAGAGGTGAAGGTTGATGGAGTGTGTTTATATGCTTTCACTCGATGGTGACACACATGGTGAGGGTGGTTACGTGGATGAAATTTCTAGTATGGATGGGTTGGTTGATAGTGAAGTTCAGAGGCAGCCTCAGGGATAATGAGTAGGACTAAGCAAGAGACATGCTTAGTTATGTAAGTAGGTGATGGGATATATGCAAAGTGAGGTCGTTTTTTGAGAGACTATGGGTTTGATTGGGTTTGCAGACTGTTGTTCATTGGTTTATATCCGTCAGAGAAACATTGTTAGAATTCAAGTTGTGTGGTGAAAATAGTGCCACATGAGATGTTGGTTTATAGCTGTTTGATGATTTTTTCATGGAACGATGGATAAATTTGGTTGGAAATCACACCTGAGCAGTGATGGATAAGTGTTTATGAGACATGTATGATTGAAAGGATAGAAATCCATGGAATTTCATGGTGTCCCATAGTATGGCAATAGAAATGTATATTTTGGTAGTGGGGTTCTTAGAAAACGTCATAGTGTACCTCAGCTACTGACAAGCATTCCAAATAACTTTATATTGTCCGAGGTACATTGAAAATATCGGGCTCACACCAAGGGAGATGAAACTGTTCAGATGGATAAGGTATATCATAATGGTTAAGCACATGGAAACAATATATGTGGATATTGATGGTTGCATTCCCAGCCTTAATGGTTTTCGGTGTGGTCCCCAGGATGGACTGAATGATGAAAAACGTCATGGGTGCCTTTCACGCAAGCCGGGAATTGGAACTTGGTGATGTTCATTGACTTATTTTGGGAAATGATGGATGTTTATGTCCAATTTTGGGGTTCATCTTGTGATCGAGTAAAAGATGTGGCAGTTAAAATCCCTCTTGGGAGTAGTTCTAACAACACTCCAAAGGAGGGGAGTGAAAAGTCAGTCTTATATGTGGAGATGAGAAAATTGAGATGATATAGTGGAACCGAGATACTAGTAAAGAACATGTAAGGATCATTTCAGGTTCCATAGAGATGCATGTGGACCTAGGATGTGGTGACGGATAACCCAATGGTTGGATTTGATCTCAAGGTTGTTCCATGTAAAGCTTTCAAGTGTTGTACTAAATTTACAATATGGTGTGGTAAGATAAGTGGGTTGTGGAAAGAGAGGTTTGGTTATATGAATCCAATGAATATTGGTGTTAGACTCATTTAATTTTCCTTTTTGTGGTTTTGGGAACATCATGAAGTGATTGGACCTCGACCATGTGGTGTGGTGCAATGCTAAGGGTGGAGTTTCATGATGGTATGGAGGGCAGTAATGCCATGATAATGAATTCTACTGGAATTCAGGAAACGACATCAGTGGGTGTGTGGGATGATAATGATAGGATAGAAGTTGGTATTCACATTGGGAATGATTGAAAGGAGTATCATACCATCCATGTACGATGAGAGTTCTGGAAAAAACTAGTCAAGTGTGGTCCAACCTTAGATGGTAAACATAAATGGGTGTGATGAGAGTGACCTATATTTGGGTTCATGTTGTGGTGAAAAGAACCTTTTTGAAATGATGTTATAACTATTTGAGTTTGTATTGATCTTATTCCTTTAATGTATAGTGTTTTAATGCCCTTACAAATGGTTTATACGGTGCGACTAGATGTCAAGGTGTGGTAATTCTCTTATAGATTCATATGCATGGTGAGATGGAACTTGTTTGGTGATGGGAAATTTGAGTTGAGTTTTGGTATTCTGGGTTGATAGAGATGGTTCCAAGTCACCAAAATGGTGGAAATAACCATACTAGATAATTTTTTGGTCAGTTATGTGATAAGAGTTTTAGTTTTGAAGGAATCGAGAGGTAATTGTTCGGGTATGTTGGCCCTATTAGAGAGATTTGGCATGGTTTAACTGGTCAAGTAGCCAAGGGTATTGAGTTTTATTTGGAGGTATAGTTGTGGGATGAGATCTTCATTAAATGTAGTAAGAAGTATTGTATTTATTATTCTAGGCGATACCTGGTTTGTCACCATTAGAGATGGGTGAACTGGAAATAGACGCCATGTGATTTGGGTCATGTCTCTTACGGAGGATCGGGCTGATGAGGTACTGATTGGTTCCTCCATGATGATGTGACACTTTATGATACCATGTGTTTAGAGTTAGGTATTGCAACATATGTTTTTCACATAAAATATTTGGGGCGGAATGGTTGAAGTGGATTCATTCTTGAGGAGTTTTTTTGTTTCTGTAGAGGGTTGTGTTAAGGAAGTCACAAATGGAATCTTTTGGCCCTAGAACCATGTTCGGTTTCCTTGTGATGTGTAAAATAGAACCTTGGATTGTGGTAATGAATATTCGTACCTTGTGCAATGATCCCTTTTTATGGATGATAATGATTCTTGGAAGACCAGCTTGAGGACCTACCATTATTAGGTGGGGATGTAGTAAGATCCCATATCATTTTAATGTATGTTTTAGTTTATGTTTTGGTTTGGCCTCTACTTTTTGTCTAAAAAAGTGTTTCCCAATGTTTATGTGAATACATGTGGTGTTTTTGGGGTTTGGGACATGAAAGGGGGAAAAGGATTTTTGGGGCATGTTGCCTGGTTTGCACACAGTTAGTACAAACTTTACAATGCATCCCAGGTAACAGTGCAACAATTCATAGAAGCTCAAACACAGTTGGTGCACAGTTGGGAAAACTATGCATAATTGAAAAGAAACTGTGTGAATGGGGTGGTCTTCGATAGTATATTTCCCATGGTTTTCACACAGTGTGGAAAACTATGTGGGTAAACCATGCGGCCCAAAAACTTTTAAAAAAATTTACAAAAATTACATTGAAGGATTTTAATACCCAACTAGGGATCTCATACCACTCTTCTTCCTTAAACCCAAGTAATAAGAGAAGAATCAATGATTTTACAAGAGGTCATTCCAATTAGTTCGTAATACATTTAGAGATTCGTTAGTTGCAGATTGAAGATCATATAATGCTAATGCCCCTCTGTATTTTCTTTTGGGTTTGGTGTTTCTATTTCATTCCCCTCTCACTTTGATGTTCTTAATCACTAGTTTTTCTGTGATTTTTCAGATAAAGAATCAATGGATGGTTGAGACATTATATAAGGCTTAATTTGGGAGTGTTTTTGCCAACATATATCCAGGTATGCTGTCTACAAGTTATATCCCTTGGGTTTTGTGTAGATTTGTGCATGTATGGTTTTGTTCTTGTTCTATTTTGAATATTTATTGGTGCCTTTTACATGATTTGATGTAGTTTTGTTCAAATGGTTAATTGAACTCTCATGATCCCCATGAGATGGAAATAGGTTCAATCGACCAAATTAGGGCCACCCGTGGGGTATGTCGATATTCCCTTGATCTAGCGTTAGCTATGTTAGTGTAGGACATTGTGTGAGAACATAGACCCCATGATCAATATGTTAATATGCTTGAGGGATTTTGAATTGTTGTTTTGTAATACACATATATTAGGGAATGGCCTATGGGGTTTTATGATTGAAATGAATAATGATTAAATGAATTAATGGGAAAATGAAATAGAATTATCTTTATACTTGAATATGATAAGTTAGATAGGTATGGAAAATGGAAATGGGTCTAAAGGTGTTAATAACAAGAAAAATTATTGTGTTAATAGATTGATAAAAATTGAAAATTTTCCCTTTAATGATATTTTTGTGATGTTGTAAATGATATTGGATATGTTGTTATGATGTGGTTAATTGTGGTGAATGATAAATAAGCATGTTCACATGCCATGGATGAGTGGGGTATTGAATTGAGGTTCTATACCAACAGGTTTAGTTGGACCAAGGTTCTATCTCCTCCCCTAAATGTACATGTTAGGTAAGAGGACAAAGTTCCATTCCTCGAACGGTTCCATTACACCCAGACTATGTCATTGAGGTGGGGATATTGGGAATTGTGGTGATATGATTCCTAGTGGGATGGGACTTACCTAATTCTCACATGTTGAAAATGTTGATCATTCTTAATCTACTAAACTCATTAAATGGTTGACATGATAAATGATATGTTTTAATAATAAACTTGGGTTACTTGGTAGGTTATCTTAATGGATTATAAATTAAGATAGCCTATTGAAATTTTTTCCTTAACTTGCATTTATTTGTCTTTCGAATTCAATATATGCCCTATTGGATATTTTTTAGACATCGATAATGATAGCCTACTGAGTTATACTCACATCTGGACTAGTATGTAATTGGGTACCAAAGCAGATTTCATGTATGCTGGTCAGGATAAAGGAATGGGCATTACGTGAGGGTGATGAGTTAGGCATGGGACTTATTTGGGTGAGGTTACATACGTGGAGTCTGGACCATTTTGGGGATTCTACTATTTTCTTTTATTTGGGTTTTTTTGAATTGACATTGTATCTTGTCATACATATTTATTGTTGCTTATGATTGTAACTAGTTTTCTGATATTTCTTTATGTATGTTATGGATTTTCTCATATGTTTCGGCTATTTAAAATATTATCGAATGTGGATTACAATGGTGTTGCGATTATAATATCCCCACACAACCTATTGGACCCTCACTGCATGTTAGAAACATCTAGAGTATGGGGAGGTGCGCTTGATGTCGTGTAGTGACCCTGATCAGGGCACTAGATTAGTGGCACCCACGTCAGGGATGTTATAGAAGGAGAGATATATTTCATAACAGAGTTTCCATCTTGGTGGAAATTTTATGTTTGAATAATAATTTAATTAAAATAAATTATATTATATTAATATTTATATATATTTTAGGATATAGTTTACATGAATGCCTGGTATATTATGAAATAACTAGTTATTATTTCCATCCCAATTTTGTGGTTTAGGGATGAAAATTACTGGTCATCTATGGGTATAAATTTCTAATTATTAATCAATTAGTAAACATGAGAAAAAAACATTATAGTATTATGTTATCCATAATAATGTATTCTTATTATAGTGTATTTGATTGTAGACCATGATATAAAAATGCAAAATATTATGTAGTAGTTAATAAAAAATAATATTTGATTTTTTCTATAATGGTTGTGTCATCACGATGAAATGAATGTGGTTTGTGAAAATGATGTCACGTATAAAATATCTTGATGACTTTTTATTTATATTAATTTCCATGGCTCTCTTACTAGTTACTGAAGTACCATATATCTTAGAATCAATTGGGAAACAAATATTTTATATGAAATATAATTCGAATCCCAAATTTGGTATCATTATTTGTTTAATCCCAATATATATTTTTGATGATGTTGGGGATAAATTTTAAACCATTAGTTCACCTAGAAGTATTAATTAATTTACTATGTTTGATGAATCTAAAAATATAATTTTCAAAGATTATTTTTAGTATCATGTTGTTGTGGGTAATCTATATAAGAATCTATTTGTGTTCAACATTCATTCATTTCATCACTGAATAGGGAATTCTAGATTATTACTATTCAAACACAATTCTTTTGTTTTCTTTTTATATGAAACATGACCATTATTTTTATTTTTAAATGAACCTGTCGCAATATATTAATTTTAATGGTTTTGGATTACCACTTTGAATGAATAGAAAATGTTTTAAATTTATTTAACCTATAATGTATATGATAAATCCTGGTTGTTAGAAAATTAAAGTATATAATATTCTTAACTTAGACTAATATTAACATACATTAAGGTTTAGTTTATGAATACTAGACAATTTTTTACACGTAAAATAAAAATAATTTATTTTTTAAAATATTTTAAAAATACTTTATATATCTCTTCAATCAATTATTCATTAATTATCTTTATTTGGATCACTACATATTATTTTATTATATTATATCGTCTTATATTATTTTTATTTTTTTTTTCATTTTCCATCACATTGAGGATCCCACTAAAACATTGTAGTGTATAAGGGAAATCCAAGAACACAAATATGAATTTTATAATGTTCATATTCAAATTACCCATATGTAGTGAACAATGGTCATCTCCTAACCATTCTTATATGATATGTATGGTTTTCTGTCATTAAAACCATAAGAATAAAAGAAGGGTATCCCCTCTCCTCCTCTTTTAACCAGAATAAGGGTAATTTCATTATTATCATGAAACCCTTTCTGACATGAAAATACTACTAAACATTATAACCAATTAGACCTCAATACTTGGTTTTCATGTATAAAAAATTACAAAAATGACCAAATAAAATAATCAAAATTGAATGAACCAATCCCAAATTTAATGTGACTAAATTGAACATAAAATAATATAACCCTATCACACCATATAAATGCCTAAATTAATTGTTTTGACTTATAATATATTTATTTGAAAATAGAATTTGATTTAAGTTATATTTAAGTATATGTTTAATTTTTAATGTATAAAATGAAAAATATTGAATGGATATTAATGAATATAATGTATTTCAATGGTCAACACATCAACATGTCGGCTATTCATCCTCTGGTTCCCATTGTGACTTTAATATTTCAAATATATATATGTATCGATTAAAAAATATATAACATAACAAATATAATCATTTTAAAAAATTAATCAGGACCCACCATCTTAGAGACAACTATTCTCCAACCAAAATAGTATATGTGGGTACCATCATAACAGTTTCCTGGGGTTTTACTAGATCTACATGGATCCCTAGTCATACCGATCACACTAATAAACCTCACTAGAAATAACATCTTGCACAGTTTGATATACCAAAGAACCCTTAGAGGGAATAAAATTTATTTAAATTACTTATATTTTTCCATCCATTATCATTTAAACAACATTCTCAAATATCATTTCCCTATATCATGATGCATCCTATACCCAATCCATGTTTCCCTTATCCATCAAATTATATGTACCGTAAAATTAACACTTCTCTACTATATTGTTGATATTTTTTCATTATCCATCTACTTCTGCACTATTTCATTATATTCATCTCATGAAATGTGATGAACCTAACAATTAATTAGACCCAATTGCCACAATACTTGTTTACTAATATTTTACATTTTGGATTAATCAGGGGTCATTGATCTTCCTGTTAAATGTTTATAAATAATAATAATTTATATTTTGAAACCATTATTTTTATTATTATAACAAACATTAAATTTATATTTTTGTTTTATTCATTCAAATTTACATCTACCACTATTATGAGGATTGTGTATACTTGCATGAATTGAGTTTGGAACTATAATAAATAATAACATTTGAGTATAATTAAGAGAATAAAATTATTGATAAAATTGGGATGCAATATCAATGTTTTAAAAAGATTATTTCAAAATAATGTGACATCATTACCATGAAACTAGTCTATGACAAGTGCATTCAAAATGAAATTAGGTATAATTCATGGGCATAGACATGGTTCATAAAATTTATTATAATAAATTTTATATAGTTTTTAAAATTATATTAATTTATTTTTTCTTACAACCTCACTATAATTATGTCAATGGTGTAGCTATGAGGGATTCAAGACTAGTGGAATTAGGTGACATTAGGGGAAAATTTAGACTCTAGTTTTCTTAATAAATTGGAGTGTAATGTCCGAATATAATTAGAGGGTATACCAACTATCAATGATTATCTAGTGACATACTACCATGAAATGATTTCATATTAATACTATAGTGAATTTAAGGTATTATAAAAAGATATTTTTTATTGAAAATGATTATGTATATTATTAATACTATTTATTAAATTATTGAATTGTTTTTCTTAATATATTAAAAAAAATTAAAAATGGATTCAATGAAGTATATCAATACTTTGGGGTGAACAACATGGATTAATAATGAGTGAAAACAATAAGTATTATTTAGAAAATATATTTTGATAATGTATGATAATAAATGATGCATCTTAAATCCTATTAAACTAACATGATGTAATCCAAATATATATTAAAAATGGCTCAAAAACACAAATTAATAAATCAAAACTAAAAAATCCAAGATTGAATTGAATAAAAAATAAATAAAATGAACTATACTTAATATAATTATATAAAATTGTATAAATTGAATTACAAATAATAATATAACCTGATCTATGTCAATATAAGAAAAATATAAAAAATAAAAAATAAACTATAACTGATTTAATTTTTCAATTTAATTATAAAGTATTTAAATTTTTTTGACTTTTTAAACTTTATAAACTACTTTTATACCATCAAAAACTGTATAAAATTCGATATTATTTTTTTTAAACAAACTGTAATATAAATAGTAGAAATTTATTTACTTAATATTAATTTTAGAAAACAAATTTACAAGAAATTGAAATTTTTTTTGTCATGAAAAAATTTTTCCCCATGAAAAATTTGTTTATCAAAAAAAAATTATTATGATATCTTAATAACTACTTACATATAAAATTGTAAACTCTAAATTATATTAACATTTAAATCATTTCAATTAATAATAACATAGATGATTTTTAATTAATACATTTAATATGAATATATAAAAATGTATACTACATAATCTAACTAAACCTGTGTGAATAAAATGAAAAAAAATTCAATAATCAAAAAAATTGTTAATTGAAAAAATATAAGTAAATCACAAAAAAACGAAATTATACCAAAAGGGTACAAACATACCATAATATGACACAACCAACATGACCTGAATAAATTTAAATAATATAAAAGTACATGAAACAAAAACATAACTAAACTAAATTGGAACAACATATAAGAAAACAATATAAATAATATTATTATAAATTGAAAAACAAAAATTGGAAACATAAGAGTGATATAGAAATGAATAAATTCTGATTTAACCAAACTATATTTAATTTAATTAAATACATACAAACATGACATGAACTAATAATTTATAAAATTAATAAAACTAACCTAACCAAAATAAATTAATAATTTTCATTTTGAAATAAACTAGCCTGAAGTAAACTAAAACATATTAAAGAAAATTTATTTTTACAGATTTTTTTTTGAAACACCAAATGGTTTTAGTGAAATTTGTTTTAATTAATTTATTCCATTTATGTCCTCTGTTTTATGAAACACTAGGTTTCTACAAAACACAATTTAATTATTATAACAATTTAAAAAAAAGTAAAACCTTGACCTTTGATTGGTGGGAATGAAACATAATTACTAAATTATGAAAATATGTTTTAAAATTTTATATATAATTAATTATTGGGAGTCTAATTAATTATAATGGAACACGAAAACCCACTTTCAAATTAATTGAGTTGTTTTTCTAAAATAATATTTAAAAGTGAAACAGTGTGATTCGTACCAATAAATAAAAGGATTACTATTTTAGGATTATATTAATATAATATATATTTAATCTCATCTTTTAAATTCATATTATGTATTTTTTAGACATGATTTCTCAAAAAATCTACTTTTACGCATAAAAGATTTCTTTTTTAAATAGATTATTTTATCACCATTTGATGAATCACCTATTTTAAATATTGTTTTGACGCAATTATAAGTTATATTTTACAAAATAAACTTATTATTTGAATATGGGAAATCAAAATTTGATTTTGTTTAAATTTGTTTCAAATAAGTTTCATATTTTGATGAATACTGAATGTTAAGGAATTTTTATAAAAAACACTTTTTTGTCAAAATAATTTCTTGTAAAATTATATTTCTGATCTACAGTAAGGAAAAATTTGATCAATATTATATCATTTAATCATCTTTAGTTCATTTTAACAAATTTAAATTTGAAATTAGATATAAAAAATATGTAAAACATTTGAAAGATATTTCTATAAAAACTAATTTTTTGTCTCATCCATGTGATTTATTTTAAATTATATTATGAATATTATATGTAATGAATTTGGAAAAACATATTCCATATTTATAATAATAAGGTTCAAATTTATTAAATATTTCACTTTTATTATTGGAAAATATGAATAGTATTGTAGGTAAATTTGTTTTACTATGGTTAAGGGTAAATGTTGTAATTGGGGGAAAAGATAATATTATAAGTATTATAAATTACCCAAACACAAGATCAAATGTTATTGGTTTAGGATAATTCTTAATTTAAATAATAATCTTACAAATATAACTATTTAAATGGAAAGTTTCCTTAGTAATGACTTATATTTTATCAAAATCAAAGAGTGTGAAAAAATTTCACAATATAGCTTAAAAAAAGATAAATATTTTAATTTATAGTTAAATAGAATCTACGATCAACAATAAATATTATTATAAATTATAAAAATATTTTCAAAATTATGTAAATTTATTTTTAATATTTAAAAAATAATTAAATATTATAAATATTTTTAAAATATTGATGATTTAATTAAAAGAATAATTAAAAACACATATATGTTGCAGAAAATATATTAAAAGAGTTGTAATTTCAATAAAAAAGGTGATACAAAAATTTTCATGGTGAATATGAAATATTTTACATTTATTAAATTAATTTTTTCTGTTATTTCAATGCTAACGGATTTAATTAATGTCAATGTAATGAATTGTGTTAAAATTGACACAAATGATATTTTATGAAAAGAATATAGAATTAAATTAGATAAAAATCATAAAAACAAAAAAATGGAGTAATTATAGTATAAAATTAAATATATATATATATATATATCATTTATGGATCATATGATGCATTATAATTAATAAAATTAAACATTTTATTATTGAAAATGTTCATATAATAGTTAAAAATAAAATTAGATTACATTGTGTTAATCAAAATGATATTTTTTTTAAAAACAAATACATGTATTAAATATAATGGATGTTATTATTACCACCATCTTCCATATTAAGAATTTTAAAACATTCTTTTTTGATGTATTTTTGTTGAAATTTAATTTATTATAAATTACTTTTTTGATAAATTCCAAAATTGTCACTCCCCTCTCTTATAAAAATCCACATAATATTTTTGTTTCTTCGACTTAAAAATCTATTTTTTATCCAATATATTTGAAAATATCACCAAAATTCCTTCCCTCATCCTATATGAACATTATTTGTATCAAATCCATCCCATGAATCACTTTGGTGAAGGAAAATTAGTTACCCAATGAAGAGGTGTCATCCTTCAATAAAGGCTTTTGATTCCTTTGATTTTTTACCACATAATTTTATCATTGTTCTATTATTATATATTAAAATCAATATAAAAATATACTATGATGGTTTTATTATAATTTTATAACCTAAAATCACACAAACTTCCATAAAATATTATACATAGTCATCTTTCATGTGTTTGGAAGGCTATCGCCTTACGAACTAATTTTATTCGATCTTCCATTACTGTCTTTTAAGGTCAGTAATATTGATATAATTTCTATTAAAAAATAATATTTATGTTATTTATGGTTTTATTATGATTAATTAATTATTATATAACATATACATTCCTCATTGACATTATATGACTACATGACAACATCGTTTGTTGATGTGTGACTACCACCATCTCAAAACAATGTAATTTGTTCACAATTACCTATAATTTTTGTATGGATGTTTTTTGTAAATTTATAAGATATATGTGAAATAAAAATTACATTATGATATATATATATATATATATATAATTTAAATTATTTCTTTCAATGATACAAGAAAATTGAATCAATCTTCATGCATATGTACAGATTACCATCTCCGGGAACAGTGTATTTAATTTTTATTTTTATATTTTATATATTGTTATCAATACCTATATACTAAATATATTTGATATTTATATGATTTTTCTAATTCTGAATATCATCAAATCCGGATATATATAATAGGAACATAAATATAACAAATCAAAACACCATAGAAATTCAATGCGGTTATTACATGAAATTTAACATTATTAGGTAATTGATAATAAAATGGTAATATAAATTCATTACTAAATCATAATTGGTGTTATATAATTAAATATGGTTCAATTAAAAATATATAATAATTCTATATTCATTATATAAGAGGTTTGAATGAGTATTAGGAGAGTCAAAACATATAGTAAGGGGATATCTCAACGCACATTTATTTCTATGATTCTTATGCCATATTCACCAATCATTTATTTTTTGTGGTTTATATATGTTATATTAATGTGATATATTATCCTTATAATTTTTATGGGTACTTACATATCCATTTTGTGATCTCAATTTCATGGGGTTTACGGTTCAAATGTTACCAAATGTGTAAGAAAATTTTGTCCTAAATTTCCTTCATTGAGACACATGTAATGGATAACCCCTATATTATTTTATGAGGTGTATTTAATATCAATTATCATTATTTTAATTAATATAATTAATTTCATCTTATTATATGCTTCATGTAATGTTATTATTTCTTTGTTTGTAAATTTATCATCCTTCAAATAAATGTTTTCTAAAAATGTTTTATAATTGTTATAAAATTGTTTTAAATTTTCTTTTATTCATTTTAGAGAAAATCGATTTTAATGATTTTTAAAACGGTTTGAAATAATTTATTATATGTTTTCATGATTATATTCAATGAAAAATGCTTGATAAATTATTTATGATTTGAATAAACTTTTCAAAGAAAAATGATATCTTATGCATGAATCATTTCAAAAAAGTTATTATAAAATTATTTCCCACATATGATGAAATCAATTGGTGTTACTGAGTCCTAACTAGCGATGAGGTCGTTTGATAGCATTTATATTTTTTATCTCTGAAATTTTTATGATTTTATGAAATGATATTTATGACTCATGTTACCTTCCAGTGATATAGACTATAATAAATTTTTTATTAAAACAATTTTTTTCATTATTTATATCTTTAAGAACAATTTAAAATCTTATGGTACATATAATAATGATTTAATAATGTTAATGGTGGGATATATATTCCCCTTTATATCATTGTTTAATGATAAATTTTCTAAGAGCTCAAATTTTATATGGGTGGTCATCCTATTCTTGAAACGAAAAGGTAAACATGATTTCATCTTATGTTCATAACAAAAGGGTACACGCAAGGTCATCATGTGCCTCTAACAAAATGGTAAACGGGAGTTCATCCAAACATCGATACAATAGGTTATACTGGAGGCCATAGTATACTCACAACCATAGGGTACACATGTGGTCATTCTGATTATACTATTCATAACATATTATGAATCTCTTTTTTTTCACTGACATAAGATTTTTGTTGAATAACTATATGAAAAAATTCCATGTTTTGTTCCAATATTAAACAAACATGGAATGTGTTCATTGATTATATTATGATTCATTTTTATGAACATCTAGTCCTTAATTTCATTGATCATGATTACTATATTTAACTTCTGGTATATTATAGTCAAATTTTTTCATCTTGTTTTTCTTACCTTATTCTCATAATATAGATATGTATCCCCCATGTTTACCCAAACTAAGAATATTATATCACCCATTAATATGTTTTCTTTCCAAAATATATAATTATATTTATCACATATTATATATCCAAAATGGTTATAGATATTTTAAAATACGAGGGGAGATGTGGACGTAAAATGAACTAGTTTTCTATGATTCTAAGTTTCATATGTCATTAACCAATATATTATTTGGGAATGTTCAGTAGTGTCTGATTTTTTTTTCAAAAAATGTTGTACTGACTATCTAAAGAGTGGTAATCATGAAATTCAATGATTCAATTATACGGTTTTTGGGAATTATGCTAACATCTTCCTAAATATAATTATTATTATTGATGTTAATCCAAAAAAACCTCTCGTGAAAAATGATAAAGGAAAAAATTATTCTATCCTAATGGATGATGTAAACCATGATAATTATGGATTAGTTTTCCACCTCCACTTTTAGGAATTTCATTATTTATTGATGAAGCCCTATTCATGTTTTATTGTTCATCCCATTATGATCATTCATGTTATTGACTTCCTATATTTTGTAATACTAAAATAACTTATTCTATAGGTAAAAGGGTGATCTAAATATTATAATAAATAGGATTCTGTATAAAAAATATTCTTATATAATGAATGAAGATTCATATGTTTATTCCATATTATTTTTCAGTTTGATATCATGTTTCCAGAGAATACATTATGTTGGTATTCATGTGTTGGGAATATCGTTATTAATATATTCATAATATTGTTCAGGGTTATAGTTCTAAGTTGATTTTGGAAATATTGTTAACTACATCTGAACATTTTGGAATTTAATATTTTTGAGTTTTCATAAAGGAAACAATTTTGATTAACTTTATTGTTTTGGAGATATATTTTTCCCATCAAAAAGAAGGATTTAGGCATATTAGAGATCAACTAATTAATTTTTGGTATGATAACTAGAGGTATAAGGAATAATTTTTAATCCCATTATTGATCTCAGGATCCAATATTTATTCTATTATTTAAATTTCTTCCACATGTAATAGAGTAAGAGATAAAGAATAAATTTAAAAAGGGATAACTGATGGATGAAATTGTGCATAAAAATTGAAATAAAATCATGTAATTATATAATCAATATGAATTTTAAAGTACAATGATATCAAATAATCATTATTTTTTATTACATCAATGACCTATTTCAGGACTATTTGTTTTTTGGATTTGTGGATAGTAACCAAATAATGGCCATATTCCCTATCAATCACCATTATAAAATGAAAGTTACTTTACTCTTCAATGTCTATCTATTTACTTGTCACCTATGTTATCTTTTTGTAGAAGCCAATATATTTAATATATAGGTCTCAATGAATTTAATTTTCATGTATTAAAACATTAATGATCGAGAGATATTTTTTGTGTGGAATTAATTTTTACGGGGTATAATGTAAGACCTTCAGTGTTTTATGAAATAATGTTTTTAAATAATTTGATTTCATGCATGTCTTAGCTTACACACAACACCAAGACTCAATGAATATTATGGTAATTATTTTAAAAAGATAATTATAACCTAGTCATTAGAGTGCTGATTTTTAATTTGATCAAATTAATAATTAAATTATTTTTTATACATTTTTTTAATCCTTGTTTTGTGTCTAATTACATATAAATGATGATAAAACAATTTTGTAAATAAAGAAGAAATTTTTTTATAAAAAACTATTAGAATGTAAATAAATTTATTATATAACAATAATTAAAAAAATCACTATTAATGAATTATAATAATTATATATAATTCTAATATATTCTTAAAAATTAATTTAATGTGTTTTCTAGACCTGATATAAGAACAATTCAAAATTTGCAAATAAAATAATTATTTATATAAGAATTCTTTTTTTTATCACATTTTGATGTTACAATTATAATAAATTTTGTTGTTCAGATTTTTTAAAATTATATTTTAATAAATAAAAATATTATTTTTAGTAGTAATATAAAAAATTTGTTTTCATGAAATTTTTATATTTTAATAATATGTTTCATGTTTTTATTAATAATATAAATTGATGAATATTAAATGAAAATTAATTTTCTTATAAATTAAACAATTTATTAAATTATAATTATGATCTGAATTAATTTATAAATTGACCAATTTATATCATTTAATATAATATAGGCCATTTTAATGAAATTCACAAGGAAATTTGATACAAAAAACATTACATACTTTTGAACATATTTACATTAAAAACCAATTTTTTTATCCCATCTGTGAGACTAATTGTTAATTAATATCTAAATAAACTATGAATTGAATTTTGAAAAATAGATTTCATATTTTGAATTATAAGATCCATATTTATTAAACAAACCCCATTTATTTTTTAACAATTTGAATAGTAACTCTGGTAGATTTTTGTTACAATAGTTATGTGTAAATAAGATAATAATGGGAAAATTAATATTTAAAATTTATAAAATTACAAAAACAATTCTAGATTGGGAATTAATTAGGTAGAATCAAAGCATAACATAAAATTTCACAATTTATTTTTCTTGAGGACAATTATCAATGAAAATGACATTAATATATTTAAAATCAAAGAGAGTAAAAAAATTACAAACCATTAATTATAATAATAATAATATTTCAAATATGGAGTGACCAATAAGATATAATCTCTTACAAATGATACTATGAAATAAAAATGTATTATATACATCATGCAAATTTATTTATAAATTTTAGTGAAGAAATTATTACCATAAATAATTATACATTGATGATCAAGTAATTATTCAATTAATGAAATACAAAACTACAAGATTCTATAAATATTAAAAGAGATAAAATTTTATATATATAATGATACACATGAATTTTATTGGTGAATATGAAATTTTTTCGGTTTATTAAATCAATTATATTCAAGAAGTCATTTTTAATCATTTTCATAATGTAAATTTAATAATTATTATATAAATTTATCGTGATAATATTTTTGGAAAATAATATTTCATTAAATTAGATTAAAATAAAAAATCATATATAATTAAAAATTGAAAAAATATTTTAAATATAATAAATTTTCAATTTATTGTTCAATTTACACATTATAATTAAAAATATCATGCTTTTAATAATTATTAATTTAATTACATAAATATAATTAAAATCAGTTTACTAATTGTCAATCGAAATTATAATGTTTTAAATTAAAAAAACATGTCTAAAATATAATTTTTTGTTGTATTATTACCCAATATCACGTTATCATCTGATACCTTTCCTATTGTATTTATTTGGAAGAGTATTTAATTTTTCATATATTAATATTTTAAGAATTTCAAGAAGTGGCCCTCCACTTCCTTATAAAAGGTAATCTCCTTTTATGTTTTCATACCACATTGGAACATATTTTCGTCAAAAAAAAATCTCTCAAAATATCCATCCAACATTTCTCCATTAATCATAGTGTAATAAATTTGGGCATAAATCTATAAAAATAATCCATTTACTTAAAACCAAATGGAATTACCCAAATAAGGGATTACATACTTCAATAAGTAGTTTTGTTTCATTGATTTCTTCATACTATAAATTATTATTATTTAATTATTATATTAGAACATCAGTATCCAAAATATTATAATTTTATATATTTATGAGGGAACAATTTCAACTAACACATACTTCCATCAAATGGTATACAAAATCTATGTCTATTTGTATGCCAGACTACCACCTTTCGAACTGATGTCATTCTTTGTCACAGTACATTCTTTTAAAGACTGTGAATAATGATAAATTTCATATATTGATATGATATATATTATATTTATGATTTTTATTATTATGAAGTTATTATATAACACTTCCCATCATTCCTTCAATCTTGTTGGAATAAAAAATATTGTTTCTCAATGTGTGGAGAACACATCCTCAAAGTTATGGGATTTATTCACACTTTACATGTGATTTATTAAGAATTGGTTTTGGGAAAAAATTAAATATATATGAAATAATATTTCCACTTCAAATATATATATATATATATTTTATTTTATTTTTTTCAATGCGACAAAAAATATTGAAACACTCTTCATATGTACGTGTGTTTTTCCATCTCCATTAATAATGTATGTCATTTTTTATTTCTTTATTTTATAGATAATTATAAATACATATATATTGAATATATTTTATAATTATATCATCATTATCACTCTATATATGGTGAAATAGTACAATATGTATGTGGAAAAAAATTTACAAATACAAATATATGTGAATAACATAGCAGTTATTACCTGAAATGTAACTGTAACATGGAATTATTAATAAATGAGTAATATAATTTTATATGTAAAAAATATTTTATATTATATAAATGTATATGTTTCCATTATAGATTTATAATTAATATATATCTATTATATAGGAGTATTTAATGAGTACTATGAGTGTTAAGTCATAGCGTAAGTGGATTTCTAGTCTTGCTTTTATTTCTGCAAAAATTATGTCATGTTAGAAAATAATTTATTTGTTATTGTGTATATATAGAAAATTATTTTAATTTATTATCCTTATATTTAATTTTTATTTGTATTTACATATCCATTTTGTTATATCTCCTTCATGGTGCTTACGATTCAAATTATACTAAATATGTAATTTAATTTTGTATTAATATTCCTTGAGAAACATGTTTTGTTATACACCTACAATATATTATGAGACATAATAACTAGAATTTAACAAGTTTTATAATGAATATAATTATATTAATGATAATATAAATTTAATGTAATTTTATTCACTATTTGGTCATAAATCCGTGTTTCATCAAAAAAAAATGTATTCTAAAAATGTATTAAAAGTGATTAAAATTATCATTTAAGAATATTCAAGAAAATGAGTTTTAATTATATTTCAAATAGATTCAAATATCTCTCTATTGGTATTCGAGGTTATCTTCAATGAGAAAAATATTGATAAATGTCTTATGTTTTAATTAGAAATTTTCAAATAGGTTGATATATTTTCCTCAAAAAAAAATTTATATGGAATATTCAAAATTATTTTCTATCTAATATGATATAAATTTATATTAGTCATGAAAATATGGGGAAATGATCTGTGGAAAAAATTTATATTTATTTCTTTGAATTTTTTATGTTTTAATGGATTATTTATATATATTTCATTAATTTTCAATGAGATATTCTATGATGAAATTTTTACAAAAAAAATTCATTTTCTTGATTTTGGACACTATGAACAATTTAAAACCATGTGCCACATATATGTATGATTCAATAATGAGATGGGTGGTACATACATATCCCTAAAATTTATTGTTTAATGATAAATGTACTAAGTGGTCAATGAGTAAACTGATGTCATCCTATGTCCATGAAAAATCAATACATGGGTGGCCTTCCTAATCTCCTAACTAATGGGTACACAAGATGTCATCTAAATCCCACAAAAATGGTACACCTGAGGTCATCCTATGACTGAAATATTATAATATATGGTTGTTCTTCCTAAGGGAACAATAATAGTAATTATTAGAAATAATCTTAAGACCAATACTAGTATGTACACCAGAGGTCATCTCAAGCCCTAAGTATATTCATGGGTAATTGACACAATCAAAACATACTATGATGGTTTTGGTAGGTTTCACTAACAAAATATTTTCTAATCTTATAGATATTCCACAAATTCCATGTTTTATGAAATTTTTATATCCTTGTGGTTCTTTTTCATTGATTATCAAATGATCCATGTCTTAGGAAATACCACACATTAATTCCCAAATTGAATATTGTGATCTTTGATATGAAATTGGTTCTTGTAAAATGTTATGGTCCTATTTTCATGCCCTTATTCCCATATTATTATTTCATATCTTCCATGATTAAACCTAATAAGCATCTTATCTATTCCATTCTTATGATTCCTTTCTCTATGATTTAATGAAATTTTATAAGTATGATATCTCAAAAAAGGAATCTTGATATGGAGAAAAATGTAGTTCAAAATGTATACTTAATATGAACTAGTGGAACATGCTACCTAATTTTCAAAGTCACTAAACAATAATGGTATTTGAGAAAGTGTTTCTTTAATTTATTAAATGGTCTATAAAATTTATGCAATTTATATGTCTGTTAATACAAGGTCATTATAGTTTTTTTCATATTTAAACTGAAAATGTTGAATTAGATGTGAATGTTTGAAATTAATAAAACAAATATATACTCAAATAAAACTCATACTAACCATGTATAACTAATTACAAATGAAATAAAATAATTCCAAATAAATTGAATCTAACCTATCCAATCAGACCAAACAAAAATTATAACAAATATTATCTAAATATAACTTTAAAAAAATAATAATACGAGATTATTCATTTTGGATTTATTAGTTCTAATTTCTATTCCTTGGGGAAAATAAGAATCATTTTAGTTAAATTTATTTTTATTTTATTTTATTTTCTAGATAAATAATTTTTAGAACAATATGATTTAATTTTTAAATGAAATATTATTGAATAACGTTTTCTTATATTCAATGTCATTTGTTCAGGATGTATTGAACATATATGGGTGTGTTCCATGAGAGAACATAATTTTCATGAGTATAATGAGGAATGACTAGATTGATTTAATTAAATATATATGAGAAAATTTTTTATATATTGTTATGATAATTAAAAATTTTAAAACCTATTTTATAACTAAAATTTTCATTTATATAGTCAACATATTTATAGGGTCTCTGGATGAGAATGAAGATGAAAATTTTTGTAAGAACACTTATTTGTTATATATAATATGTAATGAAAAACATGTGGGAGTCTACTATGGAACTGAGAATAGTGTATTTCCCAATATGTTTTGGAACACATTAATAACATCTAACTACTCTGGTAGAACCATGTTAATAAAGGCTCATGAATAATAAGTGAATTCCCAAAAATATATTAATTTAATAGAACAAAATAAGAAAAAAATTGTCAGTGATAAGTTTATAAAATATATTATATATTTATATACATCAATTCCAATAAATTATTATTTGTAGAAAAATCCATGATGATGATGCACTCCTACTATGTTTCACTGTGTAACTGTGATTATAGTCATATAGGTGTGTTGTCAATTAATTTTTCATACATTTTTAAATATATATAATTTGTTTTTGGAGCTATTTGGAAATTTTAATCCCATATCTAGTGTCTACTACAATTACATTAACATGATTACAAGGAAATGAAGCTGTAATAAATGAACTATTTACTATAATAAGTAGTCCAGATAAAGATAATTTATTTTATTATAAACAAATACTCATGTTACAACAAATTTTTTATCTTTTGCGGACATCATTATTCCATCTATAGTATCCCAGAATGTCATTCCTAGTATACATCTTGGATTCCTATAGAAGGAAACAAAAAAGGGTGTGCTCAAATTCTCTGTAAGGATAAGTACAATAGAAGATGTGACAAAACAATGAGAAAAAATCAATATCTCACTGTCAATAACTAAAAACACATTCCATTAAAAAAACGAGATAATGAATAAAAATTATGGAAATCTAAATAATCAAATCACATGCCAATTAATCAAAAATTTGAGAATGAAATTCAACTATAAGTAACCTCAACTAAAATTATCATGGATAAGTACTAAAAATAAATGAATCTTGAATGAAGGAAGTCCATAATTATTGTTTTCATGTCTGAGGAACATGAAAAACTATACCATCATGACCATTTAAAAGGAAGATTAAGAATAATATTGAACCCTTTTTAATATGTGCCACTAATTTGTATCATGTGAACATGTTGATGCATAGAGGGGATATATAAATTTGGGCCCCACCCATGATTTCCATTCCACTAATATGGTAAGAACTGATTTACAATCGATATCCCTTACATGATATTCTGGTGGTAACTCCGTTTTTGTCACCTTTGTGTATGCGTTCAATTTGTACACTAGAAGACGTACCTTATGGAGAAACTTAATTGAGATTTCAGAGTGTATGTCACACAGGTGGGTCTTACTTGGTGATTTTAACACTGTTTTGAATCCTAATGAAAAAATAGGTGATGCCTTTTGTCGTGTTGCAGCTGATGATTTTTCTCAGTGCATTTATAAGTGCGGCCTATCTGAGGTACCCATCTCTTTATCTGAATTCACCTGGAGTCGTTTTACGATTAATGGGAGACAAGAAAGCAAATTGGATAGGTGTTTTGTCCAAGTTGATGATAGGAATGCTGCAATTGATGTATCTGGGAGAACCCTTTCGAGACTACACTCTGATCATAATCCTATTCTTATTGAACTCTGCTTCCGATCTGCAAGGGAAGTGCCTCTACCCTTTAAATTCAATAATGAATGGATCATTATTTCGGGCTGTAGAGAGGTGGTTATGGAGGCTTGGACTGCTGACTGCATGGGAAGTCCTTCTCATATCCTTTGTTGAAAATTAAAAACGGTCAAAGAAAGGCTGAAGAGATGGAGTAAGGAATCCTTTTCGTCCCTTGATAAAAACATCAAAGAGGCTGAAACTGCTTTAGTCAATGGGCAGGAACAGAATATACACCAGGATTTCCCTGCACAAGATGAAACTCAGGCTGTAGCAAATCTTGATAAGATGCTTGATCTGAAGGAAAATCTGGCACGAAACCAGTTTAATATTTGATGGATGAAAATGGGGACAGGAGCTCAAGGTTATTTCACTGTTTGAATAGGGGAAACAGGATAAAGAGAAGTCTTCAAACTGTGAGTATTGAGGATAACACCTTCTCTTCTGAAAATGATATCTCAAATGCTACCATAATTTACTTTGAGAAGCTTTACTCAGAACATTATGAGGACTCCTCTAATATAATCTTTCACTTCTTTGACTCATCCATTCAGGATGATCAAAACAAAATGATAGTTGTCACTCCCACAGCAAAAGAGATACATGATGCCTTATTCTCTTTGAACATCGACAGTGTGGCTGGTCTGGATGGCTTCACGAATAAATTTTTCATGTTTTATTGGGACATTATACACACTGATGTTGCAAATGCCATCAGTGATTTTTTCAGATCATCTTACATACCTTTTGGTATGAACTCAAAATTTATTTCTTTGATCCCCAAGAAAGGGAATTCCATTAATATCAAAGACTTCAGACCGGTTTCTATTGGTAATAACGTACCAAAGATGATTAATAAGATCATGGCGCACAGGTTGGGCTGTCTTGTGAAGGACCTCATCTCAAAAAATCAATATGGTTTTATTCCAGGTTGGAGTATTCAGAGTTGTCTTTTCACTGCATCTGAATGTGTCAATGCTATGAAAACATGAGCGAAGGATGGGAACATGGCCTTAAAGATTGACATATCCAACGCATTTGATACTATCCGATGGAACTTCTTGTTCACCATTCTAAAAATGCATGGGTTCTCACAAAGAGTTGTTGATCTGATTGGATCCATTCTTTCTAGTTCCAGACTCTCTATTCTCATCAATGGATCTCCCAGGGGATTCTTCAAATGCTCACGGGGAGTCAGGCAAGGGGACCCTCTATCTGGGATTCTTTTTTCCTTTGTAGAGGACTACTTAAGTTGGTGCCTTACAAACCTTGCAAATTCTGGATGGTATCAAAGGATGAAAGTAGGAAAGATTTATGCTCCCTCACACCTCTTCTATGCTGATTACATTTTGCTTTTTGGGAAAGCTGATAAAGGAACCATATCCTTTATAAAAGGAATTTTTTCACACTATGAAAAGGTTGTTGGACAATTTATAAATTGGGGAAGGTCCTCGGTCATGTTTGGTGAAGGACTCTTTGTTTCGAAAGAAAACATAATTGCATTGAAACTTGGTTTCAAAAGGGGTGCTAACCCTTTCATCTATCTTGGAGTGCCTCTCTTTTGGGGTAGGGTTAAAAGATGCCATCTTGAAAACATTGCTCTAAAAATTACAAATAAATTAGCAAGTTGGAAGGGGAAAAATTTGACACAGGTAGGAAGGATTTGTTTGGTCAACTCCGTGATTACATCGATGTTTGTCTACTCATTTTCTTTGTATCGGTGACCTCATGCTCTCATTAAGGATCTCACTGGCAGAATCAGAAACATTATTTTGACTGGTTCGATTCATGAGAGGAAACTGGTCACAGTTGCGTGGAAAGAGTGTGTGAAACCAATCCAAATGGGCGGAATGGGTATCAAAGACAGAAGTCTTTTCAATGACACTTTGATTAACAAGTTTACATGGAACTTGATTTCAAACGCAGATGAATCCCTAGAGTTTCTTCAAGCTCGTTTTCTTGAGAAGCTACATTCTGGATATTCCAACTACCTTCGCTCATCTGTTTTGTCTTCTTTAAAGCAGGCTTACAGGGAGCTGATGGCCAGCTCGAAATGGATTATCTGTAAGAATTCCCTGCTCAATTTCTGGAACACCCCATGGCTGTCTCGACCTATCTGTGATGATGTGGCCATTCCTCCTCTACTACGGCGGATGACTATTACTGATTTCAATGGTTCATCACACTGTGAAGCAGTTACTTCCCAAATTTCCACTAAAATCTCGAGGTACTGCTATAGCGACTGCGACACGCTGGTATAGACTAAAAACCTGAATGGTATTTTCAACACGAAGCAACATTATCAGTCTATTTCTGGTGATCCCATGGAGCCTCCGGTCTGGGTAACAGGGTTTATAAGAACCTTCATTTCTCTAGCAGCTTCGATGCTGATTTGGACGATATGGAAGGGGAAACTCCCGCTGCAGGCCATGTTACAGCGAACTGGTCTACAGCTTGTAGCAGTTTGTGTTTTTTGTTTGGAGGCGGATGAAACAGCCTCCCATATCCTTGACTCTTGTAACTTTTCATGCAGTTTGTGGAATTACATCCAGGGAATCTTCAACTGCTGTCTTAGTTCTGCTTCGGTTGGGGAGCTTCTACAATCCATTAGTCAAACCAAGTGTAGTGAGCAGGTTTAGGGACTATTATTGGAAGCCTCGGCATGCGTGATTTTTTTATGGAAGGCAAGAAATTCCTTGATGTTCAACAATATAAAACCCTCTGTTCATGATGGTGTAATGTAAATTCATCATGCGGTTTGCAATGCTTCTAGGATTCACACTGGAACGATGAATAATGATGTATCTGATCATGTGCTGTTGAGGTCTCTTGGTGTTACTAGCAGGGCAAAGAAACCGTTGATGATGAAATCTATTAGATGGATTACACCCATTTCTCGATGGTTGATGGTTAATGTTGATGGAGCGGCTGCTGTGGAGCCTGGTCCCTCCGGATGTGGTGGAGTCTTCCGTAATCATAGAGGCTTTGTAAAAGGATGCTTTTTCCATTTCATTGGCAATGGATTTGCAATTGAGGCGGAGATCTGGGCTATGATAAAGGCTATTAGATATGTTGTCCAATACGGATGGCATGACTTATGGCTTGAGTCGGATTCATCTATTGCAGTTCAAATCCTTAGAGAACGTTCAAGGAACGTGCCTTGGAAGATGTTACCTGCTTGGTTTGATTGCCTACGGCTTGTATACACGATTTCCCTTTAAGTTCTTCATGTCTATCGTGAGGCTAATCATGTTGCGGATTCTCTTTCCAAAAGGAAAATTCAAGAGGTGAGCTCGTGTTGGTCTTTCATATCACCTGCATTTCGTAATAGCCTTGTTCAGGCTGATTATCATAGTGAGTATTACACTCGCCTCTGTAGACTGTCTTACTGAACACTCTCTGTACTATTTACTTTTTAATTAATTTAATTGGGAGCAGGCTAGCCTGTCTCCTACTCTTCTTGGGTATTATTATGTTTTATTAATAAAAAATGATATTAAATTACATTGGTTATGTATATACTCTACATAAAAATGAATTGGTGCATAAAAATTAATAATACTCAACGTAATTTAAATTGAGATGAAATCCCTATCAACATTGAAAACATTAATTTAAAAGGCCATGTGTTTATAATAGAAAATACATTATTTAAAAGGAAACCTATTAACATTAAATGGAAGAATTAAATAATTTTGGATTCATGAATACATAAAATTGTGTCCATACCCTATATGTAAAAAACATATGTTCACTTTTTTATGAAAAGTCATAATATACATTGTTTTTGAAAATGATAGGATGATTCCATTAATATATTTTAATAAAAAGTGGTTAAAATTATTTCATCCAACAATTGGAAAATAGAAAAAATAGAATCATTTTTAGGAAACACTAACAGAGAAGATAAGTATTTCCCATTCATGAATAAACAACCACAATGACTAATAACAATGAGACTGTGAAATAACCACTTACAATTTTATAATCAGTGGAATAGTTTTCCTGGATGAATGAAATAAAATCATATAAATATTTAAAATACATAATATTCGGAATAATAATCATAAAATACATTTGTGGAATGTATATACACAACAAAAAATAAATAATTAGTTTATAGAGAATGTGATCAACTAAAATAAATGTGTGAATAAAATCTTGTACATTGTATTTCTTTTTTGGTAAACCTCCATTAATATCATCTATAAAAGATTAAAGAAATTTTATAACATATATTAGAATAATTATAATATTTATGATATCATATTTAATCCTCTAAAAATATATTATTACCAGATTGTTAGTAATATTTTATTTTTTTACTATTTCATGGGTTAAATTCCTAGTTTCTTTAGTAAGATTGGAATTTTTATTTATTGTTCATATTAGATATATCATTATTTAATCATATATAAAATGTAATAAATTATCTAATTATCATATATGTTAAATATATAAGTATTTATTACATCCATAATATTTGAAAATAGTAGATGAAATGTTATATTCATGTACATGGTAAGTAATATATATGCATGAACGATACTTCCATTTCATTGTCATATTGAAATGAATGAAATTTAAATGATATATATATATATGTATAATATAATTACATAATAATTTTTATTTAATATACATCACATATTATTATTAAATTTGTCATTTACACATTCCATGTGTTGTGTGAATGTATCGAATCACTTTGAGGAGGCGGTAGTTCAATAATCTTCAAGCGATGTTATTGTATTTACAAAAATATGATAGCATTAATTTATAAGTTATATAAAAACTCTAGTATAATAAATAGATAATAAATATCATATAGATAATATATAAATAGTGTTCCCATCACAATTCTCAATAATGATAGTTGGTATTGAAAAAATAAGTGACATCATTTTACGAGGCTGAAATTCACAGTACACAAATATTAATTTTTCTATCAATTTAATGGATGTTTGCATAGGTGCAAGTAGAACCAATTACATAAAAAATATTATCAAATTAATTATTATTTTAATTTTATACATGCATGAAAAAATGAATTTAATTTTCTTAAGTATGAAAGAAAATAATGCGGTTCATTGATGAACGTTACCTCTTCTTGGGGATATCCATTCAATTATTAAAAATATACATAATTGGTTATCTTTAGTGCGAATGTGATGATTCAATGATTAATATAGAGATTTTTTGAGGAAAAAATTTATATGGTAAGGTTGAGATATAAAGACAAATGTGGTGTGATGAATAGAGGGAAGAGATATCATTTTATAATTTTTTTGAGGGTTACTTTTGGAAAAACTCTAAATATGAAATTATTATAAATTATTTATTGTCTAAAAATGGATAAAAATTGAGATATTGTGATTATAATATGAGGATGGTTATAAATACTCTAAAATAAGACCCTATGATAACATGTTTCTTGATGGTGATAGTTATGTGATGGTGTAAGAATAATAATGTGAAGGTATGAATTCCGATAATTGATTTTATCCAATTATTTCATTTTCTAATCTTGTTTTCTAATTATATTTTTGTATAATTGTTTGTACTATAACTCATATGCCAATATAGAACATTTTAGAAAGATGACTATGATGGGTTAATTAAGATTGATTTTAGCATCGTTTCTTATTTAAGTGTATTCAAACATGTTAATAGGTTAGGATACTGTAGGACTGCATGAAAATTACCCATGTGTGCATTAAATATTATTTATTAAGGGTATATCTATTAAATTTAGAATTTTACTGTTATAAATTAGAATTTATTAATTTTTATTGTTTTTTATATTAATAATAATATCTTATTTTATAATAATGTAATTTGTTTTTGGTTTTTAATAAAATTTGTTTGGAAGTGTTCTATATTTTCTATTGACCCTTATGTACGTTCAATGTTATAATTATGTGGGCATTAATATCATATTTATTACCTTTTAATATAAATTTTATGCCCATACATGGCTATGGTGTTTTTTTGGTTTAACCTTTATTATGATTAAGTTTTTCTCTACATGAAGTGTGAATTGGATGTGTAATCTTTACATTAGGGTTTTGTTACATTTAAAAAATCTATTTATGGAGTTTCAATCAATTACATGGGAAAGGGTTTACCATTAAAATTTAAAGAATATGATGTTTTACCCTTTATTTGGAGTTTTAATTTAGTTACATGGAAGTTGATTTTGGTGAGAGATAATTACAGATAGGTTGGAACTATCACTTATTAGTTGTCACATATTCATTATATCCATACACTACGGATATGAGACCATAAGATATTACGGTTGAGACCCTTTATCAATAGGGGAATTCAATTTATTTACTGATCAATTAGACTTTATGTATATCTATTTTGACAATTGGGTACCATATTGGTGAACCCTTACATAACATTTTTTATTCATGTAATTTACAATATATTCCTTAGGAACTATCTTTCTCGAATGTGTGTTCAAGGGTAATAAGGTGTTACTAGAAGGAATTTTATTGGTCATGATCTATAAACCTATATGGATGAAATATATGGATTCATAGAAATGTATAATATGAACTAATGTAAGATAGAATGTGTTGATCTAGAGGTGGTTGTCTTGTTTTTAACATTGTTGGCGACACCATAGGCATTTGATTTTAGGAGTACTGGTCAATTTTAGGACAAGTGGCTTGTAAGTTATGAGGATGATAATTCTTCTAAAACATGTCTTGAATTGATTCATGATACGTGAGATTATTCCCTAATAACTGGTTATCATTCCATTTTTTATTCCTTTTAAATATTTTATTGGTTTTTTTACTGTTGATATTTTTTCTTTTAAACGTGGTTGCCAGGTTATTAGTATGATCCAATATTTTTATAGGTATGTACATATTTATGTTTTAGTAAATTTCTTATATATATTTTTTTTATGAGCCCATGTCGCTAATAATTAATACTGATGTTTTTTTCTAGGATGAAGTTTGAAGATATAAGAAGTGGAGTTGAGCTATAAGGGATTTTTCACCATTGATTTCTAGTTTGTTCTCTAACTTTGATGCCTATGGTGTGAAAATATCTTCCATGTATTAGAGTCCCAATGTTGGAGAATTATAGATAATTACATTTTCAAATAGTTGTGGCATTGAGCATTGGTATATTCCATAAGTTATAATTTGTGAAATGTAGAACCTACCAACCATGTAGGTGTCTCGGGGGAGAAAATTTAGAGCCACTCTGATTTTTGGCATCGTTGTGCCATGGAGGAACAATGTAGTACAGAAATTGAGAGGATTCATTGTGGAGTGTAGGGAAACATTGCAACTTCATCAGGGTGAATTTTAATAGTTCTTCCAAAACAAATACTTCTATAGTGTGGATCAAGGTTACACCATAGCTTAATTGTTGTTTTTCTGGGTTCTGTGATGTAGTGGATTAGTATTCACTATAGTCCTTCCCCTAGGGTCATTGAATATGTGACGTCATCCTAACCATGATCATCTGATGTGCTTTGGCCTAGTAGGTTATCGAACGGTATCTTTCACTATATCTTCATTATACCCATGTCGGTATGTTTTTTAGCATGGTCAAGGATGTTTCATAATGGTCTTCTAATTTATAATATGACTATAAAACTCTTAATCCCCTCTGAAATAAATTTTTCTCCAATAAATTCAACTCAAACCCTCTGTTGAATAAATATGTATTCAAAGTATTTAAATGATCCCTTTAATTGGATTAAATAATTTACTTCTATGGATTAATCTGTGGTGATACACACTTTCAGGTGAGGACCTCTAACCATCCTCTTCAATCTAGAAAATAAATCAATACGATTTTGGTAATTTGGGACAACATTTCAATGATAACACTTTATGTATATCCTTTTATTATTTTTTCATTGTATTTTTCATTGAGAAAACTTGTTGATATAATTCCTTTTCAATAATGAATGTACGAGATATGGAATTGAATGTTACCATAGATTTGGGAAGTTTGTTTGTGTCGTTGCCACTTTTAATGTTTTTAGTATATAACAACTCCTTAAAAGAATATCTTCATTCATTTTAGTCTATACAATAACTATCATCATTATATTATGCCACATATTATAAATTTTAAATTGAAAAAAAGTCAAAGATCTTTATTAATCATTTCATAGATATACCATTAGATCTCATCTGGTCCATTGGTTTTGAGAATGGGATTGTGGAAAATAGTGATGTGATCCTACCCTTTTAATCATAATGAATAAAAAAAATTAATAATTTAGATTTTAGATTACGAAAATGAATTTCTTATTGGATTAAAATTGTAAATTGTGAAAATAAATTTCATTTGTGGGGATTTCATATATTAGAATAACATGGAATAAAACAATTATGTTCACATGTTTTATGAATTTAATGCTAAATTAATGAATGAAATAATATTTTTGTCAATCATAAGGATAACTGGGATCCTATATTTTTTAAATTTAAATTTATATATAAATGGTATTTTGATGAGTTTTAATTAGATATCATGATGAAATATTCATTATACTATGTGATAAGTCATGTGAATTGATTTCTAGATTTTGGTTTTGAGATGAATTTTTTATTATTGATTTCTACTGACTGGTTGTTACATATCATTTTAAGTTTTTATTTTGACATGATGTGTGCTATTGTTGGATTTGGAAGGACATAGTATTTTATTATCAATTTTATTATTTCTAGTTATGTTCCTCAAAAAGGTAATATTCATATTACTCAATACCCCCTAAAGTTAACATTCTTAGCTACGAAGTGCATAATTGAATGTTTAAATGTCAATGGATTCAGGAGGGTGAGGGTATTGTTTTTTAAGGGTAGGGACTAAAACAATCTAGGTATAATAAACTTGTATACTATATTATTTCATATTAATATTAATTACATTAAAAAAATACATGCTCAAGGACCATAATATATTAGTGTCTTTGGAAATATTTAAAAAAATTTATCATGGTGAATGATCCTCAGCATATCCAATTAAGATATACACCTTTATTATATCAACCTAAAAACATTTTTCATTAACATGGGATGAGAAACATAAGAAAGGGGTGATATTAGATGCTCAGTAAGGGTAAATAAAGGTAAGAATACCATGAACAAAAGATTATGTAATTTGAGAAAAACATTTGAAGATTAGACCATCCATAATAGAGATCATAATAATGATTGGCAGTTCATAAGTCATAGTTCATAAGATAATTAAAATGATAAGTTGTAAAATCAAACCACAGAAATAAGATAAGGTATTATTTGTATGTAAATTCATTTATAACATTGTGAACATGTATTAGTAGAAACATGTTCACTCCATAAGTTAAAAAATGAAATCATACCACCACATCAACTTGTGGACATGCAACCAGGTCCATGAATATCATTTTGAATAGGAAATTATGTTAACACATAAGCATATGAACATCAAACTAGGTCTTTTAAAGAAATTGTGTAACTGAAATAAGGTTCAATCATAACATTCTGAAAATGTCATAATTTTAATGCATAAACATATGGACATGAAACTAGTTACATGCATACCATTTTGAACATTCAAACTGTTTCATTCAAAACATTTTGAACATTAAATCAATTTCACGCATAACATTAATACTTATGAGACATCCACCATTACCTAATGTATTGGAGGGAGATACTGATCCCACACAATACATAACAATTTCATACATAGATGATCAAAAGGATTATAAAAAATTATCATATCATCCCCCATGAAATGAGATAGTCATGATATAAATTTAATCATATCATTACCTATGGAAATTTTTGAGGTCTCATAATCACAACCCTTAAAAGCTAACGGGTTTAAAAAATCAAATAACCCTTGAATTAGCTAAGGGTTTCATAAAAATTATAAAATAAAAACATAATACATTCATAAAAATAAAATTAATGGTAAAATTTAATCTTTTACCCCCAAAAAGTCATGAGTAACACAAAAAAATGTCATCTTAATTGGAAAATAATTTTTTACTACATTTTAAAAACACTTCACCAGGAATTAATTTATTCTCATTTTAAACATGATTCTTAAAATATATATTCATTTGGAAAACCATTTCCTTGAACATTTATTTAAAAAGATTATTAAAAACTTATAATTAAACATTAAAATTAATATTCAAAGGATTTATGGTGGATAAATCGTTACATGTCATTCGAGGTTAAAAAAATTCATTTTTCATGGTAAAAATGTTAGAAAAAATCCTCATTTAAAAAGAGACAATAATGTTCCTTTAATGAAAAAAGATAAAAGAAATAAATGTAAAAAATTATTTGAATATTCATATTGTATTAGTAGGATATTCTTGGATTCCATTTTAAGAAAATATGGTTTTGAATGAACAAAGTGTTCTAATCGAATAGAGACTAAAGTCGAGATTTCATAAAAACAAATTCTTAATTATCTTATATACCAAATAGAGGAAACAATTATACCAATATATAAACATATAACTAATATCTATAAGGTATTACAATTAATTATTGTTCTTGAGTGCTGGATAACATGATTTCATGAAAGTAATATTCATCATAAAAAATATAAAAACAATGATATTGTGTCAATAAACTTTTACAAGTTGGTTAAATTGAACCATAATCCTAATTTATGAAAATTAAATAACATGAATATTAAATTATCCAGAATAGAATGATATTCAGGATATAATAATACAATGTCAATGTATATACCATAAGGAAAATTAGTTGTTCATAGTGAGGAATGTGTCTCAAAAAAGGTAAATTAAGACAAAACAATTGTTTTAATTTGGGATCATTTGAAACATATACCCCCTAAAAGGAAGGTCATTAAATGGATATGTAATTATACATAAAATTAATAATATAAATAATATAAAACATTCTTCGTATTATATACCCCATAAAAAGGAATGAGTAGTGAACATGACATGAATCACATGGAAATAAAATGTTAGTGGAAATCCCCTTACCTTCAGTTTTGACTCTCTTCGTACACATTCAATATAAGGAACCAGCTATAAACGATACATTATTATGAGTTAAATCAAGAAAAAACATAGAGTATCTTTTATGTTTTATATATTTAGAGAATTATTCCATAACTATTATATAAATAACAAAGAAATGCAATGTGGAAACTTCAAATAATATCTCATTTTTTAACAAATTTACAAAAATAAAATGAAACATGGTTTATTTTCATGTTTAATAATTATAAATTTTCCATTATTCCATCCTTGACCTTATTCACTCATAAATCATGTGAAAAAATTAAAAAAATTGATTTGAGAAAAAAAAATATAAGGGACATAAAAATAAAAAAACCATTAATCTACTTAATACCTGATAACCCAATAAATATTCATTGAGAGGATGAAAAAACATTTTCACATTAATAACACTCATATTTTTTGCTAAATGACAGTCTACAAAACCAATTTCTAGAAATTAAAACATATTTAGGTGAATTATAGAATCATATACACAAAATACATTCAAACATATTCCAACTGTAAAAACCATATGGTTAACCTATAAATTGGAGATCTATAATATGGATCACTCTTCGTATAAGCTATATCGGGCAAACACGTGAGATATAATGCGGATCAACCCTTCATATAAGTTTTTTTGGGCTCAACTGTGGGCTATAATGGGGCAAAACCCTTCTAATATTTTATATCGAGCTCCCCAGTGAGATAAATGAGGATCAACCCATCATATAAGCTATATCGGTCTCACCAATTTCATATAATTATCATTTACCAATTCATTAATAAAACACATTCATCATGAAACCCCATTTCATATAATTATCATGTCTCAATCACTATTTAATTTGCAGAATAATAATCAATGATAAATTTATACTTGATTTATAATATTTCTAAATATTATTATTTGTTTTATATGACATATTACCATTTTATGGAAATAAGTTAATTATTTGAGTTCGTGTTGGATGTTTTGTCAATGATCTGTGTTTGAGTAAAAAATAAACCTGTTTTGTTTGTAATTATTCATTTCATCATAGTTATATTATATCCATTATGTTATTTATGATTAAAATATCAAATATATCCATTATATATGTATTTATAATTTTGCATAACATTTGGATATTAGAAATAAAATGAACCACTCATGGAGGCATTAGGTTGTACGTATGCATGAATGTAATTTTCATTTCTTTTCATATTAAAGGAATAAACAAATAAAATATGAAAAGGAATAATATTATTACATTATAATATCTCTGTTATATATTTTACATAAGTCCATTAATTCCATCCTTTATAAATTCCATGTGTGGCATGAGCAAGTCATATCACTTATCAGGGGGTGGTAGTCCACCCTTCCTCAAATGAAATTATCATATTTTCACCCTCTGAAAAGCATAAAGGAATATTTTAAATAAGAAATAAAGAAGAATAGATAGAATATAAATATTTCATATATCATATGTAACTATAATTCCATCATAATTTCCACCATGAGAGGTTGTAGGAGAAAATTGGACAATCATCATTTTGTGAGGTTGTAGTTTGTCGTACATAGAAAGAATATGTTCTTTGTCCATTAGATGGAGGTGTGAGTAAGTGTAGATAGAAAAAACAACATAACAAAATCCTAGTATATTTAGGACATTGTTTTTATTGTAATAGCTTGGAATAAATATAGTTTTGGGGGTTGGATGAGAAAAATAAATAAAAGGAACTTGAGATATAATGTTATCTCTAAATCAGGTAACTCATTTTGATTTTAACAAAAATATAATCATCATTTTCCTTCTACACTTGTTAAAGTTTCTTAGGTAGAATGTCTGGATGTTTGGAGTTTATTTTATTTAATTCAGATCATAAAAGGGGCTTGAGAAGTGTTTGTAATTGAGTAGAGGTGGTGGCCATTTATAATAGGGATGAGGGGAACATTATGAATGGTTTGAAATATTATTTTATTATTAATTTCTATTATAAATACAATAGTAAAAAAGTGATATAATTCTAGGATAACAAGAGAATGGATTGAAACCCTCACATCCATTATATTTTAGAGATGTTTAGGTCACAAAATAAACCATATCTCTTAGCATTAACCTACACTTAATAACATTTGACTCTTACCATGTCTTCTACTATATTCATAACATATAGTTATTGTAGTTACAATAAAATTCAATGAGAAAAAAATTGAGAATTAATGAAATTTTTAATATTATATATGTTATTTTCCAATTATTAGATATTTAACACATTTCTATCATTCTAAAAAATATTATTTGTTTTAAAAACACATTTATGTCAATTTTGACAATATTTATAATTTGATTTTTTTTAAATTCAAAAAAACATGATTTTTTTATCCAAAGGCATTAACTCATAACTAACATTTCATTTTTATACAGAAAATATTTTATGGATTCAAAATGTTTAGATTATATTATTTTTAATATTTTCATAATCATTTATTTGAATATTTCATTAATAAGGTAATTGATACATCATCATTGTATCATAAAAATATTTATTTATTCAATGCCTAAAAACTATAAATTAAATATCATGACATAGAAAATATTATTATATTTATAATTAATATTTATAGTCAAATAAATATTTTATATAAACTAAATCAATGTTCTTTTAGTTATAAGATACATATTTATGTAATATTTCCATTTTCATTAAATTAAATAATATAAAAGGTCATTATCACACCCAAGTAGCTCCACGGAGTCCTAAATTCAACCCAAGGATGATCATGGTCAAAACAATCTCGACCAATAAGATTGGGAAATGTGTTAGGGTAGTTTCATATTATTATAATATAATTTTTTACGCTTATTTACATTATTTACCCTTTAACCATTGTAAATAAAAAAATTACTAATGTTACTATTAGAAATGTTAAAAAATAAAAGTTACGTATTGGAACAATTTCGACCTTATGATTCCGTATTTGATATCAAATTTTCCAAATTTAAAACACAATTTTGAATAATGTTAATTTCAATTTTATTCACATTGTCAAATCCAAAAAACTAGGTTTTAAAAAGTAAAACCATCAAAAGATAGACTTGTATTTATGTCCAATTAAAAAATAAAGTTTTTCCAATGAAATTAATTGGATTAAATAATATAAATGATAAGATAATTTCACTTAAATAAAAATTTAAATGACAATATATATATGTAAATAAATTATATGAAAATGTAGTTTTTAATTAAAATGCAGAAATATTCACTATTCATAAATATATGGATTTTATCAAAAAATACCAAAATTTCAAATGAATTATGATTTAATGTAATTGTTCTAAATAAAAATTTTATTTCATCCAATGTAACATATAAAAGTTAAAAAAATTATTCTTAAAAATTATTCTCTATTAAAATGTTGTAAAAGGACCTTTTAAAAATATAAGAGTATTTAATGCTTAAAATTGGATTCATTCACATTTCATGCCTCTAAAATTCATTTTATAAATATAATAATATTTAAAAATATGTAAAATCATAATATAGTTAATTAAATTTATTTCATTCAGTACAATGGCCAGGTGTTAACAACCTTTTAAATGAATAATATTATATTTGCAAATTTTTTTGGTATAACATAGTGTTGTGTGAAAAGTATGATTTTGGAAAAACATGTAGTAGCATGTCAAGAACACTATCATACATAGTGTCCTAATTAATGTAATATTAACATTACTTTAAAAAAATAATACTATATATTGAAATTTATTATTCGATAAATACATTGGATGTTACATCAATCCCCCCTTTCTGAAATTGATTCCTCACAACTTTAAATTTGGGCTCAAAGACATCATTGAAAATCCCACATCGGTAAAGGATCAATAAAACTGTCAATTTAATTCAAAATAAATAGAATTGAAATCGAAACCTAGGATATCATATTCTAGGGTCCATGTATGAAAACATAGACATGGATGATAAAACTAACACTCAATGTCTAATATAGAGTGATAGAGAACATAGTCATTTGAATGTTATCCATCACAATACCATACTTATGTGATGGGTAAAAAGACCATTGATAAATGTAAAAAAATAATGTTCTTGTTTTATAGTCCGTTTTATATATTTGAAGATTTAATTTACTTCATTGAATATAAACATAAGAAACCTTAATTACTTAATTTATTTGTATTTTATAGGCACAATTTCATCCTCTTAATATTCCTAGAATATGATGTACATCCCTAAGAATATCCTTAAATATAATAGATCACAAAAACCATAAAGGATATCAAAATCTTAAAACATATTTCAAAAACTAAAGGCATGCATCGACATTAAAAAACCCATACATAAACATAACCACAACAAAAATCTCACAGAAAGGTTCTTAATATCTTATTTTCACATAACATAAAACCTCATATGGCATGTATAAATCCTTGAACATATGATTATACATAAAAAAATATCGGTCTCTCTGGAGCTTCCATCAGATCACCTAATTATACAACATCAACTATAGTAGCATGAAAAATAGTTTCCCAATCATTCTTGTTTCAGATCATACTGATATCCTCTGTGTATAAATAACTTCATACAGTTATTTGAATAATGTCCCGACTCACTGCAGCTAAAGAATATAACTATAAAAGGGTTATCTATTATCTCAATATTGGATTGTACATGACCATTTCCCTTGCAGTCATAATCCTTTGGACCAAACATACCCAACTGGTAATCATATCTAGATCCTGAAATAAATTCCCTAAAATGTATTTTACATAACTTGGAAAAAGTTTTGGGATTCCCCTGTAATTCTTATTTTTTTTCTTTTATGTTTTCAATCACATTAACCATTTCTAACTCTTATTGAATCATGGAAAATAAGTGTAAAAAACTCCATTTAAACATTTTTAGAAGAACAAAAGACTTTTTTATAACTTCAAAATTCTCAGGAGCCCAAATCTCTTCGTAAACCTGGCTTCAATCTTGAGTAAAATCTTTTAATTTTTATGTAAATTTCTCAAATAAAATATGAATCATACCTATCCAATCATGTGATTTTTAATTCTTATTCATCTAGTGAATCATCATCCATTTTCATTAATTACAATAATTGTTTCTATAATTAATCAAAAAAAATATGGGAAATATTTCTCAAAAAAAATATCTTTAAATTCATCCCATTCTTTTCCATCAATATCATTTTTAGACTAGTATTCTTATCTAATTACCATCATCGATCAACTTCTCCTTAAAAAATAGTTTGAAATAGATTCCTATTGAGGTTCTGAACATCCCATGACTTTAAATATATTCACCATGTTATTAATCAATTCTTTCACTAAAACTCGGTTAGATAATCCATTGAATTATAAAGGATGTTGCCTCATAAAATATTCCACTACTGACTTATTCATAGGTGGATGATTAGTATGATCTCATTCATGGATACCACTATAATATATAGCCTTATTCACCTACTCCATCCCTGTAAGAAACTATTCAATTCTAATTCCCACCACCTCATATTGTTGATTATAATTTTTATTATCCTCTCAATGATTTCCCATTACATCTTTCTTATTTCCTCTGTGAAAAACCATTCTGAATAGACATATTCAGGATTAAGAAACAAGGTAATCATAAAATGGTAAATAATTTCAACTTATACATAAAGGTAAATCCTCTAATGTAAATAAATTTACACCATTCTAACCTCTAAAATTATCTGAACTAACTTTTTTTACCAACTATATGTCCACAACCTTAAAAGATACATAATCACGAGTTAATTAAATAATTCACAATGAGGATTTTTTCTTGGTTTAGGTCATTAATTAATTAGGCAAGAACTGTTACATAACATTCATAGAAGTACTATGTGGATACTTCCAACAATATATGCATCTTAAATACCATAAAAATTTTAATAATAAAAATTGTTTCATATCCGATTTAATCAACAAAACATTTCCTTGATTCAATCCTTCAATCTATTTTCCTTTAAATCCAATGAAAACATTTAAAAAATTGGGATGCGAATAAAAATCCCAGTAAGGGACATAAAAATAAATAAAACCCATTATTCTATTTTAAATTGGAAAACCCATTCATTTTTCTTTTATTAGATTAATCAAAACATTTCCACATGAATAACAATCATTCATTTTTTTCAACAAAAAACAATGAAACCAATATTAAAAGATTAATACACATTTTGGTTAGATAGAGAATCATATACATAAAAACCATTAAATAATATTACAATTGGAATAAATATGCGGTTGAAATAAAATTGGCTATTTATAATGGGGTTCACCCTTCATATTAACTATATTGGGCTCACCCATGAGCTATAATGTGACTCAACCCTTTTTTTATTCTGTTCCGGGATAACCCGTGAACTATAATGGGACTCAATCCATTGTGTATGCTATATGTGGCTCACCGATGAGCTATAATGGGGCTCAACCCATCTTATAATCTATATATGGGTCTCATGATTCATATAATGATCATGTACCATTTCATAAAAAAAATGCGTTCATCACAAATCCCAATTTCTAATATTTATTCTATGCCATATGAAATACATTTCTATATAAAAATACCACTCTCATTTAAAAAGACATTTTTAATACCAAGATACCCAATTAATGGAATATGTGATTTATTTTCATTTTAAAATGCATTAAGGCATATATATGAATCCAAATATCAAATAACTTTAACCGCGATAGTGATGTCAGTGTCACCACATAGGTAAGAAACATTTATTTGTCAATTTTTATAGAAATAAAATAACATCATATAACAAATATCACTTTTGAATAATTTGAATTAAATTCAAGAGTGACATAAAATTTCATGTATATCCATTTTATACCCATATAAATAAATATGTAATTTAATATTAGGAAGAAAAAGAATTGTTAATTAAATCATAAAATTCTCAAGGTTTCGCATACCACATTTTTCATTTCAATACTAATCTCCATGATTAAGTAAATAAGTTTATTATATATAAAATATGGTTATGAAATTTCATAGTGGTTTTATATGCACCTTATAAAATAAAAAATATCCATATTATCAATAAATGCCTCAATAAATGGAGATAGAGACCACGTCCCTTACCGTGAGTCTGAATTGACACATTCAATCATTAATTTCATGAATAATAAACCTAGGTTAATTTATACTTTTTTTAACCATTTTAAATATTATTACTCATTTTATATCACTTATTAGAATGTTATAGTGATTAGTTAATTATTTGAGTTCATATAGGATGTTTTTTCCATGTTCAACATTAGAGTCAAAAATGAACAAGAAAGTACTAAAAATTTGGGCTATAGCCACCGACCTATAGCCACGGTTTTATAGGTCCGTGGATATAGCTTTTATATTGCCACGGTTAAATTCCATATCTATGGCTAAATCAATAATACACTGTGAGTGTCATTTTTTTTCAATCTGTATCAGGCTCCTCCTCCTCCCCTGATCTGCAGCCCTCCTCCTCACCTGATTCTCACACTGCACAGCCCACCTCCACGATGACGTCTCCTCCTCCCTGTAGCCCTCCTATTCTCCCACGATTCGCAGCCCTATCACAGCGTAGCCCTCCTCCCTAAAAGTATCTCCCCCTCCCCCCAGCCCTCCTCCTCCTCCCCCGGTTCGCAGCCATATGACCGTGTATCCCTCCTCTGTGACGACTAGAGCCAGCCCACAGGTGAGCCCTATGAGGTCGATGGTATGGACAACGCATCGCAGGGAAAACACAACTCACCCCCCTCACACCCAAACCCTAATATTCACTTCTTTCGTTGCTCTCCCACATGCTCCTATTAGTGGGTGGACTCGTCGCCGAATCGTCTTCTCCTCAGCTCATGCGAATCGGAGATCTCCTCTGGTCTCGCCACGACGCCCTCGACTGCACTCCTAGCTCCGGTGAATCAACTATCTCCTCTAGTCTCGGCCGATGCCCCAGACCGCACTCTGGGTGCATCCTGCTTCTTCAATCCAAATCAACCCGCACTCCTGGTGAATCATGTTTCATCAATCCAAATCGATGGATTTTGGTTCTTGGTTCAACTAATTTAATTTTTTCTTCTGTTTTTTATTCTAATTCTTATGGAAGTTTATCAATTGAACCCCTAAATTGATGAATAACTCCATTCATCTAGAATCGACTGATTCCACACCGTCCAGCTCAGGTTTATATGTTTTGTTAATTATATCATCATTTGTATTTTTTATTTTTATTAATTTCATTGTTTAAATTTTAATAAATGTATGAATGAATTAAAGATTCATCCCTGTTTCGTCCATGTTATTTTCAATTTCTCCATCTCAATTTCAATTTGATGATTGTTTTCCAGAGGTAATTAGAGTTTTTTTAATGATCAATTATTAATTATTAATTTTAATTTTATTTATTTTCTTTTTATTTATTTTATTTCTTTTGTTTAATTTTTGGAAATTATCTGAATTGCAAATTTATCATTGTATTTATCCTCTCAATTGCAATTTGGCTATTTTAATTGCATTTTGTGATTTGTGTCTGGGTAATTATTGTTTTTTATAATTATTTGTAATTATCAATTTTATATTTTTATTAATTTGTTGTTTAATTTTCATAAATTATCTAAATTGCAGATTCATTAGCATCTTGTCGCCTCAACTATATTTTTCTAATTGAATTTCAGATTCTTCCATAGGTAATTAGTATTTTTTTATAATAATTATTTAATTATCATTTTTATTTTATTTATTTTTATTAATTTTTAAGTATAATTTTTATAAATTATATAAGACTGTAGATTCATTTTTTTGTCTGACTCATTTGTAATTTTTAATTTGTTGATAGTTTATTAGTTTCACATTTATATTTCATTTATTTTATGATTAATTAATTTGAAGATCACATTACTTGATTGGTTTATCAGTTTTATGAATAATCAATTTTAATTTACAAATTGTGTTCCTAATCATCCATGCAATTTTCATATTTTTCCAAACTGTGTTTCAACCATCTTTTATAAAATATATTAGATTATATAAATCTAAAAATAATCAAGAGATGAAAATGAAAATAATATACTTTTAAAATAGAAAGAAACTAAAATGCATTTGGTTTTAGATAATATTTTTTTTCTTTCATTTTTATAACACATGGTAGAATTTATACGGTTTAAAGGCTTGTTGGAAAATATTTTTTAATAGTATTTTATGCTATATAGGTATAGTTTTATACATAAATATTTATCTTTTTTTTCTTTTTAATACTATGCAGGCTAACATATGAATTTTTCCACATGTGGAATGAAATTACTTTTTGAAGTCCCCATGTAATGCGGTTTTAGATGGATTTCTAATTTTAGGACTGCAAAGTGTGTGCTCAGATCTTGTTCACTCAAGTCTAATACTTTAATCATTAAAATTTAATGGGTGACATTTTTATAATTTTCCTCGGGCAACGAGATTATTTAGGCAAGTCCTGCCGACGATGTATCCTCCTCCGGATGATCTCCCCGATGATCTCACCATGCAGCCCTCTCTCACAGTGGAACCCTCCTCCCCAACAAACTCCCCCACAGCGGTGCCCTCCTCCCCGATGACCTCTACTCAGTGAACACACCATTTGAAGGTGGAAGCATATCTCTATTCATCCAATTGAGTTCATGTGTTATGGTGGCGTTTGGAGTATGATGGCTATGTGTTGGGTATGGTTTGGATTTGTCTTTGGGGGTTTGGGTTGGTGGTAATCCCTCAATTTGGTGGTTCTTGTTGGGGTTTTTCTTGATGTTTTGATGTAAAACTCTCAATATAGGAAATTTTGGTGATTTCTGGGTGATTTTATTGTGTATTTTTATTAGGATGTTTCATGTTAGATCAGTTAAGGGGGTGGAAGGTTTCTTATTATCAATGGTGAATGTGTGGGGTTTGGTTGTTATGCTTGGTGTGTAGGAGAGTAACCCTTAGATTATTATGATAAAACTTAGGTTTTGGTGTTTTAGAAATGATATTTTGTTATGAAGTAAGGATTAAAAGTTTATTCATGATTTTGTGGCAATAATGCATTCTAAGGATTGTGGCGTGATGGGCTTCTAATTAGTAATGTTGTTATTACAAGATGACGTTGAGTCAAAATTCATCAACAAAGCATCTAATTAGGATTACATTGCGTTCTCATGGGAAATATGCTCAAGTGGTTGTTTCCCTCATATTATGTTACAACTACATTGATCCATTGACCAAGGCCTTCGAAAAGGAAAAGCAATGGTTTTCTAAGTTATCCATGAGTTCTAGGAGTAACAATATCTAATTTTCCGTAGTGACATGGGATCGTAGGATGTTTTGAATATGTTTAAGAATGTTTAGTTCCTATATGAAAGCATTGGAACTCTAGAAGACATATGGGTGAAACTAGATGTTTCTAAATTCAAAGGAGATGAATTAGAATGGATAAATACATTTGATCATAAAAGAAGGAATGACGAGGTTTTATGAATCGTGTTTTATTCCCTCTTCTATGAGAGGCTATGGTATATTTACAAAACAAGAGCATGGTTTGAGGATTCAGGGAGATATATCATTATGTGAATAAGTAATAGATTATGCCACTAAATTTGAAAGTTTTATTCGTTTCATTCCATCCTTTAAATGAAATTTATTCATAATGGAATTCTAGTTTTTAAATGGTCTTATGTACTCATTATGTGCATGTGTAGCTTCCTTTTATCTAGACACCTACTATGAGATATTCAAAAAGGAATGAGCTATCAATGTAGATACATCCACTGCATAGGAATGTGTACGAAGAAGTATGGAAACCAGGTAGGAATGAATGTTGGTTGGTGAGCCTCAGTACAATGGTGACAGAGAAAATTGAATGAGTAATATCTTAGCTCAATATTAGAAAAATAAATGAACCATGTTATATTTCTCATTTATCAAGAATGTGCATGCATTCCCTTAGGATTGGGATGGGAAAAATAGGTTCCATGTATTTGTCGAGATGTGTGTTTCTATATTATTTTATTGGGATAAGTAATCCTAGGTGGAGTGACTTTTATTACCATACTTAATGAGGTATTCTGAAAGTTATTATTATTTTTCAATAATTTGGATTTCCCTATCTTATATCATTTAATGTATTATTTTTGTTGGATATAATATGTGTTTGAAAGATGATAGTTTTTAAATGAAGAAATGTTTTTTGAGATTATTGGTCTATGATCATCTATAGTAATCATAATTTGATATGATGCACTAGACATGTGTATGTAGGATTGATGATAGTATCGATAATACTATAGTGGGGAGATTCATACTTGTCCTTTTTTGAGTGAAATCCATATCAAGGGATGGTGATCATTATCAAGGTTGTGAAATGTATGAACTTAGACATTAAATGGATGAATTTGGAGTTTGGAGATGGATGTTGGATGAACCATATTTCGTTCCAAGACCACACCAAAATTAATGATTTACCTATTGTGGTTGGTATAGTCAGTGTGTTCAGTTAATTATGAGGAGTTTATATTGGTAAATATGTTATTTATAGCATCTATTTTTCTAAGATGTCATTCATATCAACATGTTGGGTAAAATATCAATATTTGATATTGTAGTGGGATTGTACTTGACAATTCTAGTGTGGAGTTTGAAAGGGAGCCTAAAAAGGGTACTCTAAAGGCTGTTGAAAGTGTGTGTTGAAGGGAAACCAAGTAGTCCCAATTTTTAAGAATTTGTGACACAGATTCCATAACAATAATAATTGTTGAAAGATATAAGGAAATATTGTATGTTCGGATATTGTTTCTACAAAGAAGGAATATAAAATCAAGAAGAAGGAAGATCATGCACCAAAGTATTGTCTAATCATATTAGTTAACTTTTTTGAAAAATCCAAGAGGATTGAGTAAGAATAAAAGAAGGAATATTCTATACATTATAAAATGGATAATCCTATATAAACTAATAATAAAGGTGAATTCCAAAAGTAGATCATGCTAAAAAATGAGGTTTCAATCTAGAAAATTAATATGGATATAGGTATGGTGAGTTTTACATATTTTATACAATCAAAGAATGGATTTTCTAGGTTATGAAAAAGTTCTAATCCCTATTTCTATCTTTTAAGTGATGATGGAGGATTACATTATTCTCATATTTTGGTGAATTTTTATTTTTGAATAGGTAATTGAAGGTGACGTTTGAAAAATAAAGATCTTTATTAATGATCATGTTATTTAGTATTGGGATGTACATATCAATTTGAATATTATTTTTTCATTGTTGTTTATGGATTCATGTATCATTTATCATATACAGTTGACACACGGATCATATATATATAAGAAGTTGTTATATCTCATTTCTTTTACTGCTATTTTCTTATAGGTGGTTTCTAATGATAAGACAAGTTCTATCCACCACCATCGAAGACAATGAGTTCCAGATTTGGGTAAGGTTTATTCTGTTTTTATTCTTTGGCCCAGTTTTAATTAGGGATTTTTTGATTTTTCAGTTCCTTATATTTTTGTTGTCTGTTTTGGATTTCATTGAGGTGTATTCGAGTCGCTGTTGAAGAAGGATTACATTTGTACGCATATGTAGGCATATGAATATATAAGTTCCCCCTATATATATATTCACTCATGGCAGTATGAATATATATATTGGGGCTAGGTGTGCATATATATATATATGAACAATGCATACACATGTAAGTGTAAAGGGGTTTATCCAAGTATAAAAATATATCTAAGGACCCCCTTGTGCATATTTTCCCATGTAAATATGTACATAGGGGCTATGCGTCCTTATATATATGGTATGTTTCAAATGTGTTCAAGACGAAAAAAGGAAGATTCGAGTTGTCGTCGTCAAAAGAAAATGCGCCTTGAGGTTGAGGTAGGGTCCCTCTCCTATTCTATTTAATTCAAGAATGTTTTAAATTACATTTAGTTACCTTCTTAATTTTTGCATGTTTATATTAAATTTCAATTCTTGAATAAGTGTTAGTTATGATAATTGTTTCTTTTGATAAATAAGTCAGGGTTTTGTAATAAAACCCCTCCAATAGAGGTGCGCTGTCTGCGAAATATCACAGTGGTATTCCTTTCTTAACATTATTGCATCGATGTTTTCCTTATACTTGATGTCGTTTTTAATCATAATGACCACATCATACTTGACCCTTTTTATATGCCTGTAGGGGGATTTCGTCTTTTTATTAAAATGATTGTTTGAACCAGGACACTCTTTATGTGCCGTTACATATTTAAGATGGTTCCCATGTTGTGGGACTATGTCACATGGCATGTGATATTTAAATCCAACCAAAAGCACAGTTCAACAGCCCAGGGGTACCACAGTACCAGTAATGTCAGATTACATGTTATGTAACCTGTTATGTTCTTATCCCATGGTGTATTCCTCTAGGTATTCCTACACATCACTAGATCTCCAATCCTCACTGAATTAGGTATATCAGGGGTCATCCAATCCTCTAGTCATCACATATTAGCATTCATTTCTTTAAATATTCTCATAAAACATCCTCTCATGCCATTCATATCATCCTATTTGAAACTAAGTGGAAGACACTGCCCCGCAGATGTCACTAGACCAGGACAACACACTGTGGTCATGTCGTGGTCACGTCGCGGTCGCGCCGCGGTCACAACGCAGTAATGTTGTGATTTGGCTCTACTCCAGCCACATCCAGCCCACACCATCCCCTTCCACCATCATTTCAGCCTGCTCCCACTAGCATTCCACCCCACAAAATCCCCCCTTCCACCTTCAAATCAACATGCACCATCCCCCCAGCACTTGCAACCAGCCCCCTTCCACCAGCATTCCATCCCCCTTCCACCTGCATTCGATCCCTCACCGAATTTGGTATATCAGGGGTTATCCAATCCTCTATTCGTCACGGATTAGAATTAATTTCTTTAAATATTATGAGAAAACATCCTCTCATTCCATCCATATCATCCTATTTGAAACTAAATGGAAGATGCTACCCCGCAGATGTCCCTGGACCGGGCCAACACGCTGTGGTCACGCCGTGGTCACACCACGGTCACACCGCGGTCATGCCACGGTCACTCCGTGGTCACGCCGTGACTTGGCCCTGCTCTAGAACGACACCATGCGGTGGTTCGCATTGATAGTATTAATTGAGTCTTTTGATAAATGTTGAGACTAAATAATCACAATATTCGTTGGTGGGGAGACGACCGGAATGTTGCCACGCCTCCTCTAGTTCCCTTCACTCATGGCCGGAAGATGCTGCCCCGTTGATGTCACTGGACCGGGCCAACATGTCACTGTCACGCCGGAGTCATGTCGGGGCCACGCCGCGGTCATGCTACAGTCACGCGGCAGTCACTCCGCTGTCACGTAGCAGTCACGCTGTGGTAATGTCACAGTAATGCTGTGATTTGGCCCTACTCCAGCCACATCAGGCCACATCAGACCCCTTCCTCCTTCATTTCAGCCTGCGGCCACCAGCATTCCAGCCTGCAACAGCCCCCCTGCCACCTTTGAATCATCTAGGACCATCCCCCCAGCACCTACAACCAGCCCCCTTCCACTAGCATTCTAGCCCCCTTCCACCTGCATTCTAGCCCACACCAACCCCCAGCCACCTGCAATCCAACCCGCACCATTTTGGTCATGCCCTTTGTATTAAATAATGATGAAACTACATACTAACACTACATAGATTATATCATTAATACCTTCTTAGAATGAATATATGAATGATTTTGTTAATGAAATGATTATCAAATCTCAATAGAGATATGATTATTTCAACGATCATTAAAAAATATTTAACAACTTGCGGTAGAAAAAACTATTTTTTGTGCAAGAACTGTAGTACCCTAAAATATAGGTTTGGACTTTTGAATATTCCATATTACAAGGGCCTCAGACTATGTTTACCCCAAATTTTATTCTATAGATTGAGGTAATATATTTAATGGTCTATATTAGAGGTGTTGTATCTAATTCTTTTTCCCTTTTCTTGAACATGGCAATCTATTATGGACATTGAATTATCTTCTTCTTGAATATGCACTGAAGGTACAGATCCTAAAATCCATCATCCCTCCTATGAAATATGACCCAATATTTGTTGGTATTGTTCATAAAAAAGTTAATAGTTTCAAAATCACATAATCCCTATAATAGACCACTCAAATCACCTACAATAATCACCATCAATCAAACCCACCTTCTAGTACCCTTACAAAACCACAAACCATCAACCTACCACCCAACCACAACACCGCTCCCATAAACACCAATAATTGCAGTCATCCCACCAAACACCAAAAAAACCCAACCCTCCTAGCCACTCTCACCAGAATAGCTACTGCAACCCAAAAGGCTGCTGGAAAGTACCCAACCAATAACTAAAACCATTCTCAAGGAACAACATCATTAGTCAATGCGCAACATGAACCATCTACTACTTCATGAACCTTGAAGCCAAGGAAACATTATACAATATCATGGCACAAGACCACCACATTCGACCACTCAAAGACTCAAGGAAACAATATCCAAACATCACCATATGAAAAAGACCAGCCAACAAAAAAAACTCCCAACCAGTCAACCACAAACTCAACCACAACAATTCATAACAAATCCCCTACATGTAGCCAAGTAGTAGGAAAACCACAACCCAAAAAGAAACCAATCAACCAAAAACTAGAAATCCTCTCTTGAATCACCCAGACCATGAACCCTATACTCTACAACTGCAACTAGAATAATAACATTTGACTGTATCTGCACCACACTAGAAACCCCTCTATAATAAACCCCACACACTAAAATCATGCATCCTATGCACAATATCCTTGGACTATAAACATCCCACACCCACCCAACACCACAATAGCAACAAGTACCCCCACAAGAACGTCACATGCATGACCCACACAAGCTGAGAAACAGCCAAAATATCCACTCTACATTTTTATCCCTTTCCAACGGATAAATCCATCATCAGAAACCCACAATGGACACAAAGGCAGCACAACGGTATAGGGTTTCTAGGAGGGGGGGGGGAGCTGCTGTCCGGGTGGGGTGGTCCAAGGGGGTTTCTAGGAGGGAGGGGGGATTCTAGGAGGGAGGTGGGGAGTCCGGAAGGGGTGGTTAAAGGGTTGTCTAGCAGAGGGGGTTATTCGGGTGGGGTTGTCCTGGGGGGGCATATTTCCAGGTGGGTTTCGAGGAGGGGGGGATGTCCAGGCAGGGGGGTGTCCAGTAGGGGTGGTGTTGTCCAGGAAGGGGGGAGCGGTGTCCGACATGGGTGGTGTTGTCCAAGAAGGGGGGGAAGGGTGTCCTGGAGGGAGGGGGAGCTATCCAGGAAGGGGGAGAGGTTTCCAGGAGGTAGGGAGGGTGTGATGTCCAGGAAGGGGGAAGAGGTGTCCAGGAGGGAGGGAGGGGGGCTGTCCAGGCAGGGGAGGGGGGCTGTCCAGGCAGGGGGTGGAGGGGTGTCTAGCAGGGGTGGTGTTGTCCAGGTAGGGGGGAGAGGTGTCTAGGAGGGAGGGTGGGGGGTACTGTCCAGGCAAGGGGGAGGGGTGTCCAGCAGGGGTGGTGTTGTCCGGGCAGGGGGGAGGGGTGTCCATGTAACACGCCAGGTAAATAACGAATTTGACATTTTCACATTTATCCATATTTTTGACCAAAATATTAATATAACTTTAAAGGGTACTCTATGCTCGATGGCGTACCCAATACGCAATAATGAGTTTCTTGGAAATCTTACGTTGCACTCTAATAATAAAATAATATTATTTTAAAATGTAGTTAACGCCTAGCCGTTGTAATGGCGGGAATAAACAGAAATAACTACAAAATTATTATATATATTTGTCAAATATTTTTACTTTTTACAATAAATTTTAGAGGATTAAAAATGAGAATGAATCCAATTTTAAGCGTAAACATTCTAATATTCTTTAAAAGGTCAATTAACCGCCTTTTGATGACGAACCTCTTTTAAATCCACTTTTTGAAAATTTCGTTTTTTATATTTGACAAAATAAAATTCTTCTTTAGAATCGGGACATCAAAAGTTACTTTGTGTGAATTTTTGGTATTTTTCTGATAATGTTCATTTTTTAATGAATAGTGAAAAATGTTTTATTTTAATTAAAAATCACTTTTTAATATAATTTATTTATATGATTAAATTATCTTTTGAAGTGGTTTCAAAGTGAAATTAGAATATATTTTTACCATGTAATCCAATAGTGTTCGTTGGAATAATTTCATCTTGAAATTGGACTTAAACATGGGTTAATCTTTTGATACTTATTGTTTCATAAAAACACGATATTTGCTCTAAAAGCGGGAATTAATTATTAAATTAATTAATGTAACTTATATGTTTTTAATTTCATAAAATAGGCATAATTTTTGAATTCGGAAAATCAGATATTTCCTAGGGTGAATTTTTGGTAATTTTCTGAAAAACATCAATTTTTGATGAATAGTGAAACCACTAAGTGGTAGTTAAAGAAACTAATTTTTCGTTTAAATAAAACATTACCACTTCTGTGATTTGAATTTCAAAAATCTGACATACATGGTTTTCATTTAGAAGTAAAATTTAGTTCAATGGGATTAAAATAATTTTTTGATTAATAGTAACTTTTAAGTTTATTAATTGCGATTAGAGGTAATTAATGTAATTTAAGGTAAAAATAATGTTTTAATAATATGAAATGACATAGAAACATGTCCTACGCTTATTTTATATGTCATGGCCGACCACGACAATACATGGGTCAACATGGGGACCCCATGGAGCCACTTTGGTTGGAAAATGACATTAATACCTTTTTATTTAATGTTAAAATTAAAATGTCACAAACATGTGTTGTTTTACTAAAACAATTTTTCTATTGGGTTATACAAGTCATATTTTTGACTATGAATATTCCTTAGAAATATAAAAGGATTTCCTAAATAATGATATTTTTTTATAATTTTTAGACACTAAATAAATTAAATTATTTATGACACCATGATGATGCAGCGATTACCTCATTATTTAACGATTTAAATAAAATGAAACGATAATGTAAAATCTAAGACCTACATTTGTCACAAACCTATTAGATGGGTGGATTTAGAAACATTATCACCTTATCCTAGAAATATATCATTTTGGGACATTTAAAATCGTAAAATCATTTTATAATAAAGTAATCTTTTATAACATTCCAAGAGTGCCCCTCCTTTTCTCTTATAAAAAGCCCCCACCTCTACCACCTTACACACACCTCTCAAGAATTTGTCTCAGACAACCCCTGCCCATTTCATCTCTCCAGATCCCACTATTCATCATTGAAGCCTCACTTTGGGCATAATCCTTTCCAATGAATCCTTTGACCTCAAATCAAAGAGAGTTACCCGATTGAAAGGTAATGCCTTCCCTTGTGTTCTTTTGTTTAATTTTGCTTCTCCAACCCCCTAAACTCATTTTATTCATTACTTTTGTATCAACACCAGTATCTTCAATATAATAGGATATTCTTATGTTATGGATTATAGCTACACTTACACACACCTTCGCCTAATTGTTAATGAACATACTGTTTCTGTGGATGGCGAAATACTGCCTCACGAAACGATGATTGTTCAATATTATTTTAACACCTTCAAAGGTGGACATTAAGATGTCACTATACTTATATATAAAATATAATATGTTTATTTTTTCCTTAATCTTCTGTATTTTTAATTTATGGCATACCTTTATGGTTTCCATTATGGGTAAATGCGATATCTTCATTTTAGGAAGTGCGAACTACCGCCCCCTCAAAGTGATTTTATTCGTTAATGCCATATGTGGGACGTATAAAGGATGGAATTAATGGTATTAAATATGATATCCTACTGGAATTATAACATACCTTTATATAATTATTATTTAATTCCATTGAATACAATAGAAAAAGAAATGAAAGTGGCGTTCATGCGTACGTATGGCTTACCGTCTCTATGAACAGTACATTCCATTTCTTATCTCCAAATGTTATGTACTTTTATAAGTAAATATATATAATGGATATATATGTAATATATTACATATAAATTAATTATATCATTATGGAATTATAATATATATATCTCTCATTTTGTTTTAATTCCATTAATATGACAATAAATTGAAAGTAGCGTTCATGCGTACGTACGGCCTACCGTCTCCATGAACTGTGCTTTTAATTTTCTTATCTCCAAATGTTATGGAGTAGTATACAATAAATATGTACTAGATATATATGATATTTAAATCATTAATACTATTATGTAGATGATTTACTAATAACTACATGGACAATCATTTTCATACATGTTCGTTTTTGACTCATGTACAAAACATCGACAAAAACATCTGATATGAACTCACATTATTAAAAAAAATTATAACATTATAATATGTGTTATAAACTGAATAATAATCTTTAAAAGAGTTCCTTAATAAATTATAAATTGACCAAAGTTTATTATTCAGGAATAAAACGAAACAAACAAGACAAGTAAGACTTGAGGTAAGGGATCCTACCCCGCTCTTTCTTTTTAAGTACACTCTTTTATGTCATTCCTTTTAAGATCATCTTTTGTTATGATTGGGATTTTATTATATATTACTCCTGCTGTAATTTTTATTTTCATATGATGATAGACCCTATTTTCTTTCATCAATCCATTTTGGATGTTTTGATTGGCGCCGTTAGGCTGCCGAATTTTCGTAAGGGATCCAACCTCTCTCTTTCTTTTTAAGTACTCTCATTTATGTGATTTCTTTTAAGCCCATATTTCTTATTTTGGGGTATGTTATCATATATTCCTCATCCTTTAAATTTTATTTTCCTATTATGGGATACCCTATTTGATCTCATAAATCCATTTTTTGGAAATTTTAAGTGGCGTCGTTAGGCTGCCGAGTTTTCGTAAGGGATTTTTCATCTCACTTTTATTCCCGTTACATTTATACTAAGTTTGAAACTATTTACATTGAGTGGTGTATGTAACACCAATTATTATACACTTTGTGTAGTATAATTTCATTTATGGGTATTTACATATTCATTTTATGACCCATCTTCCATGGGGTGTACTTTTCGAAAGTTACCCAACTCGGTAAGGGGACCTTTCACCATCCTTTTTTTAAAAGACTTTTTTTCTTATGTATTTTAATACACATACTATTATGTTGGGATATGTTCTTATATATCCTTATTTATGTAAATTTTATGTACAAGTGAAGACATCCCCTTTATCTCTCTCATCAACCCTTTTTGTAAAATTTTATGTGATGCCGTTAGGCTATCGAATTTTACCAAGGGAACTTCTTAACCGAATTTCGATTTCATTGGGTTCAATATATATTTATTGAATATGTCATCCTATGAATATGTGTGAATAACATTTGATTATTTTACACTTAATATCCACTTATATTGGGTGTATTTATATTTGTCACACATAATTATGATATTGATTTATCCTTAATTTAAGGATACCTTTTTTATAATGGATTTCATCTCATTTTACATTTATTTTGAGAATTCATTGTTGTTATGCACCAATTCACTCTTATATGGTGTGTATACTGTCCTTTGACATATTATATCATTAATCACTTTATTCTCATGATATTATAAAGTTCGGATTAAATTTTATTCAGCTATTATTTGTATTCAAGAGTCTCTCATTTTGTTAAAAACCTTTTAACAAAAATATCGTTTTAAATGTTTTTAAAGATTTATTATTCTAAATCATTATCATTAATTTCCATGTTTTAAAAATGGATTTCAGTGTTTATTTATATGGACATTAATGTTTTAAAATTATAATTCCAATAAAAGCTTCAAAGTGGTATGGGACACTTTGATTCAAAAATCTCTTTTAAATGATTTTTGAAAATGGATTGATTAATTCAATATCATGGAATTACTTATTTTGATTGAAAATGAAATGTTGTTATTGAAATGTTTATATTTTCAATATTTTATGTGTAATGATGGTACTTGGACATTTTACGGGTGGTTACGTGATAAACCATATGACGGGTGATGCCGTGAATACCAGGACGGGTGGTTATGTTATAACCTCCAATGCATTGGGTATGGATGTCGGATGTATGGCTATTCTATTAAGTATGTGTGGAAGTCAACCGTATGGTTATTCCATTTAAGTATGTTGATGCCCCAAGTTACCTTTATATGTTATGTGATCTTTATATGAGTTTTATTGTAATCTTTTGGTTATAGAAGGGTAAGTAATGAACTTTTATTCAGTGAAGAGTTTTTACTACTTCATAAAGGTGGAAAGTATTACTTTTAGAAAGTATACATGGTTTACTTGTTGTTTTGAAAAAATAACAGTTTTCATTATTTGTGTATCCCTTACTGAGCATTTTATGCTCATCCCAAGTTTTTTTGGAAATGTTTTTCACAGGATTTAACGTGGAAAAGGGTCAAGGATGTGATCAAGGGAAAGACATGCTACCTAAAACACGGAACTAGACATGTTTCTTTTTAATATTTTTTATTTTATGGAAACATTGTAGATGTTTCTACTTTGTAATCATTTGAGATGTAATAGTTATGTCCTAATTCTCTAAAACTCTAAACATAAAAAGATCCTCAATGGGAATTATTCATTTAATTCAATATTAAGTAAGGTTTAAGGTCGCGGCCTTATAGATGGTATCAGAGGTCAGTTTAGATAACTTTGGAGGTTAGGGTATTTCTTTAAGCATAAGTGAAATTACCATAATGGTTAGGATTTTAGAAAGAGTCATAGTTTTTAGATAAATTGAATGAGTAAGTATATCTTCCTCATTAGTACATTATGGTTTTGTTGATATACTCACACTGACATTTCTGTTTTTAGTGAATGGATGGATCTAGCAGGCACCAAAGTGACAATAGGTTTGAAGGAAACTGTGGTGGTTCTCTGATTAAGAGACTGGATGAAATGGGGGATTCAATGAGGAAACTTGTGGTTGTTCTAAACCAACTATCAAGTAGTCATGATCAACCACTTGTACCTTGTTATGTTTTGTAATGCATCATGTACGAGATGACCAATCGATGTGGAAGTTCAAGTAATATTTATAAAGGTAACCATTAGGGTTCATATGATCCTTACATTTGAGGTAATTATGGGTTATTATATGTTATGGTGGAAAATGAAAGGCATGAGATAAACTTGAGGTTAAAATATTTTATGATTATTTTTGAAGATTTTATCTCATTTTGGGGAATATTTTAAGAATTATATAGTTTTGGAAAAACGACAACACGTAGACAGTGTGATAACCCGTCACGTCGGACAAAGCTGCGGGAATCGAACCCACAACCAATGTGTGACTGGTAATTATCGCCTACCACTGGACAACGTGAATTCCCTGGTTAGTTTGACTAATTCTTTATAGTTATATGATTTTAGGAATCAAGAGTAAGTTTATTTTGGGTTATCTATGGAAATTATTAAACTATCATGGAGGATGTGTGATTAGGTTGATTACTTTTCAATATGAGTCTTTAAGAGCAATTGATGTTATTTGGAGATAAATTTTAATTTGTACCTTGGAAGACTATGTCATTAAATACTTCAAATATTTGGGTTTCAATATTAGTTTGGTTTACTTTGAAGAATATTATGGACAAATTGTTTATCTAATGGTCTTCATTGAACATTGGGTTTGTTGGAAAAATTTTGGAGATTAAGAATAGATTTTCTTTTTTATAATGTATTATTCATTTTTGGATCTTGTTCTAACAATTTTGGGTTTTGGGTTTTGTCTAATGACATGGGAAATATATAGTTATTTTATGTGGATTAGGTGATTCTAAAAAATTTTATTATAGTACTCTTAATGCGAACAAGTCTTCCTAAATACTCTTCTTTTGGAGAAAATATGAGTTTGATTAAGCAATCTAGTAAAAGTTGAAAGTCTACGTGACAAGTAAGTATGTTTCATTATGATTTAGTTAAGCTCAAAAATAAATTTCTCAATGAAGAGTAACTTAAAACAAAAAAAAAATCGGTTAACTTTTCCTACTGGGGAATCGAATACTATTTAACCCATCACAAATTTGTGATTTTCTTATGGTTAACATTCTCCTAGACATGTATACTATCACTCTCCATCAGAACATGACCCATTGTTTTCTCCTCTATGTCCATATTTTCATACATGGAATCCTAGTATGGGTTAACTTGGGTGACCATTTTACTTCTCTTTCTTTATTTTAAAGTGATTGTTTTATTGACTCTTGTTCCGATGTGGGATTTTTAATGATGTTTCCAAGCCCAATTTTAGAATTGCGAGGACGCAATTCCAAAAAGGGGGGAAGGATGTAACCCCCCAAGTAAATAAAGAATATGACATTTCCACATTTATCCATATTTGTGAATAAAATATTAATATAACTTTAATGGGGACACTATGCTCGATGGCGTACCCAATACGCAACAACGAGTTTCTTGTGAATCTTACGTTGCACTCTAATAATAAAATAATATTATTTTAAATTGTAGTTAATGCCTAGCCGTTGTAATGGCGGGAATAAACAGAACTAACTACAAAATGATTATATATATTTGTCAAATATTTTTACTTTTTACAATAAATGTTAGAGGATTAAAAATGCGAATGAATCCAATTTTAAGCGTAAACATTCTAACATTCTTTAAAAGGTCGATTAACTGCCTTTTGATGAAGAACCTCTTTTAAATCAACTTTTTGAAAATTTTATGTGTTATATTTGACAAAATAAAAATCTTCTTTAGAATCGGGATATCAAAATGTACTTTGTGTAAATTTTTGGTATTTTTCTGATAATGTTCATTTTTTAATGAATAGTGAAAAATGTTGTATTTTAATTCAAAACCACTTTTTAATCTAATTTATTTATATGATTGAATTAGCTTTTCAATTTGTTTCAAAGTGAAATTATAATATATTTTTACCATTTAATCCAATAGTGGCCATTGGAATTAATTTCATCTTGAAATTGGACTTAAACTAGGGTCAATCTTTTGATACTTATTATTTCATAAAAACACGCTATTTGCTCTGACAGCGGGAATTAATTATTAAATTAATTAATGTAACTTATATGTCTTGAATTTTTTAAAATAGAAATCATTTTTTAATTCATAATATCAAATATATCCTAGGGTGAATTGTTTGTAATTTTCTGAAAAACTTCAATTTTTGAAGAATAGTGAAACCATTATGTGGTAGTTAAAGAAACTGATTTTTCATTTAAATGAAACATTACCACTTCTTTGATTTGAATTTCAAAAATCTGACATACATGGTTGTCATTAAGAAGTAAAATGTGGTTCAATGGGATTAAAATAATTTTTTTGGTGAATAGTAACTTTTAGGTTTATTAATCGCGATTAGAGGTAATTAGTGTAATTTAAGGTAAAAATAATGTTTTAATAATATGAAATGACCTAGAAACATGTCCTACACACATTGGATGTGTCATGGCCGACCAATAAAATCCATGGGTCAACTTGGGGACCCCATGGAGCCACTTTGGTTGGAAAATGACATTAACACCTTTTTATTTAATGTTAAAATTAAAATGTCACAAACATGTGTTGTTTTACTAAAACAATTTTTCTATGGGGATATACAAGTCATATTTTTTAATATAAATATTAATTAGAAAGATAAAAAGATTTCCTACATCATGATATTTTTTTTATAATTTTTAGACACTAAATAAATTAAATCATTTTTGACACCATGATGATGCACTGATTACCTCATTATTTAACGATTTATAGAAAATGAAATGATAATGTAAAATATAAGACCTAAACTTTTCACAAACCTATTTAATGGATGTATTTCGAAACCATATCACATTATCCTCGACATATATCCTTTTGGGTCCTTTAAAATCCGAAAATCATTTTATAATAAAGTAATATTTTATAACTTTCCAGAAGTGCCCCTCGTTTTCTCTTATAAAAGGCCCCCACCTCTACCACCTTACACACACCTCTAAAGACTTTTGCTCGGCCAAACCCAGCCCATTTCATCTCTCCACATCCCTATCTTAATCATTGAATCCTCACATTGGCCATAATCCTTTGCAAGGAAGCCTTTGAGCTCAAATCAAAGAGAGTTACCCGATTGAAGGTAATGTCTTCCCTTATGTTCTTTTGTTTTATTTTGCTTATCCAACCGCATAAACTCTTTTTATTCTTTTCTTATGTAACAAAAACAGTATCATCAATATAATATGATGTTTTTATGTGAAATATTAGTGCTACACTTACACACACCTTCATCTAATGGTCAAAGAACATACTGTTTTTGTGGATGGCGAATTACTGCCTCACGAAACGATGATTGTTCAATATTATTTTAACACCTTCAAAGGTGGCCATTAATATGTCACTATACATATATATGATATATAATATGTTTATGTTTTCCTTAATCTTCTATATTTTTCATTTATGGAATCCTTTATGGTTTCCATTATGGGTAAATGCGATATCTTCATTTTAGGAAGTGCGGACTACTGCCCCCTCAAAATGATTTGATTCGTTAATGCCATATGTGGGACATATAAAGGATGGAATTAATGTTATGACATATGATATCCTACTTGAATTATAATATGCCTTTATATCATTATTATTTAATTCCATTGAATACAACATAAAAAGAAATTAAAATAGCGTTCATGCGTACGTACGGCTTACCGTCTCCATGAACGGTACATTTAAATTCCTATATCCAAATGTTATGTACTATTATAAGTAAATATATATAATGTATATATATGTAATATATTACATCTAAATGATTTATATTATTCTCGAATTATAATATATATATCTCTCATTTTGTTTTAATTCCATTAATATGACAAAAAAATGAAAGTGGCGTTAATGCGTACGTACGGCCTACTGTCTCCATTAACGGTGCTTTTAAATTTATTATCACATAATGTTATGGAGTAGTATGAAATTAATATTTACTGGATATATATGATATTTAAATCATTAATACTATTCTGGAGAAGATTTACTCATAAGTACATGGAAAATCATTTTCACAGAAGTTCATTTTTGACACATGTACCAAACATCGACAAAAACGTCTGATATGAACTCACATTATTAAACAATTATTATAACATTATAATAAGTGATATAATATGAATAATAATCGTTAAAAGATTTCCTTATGAAATTATAAATTGACAATAGTTTATTATTCAGGAATATAAAGAAACGAACAAGACAGGTCAGACTTGAGGTAAGGGATCCTACCCCTCTCTTTCTTTTTAAGTACACTGTTTTATGTCATTCCTTTTAAGCTCATATTTCTTATGATTGGGATGTTATTATATATTAATCCTACTGTACTTCTTATGTTCATATGATGAGAGACCCTATTTTCTCTAATCAATCCATTTTGGATGTTTTGATTGGTGCCGTTAGGCTGCCGAATTTTCGTAAGGGATCCAACCTCTCTCTTTCTTTTTAAGTACTCTCATTTATGTAATTTATTTTAAGCCCAAATTTCTTATGTTTGGTTATGTTCTTTTATATTCCTCATACTTTACTTTTTATGTTCATATTGTTGGAGACCCTATTTAATCTCATAAATCTATTTTTGGAAGTTTTAAGTGGCACCGTTAGGCTGACGAGTTTTCGTAAGGGATTTTTCATCTCACTTTTATTCCCATGACATTTATGCTACGTTTGACACTATTTCCTTTTAATGGTGTATGTACTACCCATTATTATTCAATTTTTGAAGTATAATTTCATTTATTGGTATTTAAATCTTCATTTTATGACCCTTCTTCCATGTGGTGTACTTTTCCAAATTTACCCTACTCGGTAAGGGGACCTTTCACCATCCTTTTTTTTAAAAAGACTTCTTTTATTATGTCTTTTAATTCACATACTATTATTTTGGGATATGTTCTTCTATATCCTTATTTATGTAAATGTTATTTACAAGTGATGGGATCCCTTTAATCTCTCTCATTAACCCTTTTTGAAAAAAAAATTTGTGACGCCGTTAGGTTGTCGAATTTTACCAAGGGAAATTCTGAACCCAATTTCGATTTCTTTGGGTTCAACATGTAGATATTTAATATGTCATCCTTTTAATATGTGTGAATAACCTTTGATTGGTTTACACATAATATACAATTATATTGGGTGTATTTATATTTGTCACACATAATTATGAGATTGATTTATCCTTAATTTAAGGATACCTTCTTTATAATGGATTTCATCTCATTTTACTTTTCTAATGAGACTTCATTGTTTTTATGCACCAATTAACTCTTATATGGTGTGTATACTGTCCTTTGACATATTATATCATGAATCCCTTTATTCTCATGATATTATAAAATTCGGATTAAATGTTATTCCGCTATTATTTGTATTCAAGAGTCTCCCATTTTGTTAAAAACTCTTTAACAAAAATATCGTTTTAAATTTTTAAAAGATTTATTATTCTAAATCATTATCTTTAATGTCCATGTTTTCAGAATGGTTTTTAGAATTTATTTATATGGACATTAATGTTTTAAAATTATAATTCTAATAAAATATTCAAAGTGGTATGGGACACTTTGATTCAAAAATCGCATTCAAATGATTTTTGAAAATGGATTGATTAATTCAATATCTTGGAATTACTTATTTTGATTGAAAATGAAATGATGTTATTGAAATGTCTATATTTTCAATATTTTATGTGTAATGATGGTAGTTAGTCATTTTACAGGTGGTTATGTGATAAACCATATGATGGGTGGTGTCGTGAATACCAGGACGAGTGGTTACCTTATAACCTCCAATGCATTTGGTATAGAAGTCGGCCGTATGGCTATTCCATTAAGTATGTGTGGAAGTCGACCGTATGGTTATTCCATTTATGTATGTTTATGTCCCAAGATACCTTTATATGTTATGGGATCTTTATATGAGTTTTATTGTAATCTTTTGGTTACAGAAGGGTAAGTAATGAACTTTTATTTAGTGAAGAGTTTGTACTACTTCATAAAGGTGGAAATTATTACTTTGATAAAGTATACATGGTTTACTTGTTGTTTTAAAAAACTAATAGTTTTAATTCTTTGTGTATCCCTTAGTGAGATTTTTATGCTCAACCCTCGTTTTTTTTTTAAATTTTTTTCACATGACTTAACGTGGAATAGGGTCAAGGATCTGATCAAGGGAATGTCATGCTACCTAAAACATGGAACTAGACAAGTTTCTTTTTAAGAGTTTTTATTTTATGGAAGCTTTGTAGAAGTTTCTACTTTGTAATCATTTGAGATGTAATAGTTATTTCCTAATTCTCTAAAACACTATACCTGAAAAGATCCTCAATATGAATTATTCATTTAATTCAATATAAAGTAAGGTTTAAGGCTGGGGCCTTATAGTCCAGGAAGGAGGGGGTGCTGTCCAAGCAGGGGGGAGTGGTTTCCAGGAGGGAGGGAGGGGGTGTTGTCCACGTTGAGGGGGAGAGGTGTCCAGGAGGGAGGGAGGGGGGGATGTCCAGGTAGGTTGGTGATGTCTAGGCAGGGGGGAGGGGTGGTGCTGTCCATCCAGGGGGAGAGGTGTCCAGGAGGGAGGGGGGTGCTGTCCAGGCAGGGGGGATGTGGGGTGATGTCCAGCGAGGGGGAGAGGTGTCCAGGAGGGAGGGGGTGCTATCCAAACAGGGGGGAGGGGTGTCTAGTAGGGGGGTGCTGTCCAGGCAGGGGGGATAGGTGTCCAGCAGGGAGGGAGGGGGTGGTGTCCAGGAAGGGGTGGTGTCCAGGGCGGATAGGTGTCAAGGAGGTGGGGGTGCTTTTCAGGTAGGGGGAGAGGTGTCCAGGAGGGAGGGGGTTGTCCAGGTGGGGGGGGGGAGGTGTCCAGGATGGGGCACTGTAGGGGGGGGGGGTGGGCTACCACATTATATGATTTATTCATTCCATTCAGAATAACTTCTTAAATACACATATGGATTATTGTAATGAAATCATATATCTCTTCATTCAACATCAATCAGTACATAAAATTTTTTGGGAACCATAGTTCTATTCAGCTCCACTGTAACTTAAATTTCATTATGACATGAACATTGTAAAACCACTCATTAATCTCCCATGCTGGCATAAGATGATTAAACTATCATTAAATTCGGGGGGGGCAGGCTGTCCAGAGGGGGCTTTGCAGGGGGGAGGGGGGGCTCTCCAGGGGAGGCCTTGTAGGGGGAGGGATGTCCAGGGGAGGCTTTTCAGGTGGAGGGGTGCTTTCCAGCAGAGGCTTTGTAGGCAGAGGGGGCTGTAGGGGGTGGTCTGTTCATGGGAGATGGTGGGGCTAATTTTTGGTGGGAGGGGGATGTCTAGGAAGGGGGGGATGTCCCTGAGGGGCTTTATAGGGGGAGGGGCTGTCCAGTGCGACTCTGCAGGGGGGGTGGATCTAGGGGTGTTGCCTACTACAAGGGGAGTGGGGGGCTATCTAGGGGGACTTTACATGGGGTGGGGCTGCCGGGGGGAGGGGGCTGCAAGGGGAGTAGGGGTGGCGAGTATTTTTTATGTATTTTTAGACCCTATAGCCATGGTTTTAAACTGTGGCTATTGGTTAATTACCACGGTTATAAACTATGGATATAGGTCTAATTACACTATTTAAAATAGTGTCAATAAAGTGTGTCCATCCTCTTGTATAGCCATGGTTCTAAACCATGGATATAGTGATATTACCATGGTTTGAACAGTGGCTATATACCTAGAGCCACGGTTCAAACTGTGGCTATAGATCTAGAGCCACGGTTTGGAACTGTGGCTATAGGTCTAGGGCTATATCCATTCCAAACATAGCCACGGTACCTCAAACTGTGGCTATAACCTATAGCCATGGTTCCTCATACTGTGGATATTATATATAGCCACAGTTTGAGGAACTATACCACTGTTTAAAACTGTGGCTATATCCCAGATTTCCAGTAGCGTTATTTGATTCAAATTATCCATGTGGTTATAATTACATTAACTATATAATATTACTAATTATTTAAATATAATATATACACACCATATATAATTATTTAGAATATTACATTACATTTTATGATAAGAAATGAAATCCACCGTTCATAGAGATGACATGTCGTGCGTATGCATGCACACAACTTTCATTTCATATCATATTAAGAAATAAAAAATTAAAAGGTAAATTGTTATTTTGTAATTGAAGAAACATTATCAATTTTATATATGTTACATAATTTCATTAACTCCATCCTTTATACATTCCATGTATGGAATGAATTATTGTTATCACTTTTGAGGGGGCGGTAGACCACACTTCCTCAAATGAATTTATCATAATTACATATTATGGAAAGCATAAATGTATGTTATAAGTAATAATTAAAAAAGAGTATTACAAATATAAATATAATATATAAATATATTTCGACCATAATGTCCATCAATAGAGGTGGTAGGATAAAATGGAACAATCATCGTTCTGTGAGGTAGTATTTTATCGTACACTGAAATCGTATGTTATATATCAATTAGATGGAGGTCTGTGTAATTGTAGGTTGAACAATTTTCAAAAAAGCATCCTATTATATTTAGGATACAAGTGTTGATATGAATTAATGGAACAAATCTAGTTTTGGTGGTTTTATGATGAAAATAAATGAAAGGAACTTGAGAAAAGATGATACCTATAAATTAGGTAACTCCTTTTGATTTTAGCCAAAATTATTTCTTGAATTTCATTACACCCAATATATGGAACTATGAAGAAGGGATGGATTTTTTGATAATATTTATTATAATTTTGAAAATCCAAATATCTTGATATGTGTGAGTAAGTGTGTGTATATTTTGTGGCCTTTAATTAGAGGGATGGGGGAACTTTAGGAAAGTCTGATATATTATTTTATTAAAAATTTATTTTCTAATTTTAATTGTTAAAATGTGATAAATCTAGATCATAAAACTATTATAGGTCTAAATACTCTCAAAAATAAGTTTTAGACAAGTTTAGGTACCAAAAATATCATTATCATTTATCTTTAACCCTAAGATTAAAATATTAACTCCTTCCATGTCTTCTTGTATTTTCATAAAATATGGTCACTATAGACACTATAAAATTCTAAGATAACAACAAGTGGATCAGTAACTAAATTTATAACATTATATAATTAATTCTTTCAAATAACATATTTTTACGACTATTATATCATTTAATGATATAGAATTCTTTTTAAAACTCATTTAGGACATTTTTACACTATCTAGAAATTTATTTTTGTTGTAGTCGTAACAACTTTATTCCTCAAACCCAATATAATTATCTCAACTATCACATTTATATGTAATGATAAAAATTATTGTATGGTATCAAAATGTTAATCTTACTTTTATTTTAATATTTATAATATCATTTATAATATTTCATTAATAAGGAAATTGTTTCATCATCATTGCACTACAAATATATTTATTTATATATTGTCTAAAAATTATAAATAAAGAACCAATATGCTGTAAATAATTTTATATTTATAATTAATATTTATATCCTATATTATCATTTACATAACCCATATTAACGTTTTTTTAGTTATGAGATAAATTTTTTTGTTTTATTTTACTTTTCTTTATAAAAAATATTATAATAAGTAGTTATCACACACAAGTTGCTCTATGGGGTCATACATTAGACCCAAGTATGATAATAGTCATATATATCCCATAAAATAGCATTATCACACATTATAGGGTAGTATTATATTATTATAATATTAATAATTTACCCTTATTTACCTGATTAAACCTTCAACCATTTTAATTAAAAAAAACTTTCAAGTTACTATTCAGAATTTCCAAAAATAAAATTAACCAATTAAAAAAAATTATATATTGATACCATATTTTTAAACTAAATTTCTAAATTTAAATCACCTATTTGGATTTAATTAATATAAAACTAATTATCATTATTAAAACTATTAAATGGGTTTCTAAGATATAAAAACTATCAAATGATTGACATGTGTTTATGTTAATTTTAAATTTGAAATTACTTTCAATGACCATAATTGGATAAAATGATAAAAACATAATTCAACAACACTTTAAAAACTATTAAATATAAAATCATTATATATAAATAAATTTTATGAAATGAAATTTTTTAATTAAATATTAGTATTTTTCTCTATTTATAAAGATATGGATTTTTTTCATAAAAATACCAAAATTTCAAACAAAGTAAATCTATATGTACCAATTCTAAAGAGATTTTTATTTTATCATATAACACATATAAAAGTGGAAACACAATTTTTAAAAAGGGTTCATAAAAAAGAACGTAAAACAACCTTTTAAAAATATTAGATTATTTTTTTCCTAAAATTTGATTCAATCTTATTTTATGCCTCTACATTCTATTTTATAAATTCAATAACATTTAAAAAAATATGTAAAATTTTAATATATTTAATTATGTCCATTCCATTAAATACAACGACTAGGTGTTACCTGCATTTTAAAATAATAATATTGTTGTTGTGTTATATTTTGATATAAATCAGTGTTGTGTGCAAGATAAGATTTCATGGAAACCGATTGTTTCATGTCAGATATACTATAATATATAGTTCCCCTTTAATCAAATTTTAAAATTAAATTAAAAAATATTAATATATATGAAAATGTATTACTCTTTAAATAAGTAGGATGTTAAATTCCACCCATGAGTATAAAAAATAAAAAAAATTTATAGATCACATACTCGACCATATTATTATATATAATGAAATATATTATTTTATTATGACCATAAATTAAAATCATTTTAACAATCTTTTGTGAAGGATTATCATTGGGTAATATCCAAAATATGTTTCTTAATTTCTTATATCATTGGTTATTATATATATATAATGATTCCAAAATGTAAAACATGATTTAAATATCATTTATATTTAGTTATATGACGTATAACAATATATATTATATAGATATATGAAATTGAATACACTTTTCCTGGAGACAGTAAGTTGTTCGTATGCATAAACAATGATTCAATTTTTATTCTCATATTGAAAGAATGAATGTAAATGAAATATATGTATATATTTATGTATTATCATTAAAATGGAATAATAATGTTTTATATCTCATATAAGTTCCCTAAAAACTTACTTAGTACATTCCATTTAGTGTGTGAATGAAACATGTCTCTTTGAGGGGGCGGTAGTACATACTTCCGCAAACATTTATTATTATATTTACTTCAAATGGAATGTAAAAATATATGTATATAAAATTGAATGAAACAAGGATAGAAACATAATGAATAGAATTTTTGAAATATTTAAATATATTTTCCATTATAACTAACACTAGGATAGGTGGTAGATGAAAAATGAATAAATATCATTTAGTGAGATGGTTGATTACTGTACACATATACAATATGATTGTTACCAATTGGATTGATTTTTCTATAAGTGTAGGTCAACTAATTAGCATAAAACGTCCTATTATATTTATGATACTTGTGTTTTTATACAATATTATAATAAAGAGATTATACGGGGTGGAGAAAAAAATAAATTAATGGACTTTTAGAGAAAATGCTACCTCTTAATCAGGTAACTTCTTTTGGTTTGTGCCACAAATGAGGAGGATTATTTTATGAAGGTATTGATGTTGATATATTATTTTATACTATTTTTTGATAGATAAGGGGATTGAGAGGTGTGAGGATGTGGGAGGAGTGTAGTCCATTTTATAGTGGAGGAGTGCCACTTTTGTAAATATTTCAAGAGATAATTCCACCCTCTTTGTTTTTGTTTCATGTTGATAAAATAATGGAAAAAATTTGATAAATCTATGATATAATCTAAATATTTAATTGAAATGGAACTTGAAAAATTTTCTAGGATATTTTGAGTAATAAATTTAAGTATTTTTCCTTAGTAATGATTAATTTTACCTTAATCAATGTAATTAATTTTAATTACATTCACTAAAAGTTTTGGTATAAATCATATTTTATAATATTAGAAAATATAAATTATTATAATTAAAAATATTGAATCTATTTTTTCTAATTCCAATCACAAAAATTAAATTAATTAATTAAAAATTAATGTTGCTGACAGGATGACACTGTGGTATTTAAAAATAAAAATGATCACCAGTTTGTAATGCTTTGATACCAAATTTCAATAAAAATTAGATTGAAATGATTTAAATTGAAAAAATTGTAAAAATATTATATAATTAAACAATTAAACAAATTTAATATATCATCACTATTATGAATAATTAAAATGAACTTTTTCTTGAATTAAAATCTTAATTTTTTAACTATTCATTAAAAATGTATCATTAAGAAAAAATACCAAAAATACAACGCTTTAAATTTTTTAGTTTAATATTATAAATATGAATTTTATTTTTTCATATTAAATCTAAAATTGAGGCAATAATTGTATTTTAAATGGTTCTTTATTAAAAGGCAGTGAAAGAATGTTTATAAATAAAATAATAAGTTTTTATGCATCAACTTTTTTTTGTTCTTATATTTTGATTATATAAAATATTGGATGAATATAAAAAATATCTTATTTAATATTTTTCATATATATTATAGTAAACTCATTAATTGTAATTTATTTAATTTATTTAATATATTAGTTTCAAACATTATTCTGAGTATAAAAATAAAAAAAATTATATTCACTTGTTTTTCATATTAATTTGAAATTATATGGTAATATATTAATTAATATTATATTTCTGTAAAATATATATTTTAATAAATTATTTAATACAATTCATAAATTATAATTTAGTATCTATTTTATATATTTTTATATTAAATTATAACATTTTACTGATAAATTATTGTTTGTTAAAAAAATAGATCATGTGTGTTTTACAATCCATTGAAAAATTCATAGTTCCATGTAACACAAGTGAATCTCAGAGTTCTGTGAAGATCATTCTTAAATTACTGTTTCATTTAGTTGATTATTAACTTGGATTTTCTTATTAAACAACATAATCCTAGTGATTTAATATAAATTAATCATTTTTATTATTGATTGAAATGATAAATATCAAAAATGTTAAATTATTTCGAAAAAATAGTTCACAAAATCATAGTGTGTAACATTATACCTTCCACAAAATTAGTTTTCCCTTGAACTGAATCTTTGTTATCAATGGAATAATACAAGAACATTTCATTCCTAGAAACCAACATTGTAAAAATTAATACAAAATCTTCCCCTTAAATGATAAATATTGAACCATAATGGTTACCCAATGTAACATATAAATGGGTTTCCATATTGGATAACGTAGGTTGAGAGTGAATATTGGATATGAAGGAAAAGAATTAATATTTTTAGGGAGTGATATAGATTTTATTTTACTAATCATGAATTTTAGGAAATATACTTAATTTATATATATATGTAAAAAAAATTCAATTAGTTGTTGAGATTTTATCTATTTAAAATTCATCCATTACTTCACGAAATGGATATCCAAAAACTGATATGGTTTCCTAATGTATTAAAGGATACTTTTAGCAAATCTTAAGGCCCATAAAAGATTGAAAAGTGTCACTATTTTTGTCTAACTATTCTACAAAAACCATATGGTCAATATATTAATATGTAAACATAAAATTCTACTCTACTAGTTAATCCTTATAATATATTCAAAAATAATAATTACACGTTAACTAGGTCCTTGTGTAGGCTAGTTGTGGGCATGAAACCCTTATTTTCCATAAGTCATCGGTTCAAGACCCAACTCTAGAATTGATAGAATTTGTTTTTTGTCACTATAAAAAGATGATTTAATTTTATAAAATAGAACTAATATATTTTCCAAGAAAATATGATTGAAGTCCTTGAAATAATGCTAATTACTAACTAGCCTTATAAAAGTTATTTTTAAAACAATCATAATACATAAAGACTTCATTAGATGTTTATCATAAACTATTCTTGAATGGATAACCTTATAAATGTTATTAATGATGAAAATACAAAACACAAGAATTAAATTAGAAAATAAAATTAACATTGATCCCACATATATCACCAAGTAAAACATGGTTATCACATTTCAAACATGTGAATACACTCATCGTATTTTCTCATGAAACATGGTAATGTCCTAAATTACCAAAAATACATATTAAAATCCTAAATGTTTATTTATTTAGATATATATTGGATCTATTCCTCATATCCAAAAAATATCTAAAATTCATCAATGATAGAATAAACCACCTAGAAACTATTCTTAATGTGTTCCAAGATAATATATAGTGTTTATTTTACTTATTCATAAACCACATATCTTTAACAAAAAATCGATATCATAATTTCATGAATTACATAATCCTTACCATTCCATAATCAAAATATCACATTTTTATGAAATCACATTCTTATGTCTTTATTTCCATTCAACATGTCATTTTAAATTTTTAATGGAAGCATATACTGAAAATAATTATACATTTCACTATTCATATAATATAATCATTGAATTTCAAAACATGAAAATAATTTTATTCCATATTCATTCATAAACCATTAATCAAGATTCATAAACATATTATTTATTACCTCATTCTTATACTAGTAAATATGATTCATGTCTTGAGGTTCCTCAACCTCAATCTAATCATTTTTTTATGTTTAATGCATATAATTCCGTATGAACATCACATACCTTTCACATGTTTTTTTTACATGTCTTTGTCATCAGAAAAAATTGATTTCTTATACCACCTCTCTAATTCTCATCATAAGACCTATGTACAAGTCATTGATTTTCAATATTTTAATAATTCCCAAATTTAAATCAGTTACCAATTGATAATAACTTTTCAAGGCCAACATTCCCATCTATTCTATTAAATGATATCATCATTTTTTACTTGCAGTTCGTTGCTTTGTGTCCTCCATTTATATTTTTATGACTTTTTCATGATCCTCTAATACATTCTTATAGGTGATTTTTCCCACATTCTGGTAACAAGATAAACTGAATCTTTATTCCCCCACGGACATCATTACCAAAACTCGCAACAAACACCTTCATTCTCTTCCATGGTATTTCAAAGAGATGGTTCATATATACATATTTAATCATGTTCTATAAAAACATATAACCAATTATCAAAACATAATTCACTCAAGTGATCAAAAACCATGATTTCTCTTCAAAAAATCATCCATCACATTCAACTTTAATCAATTTCATTTTTGTTCCCAACATTAAATATAAATAGAAGCATAGTGTGTGTGTGTGTTACTTAATATATAAAAAAACATATTGTAATGAAAATAATTACATATATGAAGTATAAATCATGATACCTTCCAATGTATATGACACCCTAGGTTCATCCTATGTTACCCATATCCAACATTAATTAAAATCCTCCTTAACTATTCATGAATTGTTTTTGAATTCCCAAAATATATCCTATGGGAGTGTCAAACTAGTTGTATTGTGAGGTCTATTTTCATGTTCCAGATTACCCTGAGTTGGGCCTTGAACACAATGTCCAAGTTGTTTCCCCTAGGTATATCTATTTTATAGAGCCATCAAATTGTAGTATCTAGACACTGTTGTATTTCTATAAAATCACTCACTAATTCCTCTAAAAAAAATCGAATAAATATTCCATAATTTTAACTTATCCTTATAAATATCATGAGAGACATACCTAGACATATCATTAGAAATATTCCTATATATCTCACTAATTTTTTCACATTATAGTTTTATAATGTTGACTAAACCATTTCATTGATACCTACTATACCGAACTATGCATAACATAAATGGATATTACCTAAATTTATATAAATATTTGATACATTAAAAAAAATACATTCCTAAGGATTGTAATAGTATAGTGTATCTGGAAACATGGAATAAAATATTATACCCTAGTTAAATATATTCAACATATCACATAAATATATAAACCTTTACTACTTTTACAAAAAAGTCATTATTTCTTGGGGAAAGAAACATAAGAAATGGGTATGCTTAGATGCTCAAAAGGGTATACAATGGAAATGATAAATCATTACATAAAATGTGTTTATGAAACATGAGAATAACATTTTAAGATCATAACCTACATATTATAAATCATACATATGATTGGAAGTTCATAAGGCCTAAATCAAATGGGAATTAAGAGAATAAGTCATTACATAATATCAAAGGAATAAGAAAAGGTATTTTTGTGTTCACTTTCTATTATAACAATGTGATCAATTATAATTAGAATAAAGTTCAATCATTATGTGAAGGACATGATATCAAGCCATTATATCCTCTAGTGGACAAGGAATTAGGTCTATTTATAACATTGTGAATGTATAATCTGGTCCACACATAACCTCATACACATGAAATAAAGTCTATTTGTAACATTGTGAACATGAAATAAGGATCAATCATAATAATTTGAACATGTAATAAGGTTCAAAGATAAACCTATGGACATTATAATTTGTTCAAGAATAAAATTATGAACATTTAATCATTTTCAGGCATACCATTTTGAAAATGATATCTGGTTCACTCATAAAATATAAATTCATGAGTCATCCATCCTTACCCAACACATTGGAGGTAGATATTGATCCAACCTAAGACATAAAAAATCCATAAATAAAATTTTCTTAATATTATAAACATTAAACCTATATTAACCCTTGAAATGAGATTTACAAAATAAATATTTAATCATTTCATTTCTTTTGGAAAATTTTTCTCTATCATAATCCCCAACTGTTAAAAGAAGCTAGTTTGAAAAGTATATAACCCGTGAAAGATAAATTGGTTTGAAGAAAAATATGTTAACAAAAAATTAACCATTAATATAATGTATATGAATAGAAGAACTAAATCATTTCACTATAATGTCATGAGTAACACCAAGGAATTTTATCTTGGATTGGAAATATTTTTTATGTATCATTTAAAAACACATCATGAAAATGATATCCTCTGTCATATGAATAATTATTTTTAAAATGTAAAACCTTTTGAAAATCAAATCTTTGAAAATATATTTTAAAATAATTTTTTTCAAAATTAGTCATTAATAATTAAAATAATTATTTAAAGGATTGACAGTGGATATATTCAAACATGTTATATGAGGTAAATAGAACATTACTTTTTCATGGTAAAAATTTTAGAAAAATGCCTCATTTAGAACGTGAAAATAAGATTCCTTTGAAAACATTATAAAAAAAGGGAAAAAAATTCATTAATTATTATAGGCTATTAGTAGAATATTCTGGGAATTTTTTTTAGAAAATATAGTTTTAAGAACATATATTTATGATGTAATAGAGGGTATAGTCGGTCTTTCTTAAAAAACACTTTATTTACAATATTACCTACCAATGTGTTAAGTAAAAGGTACTAATATATTTATATTTCAGGAATAAAAATAGGATAAGAAAATTCCTGAGTTTTGTTTGAGAGATGGATCATTATATTTCATCAATGGAAGCACAATCATAAACAATCTCAAAAAATTATGAGATTGTTTCAATAAAATATTACCACATGGTAACGTTGAACCGCATTCCTCATTTAATAAAATAAAATAAAATTATTATTAAATTATCATTAAAATTAGGATATTAATGATATAAAATTTCAAAAAATAATAAAATCATCATGTTATAATATTTGTGCAAAACATGGCATGTGTCTCAAGGAATATAAATTGAGACAAAACTATAATACATATTAGGTATATTTTGAATCATTATCCCCATGAATGGAAGATAATAAAATTTAAAGGTAATTAACTATCATTTTTGAATAATAGTCAAATAATACCTTCATGGGAACTATATAAACCCCACAAAAGTAAAGAGTGGTGAACAAGGCATATATCTCCTATAAATTAAAAGTTATATTAAATCCCCTAACATATTGTCATTACTCTAATCGTGCATATTAAAAACAACTATATAATAAATATAAATTTATTATAAATATTTTATATGACAATATAATTATATCTAATACCATATTTTGTTAGATTATGACTTTATATTATCTACTTTTTAACAATCATTTGATGATGATTCAATTTAGGTAATATCCACTTTATTCTTTGTATGTGTCTTAACAAGAAATTTCATTGATACTTATACTTATATTATTTTTTCTTTATTAAATAAATAAATAAATATAATTTTTATTCAGTATATTTTTATTAAAATATTCTATATTATATGGATATTTGAAATATAATACATCGTTAAACGAGACAGTAAAACATAGATACACATCAATACTGTTTCTATTTTTGTTATTTTATTTAAAGAAAAAATGAAAATAATATATTTTTATATATGTATATTATTGGTCAGAGTGGATACTCAATAGGGGTGAATTAAGTTCCAATTTATATTACTGTTAAAAATATTTCTCTTCAAATCCCCCAATTTAAAAACAATGTTAAACTGTTGTGAATTTATACAAAGTGTAAATGTTCAATTAGTTTCTCAATGATTGATTAAGTCTTAGTTAATTTAACAAGAAAATTAAATTAACTTTTCAAACTAACATACTGGTTTACAATAATTATAAAAACATGATAATTTAACTATCACAGTAACATTAAAATAGTTTTGTATTTGAATGTAAATAGTAGTGGAATATGTAATATATATGTAGTATAAGTGTGACTGAAACTAAAATGCATAGAAGATGTAACCACGATGTTCAGTCTCAAGCCGAAACATAGTCCTCTCAAACAATTTATATAAATTGATCCACTCCATGTATCACTGTAAACAACAGTGCAAAGAACTTCCATGTTTTAAGACCTCTACCACAGTTCTACGTGGGAAAAACAAACAACAACTCATAGCTTTCCAAGTCTTACTCAACCTCTACCACTATCCACAGTGGTATACAAGGAGTTATAGAGTTTGAATGAGGATTTAAGAATCCTCCAGCTTAGCTAAGGAGACAGTGTGTTTGTAAAATAAACCGGGTACACACACTACACGAAATGTAAATAAAACAATCACTAGAGTAAGTATGAATGAGTTTAGAAAACCTTTAGTGATTGGCAATGAAGCTCTGGAATCGTTTGATTGGTCAGAAAAGCTTTTGAGTCCTTCTCTGGATTTTGTCTGAAAAACAGAGTGTCATTTTCTTCCTCGTTTTTTTTTTGTTCAGCTTATCAGCCTGAGTGCATGAAGTGTTTTTTGTAGTTCTTCACTCAAGATGCAGCTTGTGTTCTACTCTAGAGTGAGTGTCTTCATGTATGTTCATTTCTCCCTAGGTATGTATGTAGCCTTGTGTGAATGCACCACGTTTCAATGTTGTTTAGCCCTTGTCTTTTTCACCCTTCTTGTGCCTTCTTAGTTCCATTAATATGATCTTATTTTATTAGAAGCCTTTCAGCTATGTCTTTATCTTCTCTTTTACAGCTTTCAACTCTAGCAAAAAAAGAATGATTATATTTTGAATGGTTACTAGGTATAGTTCCCTGACATGCCAACTGATATCATTAAATAACATTAACTACATTAAAAATATAAAATCTAACTATTATCTTAATAAATAAATAATATTGATAGTATGGAGTTTGACTAGTTGGTCAATCATTAGTATCTCTTGTTGGTAGATGTGTCTGGTGGACTTTGTGTAATAGTGACCTTCCATTGGTAGCTTTTTGAACATGTATCAGTAGCTCCTGACATCGGTATCTTTATATACCAGTGAGTTCATTCTATCGATAGATCTTGATCTATCGGTAGCTCTGCTTTGTATTGGTAGCACTTCTCTGTATTGGTAGTTTCATTCTGTATCGGTGACTCTTTAGATCGGTAGCTCTTGGTCTATCGGTAGCTCTTGGTCAATCCATAGCTCTTCTTTGTATTGGTAGCTCTATTTTGTATCGGTAGGTCTATTATGTATCAGTGACTCTCTGTATTGGTAGCTTGCTTAGTTGTAGTTATTATGTGTATTAGTAGACTTATTATTATTAGTAGCTCTGCATATCTTTAACCTTAGCTTATCAGTGACTCTGTCTATCGGTAGACTAAGTAACGGTAGATCTGTATCAGTAGCTATAGGCAGATCAGTGACTAACACTTATCTATTTTATGAAAAACATATCTGATTGGTTTAGAATTACTTCAAAACTTATATAAACAAATATACACAATTATTATCATATTTCAAGGATTAATTTAATATTATTATCAGATAGAATGTCATAGATTGAGCGAATTATAATATAGATAATCATTAATTGGGATTATCAAAGTATATGAAAGCATAGTTGGGATTATCAAAACAGGTGAGTTCAACAATCTACCCCTCTTTGATAATCACAACATATGATATTATAGTTTTAAAATAGTAAGTAATTTTATCAGAGTATATTTCATTAAAATCAATTATCTCAGAGAAAATAGTATGTTATAGATCATAATGTACTAGAGGAACAATTAAATGCAATGATATCAGAGGGAAAAATCATGGTAGCTCTTCCTTAGATAATATTTCGGCCCCTTTGATATTTTAATAATATTTCTCCCCCTTTGTGATAATCAAAAAGTGGGAAATAACAAAGAGAAGATGAAAAAATGAGAACGAAAAGAAATCCAATTCTATTATATGTTGCAAAAAAGGGACATAGGACGAAAACAAAATACAAGGGATTCCTATCAAACATTTTAGCCACCTATTCAATCCACATCCTCAATGTTAGATTTTCCCATTGGATTAGAAGAGGATTCAGACTGTTTGGATACTAGTGAAGGCTTAGGAATTCCAGAAATGATCATAGGGGGATGAGCCCTAGAAACTATGCCTTTCTTGTACTGAGGTGTTCGTTGAGTGATCATAGGTGTAAGTCTTTGAATGGATTGGGCTCGAGTCATCTGATTAGGAGAAGAAGTAGAGTTAGAGGTAGGTAAAGCTGGAGGTAAAATCACTGGCCTAGCATCGACATGCAGGAAAGGAAATAAAATATTTCTGAAATCTATAATTATTCCTCCTCCTGTCTCCATAGTAGATATGAAATCATCCATGTTCTCCATGAATTTTTCTATGGATGGAGTCAATTCCCTTAGTCTGCTAACATGCTCTCTGAAGGATTGACTGACAGGAGGTAACAATAGGTTTTCTAATAGAAGTTTGAAGTTATTGTTTAGTTTATTCTTAGTGTAATCATTTTGGAAATAGGAGACTACCTTGTCTTTCACTTCTTTCTTATATGAATAAGATTCACTCATATATTCCTGGACTATCTTAATTATTTCTCTAGCTGAATCTCTAGTAGAAATCACAACTTTTCTCAGGTCGGATGAGTCCACAGAGCCACTGGTTGATGCTAAACCACGCTCCTCCTTCATCAAAGTCTGAATCTGATTCAAATACACTGAAGGTCTAGTAGCAAAAGAAAAAATAGAGAAGTTTTCTGTTTCCTTGATGTTTTTGGTCAACCCATTAATAATGTTTTTCACTTGGGAATATTGGGTGCTGACATGTTCTTTCACAGAGGTTTTAAAACCTTCAAAGACAGATACCGTTTGGATCACAACACTTTTGACATAGGTTATGTCCTTATCCTCTTGAGATTTTGAACTCATATAAGATTCTAAAGAGATAATAGATTTCTTTAGTGCTTCAACATCCGCTTGTAGTCTAGATACTTGAGTATGAAAGGCTGTAAATTATTCTACTATTTCAACCTCAAAGGTTGACATATTACAAATTAGAGAGTGTTCAAAATATTTTCCCAAATTGCTCATCTCTTCAACAAAGCAGTGCTTCAACTAAGCAATAAAAGCACTAAATGACTCTTTTAGCTCATCCTTTAAGGATTCAAGGTCAGCCCTGGTGATCATATCAGTAGGATCAATTACAACAGGTGGTCATTCAGATTCTATAATGGTCACTGAGTCATTCATAATCGATTGAATTGATGACACCAGTGAAACTTCCATCTTCCTTGTCTCTTCCAAAAAACTGACCTTAAGATTTTTCTTCAAATCATCCAGGTCATGAACTCTGACCACATATTTAGGTAACAACTCAGTCTCAACATGATAAATGATCATTTGTCTATTGAGGGATTCCTCATTATCAGAATCAGGATAGTTTAACCCACAGACCACAAAACTAGGTTCTTCTGCCTAGTCCTCAATCTCAAAATCCACTAACACACTTCTAAACATGGTTTGATTCTCCCCCTAAATGGGTGTATTACCATGTATAACAACAGTATTATCAGCTGGTCATTCTTTCACATAATAATATTTTACTATCAATTCTATCTCTGAAATTGCAGTAGGGTCCTCTGGATTGGGTATAACTTCTTCCATTTCTTCTACTACATCCTTAGTAGGAACAACTGTGCTTCCAAATAATGGACTCAGACATAAGAAGACAGAATCAGAGGCTTCATATTCTTTCTCCTTTGCTTCTTCATCCTTCGATGATGGCTGGTCTTCCTTATCAGTATGTGTCTCTTCTTCTACTAAGGCTTCCTTTCTAGAAGAAACAATTTTAGAAAATTGACTTGGGGGAAATTCCGGATCTCTTCCATCATATATAGAAGTCTCTTCTTCTTTAATCTCATCACTGTACTCGGGTTCTTCTTCATCAGGTCCTAGACCCAGATCCCTCAAATCCTTAGGTTTGAAGGATGATCCACAAGATTGAATTTATGATATACCTTTTTTTCATCATTAACCCACTCTTCTCTCCATGGGTTCCAATTTATCTTCATGTATTTCCAAACTGTGGTTGTTATACAAAAATTATTCATTACTACCACTGTCTCATCTTGAGACTCAGCTAACCCTTTCACTTTGATCATCACTGAGATCAACATGGAAACGAATAGGACATTAGTCTTTGATTTTGGACTTTTCATGTCTTTCATTTGAATCATCAGCAATCCGCGCAGATTCACTTTTACACAATGTCTCAAGAGATGCAAGAGATAGATATCGTGATATATTAAATTCACAAAGTCCCCACTCCTTGGTATTAAGATATGTTGTTCAAACTTGAACAACAATATGTTCTCTCCATCCATTTCAGCAACCACTACTTTTCATTGATTTCCATCACCAGTGAGCTCCTATAAGGTAGTCTCATAATCGAATATATCACTAGATGGTGGTATTTCTTTGGAGACATATCCAGATACACCTTAATGTGGAACCTTCAAGAATTCATCCCACTCAACAGATAAAAAAGATATCTCATTTCTATTCACAAAAGAAATCACTCGGTTCTCATCTTCAGATTTCTCACAGATTACAAACTCAAAAAATTATTTTACTAGATTTGGATAGTAGGGGCCATTGTTTTTCAAAAATAAATCTACCAACATTTGATCTTCTAGAAATTCGAGCACTAACGATTTTCTAGGAACAACCCTTCCACGCAAAGCTCTTTTTCAATCACAATAACTCTATTCTACAAATGAGGGTTCACTGGTTGCATCCCTGACCTTGTTCTACCAACACTACCACTTGCTTCTATCATGGAATTCTGCTTCTTTGCATTCGGCTCATTAGTGTCATCTTTGATGGTAGGAAGTTTTGTTTTTCCATCTCTAATTTTAGGTATTTTGGGTTTTCGAGAGATTCGGGAGCTAATGTTTGAGGGTAAAGGGGTTAAGGATAGGTGGATTGAGAAGTAACTTGGACATTGTTTTTATCATTTATGAATCATAAAATGAAAAAATAAAATGAAATAAAGTGAAAACGATTAAGATTCTGGTGGCAGACAGAAGTTTAAAACAGCGCACTCATCAGTAGGGTTTATGAGTGAGAATTCCTATCAGTGAGGTCCATCAGTGAGGTTACATCGATGAGGTTACATCAGTGAGGTTACATTGGTGAGGTTACATCAGTGTGGTTACATCGGTGAGGTTACATCGGTGAGGTTACATCAGTGAGGTTACATCGTTGAGGTTACATTGGTGAGGTTACATCGCATCGGTGAGGTACCTATCGATCAAGGTTAACCATTCCCAACTCCAGCTGAATGTAACTTAACCTATCCAAACTTAAATGATTGGTAAAAATGTCAGCTAATTGATGTTTAGTACCTATACACTCAAGAGTAATATCACATTTTTGGTAATGATCTCTCAAGAAATGGTTCCTTTCATCAATATGTTTGGTCCTAGAGTGAGATACATGGTTCTTTGAAATGTTTATTGCACTAGTGTTATCACAGTTGATAGAAACATGCTTAAAATCATAACCATAGTCCAAAAGAGCATGTTTCATCCACAAAATTTGTCCAAAGTAACTACTAGCAGTAATATAATCTACTTTGGCAGTGGACAAAGCTACAAAATTCTACTTTTTACTACATCAAGATACTAAGGATTTTCCCAATAAATGACATGTTCTAAATGCACTTTTTCTTTCCAACTCGCAACCAGCAAAGTCAGTATCTGAATAACTCATTAGCTCAAAATATTATCCTTTTGGGTAAAACAAATCTAAATTTACAGTATGTTTAAGGTACTTAAAAATTCTTTTAACAAAAACTAATTGAGATTATTTTTGGATTATCTTGATATCTTGCACATATAAACACACTAATCATAATATCTGGTCGACTAGCAGTAAGGTAAAGTAGGCTTCCAATCATACCTCTGTAATTGTTTTGATCCACTGGTATCCCAGTTTCATCTACATCCAATTTACAGACTATACTCATAGGAGTATCACTCTCCTTAATACTATCCAAACAAAAATGTTTTAAAATATCCTTTTTATATTTACTTTGATTCAAGATAATACCATTTTCATTTTGAAAAACATGAAATCCAAGAAAATATTTGAGTTCTCACATGAAACTCATTTCAAATTCATTTTGCATTCTTTTTGAAAAATCAGTACATAAATCATGTTTAGAAGATCCAAAAATAATATCATCAACATTGATTTGTACTATCAAAACATCTTTAGAAATTCCTTTAATAAAAATAGTAGGATTAGCAATTCCTTTATTAAAACTTTTTGAAAAAAGAAAATTTCTAAGTCTATCATACCAAGCTCTTGGAGCTTGTTTTAACCCATATAAATCTTTAGAAATTTTAAAAACTCGATTTGGAAAATGAGGATAAGTAAATTCAGGTGGTTGTTCAACAAAAACAGCTTCAACAATAAAACCATTTAGAAAAGCTCTTTTGACATTCTTTTGATATAACTTGAAATTCAGATGAGTAGCATATGCAAGTAAGATACTAGTAACTTCAAATCTAGATATGTGGGGAAATGGTTTCCTCAGAGTCTATACCTTCCTCTTGACTATATCCTTGTGTAACTGACCTTGCTTTGTCTCTAACTATATTTCTAGATTAATAAATTTTTTTTCTAAAAACCAATTTAGTTCCTATTGTTAGTTTCCTTGGGTTTGTCAACTAATTCATAGGCTTTGTTTCTTTCAAATTGATTTAACTCTTATTTTATAGCCATTACCCAAAATTCATCATTGATTGCATAATTGACATTTTTTGGTTCTAGATGTGAATGAAAGGCTTGATGTTCAACCTGGTTTATTAGAGAAGCTCTAGTCTATGTCCCTCTATATATATTACCCAAAAAAGTATCCAAAGGATTATTATTTAGAATCTTAGTTGATCTAGTAAAGGGTGAACTAGAAATTTCTGGTTCATCTCTAAGTTCGGGTTCTATTGAAGCAGATTCTGGAGTATGTCCAGAACTAGATATTTTTATAGCAGGTTATTTAGTTTTATCATTAAGGTCCAGAAAAGTCAAATATTCTTAAAGATTTTCAAGAGAGGTTTTAGGCTCATGTGGATCAGTTTCATCAAACTTGATGTGAACAGATTCTTCCACACATTTTGTTATTTTTTAAAGACTGTATAGGTTTTGATAGTTAAAGAATAACCACAAAAAATTCCCTCATCACTTTTAGAATCATACTTGTCTAGATTATCCATTGTATTGAGGATAAAGACTATGCATCCAAAGACTCTAAAGTAACTAACTTTTTAGTATCTAATATTCCATAGTTCATATGGGGTCTTCATGAAAACATGTCTAATCAAGACTCTATTGATAATATAACAATCGGTATTCACTGCTTCAGCCGAAAAATAAATAGGGGGGTCATACTCATTAAGAATGGTTCTTGCAATTTCATGAAGGGTTCGATTTCTTCTTTCTACTACACCATTCTGTTGAGGTGTCCTAGGGGATGAGAAATTGGGACTATATCCATTATGTGAGAAATAAGATTCAAAATCATTATTTTCAAACTCACGGCCATGATCACTTCTCAGGGTCTTATTCTTAAGTCCACTATGGTTTTCTACAGACTTGGAGTATTTAAAAAAGTATGAACACGCTTCACTTTTGAGAGCTAAGAAGTATACCCAAGTATATCTAGAAAAGTCATCCACTAAGTCATAGACATAGTGATTCCCATTTATACTAGAAACACTAGAAGGTCTAAACAAGTCCATGTGAACCAACTCGAGAGGTTGAGAAGTTGATACTTCTTTCTTTGATTTAAAAGAAACATTACGCTTCTTTCCCTTTTAACAGGGATTACTAACTTTTTCATTTGGGAATTCATGTTTGTGTAGGTCTATAACCAAATTATTCCTATTAAATTTTCTATGTGAATGGAAGTTGTAGTGTTATAATCTTCTATTCCAAAGCCAAGACTCTTTATGAAAAGAATTTAAACAGGTAACATTATACTTAGCTAAAGAATTCAGATCAACAACATAAACATTTTCATTTATCAAGGCAGAAAATACTAAAACATTCTTAGAATTAAAAACATTACAAGAATAATTTTCAAGCATAACATTAAATCCATCATCACATAACAGAAAAATACTCAATAGATTATATTTAAGTCCATTAACAAATAAAACATTAGAAATTAAAACTGAATTAATGTTACCAATCTGGCCAAGGTCGATGATCTTTATTTTCGAATTATCACCAAAGGTGATAGAGCATCCATCAAACTTTATTAAGTTCATGAACCATGAGTAATCCCCCAGAAAAGTTCGTTGAACATCCACTGTCCATGTACCATACCTTCTTGTGAGAACTCTTCAAGCAGGTCTCCTACAAAACAAGTTTAGATGGAAAATGAATTTGGTACCCAGATCTTCTTGTGTCTAGAAAGGATAGTAATCAAAGCATTAGGTACCCAGATTGGTCTTATAGGTCTCATATAATTTATAGAATCAATATATTTTTAATGATAAACAATATTTGATATATAACAAAATGAATAACTAATTGAAGCATAAGAATTTCCAGAACTGGAACAAGTAGAATTTTGTCCAGATTTAGGAATAAATCGATTTTTGGTAAACTGTCTCTATCCAGGTTGGTATCCCAAACTAGTATTATATTTTGGTTCAACATGCTTACCTAAAATTTTAGTAAGTGTATCTTTTCCATTTTCGAACTTTTCTAAGTCCTTTCGAAGTTTCTCATTAGACATTTTCAGTTCAGTATTTCCCTTCAATAGTTGAGCATTCATTTCCTTTTCTATATCAAAGGCAAATTTAACATTGGCAGTGAGATCATATTGTTTCTTTAATGACTTATATTTGTCCTTACGTTCATTACATGTTTCTGCCAGCATGATACAGTATTCATTTAGTTCAGACATAGACATATTTTCATCATTATCTAAATCACTGTTATTTCTAGAATAACAATCATTTCGAACAGGGAAAATAGGTACCTCAGATATGTTAGACCTGAAGCACGTGTTGGAATGATTATTTTCAGAATTAGAAACCTCATATTCACTTGTGCTTTCTTCCGAAGCACTCCAAGTTTCTTTCATATCATTCTTGTACTTCATGTCCTTATAATAATATTTCTTTTTAAATTTAAATTTTGGGAAATCAGCCTTGATATTTCCATTCCTCTTGCATTCATAGTAGACTATATCATCTTCCTTATCATATTTCTTCCAATCCTTCTTACACATACCTTTATTGTCATATTTACCTTTGGAGTTTGATTTTATGAAGAATTTATTCATCCTATATAACTTATTAAATCTCTTGGATATTTGAGTCATCCCAGCATCACTATTAGAGTCTGAATCTTCATTTGTTGAAAATTCAGTTTGTATATGAACTTTGTCTTTGTCCTTGCTCTTAGAAGTAGTAGATTTAAAATCTACAGACATCCTTTTAGGTTCATCATCATCCTCCTTATTCACCTTGACTTCTTCCTCAGACATCATAAGCTTACCAATGAGCTCCTTGACTAGTATCTTGATTATGTCACATGATTCTCTTATTGAAACAGAAGTGCATCTCCATCGATCTGGTAGACATCTCAATATTCTCGCGATTTGTTCCTTAACAGTGACATATTTTCCAAGAGAGATCATTGTATTGAAAATCTCATTGAACCTTAGTTACATGTCAGAGATAGGTGCATTAGTATTCATTTTAAAATTATCATATTTAATAGTATATGTATTCAATCTCATTTCTTTAACATTAGTTGTTCCTTCATGATAAACACTCAAAGTATCACATATTTCATAGGCAGTTTTACAGGAAGAAATTCTATTAAAATATTCATCTCCTAAAGAACAATACTGGGAATTCATAGCTTTACAATTATTATTGTAAACAGTCTGTGTATGTTCATCCCAAGTAGTTCTATCAGTTTATGGAATTTTATATTGAGTCTCTATAGCAGTCCAAATATCAAAACCCATACTCTCCAAATGAATTTTCATCTTATTTTTCCACTAGGAATAGTTTGTACCATTAATGAAAAGTGGCATTTTGGTAGCAGAACCTTCTAGTCTATTGACCATAAATAGATTTTAGAAAATAAATTTAAAGAGATAAAATTTAGAACTAAAATAAATTTAAGATCTTTAAAAATGAAACTAAAATAACAGTTGATAACAGAAAGTTTTGAAAACATTTATTAATAGAAACCTTGGATACCGAATGTTGGTCACAGTGGAAACTCAAGAGGGGGTGAATTGAGTTCCAATTAAAGTTTCTATTAAAAAGATTTCTCTTCAAATCCACCAATTTAAAAACAAAGATAAACTATAGTGAATTTATATAGAGATTAAATTTTCAATTAGTTTCTCAAAGATTGATTAGGTCTCAGTTAATTTAATATAGAGATTAAATTAACTTTTGCAACTATCTTACTAGTTTACAATAAGTAAAAACACATTCTAATTTATCTATCAAAGTAACATTAAAATAGTTTTGTATTTCAAAGTAACTAGTAGCGGAATATGTAATATATATGTAATATACTTATGACTTAAACTAAAATGCACATCAGATGTTAACAAGAGGTTCAGTCTCAAGACGAGACTTAGTCTTCTCAAAAAATTTATATAAATTGATCCACACCTTCGATTGGGGTCAAAAATAGTGCAATGACTGTCTAGTTTCAAATACCACTACCACAGTTCTATGTGGGAAAAACAAAAAATAGCTCAGAGATGTCCAAGTCTTACTCGACCTTTACCACTGTCCACAGTGGGATAAAAGGAGTTATAGAGTTTGAATGAGGATTTAAGAATCCTCCATATTAGCTAAGGAGACAGTGTGTGTAAAATAAATAGGGTACACACACTGCTCGAAATGTAAATAACAGAATCACTAGAGTAAGTATGAATGAGATTAGAAAATATTTTGTGACTGGCAGTGCAGCTTTTGACTTGTTTGATTGGTCAGAAAAGATTTTTATTTCTTCTCTGGTTTTTGTCTTAAATACAGAGTGTCGTTTTCTTCATTGGTATTCATGTTCATCTTATCATCCTGAGTGCATGAAGTGTTTGTTGTAGTTCTTCACTCAAGATGTATCTTGTGTTCTCTTCTATAATGAGTGGCTTCGTGTATGTCCAATTCTCTCTAGATATAGATGTAGCCTTATATGAATGCACCATGTTTCAATGTTGCTTCGCCCTTGTCTTTTTCACCCTTCTTGTGCCTTCTTAGTTCCTTTACTATGATCTTCATGTATTCATTGCCTTTCATCTAGGTCTTTATCTTCCCTTTTATATCTTTCAGCTCTGGAAAAAAATGAATTATTACTATTTGAATGGGTACAAGGTACAGTTCCCTGACATGCCAACAGATATCATTACATTACATTAACATCATTAAAAACATAAAATGTAACCATTGTCTTAATAAATGAATAATATTGAGAGTATAGAGTTTTACTAGTTGGTCAATCTTTAGTAGCTCTTGTGGGTAGATGTGTACGGTGGATATTGTCTAACAATGACCTTCCATTGGATGATTTTTGAACATGTATCGGTCGCTTTATATGTCGGTGACTTCATTCTATAGATATATCTTGATCTATCTGTAGCTCTGCTTTGTATTGATAGCTCTGCTTTGTATCGGTAGCTTAATTCCGTATCGGTGACTCTGTATATTGGTAGATCTTGGTCTATCAGTAGATCTAGGTATATTAGTAGCTCTGCTTTGTATTGATAGCTCTGCTTTGTATCGGTTGCTTCATTCTCTATCGGTGACTCTCTGTATCGGTAGCTTTCTTAGTTCCTGTGATTATGTGTATCGGTAAACTTATGAGTATCGGTAGCTCTGTGTATCGGTGGCCTTAGCTTATCGGTGACTCTGTTTATCGGTAGACTAAGTCTATCAGTAGACTAAGTACCGGTAGCTCTCTATCAGTAGAAATATGCAGATTAGTGACTAACACTTATCTGTTTTATGCAAAAACATGTCCGATTGGGTTTGAATTAGTTCAAACCATATATAAACAAAGATAAAAAATGATTAACAGATTTCAAGGATTATATTAATATTATTATCAGATAGAATGTCATAGATTGAGCGAATTAGAATATAGATAAAGATTAATTGGGATTGTCCAAGTATGTGAAAGCATAGGTGGGATTATCAAAACAGGTGGGGTCCACATATATAATATTATTAATGTATGATAATAATTTTTTGAATATAATTTTTGTTAACTATACCCATCATTAATGCATTACATGGGGTGTGTTAATGAATCACATTGATTTGAGTGGGCGTAATCCACACTTCCTCAAACAAAATTATCATGATTACCCCATATAGAAATTATAATGACATGCATTGTAAAAGTAATAAAGAATATTAAAACATAATAAATATTAATATATTATATATATAAATATATATTTAATCATAATGTTCACCATAAGAGGTAGTATAGGAACAATGAACAATAATCGTTTAGTGAGATTGTAGTTCATTGTACATTTAAGGTGTATGTCTATAACTCATTATATGGTGGTCTGTGTTAGAGTAGGAAGAATAAATAGCATAAAAATATACTAGTATATTAAGGATAAGGTGGTTTTTATAAAATCAATATAATAAAGTGATTGGATTTAATTGAGAATGAAGATAAAATAAATGATCTTGAGAGAAGATGTTACCTCTTAATTTGGTGACTAATTTTGGTTTGTGCCCAAAGAAGTCCTTGGGTGGAATTAAGTCCAAGGGGAGGATTCTTAGAATAAGGGACTAAATTTGGAATATTATTTGATTATATTTTTGGTTATTTAAGATGATTGAGAGGTTTTAGGAAGTGGGAGGAGATTAGGGCTTTCTAATGTTGATGATGAGTGGTGCTTTTGAAAATATTTGAAGTGAGAATTCGGCCATTTTTTCATGTTCCAAGTGGATAATATAATGGAAAAATACAGATTAATGGGATAATAGGGTATAAATATATCTATAATATGGATCATGATAAAATTTATAGTTCTTTTTGAGTCATAAATTTATGTTTTTTCCTTATTTTATATTAGTTTTACCTTAATCGATGTTATTAATTTTAACTGCCTGGACTAATTTTTTTATCAAAAATAATTTGACCTTATTATAAGTTTATAATTATTATGATTCAAAATGTGGAATCCATTTTCCAAAATTCGAATCACATAATTGGATGAAAACAATTTAAAATTAATCCTGATGAGGGGATGACACTATTGGTTTTTAATGCACCAATGATCAAAAATTTGATATGTTTTTATAACCAATTTCAGGGTGAAATTTATTAAAATGAACTATATTGGATTTATTTATAAAATATTTATCTATTTATCCTTTCAATTAATTTAAAATATAATTAAACAATATAAATAATTTAAATTGTATAATGGTTTTGAATCAAAATCCTATATTTTTTACAATTTATTAATAAATTATTCCTTACAGAAAACAACAATTGTTTCTCCTAATATAATTTTTATACATCTCGTCAAATTATGATGGTAATTTTTACATATAAAATCTATAATCATTCCAAAATTTGTATTTAAAATGTCTTCCCCAATAAAATATAGTAAAACCACCTTTATAAAAATAACATATGTTTTTATACACTAAATTGGGATTGTTATTATCTTATTCATATGGAATATATTGTATGAATATCAAAAATATTTATCTAAATATGTAACAATTATATTACATTATTATATCAGTATAATTTTAATTAATTTAATTTATTGTGTAAATATATCTTTGTGACTATAAAAATTTTAATATTTTTCTTTATGTTCAATCATTTTTAATATTTATTTATAATTAATTTTTAATCTATGAATTCATATTATATTTTTTAACAAATATATCTTCATAAATTAGTTTTTAATATTAATAATAGCTAATTAAATAGCCAAATTTAATATTATTAATTTAAAAATACCATTTTAATGATATATTACTTGTTGGTAAAGATTTTTCATGTGTGTTATACAAGCGATCGAGAAAGGTCATTATTTCATTTAACACAATCTAACATCGGAGTTCTATATAGGACAAGAAAAAAATTATGGTGTGTTTACTGCATGATTAACTTGGCGTTGCATATAACTCAATCCCATTATAGTGCTTCAATATAAAATAACATATATTTAGAGTAGCATGAAATGTAAAATATCAAAAAGGTTAATTTTATTTAAAAATTAATTAATTCATATAATCTCACGGTGTTATAGGGTCCACATGTCTATAATACATTATGAGTCATTCAACATCAGCATGGTAATACACCACCAATGTAAGTGATTCTTCTGAATATGGGAGGTTCAGCACCTAGAAAATGATATCTAGTGTGACACTGAATCTGGTTTGGTTGGCACCAAGGTCCAACCTAGAGCTCGTGGGTAAGTTGATATATTTTATTTCTAGTTTTACATGTTAAATTTATATATGGGTTGATTTCATTATCTCATGAACAATATTTTCACAATTTATATATTTAGCCATGGTACTGTTAGCCTACTACGTACTTACCCCTTATTAACACTATAGTTTTGTGCCTTGATTGACATCAAGGATATTAAAATATATATGGGAAGGGGGATATATTTTTGATTCGTGATTTCTATTTTGGTAGATGTTTTTATAAAGGATGATTATAGGGCATGATGTCATTGTTTTTTGGGACTCTTATATTTTTATATCTATCATTTATTTGTATGATATATCGTAGTTCATTTAGTAAAACATTAACCATGAAATACATGATTTTATAAATATTAGACAATTTTATTATTCCTTTATTCTTCGATGGATTCATGTATTCTTACTTATATTTTTCAATTATTTTGGTTACATTGTTATTATTTTACACTATGATTGCAGCTAATTACAAGATTGTGTAGTCTCGCCACTATATTCCTTACACACTCAAACATAGTCAGAATACCTTGGAATACAGTGGAGGGATGGGTTAAACTAGAGGTCTTTAACAAACCTGACTTCATCATTGAGGGAGAATCGAGTAAGAGAAAATTAAATAGTGGTATCAAAGAATCAAGTTCCACATATGTTTCAAATCTATTTATGAAATTTATAAAGGAGGATAGGAAGTCTCTGTAATTATATCAAACATTTTCATTGGATTACATTACCCATGTGTGGGGGAAAATCAATGTCTATGGGAATTAGATTATAAATCATGTTTTTTTCTTATTATGGTTGTTGTTATTTCACCATCGGTGGTTCTCGTGTCATTTAATATTTTTTATTAATTATATAATTTTTTATGGACATGAATGAGAGGTGTTGTGGGTTTAAGAATCATTATATAAATATAGGGATATATTTTTACATGAATTGTTCATGTTTTGGAAATATTTATTACATTTCACAAATCCTCCAATATAAACTATGAAATATAATCTCATGATATATCCAAAGAAGTAAAATGGATGAAATTTTAATTTTATAAAAATTAAACTATTATTAATAGTTCAATGGAACCACGAGGAAATGGTTTTCTATTGTTGTCACCTTCTGATGTTGACCATTTTTTGTAACGTGTGTTCTATAGAGGGTTTTAACCATGTAGGGAAAATTCATACTTGTCATCTTTTCATCGAGCACTAGGAGAGTTGTAATGATTACTATCTAAATAATAATATGATGTAAAATAATACATATTCATAGAATAATATCAATAAAAAACTTCATTAAATTTTTATAAGGGTAATTTAATCCACGTAGAGGGATACAGTTCACATCGTACATTTGATGTATTTACTGATGGTATATTTTCAGCTATAACATCCTCCTACAAATAATAAGGTGGGAGGCCCCTTGGAAGCATAATTCAAGATTGAGTATCTCCATATTATCTACAATCACCTCATGACACCCTAAAACATTAGGGTGAATCATGATACATACATTCATTGTTGAAAAACCAATCAATGGTGTAAATTTATTGCAAAATATGAACAATAATATGAGTTATCATAGAAGGATTTAATGGAAATTTTCATTATACACTTTAATCTAGAGATTTTTAGTGAATATGGGGGCTCAAAAACATTGTTCTTTAAAATAAGATGGATTTTTAATGTTTGAATATTATAGAGACTTGAATGACCGGAATAGTATTTCTCCCTCATTAGAAACTGCTATTGTCACAAGGGTGAGAGGTTTTCTGGATGGGCTTCACTATGAGATACGGTCTTGGGTAAAAATATTTTACATGACAAGCATTGTGAACATTTTGAATCCATCTCTCAATAGTAATGGAATTCGATGATAGGACCTCAATTGTGTCTAGTGTGTCCCATAATGAAGATATTGGAGAACTCCTTCTGGAGGAATGAAGCTCCACTAAGATAGCGATAACTTGGGAAGTAGTGGGCATAGTATCCATTGATGTGGAAACCACTATAAAAATAATGTTCTATTACATTTATTTCTATGTAGAATGGCTTTCATCATACACCCATTATGTCGATACCCTATAGTGTAGTGTAATTGTTTTGGTTGTTTAGGCCTTTTTTAGATTTTCTATTGGAGATTTCCACAAAATATAAAGGGTAATGGATTAGGATAGTCACATGCATCTAAGAAGTAATTAGCTACCCCTGAGTTGAAAATTGTTTGGAGTTCCACTAAAAATTCATGTTGATGTTGGGAAAATGTTACCCTAGTGATAGAGTGGAAGTACTAGATAGTGCTAATAATATAGGGGAGTTAGACTAGAGATTAGGGAAGAGGGGTGATTGAACTGCACAATATTTAGTCTACTTGGGAAAGTTTGGATGTTAGACATTCTACCATCATAGGTATTGTTATTATATCATATAAAATTTAATTCAGTTTTGGATAAAAGAGAATATAATTTCTCATTAACTACTCATATTATATATTTTTTGTCTTGGCTATGGAGATTTTGGATGGTGTTATGACAATAGATGTTATGTTTGGAGTGGGGTGGGATGACTTTCATAAATGCCTAATGCATTCTCTTGAAATTGGTGGCAACCATTTCATTAGGATATTTAATTTTTGAAATGAAAATATTATATTTCATTCATGTTTTCTATTTTATATTTATTTAATAATCTCATATCTATTGTTATCATAGTAGAGTTAAATTTAAATATCATTAAGCAGAAAGTTATTTTCATTGGAAATATTTGGATCTTCAGATTGGTTTTGTAGGACCAAATCAGTGTAAATTCGATTATCTAATTACTCATATATTAAGCCTTGTATTTGATAAAGGTTCAATTCATTAGGTTATTTTCCGCTAATAGACTACCATTTTATTTTTCTCCTTCCAATAGAGTTATCTTTCTTTCCACCAAAGTTAGAGATTATGTTAATGGTCGAGTTGGTGTTGAGGGATCAAACAGTTTCTATCCCTCCCTATATAATGCAACATATAGGGCCATTTGAGATAATTTTTTAGTTAGAATATATATGTGTAGATTATTTTATATGAACTACTACATATCAATGTGGTTCTCCTATTATTTTTTCTTAATGAGTGATTGGACTTTGTGATTACACACGGCTTAACTGAAATTGAACCAAATGATAGTTAAGAACAAATAACCCCTTCCACAAATTGATGGTATTTTTTATCATTGGAAAGGTTGTATGATTTTTATAAGAGATACATGAGTTCAGGATTCCATTACTTATTTGTGAAACATTATTTCATACCCCAATCATCTATTAGAAATTGATATTGACTACATGAATTCATGGTGATTTATTTTTGTAGGAAAAAAGCACCTGTGGTATTTATGGTCATCGTGAATTTAATATTTCTTTTTGTTTCTAGATATATTTCTGGTATTCTTTATAATTTAAAAAATATTTTCCTATCATTATGCATAATATAAAGATGAACATCATAACATTATTCAAAGTATAATGAGGTAGAATCACCTCTATGCCATGTTATCAAATTGAAACATTAATATTAATAGAGCACTATTATTGGGACATGTTATCCCTCAGGCTAGAGTGGTATTAGACAATGAGAAGGTCACATACATTGTATCTTGGTAGTTTCCATAAAATTTCTTTGAGATTTCCTATATTCTGGTTCTATCTAACTATTATAGGCATTTCATCTAGGACATCATCCATTTAGAAGCACTGATGTTTTGACTAATGAAGAAAGGGGATTTATATTTACATATTTATGTGATTGATCATTACATGATCTGAATTTAAGGTGGTACAATACACCAGTACTCACATTTTGTATGATGGTTCATGAATTTACATTGTACTACAATGCATTCAATGATAGGATCATAGTAGTTTGGATATAATAGTATCAAGTGGTTTGTTTTTGGCTCCAAACAACTCGGACTGCATGATAGAAATTACAAAAATGATGATCTAAATTTATATGTGGTGTTACATTCTATAATATATTTGTACAATTATCATTTATGTGAGTGGTTTTTTGTAAACATTGACCAAAATAGTCTCAAGTAAATCTATTCTAAGAGATACATAATCCTTTCCCAAAGTATTTGGGTTGAGTATCAAATATATTTCAAATTCCAAATCACATAGATATAACGAAAATATAGTTTAATTGTTGATTATTTATTGTATTATACATAAACAAAAAGAGTATGGGAGTCTTATGAAAAGTGGCATTTAATGAAACTCCTCACAGACTATAATATATATGTTACAGAGTCCTATGAATTAGTAGATATAAATAGAGCATATATTATACATGTATTACTAGACTATATAAATATATAAATTTCATCTAATGTAATGGGTTTTGATCTGAGGTACATATCAAATGGTGTGGATCCACCATCATGATATTCTTTTAGAAGAAGGATATTTTTCTTTTTTGTGTAAGTGTGTTAGTTCTTGTGGGTTTGTGTGAGGAAGAGATGAGAGAGTTCCATGCTTCTAAATGAATGTTACATCCTAGTTTGAAAATGATTTATCATGAGCTATATAGATAATAATGGTGACCAAGGATAAAAATGTTGATAATGGGATTAATGTCAAGTTGTTTCACCTACCATTATGTGATGTCTAACCATCAAAGGCCTATTAGGTTATTTAATACTATAACCATTCCGTAATGGTATTGGGATGATGTCACAATATATTTCATGATTCTATTAGCCAAGACACATTGAAATAATGCAACAATATGGTTGATGATAGGTCAGCTGAAAACAGGTATCCAACATCATTCATATGAGGGAGAGAATCATCATTGATGTTCTTGGTAATATTTTTGTGTTATAGATAGGGATATTGAATATTGTTATTAGTAATATAATTTAAAAAAGAATCTAATTTCACATTTTTATTTTATATATTTATTCAAAATTATTTGGGATTATATTTTCTTTTAATTAAAACATATCATCATTAGATAGATTGCTAATCATATTGAAAAATTATGATTTATTAGGATGTGTTATGAGGTTTTTGTAAAATTATTCTTATTCTTGGGAGAATCATTCTGTCCTAATGGAGTTATCCTATAATAAAAACTCCTGGAATTGGTCCAAATACAACCATTTTATGGTTTTTATTGAAGTTCCTATAATTATCTGTTTCTTTGGTTAAATGAAGGTGAGTAAGTTCTTCTTGGACCCAGTATCATACAAGAGATATTTAAGCAGGTAAATTAGATTAAAAATTGTCTACTGACAACACAAATCCATAAAAATAATAGTCTTATCATTAGTGAAGAAAAATATAGTTTTTGGATATGCATAGTTATTTCATTTGGTTGTTTTCTTTGATGGGGAAATACTATATTAGGAATAAATTAAATATAGTGCCTGGGTTTTTAGGCTATTCTAAATAATGGTAATGTTCTATATAGTGGAATATTATTTGGACCCTAAAATTATACAAAACCATTCATGGTATGTTTTACATGTGACAACATCATAGATGTCATCGTTCCACTTGTCACATGACAGATGTTGATGATGTTAATATGGATGTTAGTAAATCATTTATTGGGCATCTAATTTGTATCATAGATAGTAGTTAGATTCTAAAATCCATGATAATTAGGTACAATCTTGTTCATGTTTATGATATTTCATCTTGGGTATTTAGGGAGTTTTTTTGTGTTTATGAAAAACTGGCTCCTAGGTGCTAATTAAAGTTACAATTTACACGATAAATTTCAGATTTATGATGTAAATATGTTACTAGAAAAAAGCATTGAAATTAGATTATGATTTTTAATGTTTAATTACATGAAAAACCATTTTAAATTGTGAAATCATCACTAGGAATAAATTAATCCATGGTGAAATTTTTTTTGTCATGAATTTTTTTCAATTCATGTTGTAAAACTAGGATATACAATGTAAATCCTTCTATCTAATTAGATTTTTTGTATTCATGTACTATTATAATTCAACACAATTCTCTTCTCCCAAAAATTGATGTCTATTCATGGTGTGTTTGGGTTACTCTACTCTTCAGAGCTCCTCTATTCAAATGCTTGATCTCTGAATTGGTTATATAGCATCCCTTTTGGTATGTGGTGGTTCTATTTGATTTTTTATCAGGATTATTTGGTTTGGGAAGCAGTGTCTTCTACATATCTAGATCAACAATTATGTGATAATATTATTTTATTTCCCATATATATCCATTAGTATATATTCTCTTGGTGAATAACCCTCATGATGGATGTGGTGGAATAGATATAATTTTTGAGGTAACTATGATAAAACCTCTCCACTAGACATTTCTATTTATGGAATTTGGTGAAAATATGTGAGAACCCTTTTTAGGGTCTCTATTCATTGTTCTATGTTCCATCTAGTTGTAGTGTATTCTATTGTAGGTGGTGTGAAACCAAATACTAATATAGGTGGTTCTGTCTCTATCCTATATTATATGAACCATCATTTCCCATTAATTAAAAATTTCTTTATAAATGAATTATCTTTTTAGAATTGATAGGATAAAAATAATTTTTTAATAAATGACTATTTCTACTAAAATTGGAAATTGGATTGCATTTTCAAATAATTTTGAAATTTATTTATAAATTATTTTAAAAATAATAATTAATTTAAAGGGGTTTTGGGGGAAACATTATAAAATGGGAGAATCCCTCTCAATGGACATTAAAAATGATGCATATGGGATCCTTGGGTACCAAATAATGTGGTTTAGTATTAGGGTCTAATTAGTTAGTTATTAAGGTATTATCTCATGGGGTGTTCCTTTATTTACAAGACTGTGTGTCCTGGAAACTTAATCTTGACATTGTGGTGGGTTGAATCATCTGGATAACATCAATTCCTAAGTCCATGTTTACTATAGAATTGAGTGTGCACTAATCAATGTTGATTATCATGGTATGAGTGAGCTACATATCACAAAACTAGTTTTCTTATTATTTTTTTAAAATTATGTGTTGGTCGAATACTATTTTATCTTATACTATTTACCTTTACAAAAATTTGATTTGATATACATGATTCAGTTTTATTCTAGATAAATACTTTTTGTAAAATTAACCATTGAAACTACATCAAATGGATTATTTTTTAAATATATAAAATCGTAAAACTGTTATATCATGAATTTCATATAATCACTTTTACTTCTTATCATTCCATGTTTTCATTTAAATTGTGCATAGTGTGATTATTGGAGAGAGACTGGATATGGAGCATCTGTGCGGGGTCCTACTAATCCGACCTAGCATAAAATTTCACAAACCATTGGAGGTTGATAAGCTTGATAAATTTTTTGATGTAGTAAATAGAAATTCATTATAGTGGGGTGATGTTATGTCAACTTGTTATGGGTAGCTGTTGGTGAGATAAATGGGTTTTACCCATGTTTTCATATGGAGTAGTAGTTTCTTTTTTAGATGTATGTTGCTTTTATTTGTATTTTGAGTTGATTCAGTATTTTTTTTTATCATTGGTTATTGAATATATTCAATTTACTTTCAATTAACTATTATAGATATATATATGTTCCATGTATTTTTTTTCAGGATGAGAAAATCCGTCCATATAGATTATTTGGATACAATTGATCTAGTTAAATTCCCATGGGGATCTAGAATTCCATTTAGTTATTTGTGAGGATCACTTCGAGTTCCATATTTTAAGGGTATCCTAGGTCGGTTAGGTAAAAATAATCATATGGGTTTCCCACATAGGTTCACTTAGTTTGGGACATCTGGTATATTTGATTTAATATTATAGGGACTTGAGATGTATGTTGTGGTGAGTACTTGGCCTGTTCTTACTATGAAAAGCCACATGTAACCACATGGTTTTAGGATGACTAACTCCTCATGAAATAAATCTGATTTTTAACTTATATTTTTCGATAGTAAACTGAGATTATATTTTTATCATTTCATCATTTTTTAGCAAATAGAATTTTTCCATCAAGAATTATTCCACAAATTACCTAGGAGGGTATAATTGATTCTCTATATGGTAATCCCATTTGGATCAGAATTTTATAGAAGAAATAAAGTGGGGTGTTCATTATGTAGATCATAATTTACTATGAGGTTTGGAGTATGGTGTCGAGGAATATCTATGATTTTGGGTAGACAGTGATCAAGCTCATGAACTCTTACATTAATTCCCCCTTCCATTAAGAGAATAATTGATTCCCAGGTGGAATTGTACAATAAAGACATGGTCCATTAGATCATTAACATCTTTGTCACACCTATGGTTATCGTGGTAATGTGTGCAGTCTTTTGGAACATGGGTCCCAACTTGTAGTGGTGGGATTCCATAGTTTGATAATATCTATATGTGGTGTCAGATTAGAAGGTCTTAAAGACTCAATTCTATCATTACTTCATCCCATAGTCTCTAATTATGAGGATGTGTAAAAATTCTACGTCACTATAGTGGGGGGAACATTTGGAATTGGTGTACACCAATTAGTTTTTGTAGTTGTATCAATTTTTTTTGCAATTGGTGGTGAATGACCAATTAAATGATTAGAGTTACATGAATAGTGTGTGATTATGAATCTGATGACATGTAATTATACTTATGATTTCAACTAATTTGGATATAGTATAGAGGGATATGATTAATGAGATCAATAATTCAGAAATATAGGAATGTATTTAACTTATATTACATGCATCAACAGTTTTAGTAGTGTTCCATGGAAAAAGAAAAAGTGGCACGATAATTTACCAGCTATCCCACTTTATGCCATTTGTGGTATCGAGTATTGTATCCTTGAATTTATATCAATTTGAAAATGTTTCTAACAATTCATGTACTTGTCTCACACAAAGAAGTATTTTTATTTGTTTTGTTTTATAAGTAAATTTGAAGAGTTATATTTTTATTAGCATGAGGGTAGGCACCAGTTTGTCCAAATGTGTTATATGTGATTTATCCTTGGAGAGAAAATGTTTCACAAACTTGGATGGCCTATATTGATGTAGGAGGTTCTGCATCAGGGGATAGATGTGTGGAATGGTGCAGATGTAGGTGTAGATGACCCCGAGTATCAATCCAATGCTCATGGTTCATTGGATTTATTTCATGGGTGGTATTTTTTGTTAAATTAATACATATGTTTATTACTTAATTTCTTGCATTATATACTCTAAATAGACGTATTTCAAAAAAAAGACTTTGACCTATTGAGGTTGTTCTCAAACAAAGTTCCAGACAATATTTGGTCCCTATAATGCCATTAATTGTAATAGTTATGGACTAGTTCAATGTATATTTTATTTATTCATACATTCTAAAAATGAAGTTTTTTGGATATGGGATTGATAAGCAGTTCAAAACTAGGGATTTTTGAGTCATTTATCTCTTTTATTTTGTCGTATATTTGAATTGAATAAAAAAATTATTTATATACATTTAATCCTAATAGTACACGATTCGATCATTATTGGAATTTTTAATTATCATAAATTCTTATAGGGATACATGATTTATTATTTATATTTTTCCCTGAAAATTTTTACTCTATTATAATTTAACTCTATTATTAATACAATAAACTATAGGTGAAAGTATCCCCACTACATTCATTACATACTTAATTATAGTTAGATGCATATGATATGCACATGGGTGGTGTCAATGATGTCATATAACCCACCCATCTCAACCATGTGATGTTGCATTGGGTTGGGTACATAACATTATTCCTCTTCATGACTAATTTTGTATGCTTTTTCTACCTCCCATTTCTATTATATCATTTCATGGGTTTATTTTCATATGAAAAGTTTTTGGGTGGTGTTATTATCATATATTAGGATCAATGGAGTCCACCCCATGAAAATTTATTAAGATGCTTATATTTTTACAAATTTTTATTATCTTTTTGGATTTTGTAAGTCATTTCACCCATTTCTAGTTATTATTTTTTTCTATACATTTTTCAATTTTTACATTGGATCAAATACTTTTTTATTTTTCTTTACTGTGTGGTGGGTTTGTTCAATACAAACTCTAAACTTGGAGTTGTGTGTTTCATAGGATACATCCCGATAACAAATTTGAATCTCATCACTATGGAATATATCAATTTCTATATTCATTTTTCTAGATAATCCATATTCTACATGCATAGAAAGTTATAAAATTGCACTTTTACTATTCAAAATCTCATATAAAATATAAAATGATAATTTCATCCAAATATTTCTTATGGAATTTTTCCATTATCTTGCACATTCATTCCATGATCATCTACAATACAATCCATGGGTGTTTTTCATTATACATTTATTGACAATCGACAACCTCTCCACAAAATTCATAACTGCAGCTGTATCCTATTTCATAATTTTGTAGTATTCACCTTAACCATAGTATTTTCCATTTTCTTCACTAGTTTTGGTAATTGTTTCCTCATCACTTGTTCCCTTATTTGGTCTATATTACATTCATGAAATTTTTCATCACCATTATTCCACTGGTGTTCTTCCAATACTCCTAAATTTCAATACCCTTATATTGTATCTTCACTACCATTATGTACCTCACCACTGACATTCATGATAATCGGACAAATATCATTTCCTCAGTCATATTTTCCATATTTTAACAAACTTATTCTCACTCAGGAAAGTATCACTCAAACACTGATGGTACAATGATCGGTCATAGATATTCCATCTTTGATTCAATATTATGGCCTCCCTTTCGACCAAGACCTCAATTCCTATAGCATAGGAATGTTTTGTTCATATCAAGCATGGAACAGTGTTCTCACAATTATGTAAGGCGTTCATCTTTATTGGGGGGAGTTCATAGTGTCTCAACCTAGTCCCACTACATAATATATATAGGATCTTGACCATGAGTAGTCACAACAGCCTTAGAATTATATTCTATCTGTATTTATTGTAATTCAATAGTTGTTATAGTGGTTGTTTAACAAATTTTTTTGTTTTAATCATTATGTTAATAAAATGAGAAATATGAAACATTAGATGATGTAGAATAATAATATTTTATTTATTATGAACAGTTTACTATATTACTTTATATCACAATAATGTTTTATTTTTTAGGAATTCTCATAGATTATGTGGATGCTCCATTAACATGACATTGAGGTTAGTATGGGTGTTGAAGCTTGACCACTCTCCCTCTATCTCTCTCTAACGCCTCTCCACATTTTTCAAAACCTCATCTTCTTATGTAAACAATTATCTTAGTATACATAAAATAAATACATAATTACTATATCACATGAGCATAAAATTCATAGAAGTCTTTATTTAAACCATGATGCTTATTGAGGATGTTCTCTCTCTAAAAAATATGCTTTGTCTATCCAATGTTACCTTCATGACTGTGGGGTCGTATAGGTAATATCTCATATTTTCCAGGGATATCCTATAAGGAGATAATTGGTTCCATGGCTGTTTTTACCAAATGGGTCCTCATAAATTTCATTTTAACCATATATAACTGTATTTACCAGCATGTTTTTCTTTCACACTAGCACACATAATAAATCCCATTTTCTGCCTTAATTGGCATATGGAGTAGTGTGTAAACCACATTTTGTAATGTACATCCCTAGAATGATAATGTATGATTTTTATAACTCATCTTTGAGCTCACCATGTAATGTATTAGATTTTTAGTTTATTATTTTTAAATATTATATAAAATTATTTTGATACCAGACATTGTGACAGTGTGGGATTATGAGACTCTGAGTGCCTAGAGTAAATGATTGAAATAAATTAAACATTTAAATAGTTCATGTGAGCGTTTTTTCTAAAAAAGTTTAACATATTTTAAATGTGTTCCTCGATCAAAAATCAAAGGGAACTGTTTTTCTCATATAACAAATATTACCTAAGGTGAGACCCAACATTGACCAGCACGGGTCGGAAGCAGAACTTGTTTTTTCGATGTTTTAAAAGGAAATAAAATACATTAAAATTTTATTTTAATTTAAATTTTCTGTGATGCAGTAACACTATAACTGGTTTAATATAACTACGAGTATGGGTTTATGCTCATAACCCAAGAGACATTTTATTGATGCTTTGGATCTTTGGATAGGATCCATCATTGGATAATTCACAATAATGAATGAAGACACATGGATCATTTCACAGTAAGATCGAATCCCAACCAACCAGTACACTCCAGGTTCATCAAAAATCATTAATGTAGTTGTTGTTTATTTTATTTCTTATGTGTTCTTAGATTTAAATGATGAACATAGATCTACCAAGAAATATTATGACCCCATGAATTATTTGTTCTTTCAATATGTCTTTTATCAAGTTTATTTTGGGGAATTGATCCATTTTTGGTTTGATTTAAATTTTATTTATTCTATTTGAACCTTTTAATGGGAGGAGATCAATGTTGTTATGAACAATGGTAGATGATCATTCCACAATTCAATATTTGTATTTCTTCACCAGTTTTTTATCCTTTGTTTTTCACATTCTTCGAGGGGTGATGAACAAAGGTTCATTGTGCGTCCGTCTCACCACCCAATGATCCCAAATCATAGATCTGACATCATGATGACCAAAATGAGGTGGGATAACGATTTTAGTTTAAAAATATACGTGTTTTATATGAAATTGGACATCGAACATTCCTCACATCAATGATATAAAAGCATTTTTTTGATCGATTGGATGAACAAAACCTAACAAACTAGAATTTTCAAGGCGGTGCAACCTCAAATCCTAATATTCATTGATATTGTATGACTGGGTTGATGGATTGATGATCCTAGGAGGTGAATGGAGGAATAACCATGGTTCTAGAAAATCATGAAGAGCACTGCGTGTTCTTAGAAGAACAAAGTGTGGTGGACATCTTTGAGGAGGACTGGATTTTGCGATAAAAGAAGAGATGACACAAAATGTGGGTCCTTACATGTGACTCAGTATGTATCTCAGAAGATATATAGACATAGGGTGGATTGCATGGCATGTGATCCACTACATGGCTAGACCATGCTAGTTATGTGGGTTACCCCATGTACCAGTACATAGGTTGGAATACATGGGATGAAGCCGTGTACGGGAACACGGCTCACATAGACTAAGCAGACCCCAGTTAATTATCCATGAAATTTTAACATCACTACACTTCATGTATACTCTTTCAACATGAAATGTCATCTAAATCATGTTGTTTCTCACTAGAATAACTCTAGGTCATGGAACATGGCATGTGACCTTGCTACATGCCATGTACTTTATTATACAAGGATTTTCCAACTTTTCAATAATTTCATGGAAAAGTTTCATTTGTGTTATTTCCCCCCTTACACATTCACCTAATGGGAAGGTATCATTTCCACCCCTGAGATTATGATCCCTTTAGAAGGAAATTTTGGATAGAGTCATAATCCCTATGAGAGTCCTAGAGCTATTTCCTCTACCCATTCCTGACCCTAGGTTGAGTCATGAATCCATGTGGCCAAAATTATAGGATGATGATTCTCAACATAGTATGTGAATATGAATGTGTCGGGGTATATGTCGAGACCCTGGAATTGATCCACATCCATGTATCATGATCTTTTCTTACCCCGAAGTATGTTCTCCTTCAATTAGTGTATTGGTTCTCTCTTTAGATCTAACAGTGAGTTAATCACTCTCATGGAACATCCCATAAAAAATATTCTCATATAGACATCATCAGAGCTAATAGACTCATGGAGTGATTTCTCCTAGACAAGTGCTTTGTGGAATCTTTGAACTGAATCCTTTTCATGGGTGTGCAGTCTTTGTGACTTACATCTAGACTATAAGTATAGTTTTCCAGAAAATCTGGATATGTTTCTATTGTTATATCTTTTGCAGAAATATACTATGTAGATCTGACATTACCATTACATTGTGTATTTCATTGTGCTATTTAGGGTCCTCTATTTATTATATTAATACTCACCTCTACACGGGATTTTCTTGCACATGTCATGTCTTGTGTAGATGAGCATCCTTTTGTCAGAGTCCATGGTGGATGAGGATGGGACCAAGCTTTGTGAGCTTCCCTATAGGATGTAGTGGCCCTAAAACTATGAGTAGCAGTCCCAGTAACTTTTTTCTTGCTTACAGGTTGGACATTATTGTTTGTAGAATATCTATATATTGGGGGGATTTAATTTTGGCCCAATTTACATTTTTCAAATTACATTCCATTATACGATGTTGGTTGGGTTTTGTTTCATGCATGCATTTTGATCCGTAGTGGTTTTTTCATTTTATAATAAGTGGGATTTGAGATGCATTTGTGTGTGTGCAGGTACATAAGAAATTACACCAAAGTTAGTTATATGCCTACTTAGTGCTAGTCACCATCCCTAAGCCTATTGGATGGGGGCATGGGGAGTTGCGGCACAGGCCCCACTGGGATATGTTAGGACATAGTGGTATCATATATATTCAGTTCTACCATAGTACCAACAGTTAGTGAGATTAGATTTGGGTAAGAGTGTTAAGTGTTTTGATCTCGTATTTCAAGCCATGGACACCAGTTTTAGAGAGGGATGCTGGCGTATCCATACACCTAGACTCTAATAACATGATTTTCAACTCGGTATATGAGAACACTAGTTTAAAGGTAATAATATAATGGTATATGAATCAAATTGTAATGGGTTGTTTTTTCCAATTCTTTTGTTTCATCAATCTAGATATAATCATTGACCATATTACATATAGTTTCATTACAAGATGCCTCTACAACGCATACCAGCTAGGATTCTACGCCTCTATCATTAGGATGATTCCCTCAGTGAAGAGACATCGATTAAGGGACATGTTCCCTAGGAGTTACCCCCATGTGGTGCACCTACAATACCACCACAAGTGGAGCATCACATGGTACCTACAGTACCAAAATATAAGGATTGCAAGATGATAGTGCACCATGATTTTCCAAGATAGATACCCCTCATGTTTTGAGGAAGGCATGACCCTAAAGTGGTTGAGGACTGGCATGAGGTAGTGACTAGATTTTTCTGTTTAATGTAGAAACAAGTGGAACAGATGGTGATCCTAGGAATTATCCATCTTTAGTGTTCGATTGGATGATGGTGGAGTTTGACCTCGCAGACTCATGACTTTCATTCTCTTTCCTAGGCAAAGATCAAGTGAATATTTAGGGATGAGATCTCTCTGATTACACTGAGATAAGTGCACATACACTAGCTTATTCAAATCTAGTAGGGATGTTTATCATTGTTTGAATATTAATTGTGGTTCGCCAGCCTTTCCAAGTACTCGATAAATATGATCAGTGATTAATAAATCAAACCATAGAACTTTGAGCGAGTTCTATGATTAGATATATGAGCTATTGTTGGGACTCTATGAATTTTGACTTTTGAAGGAGTTCTTGAGTGAGTATTGGGTGTTGTGTTCTTCATAAATTAGCATAGTCTTTTTGATGTTGTCAGTAATAGGAAAACTTGTGAAAAAGCCTTGGTAGTAGGGAGCCAATGTCAGGTAGGGGAATCATGACCTAGGTGATGACATAGGACGACCCCTGATATGGTATATGTGGTCTTGGGATCCCTGGATGGATCAAGTAAGACTAGAGAAAGGCGATATTGCATGTGATATGTATGGGACATCTCACTAGTGATTTTCCAACATGTGGAACTACTGATAGGGAGGTGGTGGATAGACCATTGCGGTAGAGGTAGAGAGTGGAGTAGGTAGACTCATTAGGAAGAAGATGTGGAAGAGGAGTAATGATAGCTGAAGGTGGTGGTAGATGTTTTTACATACATCCACCACCACCCCCAGGAGGTCCTCACCCAGCTCCAGGTAATGGGGGACAGGGGTGGTGAAAGAAATATGCGGTTGATGAATATGACCCAGAGGCTCTAGGTAAATCTAAGGTACTATATATTTTTTTATACCTTATCTATCATGCTTATAAAAAAGGGTTTTTTCATTCTTTCATCACCACATGTATTATGAAGAACCTTGAGATTCTAGTGGATCCATTGACTCGACCCTAATTTTTGGAGATGCCAATGGGATGAGACATGATGATCACACATATTTTCTGATAGTGTGATAATATCCATGGAGGTGAGAGTTTTAAATGGAGCCATGTGGTAGCAGTGTCGAGGCCTTATGATTTCATTCTCATTCTGGATTGGTTATCATCTATCCAAGCCCAGCTTGACTGCTTTAGGCTAAGAGTGTGGTGTATCTGTATCAATAGAATGAGGTTTTTCAATTTTGGTGAAAAGGAAACCCATACAACATAGAATGGGCTTGTTCATAAGAGGGTGTGGCTGATTAGTCACAACTTTTCACAGATTATCGTAGAAGCACCAGATGTTTTGATCTTCATGTTCCCTAAAGTTGTGGAAGTGTATGAGGATGTCTTTCTATTATATGTCCAAGGATTTCTTCCCTACCAGGTGATATACTTCTACATCAGCTTACACCCTAGGATGAAACTAATATCCTCACAAATTAATCAGTTGGATCCTCTACAACATCATGATATGAGGGTGACGTTGGAGGATTAGTAGTGTAAGAGCTTCGTAAGACCTGGTGTTTCACCATGGGAGGCCCCAATTTTGATTTCCAAGAAGGATAACATGAGTCTTAGTTTTTCAAGGATTACTAGTGCCAAATCTAGGTAACATTGAATAATATGTATCCACTACCAAGGATTGAATATCTATTCAATCTGCTATGAGGGTCATAGTGGTTCTCAAATGATGAACTTCGATTGGGTAACCACTAGTTTTGAGTACAATACAGGGATATACTGAAGACAAATTATATATGCAGCTATAGTCACTAGAGTACATGGTGATGCCTTTAGGTGTGATGCCTTTAGGTGTGATGAAACGCCTATACTGTTCATGGTAATTTAGAATCAGACCATATATATGTACATAAACTAGGTCATAGTTGTCTTCATTAACGACATCCTTGTGTACTCGGGGTTAGAGTGGTGGCATGTGAGACACCTGCGGATGACTCTATACATACTACGAGATCACAAAAATTATGAGATGTTCTTGATTGGCCATTTCTGAATATTTGAGGACCAATTTCTGGGACTTGTTATCTCACCAGATGAAGTAGTAGTGGACCCAGCCATGGTCAAGGCAATGTTAGCATTGGATCTACCCCAAAGTGTGATAGAGGTGTGGAGCTTCCTTGTGTGGGCACGACACTGCCTGAGATTTATCATTGATTTCTCCTAGATATTAGCACCAATGAATTCCTTGACCCAGAAGGGGAAGACTTCCATATAGATGGAGAAGTGCTAGTAGGACTTCCAGTAGTTGATAAAGAGTTTGATGAGTTCCCTAATCTTGATATTTTTAGAGGAGGTTGTCGAGTGCATTGATTTCTATGACACAATAGGGATTGGTCTTGGTTGTGTGATTATACAGAGATAGGTGGTGATTACATAGGGTTTGTGCCAGCTAAGTTTGCATGAACAGAACTACGCAACACAGGATCATTAGTAGGCGGCGGTATTATTCATGTTGAATATCTGGAAACATTAACATAATGGAAAATGGTTTATCATCTACTATGACCACAAGATACTCAAGTACCTCTTCTCACAAAAGGATTTGAATATGAGGTAGAGGTGATGGCTGGAGTTCCTCCGAGATTATGACATTAACATCATCAATACTCCTTAAAATTGGAATGTAGTAGCTAAATCTCTCAATCAGAGATTGAGTTCACAATTTTTTATAAAGAAATTAGATCATTTGGCCTTTCTATAGTTGTCCTTCATTGATGGAGATAATGTATCTTATATCTGAATGAGGGTTTTAAACCCTCCACTCTTGAAGCATGTTAGAGTGTCACAACAAGGGGATATCAACAATGAGGTTTTATATACTCAGTTTGGTATAGGACTAGATACTGATGAATATCTTCACGGTGGGAAGAATGTTGTCCTTTTCAAATGACGCACAATTGTTCGAGTGGCATTGTTGGAGGAGGTTCTGAGAGGGATTTATACATACTCTTGGAAATACATCATGGAGTAGAATAAATATATGAAGACCTCTAGCATCTCTTCTAGTGGATAGGTTTGAAGAAGGTATTTTAATAGTTCTTCTCTCAGTGCCTTGCATTCTAGTAGATGAATGATGTGCACCAGTTTTAAGAAAGGTTCTCCCACCCCTTGGAAGATCCAGAATAATTGTGGGATGGAATATCGATGGAAATCATTATGGGATTACCATGAATGTTTATGGGACACGATTCCATCTAGGTGATCATTGAACGACTCACCATGTCTACCCACTTTATAGTTATCATGTTTTAGAGTTTGTTAGAGATCTTGGGACCCATCTATGAGAAAGAGATAGTCCAGCTTCATGGTGTACCTTCAATCATAGTCTTAGATCATGTTTCTTTTTTCACTTCCCAGTTTTGGAAGATATAGTAGGAGTCGATGGTGACTCATCTCTATTTAAGAAAACCATTCCATCCCAACATAGAGGATCAGACAGAGATAACCATTTAGGTTCAGGAGGATATGATGCGGGCCAGTAGAATTGATTTTTTTCACAATTAAGAGGACCACCAACCACTTGTGGAGTTTTCATAAAACAATAGATACCACCCTACCATTGATATGTCATCATTCGAGGTTTTATGTGGGAGATAATAACAGACACTGCATTGTAGGACTGACACTGGAGAGTCAACACTCATGGGTCAAATGTTGATGTGAAAAACAACATAGAAGTTTCAGATCATCCAGGATTGGATGAAGACTGCACCTATCCAGAAGAATTCTTATGCTGATAGACTGTGGAGACCTCTAGAGTTTAGTGACGGTGACTATGACTTCCATTGGGTCTCATCGTGATGAGGGTTGTGGAGATTTGACCAGGGAGGCATGTTTTTTCTGAGGTTCATCAGAGCTATTCAGATACAATGTAGAGTTGGAGAGGTGGCATACCACAGAGCTCTACTAGCATAGTTTCACTACGAATATGATTTCTACCTTGTGTATTAAATTAGGAGGTATTTTTATGACCCATTATATGTCATCAAATGTGGTGCGATGTACATTTAAGGATGGAGCAACATTCAATGAGAATCCAATGGAGGTCAATGATTTGTAGGAGAAAATCCTTCATAGGTGAGAAATTTCCATGGTAAATGTCTGGTGGTTTCATGGGAACCTTCAAGAGAGCACATGGGAGTGGGAGGATCATATTTATGAGCAGTACACCCATTTTTTTGAGTATCCTTTTGTTTATTCATTTTGGGGATGAAAAATTACAAATGTGGAGAGAATGTAATGTCATGGATAATCTGGGTATTATTATTAAATATTGTATGGAGTTATTTCATGATTTGGAATTGCAACGATGGGATATTTCATGGCCCTAAATTCCTAGAATAAATTATTGAAATAAATTATTCTTTTAAATATCAAGCATGAGCGGTTTTCCTAGAATTGTAATTACATTTAAAAAGCTCACAAGAACATAAATCTGAGGGAACTATTCAGATTAAAGCAAAGAATTTACCTTAAGTTGGGTTTAACATCAACCAGAAAGGGTTGACATCATAAATTAATTTTTGGACGTTTTAAAAGGAATTAAAATAAATTAATATTTTATTTTATTTTAAGCGTTTCCAGGACACAGGGACACAATAATTAGTTTTAAATAACCTGGAGACCCTTGGATGATCTGGAGCCTTAGAGAGGATCTATCCTTGGACAATTCATGATGACGAACGACGACGCATGTATCATTGTGCAGAGATATCGACTCGTGATAGACATTTGCTCTCCATATTTATCGATGATCAATGTAAGGGTTGTATATTCAATTCTTCCATACCCATTCATTGATTCAAATGAATTATGTGGACCACCCCAGAAACCAGATGCCCCAAAGACCATTATTTCTAATGGGAGGTTCTTCAATTGGTTTATTTTGGTTAATTGATCCATGTTTTATTTTGACTTATATTTTTTTTGTTCATTTTGACTCTTATGACAATAGAGATCAATTCCATGAATAATTTAGGTGGAGGTTCATTCCTCAATTATTAATTTGGATTTCATATCCCCTTTTACCTCGTTTTCTTCACTTCCTTTGGATGTAATGAATAATAGATCATTGTGCATCTATCTCTCAATGAAATGATAAAAAATCATAGATCCGACCACATGAGGAAAAAATCCAAGTGAGACGATGATGGTGGCAAAAAAATGGACATGGTTCAGAAGAAATATATCATTGACCATTCTTAGTACAAATTATTGAAACACATTTTTCTGAGCTGATTGAATGCATAGGACATACATAATTGAAATTTCCATTTTATGGTGACCTCGTATCTTGTGTTTCATTTCAATCAGATGGTTGGGTTGATGGATCAAAGATCACTAGAGTTGCATGGATGAGGAACGACAATTTTTGAAAATCATCAAGAACACATATGGTTCCCAAAATAACACAACCTATGGGGTGAACTCTATAGTTACTAGGGTTTTGCGATGCCGGATCTGTTGACACTGAGTGTGGAAACAATCACATGGAATGTGGGTCCCTATGTGGGATTCGTCATGAATCATGGATGATTTATGGAGAAGTTGTGGAGTACATTGCATTTTCTCCACAACACGACCAGACCACGATGGTACCGCAGGTTACCCCGTTTATTGTTGCACGTATCAAAGCCATGTTTAGGCACATTGCCAACATACATGGAGAAAGACAAGGATAATTGGTCTTAGTTTGTGAAAATCACTACACTCCATGTAAACACTTCCCACAAAACTTGTCTTATAGATCAGGTCGTTGAACAAACATAGTACCCAATGTCGGGGGGCACATTGTGTGACCTTGGTACACACTGTGTACATTATTGTACCAGGATTGATCTCATTTTCAACCATTCCATGGATAAGTTCTGTTTGGGTTAGTGCACCCTATGCACATTCCTCTAATGGTTAGGCATTATTTCCATCCACAATAGTATGATCCCTTTAGTAGGACATTATGGATAGAGTCATAATACATATGAGAGACTCGGTTAGGGATCCTTTTCCATGTTTTGAACCTTGTTAATGTCAGGTTTCGACATCACCAATCCTACAAGATTTTGATCCTGTACATAGTATGTGATTCTAGATGAGTGGTGGTATATTCCAAGGCCCTAGCAGGGATCGTCATCCATGTATCTAGATCTTTACCCACTCAGAACTCAGTTCTCTTAGAATCAGTGTATCAAGTCTCTCTTTAAGACTAATAGTGTGTATATCTCTCTCATTACACATCCTGACGAACATACTTCTCAGACTGATTTCATGAGAGATATCTGACTCAGGGAGTGAGTTCTCCCAGTCAAGTGATTCTTGGAATCTTCAGAATGAATCCATAGCATCGGTATGCGGTCTTTAGGACTTACCTATAGACAATAGTATAGGGTTTCGTGTATATCGACAAATATTTATCTTGTTATATATTATGTAGACTTATACTGTGTAGGGAATAATATAAAAATACTTTTTGAATTGTTTTTTGGTTTTCTAGGTCCACTACTCATTATTTTTATACTAATCCCAGAATGGGATTTTCCAACATATGGCGTGTATTGTGCATACGATCAACCTTTTGATATATTCCAAGGTGTACTAAGACTACACAGAGCTTTGCGATCTTTCTTATTGGACATCTTATTCCTACAAATACAATTAGTAGTCTTAGTGCCAATTTATTTCTTAGAGTTTGGAAATTGTAGATTGAAGACTCTCTTTCTTTTGGTGGGATTGTATTTTGTCCCTGTTTACATACCCCAAATTACATTCCATTTTACTCTATTGTTTGGGTTTAGTAGAAAGCAAGCATTTTGTTAAATAGTGGTTTTTTACAGTTCAATGTTTTTGGGCTGGGAGATGTGTCCATGTGTATGGGTACATATTCATTGCCACCCATGTTAGTGATATGACTACTCAATTCATGTCACCATCTCCAATCCTACTAGAGGTGGGCATGGTGAGGTACATAATCAGCCTCACTAGGATGTGTCAAGCCACCACATTTCAAACAGGTTGTAGTTCCTCATTTCACTAAAACCATTTCACGATTGTATATAAGGAGCACTGAGTTGACTAAAATCTCATTCTCCTATAAAAGGTTGATATAGTATTGGTTAATATATTCACCACCTTGAAGTGATTTAATATTTTTTATCTTCATTATGAAATGATTCTCTACTTTATTATGGAAATCATTAAATATTCTAACTGTTTCATACTTATTCTTCTTCAAGTATAAGTATCCCTATCTTCTCAATTAATTTGTAAAATTAATGAATTTATTATAAATACCTAAATATTTTACTAGAAAAATTATACACTCATCCATGTCAACCCATTCTAAAATCTCTATGTCCCCATCATACAATCCATTGGAAGTATCTTTGTTAAACAATCCTTATAATCAATACAATAATTTTTCATGTTTTCATAACTTATATAATATATTATGTAAAAATCCTAAAAAATAATTATTAATTACATCATGATTACATGACTATATTTTTGATTCCATAAAGTGGTGTGATATCATTCATGAGATTTAAATTCCTTTTTGGTTTACAAAACAAGGTTTTTATAATCAATGCATAAATATATTTATTAGTGGTTTTAAAACAATAAAAAATGTTTCCTTTATAAATGTAAAAGTTTTTAATTTCAACTTTGAAAAAAAAGTATCCTTATGAAGGAATGAAGTATATATTATTTTATTGGATACAATATAGACATAATAAAAATTCTTTAGAACTATGATTATCCAGTTAGAAATGAGAGGTTGTAGACATTTATTACTATGAAAAAAATTCATGCACCATTGGTTTCTCTATGATTCAACTGTCCTATTGAAATCTAACAAAATCTACATATTTTTTGTATTAGGATACATTTGTGATTTCCAAAACCTATATATAATTCCCAATTATTAGATATATAGATATTTTTCAAGATAACGAATTCACCTAAAGCCTCCAATTTTCTCTTTAACTGGGTGTACATATTATTTGAAATTTATATATCTATCTGCAATAAATATAATATATCTTCTTTCATCAAAATCCATTGACAATAATCTTCCAATAATTATGGTTCTTAGGATTCTTTTACAAAGAGATGGTCGTGGGGCCTTTTTCCATTTTCATACTACAAATCACAATAAGGACTAAGTCTTTCACACTAAATATCCATGAAAACATACTGAATCTTGTCATGTTTTTCTAATAGAAACTTCTCAGTATTTATCATATTATAATTAATAATGAATTTAGATAAGATACATGGCAGTCATAATAATATGTTATATATGTGTAACTCATAAGGTAATAAAAAAAAGATGATTGATTTGTTCTCAATTTTTTAAATCATGTTAACTATGTGAATCCCAGCTCGCACCGAATCTCTGATATTTCATGTGAAACATTTCTTGGAGATATCATATCACTCTTGTGTCACCTTCTATATATTATAATTATAGATAAGATACATCATGTTATACACATACATTTCTCCATGTAGCTTCTTCAGAAGGAATGACTTGAATGATTATATAATCCACTGGATATCTAGAGCATCGCCCTAGTGTTTCTCATAGTGGCATTGCCCATATTCACCTACCTTCATAGGGATAAAACCTAGAACATTGGATTATAAGACAAAATAATTTCAATATTGGGTTAGTAAAATGATTATGTGCCTATTCCACTGAATGAAAATCATTATTGTGAGACTATTACCAATATATAATAATTATTATAGATATAATTTCATTGTCAAAATGAGTTATATCCACTGAAATAATTAAAATCATGTTTTCACTAATTAATTTGGAATAACAAAATATGTGATATAATGTATTTTATTTATTAATATACCACTATATTATTAAATATTAATAGACCTCACGATTGGATTTCAAATATCTTATTTCATGGATATTCTACAAGAAAGGATACATATATCACTTCTAATGACCTATATTTTGTCCTCAAATGTTATTAAAATATATGTAGGTAGGTGGGTCCTTACCATTATCATTTACTCACAACTCCTAGATTTATTTTTTTCACTCCCAAATCCTCAAATCATATACTTCAGTATCCTCAACACATTCCTCAAAGTTACATGAAGTCCTACTTGGGTAGTTAAACCATCATTCGAACTAGGTTATGTCAGCCCTTAACAAAAGTTAAAACTCACCAATAATTGAAATCAACCCAAAATGGTCCAAGCATGAACAATGAACAATGATTATATCATAACTAAAAAATATCAGATTTTACCAACATAATATTTTCATTAGGTTATTTTTAGCAGTATGAATAAATATTGATCATTTTATTATTTTACACTATTTTTAATATTATTATATTAAATTGATTTACTATGTCTAGAAAAAATTATGTAGACATAATAAAATTTATTTTAATTCTATATTAAATAATTGTTAATTCAATTATTTGTATTTCTATAATGTATCTTTAATCAAAAATAATTAACCAACAATCTGACATAAATAAAATAAACCATGTCACGTCGTCATGATGTTTTTATAATGGTATTCTCTCAAACGGAAGATAAAATTTCCCTGACCTTAAGGAAGTGACCCCATATGCCTATATTTGTTTGAGTTTTAGAATTCCACATATCCTCTTATTTATCCTCTTGGTTGGTTTCTCTTAAGGTATTCTTTCATATTCCTTCAATTTCATGGTTTCTTTATTTCTTTACAAATTTTTTACATCACCCACATGTGAAGGGAACCATTGAATAAAGGATACGTAAAAGATTAGAAGTTTCTAATTAAAGATCCTAGTATTACTAAGAGGGGTAGGTGGTGAATATTTGATATATTTTTCTTTTATGTTTATTTGTTACTAAAAAAACCTTCAACTATGGCTAAAGGGATTCTTCCCTACTAATCACAAACTAAACACAAATCTATAGGAACACAAGAATTTATGAGGATCAATACTCAACAAGAGTATCTAAGTCCTTCGTATAGTATCAAAATTTTCCAATACCTGACAATCCACTAGATAATAATCCATTGGTGTCGAATAAAATGAGTATAATATTAACATACACTCAATTAACGCACTGAAAATAATAATATTGTGAATGTAATCCCTCTAAGAACAAACAGGGTAAAATAATGTTTTGATTCTTCTTGAGCTGCTTTTCACCAGTTTTATCTTTTAAAACAATTATTTTTGTTCCTAACCAGAAGCTGCTACGAACTTCTTTGAGTCCCCCACTAGATTTTCTACATCCAACTTGAACTACCTATATCCTCCAAAAAAATAATTTCACCACTTATTGGGTGTGCTTCATGGATGGCCTTCTTCCCACCTGAATAGTATCTTCAACATTTAAGGAAAATACCCCACGTACGATTGATGCTCTGTGTACCACCTCTCAAACATGGTCCGTTTTCGGTTGTGAGCTATAGTGCTAAACGTGCTTCATCAGTGTACTACCCTCATGAACCGTTTATCTTTTCAAATATAATTTTTGCGACCTACTTCCTTTTTATTGAAATTATCCTCTATGAACCCATATTTTTTGCAGTCTCCTACTTTATGAAATACATTGGACTTCTCTAATATTATTCCATAGTGATAACATTACTTGTAAAATTTTCTAAATTTAAGGAACGGATTAGTCTCTATTATATAAGAAAATAACTCCTCAAATTTCTCAAATCTTTTTTACAACAATTTTCATTGTGGTACATAGTTCTCTATGTATTAAGCTTCCCCTACAAACCACATTTGTTATGTGAACTCATTTTGTCCATGAACTATTCCAATATACATTTCGTGTATGATCTATATTTCGCCACGGTGTCCAAAATGAATACATACTTTCTGTGAATGACACCCTTTACCGCCAATTGTTGACCTCCTGTGGGCTACCAGCATCTGATAAACCCTAATCCACCAGAGAAATATTCCTCCATCCCAGTTAGTCTACCATCCATGTAACATGATTCATCTTCCTTATAGAACATCTATAAGGAATTGATACTTTTTCCAAATTTCATTTTCTAATCCACGTACTCTATATTCTATCAGCGAACATTCCATTATAGTCTGTGAGCTACAATATGGGGACTCCACTCCAAAACCTATTAATTCATAGAAATTACAATCTCTCAATTATTTGGACAAAAAATTTGGCACACAATTAGAAAATATTACAACTTTAAATCTACTTCTGAAAGAATATCTCTGTTGTTTCACTATCATTTGGTTAAATCAATAAACAACAACATTAATCAAAAATATTATCCTTTCATGATATATAGTAGTTGATCAAACATCTTTACAATCATTTTATTTTCTAAGGTAAGTATTGAATCATCCCTTTCTTCAATCACCATCAATATTTCCAATAAAATTCTAATATAATAGGAATCTCTTTATCTCCCTATTTATATCACAGTTATTTCATCACAAGATATCCAAATAGCTTATGATATTTGTTATATAAAATTCAAAAATGCATAATCTTGATTACCTACAACTCTAACAAATAGAAGTGTTATATCCTATTTGAAATCAAAATAAAACCCCCAATAAAAGAAAATTATTCATACAACCATTTCCATCCAACTTGATCACAACAAGAATTCATAGACACAAAGGAAAACAAATAATTAAGAGGAGGGGATTACTCACAATACATCATTTTAATTTAATAAATAATTTTTTGAGAAACCCATGGAATGATAATTAAAGTAAAATAAATCGAATACATTTATAGGTCATTCAATCTCATGATAATTAAATAATAAAATGAATATTCATTTTTAATGTTTCTAGTATTCATTTTCATTCATTCTTTATTAATACATGTCACTTTAATTAATCCAATTTATTATCTTAATTAATTATATTATTTATCATGATATACCTAAATTTTATTAGATTTTGATCACATGAAATTCTAAAAATAAATTATAAATAAATTTTATATAAAATTTCTCTGGTACCTGGTGTGTACATAGAGGAAACAAGGCGTGTTCCCACCCAAACATAATTAATGTCATATTAGGGACCATGTCATATACTATACACTAAAACAATATATAGCATATAAAACATGGAACATAATTACATGGTGTAAACTATCAATATATGATATGATGAAACATGATAATTTACACAATGTGTAATAATTTTAATGATTATAGAGTACATAGTTTGGTGATGACTATAAATGTCATTTAGTATAAAAATAATATAGAATGAATTAGGATTTTATTATTCGTTCAAACCATTTCCAACAACATGTAGGAAAACTACACATCATGTCGTTTAGTTTAATGATGTAACTAATATATATTTTTATAATTTAATACATGATGTGAATTCTTGGATCAACTTGTAATCTATGGGATAGGGTATGAGACACAATGCATTAAATTTTGAATAATAAGATGTGTTCGGTGTTTTTCATTTTTCTGTAGCACATTCCCAGGGAGTCTGTTTTTTATCTGATAAAGAAAATTAATAATGTAAATGAATGTATTCAAAATTCATGATTTTTATCGCCCAATAAAATGGATTTTATTCTCATGCATCGTGTAATATTACATGACATGTCTTTAACCATAGAATTTTGGTTAAACAATTCTGTGAAATTATATGTACAACTATGTGTGAATGCCTATTATATATCATTTAATTTAGAAATAAATGTTCTATAATATCATGGTCAATATTTAGTATATAATTACACCACATGTTCTTCTACAAAAAATGAATTTTTATTAGAATAATTGTTCATGTTTTGGTGAACTTGAATATAGGGTGTGTAATCTGGCTATACATTGTGTACACTTGTGCTATCTAACTAGATTCACCGGAACCCCATAATGAAATTTTTTAATGTTCTTCATGAATTATTCTACCATTCACAGTAATATAAAGGTGTAACAATGTGTGATATACATATTCAAATTAATGAAAAAATTAACTAAAAACTAAACTGAAAACCAATTTATTTGATGATCAATGATTAATAAAAAATTATATATTAATATGTGATGGAAATGGAGATTATTGATGGTTAGTGGATGAAGTTAATGTGGTTGGGACTATTCATAAAAATTTATTGTAAAGAACTTCATCAGATAAATACCTAGAACATGATGAATAAAATACATGAAATTCATGATAGATTATAATTAGGTATAATTTATAATTATTTTATATATAGATAATGAATTATTTTTCCAAAAAAATTTCTCAGTTAATGTATTAATTTACCAGTCCTTTTTGAACATCCATTTGATGATGGTTTAATGTGTAGAATTCCTTTACTGATGATTCACATGTGATCCATGTACCCCATAACGTCACTGTTAAATTTGTCACATGTTAACATCGATCATTGTATTTCTTTTTTTATTAATCATTTTTCAAAAAAAAATAACGTTTAGGGATTCATGATTTTTCTCAGTCAATATAGAACTGAGATGAGGAAGGATTTTCTTCCATTAATGATTTTATTATTGTGCAAGAGATCTATAAGGATGACAAAATCTCTAGAATGAGTGATGTGTTTAAAACATATTTTTCCCTATATAATGATATATTATGGTTTATATAGAGCTAGGTTTATATAATAAATAATCACACAGTAGAACATAATTATTATTTTAATAAATATTGAAACCCTTGTTTTATGATGAATATTCTTATTTTTTACATTAATTGTGAAAAACTCATGGAGAGAATAAATATCATTTATATAAATGAATAAAAAAATATACATTTAAATGGAATTTAATATATAATTTTTATTAGGACCATTACCTTAGTATTTATTTCAATTATAGAATTTACTCATCATTATTAATTAATATTTTTGGAATAAATAATTTTCATTTTATTTTTCTCAAATAAATAAATATTAATAAAAAATCTATTCCATTGATTTTATAAAGAAAAAATTCGACAATCGACCAATCAACTAAATAACTATTTGTTTGTATAACTAATATTAATATTGTATTATAATATTAAATTAATATTTATTTTAAATGATTTTTTGGATAAATTTAATGTGTTATCATATAGTCCCCTTCCTTAGTGATATTATGTCAAACATAACCAAATTTCAATATTATCATCTAGAAACACATTTAGGCAGCCATAGATAAGAAGATTAATGTGGTAGTGCTAGTGATTACTTTATATGGACACTCAAAATGAAATATAATCCCTTTGTCTCAAATTCCCTAGAAAAGGATGTTTCATTGATTGTGTCATAAACCAATGGGGATGACATATATTTTATTGAATTTTTAGGAATTAATATGCCTATAACACTAATATGTAAATTGTAGCTCCCAAATAAGTGTGAGGTCAATGAGAGGGGGGATGAAGTAGTGATCACTTCATTTTACGAATTATTATATTATAATTCAACCTATGAAACATGATCAATTTTTTATCCAATAAATGATAACAATAAACAACACTTAGTATAGATATAATATAATGAGGTATAATAATTTTATATTCATATATTTAATTATAATGTCCTACAATATTACTTATTTTTTATCTCCACAACATTAATCTTTTATTCCAATATTTCATAATTACAATGTCACATGATGTAAATAGTAAAAGTCCAAAGTAATAATTATTCTATTTGTCACTTGTTCTATACCCCATCAATCAACAATTATAAGAATATTTTTTATACCTATAATTTTCCCTCTTATAGTCAATTCCATCATGACTAGTTATACTCCCTCAACAATAAGCCTATACTGAAACTATTTCTACACCGAAACAACAATTTCCATCTTATTATAATCTAATATAATGTTGAAATATCAATTCTTTAGTTATATAATCCCTAAAATCTAGTTGGAACACATTAATCTATGTAAAAATTCTTTAGGAACATTAGAAACTCCCTAATGGTTTTACTTGGATAGAAAAATCATTATAATCTTAGAAATAAAGAGATAAACTATAAAAATTCTAAAAAATTATACTGAAATATTATCCAGTAAAAGAATGTTTGGTAACTCTCTATATTGAATGCACTGGACACTTTTCCATACACTCGTTTTCACTATTTGATGAACTATATTAGGTACATCTTATCTTGTTGTACAATATGAAATACACTTTTTCTGGTGATCCTCAGTCTAATTCTTCTATATTGATGTTCCTCCTTACATTCCACTTCTTCATATGATGCTCCAATTGATGGATATATTGAATAATATTCTTTATCTAATTCTATATTATTCAAATAAGTAGAATCTCATATGTGAACTCACATTTTTCTATCACTAAACCATTATCACTTCCAGTCCTTCAAATGAAAGAAGGAAGCCGCTGCTAACATTAGTCCATCATACACGGTGTGCCTACAAATAATTATAAGAGTTTATATAAAAATTATTCATATGAATTATGGGTATCAGTAGGGCATCATATTATGAGTTCTATTAGAAGAAAAATAAAATTTTTTTCCAGAGAATTTATTAGAACCAATCAGCAAGTGTTGGATTCGATGGGATTGATTAACTGGTTAAGATCATATATTGGTATATCAGATCATGATCAACAATATACTAAACCATTTCAGTTGAAAAATATTTTTTTCCAAGTGTTCATGATTCATAATACATTGGTGGAATTGAAAAATTAAATGAGGCACATAGATTTATTCATCAGACACATGGTTACACCATTAATTTATCTGCTAGAAGATGTTATAAGATGAAGTATTTTTTGGTCTATTTTTAATTTTAATAATAAATATAATTAAATTTTTTTGGTTTTTTTCAATGTTTTGTTTATGGTTTTTGAATTCTTCAGTATTTAAGATGGGGTTTGTTAAAAAAAACTTAAACAACATGTTCAAAAAAGGAGGATGGTAATAAAGCTACTAATGTCAAACCAAGATTTAATAATGCTTATGGAATAATATATTCAAATGTTCAATAGGTTTAAAGCATTAGAATAATTAAATTACTTGTCCAAAAATATTATATTGTACGAAAAATATGCATTTGACTACAGAATGGATTGAATGACCGAAGCAACTGATGTTGTCAGAATATTGAAGAGATTTTTTATGGAATTAATAATATTTGATGAATAAATAAAATGGTCACATCTAAATTTTAAAAGTATGTGAAATTAGAGTATTTGGAAATTATTATTGAGAGAGAAATGATAATTTTTTCCAACCCAATTCACTTCTATAACACATGTAAATTAAAGTCAAAGTACAACATTGTATGACTTAGTTCACTTGTGGGAGAGTGTATGTGAGTTAAATGCCTTTTAGAAGAATTAGTAATTGAAATGTTTCCATACATACATTTCCTATTAATGTTATCACAATAAAATAACCATATGAAGTAGTTGGGATCAGGATTTCTAGATAAGAATGAGTAATCAGACTAAGACATGTTGGTAATGAAGTAATTAGTTTAGAATAGTTATAGAGTATCTATTTAGGCATATTTTTCTCATACCATGGAGTCAGACTGATTCATAAGATTTTATTTTTAAAAAAAAATTACAGAGGTAGTTTCAACCTTCTACTTTGTTGGAAACAAAAGAATTGTGTTTTGAATAAAAAAAATAGTTGAATTTACTGAATAATTATATTTATATTCTTGGAACCAACTGGTGAAGGTTTCATAACATGATACGAATCTAAATGGAAAATGATAATTCAAGAAAAATAAAATGAATTTTTGTATTGATAATAGTGAAACTGAAGTGTTAGTGTATTTTCTACTTGTTGTATCCACAGAAAAGGATTGTTTACTGGTAAATTGTGTGGTAATAGATTGTATCCCTACCATTCAAACAACTAAATACTATTATTTATTAGTAATACATGTAAATACTTTGGATCCTAAAGATATGGTAATGTTTTGTCATCATATATGTGATAAGTCTTTAATATCTGGTGAATGATGATTTACAATAAAAATATCATTAAAGGAAAAAATATATCACTCATTAAACCCTCCCTCTGCCAGTGATACATTCATCTTGGATGGGCATTTTCAATTAGTATCAGATTTAATTTCCCTTCATTTACTCATTTCGGAATTGATTTTCATGATATTTTCGTTTAGATCATATGAATTCTATAAACCTTAATGGGATTCCAGTATTCCATGAGATTAACTACCTTATTTGGGAAGAAATAATTAAATCATATCTCATGCCTCTTGAGTTTGATGTTTTGGAATATAATAATGATGGATTTCCTCCTAATGTTAAAATTAATCCTCTTATATATTTGGATAAAAAATATATTGAATTATGTAAGAGATAAGAATTGTTTACCTTTATTGTTTTATAAATTTAAATTCCTTAGAGAAAAGGGGTAGCAAATACTAATAGGGTCTATTAATAGTTTAAGAGATCTATGTAGGAAATATAAATGTGAATAAGAAAATCTTATAAATACAGATGTTCAATTTTTATGATCTGGATGTGGGTGAATGTGATAATTTTAGTAACATTATTATATGGGTGAATGATATTATTAGTAACATTTGATTTCATTATGAGAAGATGGAATATTAAAAAAAATATATGAACATTTGAATTATTACAGATAATATTGTCTCCAATGTTTTATATTTAGAAGATAGAGATCCTAAAAAATTTATTCGGATGACCTTAATAGTTCTCTCATTAAATATGAAATGAGATATGATAATGTTTTGAAAATAAATGAAAACATTGATCATGAAATTTTTTTAAGGCTAAAAATTATGGAATATTTAAGAAGATTCCAAAAGATGAGGAATTTTGGGATTATTAATCCAAAAATGTGGTTAGTAATAATGGTGATTAATTATAAAACTTATTTTTAAAGAAATTTTATAAGTGTTATAGGAATATAGAAATGAAATCTAACCCTATAATTTTTTCAAGGTGTAGTTGTCTAGCACATTGCTGTGAATTTTCCTTGAAAAAGAAATGATAAATGTAGTCATTATTATGATAGAAGTACTAGGTGATAATTGATTAAATCAAGTGAAAATCAAAATAATATCTGGCGGGAATAAATATAGAAATTCTCTTTATCTAGAAGGATGTGATTGTGGTCGAAATATGTTGATGAAGACGATAGTGATGTTGAATCTAAAAAGATAAAAATTTCATTGATAAAATGCATTTATTGAAATGGTGAATGTTGAAGTGTTTAGAAGTAGTATCTCTAAAGAAGAGACAGAGTTACAATTTCATTAAAAAGTGACCTAAAATAATTTTCCTAAATATTTTCTAACATGAAAGTGAAATAATTCTGTTGAATGAATATCTACCTATAAACAAACATAATATATATATTCATAAATTAAAAAATATGGTTCAGAGATGGTTAACTATCTAAATAAGAATCTTAGAATAGAAAATATTTTGAGAAGACATTATGTTGTAATTATTAGAGAAAAGAAAGAAGAGTTGGAACAAGTTGAAAAAATGATTTCAAATGATGAAGAGGGAGTTACAAACTTCAAGAACTCTGTTTCCAATGTCGGTGAGTGTTTTGGAAGGGATAAACCTGAAAATTATATAAAAATTTTACCATAAATCAGTAGAAAGAATATTTAAAATTTTCACAAGATGAAAAAGAAGACAAAAAATATTATATATGTTTCAATAACAAACAACATTTAAAATATATAGTATTATAAAGCATATGAGTCTAGAAAAATTCTCCATTTCGGATTCCGATAAATTTGGAATGAAATATGAATGGAAGGAGATGATTTTAGATGATTATATAATTCTTGTGGGTCAAAAATATTCATATGTGAAAGATAATAATTTTGTTGAGAAACTTATTCACAACACTAGGATATTCGAATATTATAGAGGTAAATATTCATTCTATGGATACTACTAGTATTGTCAGGGATTTGGGTAAATGGAAAATATGTTTTTGTTTAGTTAGAAACATTACAATCATCTCATGTGTTATAGGAAACAATTCATGAGGAGAATTTAATCATCTCAAAGGAAAAAAAATTGAATATTTTTTTGAATGATTAATATAGGTTCCAACTAGTATAAAATATATGTGAAATGTGAGAAAAATATCAAAATATTGAAATAGGGGGTCTTGTATTTTTACTGAAATAACAACATATTTATAACAATATATAAAATCCTATAATGGAGGAAGAAAAAATAAATAATAATTATATTATTGTATATATTTCTATCACATCTACAAAATTAGAAGGACCATGGATTTAGATATTGGTTGTTCTTATTAAATGATAGATTATTTGATACCATTGAATAATGTGATAGATTTGAATGAAGGAGATATGATGTTTTTCAATAATGTATCCCTTAAAATAAAAGGTGTTGCATCCAATATAATTTCATATGAAATTTTGAAATCCACAAAACCATTTTATATTAATGGGTTGAAACATAACATATTGAGTGTTTCAAAAAATTATGATGATGTCAAAAGAGATGTTTTTGGAAAATATGATTTTTTTTCAAAAATAGCTGAATATGTAAAAGTTGTTACATGAGCCCAATTTAAAAATTGAAACATGTTTCTAGTTGGTGACATATAGAACACATGTCATATAATCATAATGGGAGAATATTATATGCGTAATAAAAGATTCAGATATATGTGTTATAGAAACATGAGAATGTTACCAAAGTGAGATTGTGTCAATGATATCAATGATATGTCATCAATAAGATATTTCTGTTCATTAATTTTTTAGAATGGGATGATTACAAATTCTATGAATATGAATGTTTATACTAGTTTAAATCATCCCATTAATCTAAATCATTATAATATATTCCCACCAATGAAAAAAAATCAACATTAAGGGATAAGTAAATTATTTATTTCATTGATTATTTAACACTAGTTACTTGAATTTTGTATATGAAACAGATATTAGAAACTCTAAATATGTAAAAGAGTTTTTGGAGAAGAGATAAAAAGAAATTTTGGTATTATATGAAAATTTTGTCAAATAATAATGGTATATATTACATGAATGAAAATTTTGACGTTATCCTAAAAATTATGTAATTTTTTTGAATTTTTTATGCTATACACAGCATAAAAAATTGATTTTTCTAAAATGATGGAAAATAAGTTTACTTGATACAAGGTATACAATATTGATTAATAATTTTATTTCTTACTACCTCTAGAGGAAATATATGAGAAAAATTATTAATATTCATAATAAATGTTAATACAGACTAAAATTTGGATATTATTCCTTTCAAAATGATCTACGATAAGACTACACGTTTGAAACATGTAAGAGTTTTTTAGATTCAATGTATAACAAAGAAAATAGCTGGAAACCTTCAAAAGATGGTTCAAAGTGAGGAATTTGAAATTATTCATGGTTATGATCCTAATTGTGTATAATATATACATTTCAACAAATAGATAAGAATTATAATGTATTTTTTATGTAATGGTTCTTGAAAAATATGATGATGATTTTTCAAAAACACTTTGATTTGAGGATGATGAAGAGGATGGAATTATAAGAACCCAGATCTTAATTTCTGTTATGAATCTCGATTTTGTGTGGTCATTGAGGAGAAATGATGAAATTTAAATTTTCTAATTACAATCCCTATACTTATGAGTACAGGCCATGTAGCCGGGTACCATGTATAGCCGCGTATTGTATGTGTAACAGCTGAGTACAAGGCTGTGTGGTGAACTGGGAGACCACTTAAGGTAGAGGTCACTTAAGGCTACTACTTGGCATGTACCGTTAATAAACATGCCATGTAGTGTTCTTTTTTATTTGATAAATAAGAATGTGGTTTAGGCACATGTATGGAGCCATCTTATTCAACCTATTTGTTCTTATAGGTGTGCTCAAGATGGAAGAAATAATATTGAGCCCCATTTCTACATCCTACATTCGATTGAGATGTCATCAGGTGTGTTGGATTCTGACCAAATAGTTCTAAATTCCCATATAGCATGTCTTCCCAATTCCTCTTCTCTTTTGATTTATTCAAGTTTGAGTATTTTTCATTTTTTTGTATATTTACATGGTTTTATTCTGATTGAAGGAACTTCATTCTAGAGTATTGATCATACGACAACAAGGTAGGTGGTTTGGGAATTTTTTGTTCATTTATTGTTATATGTGAATCTATTACCACATTCCCATGTTTTTTTAAGGCTTGATTAGTATTTAATTCCTTTTTATCACCTTCTATGGTTTGAATGTTTGAATAAGGGTAGTTTCATATGCATAAGGTTATATACCTTGATTATGGGACACCATGGATATGTTAACATTAATGATTATTTTTTACCATTGAGTTAAGGATTCCTATTAGGCTTTCCATTTCTTCCATGGTTTGTTTGTTGAGATGGACTTACTGGTTATATGACATTTACATGATATAGATCACGATAGATTTACCAAGTGGAATTTGAAAATTTCATCTTCTTAAGGTAGAATCATTTATGTATGAATTATTGTTATGTTGACCCAGAGGTATTTACTGTGAGAGATACATGGTTCTCCTAGACCACAGGGGTTAGACTGTGACAGCTACCCAGATGGTATTTATTATATGAATTGATGCTACATTGACCAAGGGGTATTTACCATTTGAGCTACACATGATGTCTTTTATAAAGGTTTTGTGCTATGTTTTACAAAAGGGTCAGACAATGATTACTACCTAGAGGTTTTTTTATTATATGAACTATTGTTATCTTAGTCTAGGGGGGATTAGACTATAAGAACATTCAGAAATTGTCATTACTAAATAATTGATTGTTTGTTATGAGTATGAAAAGATTAAGCACAAGATTTCACTCAGTCTTACATGATTGATTAGATGGTCTTCGGAGAAATTTTATATTACTATTAAAAATGTTATTTAGAGCTTGGGCTAGATCCCATTGTTTACAAGATTCAACGATTTGAATAATAAATGAAAATGAATGTAATGGAAAAATATAGGATTTCATACATTTGTGTACATCATTGTTTATTGATTCATTATACATAATACCTTATATATATATTCACTTAATGTTAGGAATAGGTCTTTTGGTGGTTACCTACTAAGATTCAAATCACACCCTATTTAGGTCATGGTTTTGGACCCAACCAGATTATAAGATTATAGGTATAGATAATGGAAAGAGCTCATCTTCATTAGGTACATTATTATTATTGGATCTAGATAGCATGAGGCCATGCTTTTTCATTCAATTCTATTTAAGTTTAATGATTTCTATACTTTGGTTTTAGTATTGTATTTCCATTATTATTACTTATTTGCCTTCATTCCTATACACTTGTGACAGTCATCATTTATATATGCTTTATTTGATAAATTCATATCAGTCTTACACTATTAAATTTTTTTGTATGATATTACTACTTTTTCTATTGTTTAATATATCCATTATGTTGTGTGTACTCTACCAAATAGGTCATAGATTCCCCATTATCACATTATGGCCCTCGCTGTTGTTCAGCACCCTCTGGAATTTGTGTAAATGTGATTGAGGTCATGTGACCAACCAGGTTTGGGGCACCCTTCCAAGGCACTAGAACCAGGACCTTATAATGGGGTATTAGAATGTTTATTTTCTACCTTGTCTTACTTTTTTCTACATATAGAAATAGATTGGATGTGATTATTAGATGGTAAAAAGTTTCTCTCAGGTGTAGCTAACCCATGTACCAGGAAAAGCCATGTTACCTTGAATATTGAATTATATTTTGTTTTTAAATTGTTACAATAGATTTGATTTCACCGTTGGGTGATTTCCATGTCCTTTGCATTGTAATGATATATATCATTATGGTTCTATTTCTATTGAAACCCAGTGAGAGGAGGGTATGTCGTCTCATGCATTATACAGGCACTTGCTAAAGATCATATTTCATTCATTCTTATCAGTCCATTTAGGGGGTAATATTGATTTCATGTTGTTGTGATATGTGTGGTGTTATATATGCATGTTTTTGAGATTGACTTCATGATAGAGATAACTCACATTTTTTTAGGTCATTGATATATAGAATGCTTTATTTGGGTGGATTTCTATCTTTGGCCATTGTGGTTTTATGGTCCCTCATAGATCCTGATATTTTGTATCATGTTTTTAAATTAGTCGAATTTTTTAAAGTTATGACATGAAAAAGGATGAAAAACAATGATTTGAGGGGATTATGGGAACTCACAATTTGGAACAGGGAATTCTTTGGTTAAATTTAATGTTTTTAAGGGTTCTAGATAAGTTTCAAAGTTTATTGTCTAGAAACATAGACAGCACAGTGCGTAATGTTATGAACACAAGCCACATGTTCTTTTATTATGGAAGAATGAAATTTTCGTATGTAAACACCATGTACTGCATATACACATCATGTAGTTATTGACTTTATGACTGACTGTGTGAGCAGAGACACGGGGTGGATAAGTGTTGGGTAGAACATGTTATGTACTAGGAATACACATCGTGTTGTAGGATACCATATATATAACCATGTGAATAATGAAACAAGTGGATGAAATTTGGGTGGTACATGTCGTGTTTATCCTGTACACATCATGTGTTACTCAACCTTGTATCCGACCCTAGGACTAACGACATGGGTGGAAGGAACATAAGTGGTACATGACATGTCTAGTATGAATGCACAATGTATAGTTACACCAGCGGAGAACTGTATACTTCTATCCATATAGAAGAACCTTTGTATGATAGAATACTTAGAGTACACAATATGTAGATGGATGAACAAATTTTATGTATTGGGTTTCACACGACCAAGTTGGCAGTGGTACACTCCCATTATAAAACATAACGGAACATGTCATGTAGTGGTTCTACATGCTGTTTAAACCTATTTTTTTAATCATGAATGATTTATTTCTCATTTTCCATTAATGAACATCAATGTTGCTTTCCATGATTATCATAAACTGAGGTGTGCACCTAACCATGCAGAGAGTCATGACACCAAGATGTCCTCTAGTTGTACTCCTTGTGCAGGGTGATGATCACACAACGAAAATGGTATATTAAAGAGAACCTAAAGGTCCTCCTTTCATTACCTTCTTGGAGCATTCTATTATACCAAATGCAGGTTCTAAGGCACCATTCCGTGAAGGATTTATGAGGATGATGCATACTTTTTTTGGGACCACCACATCCTCTCCTAACTATGTAAGAGTTGACGATGGTGTTCTAGTAGCAACATCCTTCCACATTTTAATGGGATGGGGGACCACTATTATAGAGTTATGGTTGGAGACCATTCATTATATATTTGAGAATATAAATATGCCTCCATTGATGTGGGTGAGGCTAGCAACTTACATGCTATGTGATTCCACCCATAGATGGTGGGATGTTATCTCACAGGTGGGACGTCATCAAGTTATGGCTTGGGTAGAGTTTCATATCACCTTCTATGATTACATATACATTGAGATGTTGAAGCACAACCAAAGATATAATTTCATGAATTTGGAGTAGGGTGCCCATTCAATTATAGATTACTCTTCCCATTTTTCATATCATTAGCGCTCTGCAACTGTTCTTAGAGGTGACGATTAATCATTTGCTAGGAAATTTGAGGAAGGACTCAGTTATGAAATCCAATCACATTTGAATGTTTTTAGGATGACTTCAGTGACCGCTATAGCAAATAAGGTGATGATTACCAAGTAAAATTTGTGGGAGTTGGGAGCTATGAGCTAGTGCAATGTAGCATCTAGGGATGTTACTCCTTTGATAGATAGCAAGAAGAACCATAGGGAGCTTTCACACAATGTTTCTTCATGTTTCCATGTGGTATGCTACCAGTGCAGGGAGATTGGGAATATGAGACCAAATTTCCCAAAGTAACCAATTGAGTGCCAATTTTACAGCATGATGGGCCATATTCAGCATTTTTTTTAGATTGTCTCACCAGCATTAAGTGAGATGGGATCTGTTTTGACTCCACTTTCAAGAGTAGGACGACCAGTTTCTCATCTGTCAGGGAACATCAATTCATTACGTCCTTCAGGTGGAGCACGAGGTCATGGAAATGGTATAAATATTTTTGGTTTTTAGCGACAATAGGGTGGATCAGCTCAGGGTAGTCAGACATGGTCATAGGGTCATCGTATATGTCAGACATGTGTAGTGGAATAGACCTAGTAGGAGAAGTATCTTTGACCTCCTATGGTTAGAGGTATGATATTATTTTCCTCAGTTTTATCTTATGATCTTTTTTATATAGGTTCTTCCCTTATATTTATATCTATTTAAATTTTGGAGAGCCTTTGGATTTGTATCTTGACTTCAGATGATATAATGATTCTAGTCATATTATTGAGGCTTAGGACGGATTGATTATGTCAGAGAAAGGACTGCCCTTTTAAAGATTGTGGGTGTCACTTCTTTTGAGATATTTATGTATTATAGATGAAAGGCTTAGATGTTCTTCTAAGAATGGATTTGTTGGTATCCTTTTAGGACGTTTTTGAATGCTGTCACAGCAAGGTGAGTTTGATGTCACCTAAGGGTGGATATTTACTACTCAAGGGTGAGTGGGATGTCCATGACAGCAGATCTAGAACAATGTATAATGGTTTGGGAGAAATTACATTCCAAATTACTATTTTATATCTGGATGACTAGGGGACATCTGATATGGACTTTACTCAAGAGGTGGATCATTTCAGAGATGTCTTCATAGGTGAGTATTCAGGTTTACCTCTGGAGTAAGAGGTTGGTTTCTCTATTAATCTGGTTCTAGGAGCGGTGAAGTTGTCTATTACACAATATAGTATGGCTACTATAGAGTTACAGGAGCTTAAGAAGAAATTATATGAGTTTTAGAAAAGGATTCCATTCAAACCAATAAATATCCTTGGGGTTCACCTATTCTTTTTACAATGAAGGTTGGAAATACCCTCTTACATTGTGTGGACTATCAGAAGCTAAAACATTTAACAATGATGATTTGATATCCCTTTCCATGTATTTATTATCTATTTTATTATATTTTAGGATAATGGTTCTTCATCAAGATTAACTTGAGATCCAGTTATCATCAGTTACATGTTAGACTATTAGATATACCTTTTACAGAATTTCAGAACAGGTATGGTATATATGAGTATTTGGTTATGATGTTCAGTCTCACAAATGTTCTAGCAGTTTTCATGGAACTACTGATCCAAGGGATCCATCCTTATATGGATTCATTTGTGTTATTTTTCATGGACGATATATTTGTGTACTCTCACACTCAATTTGACCATGCCTCCAAACATGAGATCATATTGAGTACACTGAGTGTGAATTAGTTATATTCTAAGATCACAAAATTCCACTTTTTGATGGATCAAATTCACTTCTTAGGTCATGTTATCTCAGATACCAGAGTAATAGTAGACCAAAATAATGTCCGAGAAAATGTTTTGTGGGAGCATCTCATGAACATACTTGATAAAAAATGTATTCTAGGGTCGGATGTATACTATAGGCACTTTATACATGACTTTTCATTAATATAAGCATCATTGAATGGTATTAATAATAATGTTGTGATGTACTTATTGAATGATTCTATCTATTCATCCTTTTTTGGAGATGAAGGGGAGGTAGACATTAGCACCGATAATGTTTTTTATGGATCCAGATAATATTTACAAAGTTTACTGTGATGTGCTTGGTATTTGGATGGGATAATTGGTTATGTAGGTGAGAAGATTTATTGCATAAATGTCTTTGCAGGTGAGACCAGATGATAGGAATTAACTGATGGATGATCTTGAGTTGGCTGCATTAGCCCATGATTTGCGTTGTTGGAGACATTATCTTTTGGGTGAGAATTTTGTTGTATACACTATGAAAAAATGTCTCAAGTATATCTTTACTCCGTATAATATGCATTTGAGATATATATGGTTCATTAAGTACCTTAAGACCTTTAACATTGATCATTCTTACACGCCTGAGAATGGAAATGAAGTGGCAAATGCATTGAGCATAAGGACTCAGATACAGGCAGTTCAGGAGGGTAGCGGTGTGTTAAAGCTTTTTGATAGGTTCTTTGAGATGAATATGTAGGTGCATCAAAAATAGGGGCTGATTTTTTGTTCTACTATAGTTTTTCCTCTACTATACTAGATCTAGTGGGAATGAGGTAGCTATCATATTATGAAGGCCTAGTCTTACGAGAGAGTGTGTCTGGCGAGGACCATACTCTTGGGTGGACCTTAGGAGATGATGAGGTATTGAATTTTCATGGACACATATTGGTGTCAGCAGACAAATGTGGGGATATGTTGTGAGATTTTCATTCCCTTGTATGGATAGCTCATCCTAGTGTCACCATGATGTATCGATATCTACACTGTCGATATCGGTGGGCAGGCATGATGAGGGATGTAAATGGTTCGGTTATGGGGTGTTCCACTTTTCAGCAGGTGAAGGCTGAGAATTTTTTACTGGAAGAGATTTTATAGTAGTTACCCATTCCTGAGTGGAATTCTAATGATGTCGTAATGGATTTTGTGATATGTTTGTTGAGTTCTCCTAGAGGTAATGATATTGTTTGGGTTATTATTGATAGCCTCATGAAGGTTTCAAACAACCTACTGAGTAAGGAATCCTTTAGATTTGATGAGCTCAGAAGGTTCTACATCAATTAGATAGTATGTTTGAAAGGGGTTATTCACTCTAACATTTTAGACAGGGACACATGGTTTACATCTCATGTCTCGCAGGGAATACAGATGGAATTGGGTATATGGGTACTTCTAAGTACAATATACCATCACCAGACTGAAATCAAGACTTAGTGCATGATTCTATGTTTGGGGGATATGCTTCAAGATTGCTTACTAGATTTAGGGGGATCTTGGAAGATACATATACCCCTGGTGGAGTTTTCCTATGATAATAGTTTTTAGGAAACTATTCATATGGAACCTTATGAAGATATATATGGAAGGCCTTTCCAATCACCCATATGTTTTTCATAGGTTGGAGAGATATCTATGCTAGGACCTCTTCTAGAATAAGAGACCATAGAGCTAGTTTAGTTGATTTAGAAGATGATGGATACTTCATAATTTTTTCAAAAATATTAGGCTTATCGATGGAGATGACCTCTGGATTTCATCGTCAGAGATCAGGTCTTCCGGCTAGTCACACCGAGGTTAGGACAAAAGAGAATTAGAAGACTAGGGAATAATTCACTAAGATTTATTGGGATGTTTGAGGGTTTTTAGAGAGTCATTCTTGTTTTATATTAGTTAAAGTTACCTTTAGAGGTACTGGGCTATGCACGACGTCTTTCATGTTTCTAAATTATGACGTTACTTTTAATACTTGTCTTATGGTTTTTTACCCGTGGAAGTTTAGTTGGTGGTGCAAGCATACATCATGGAGCACCACATTTGGATTGTGGAACACAATATGAAGGTACATTGAGGCTGGTCTGTTCCTTTGGTAAGGGTGATATGGAAGCATAGGTGAGTTCAATACTATACTTGGTAGAGGGAGGTCGATGAATGATCACAGTGGCCAATGTTGTTTGATGTTTCTTGTTCACCACCCTTGGAATGGAAATTTAGGGATGAATTGTATTAAGTGGAATTTATTATGAACCAAGATTATTATTTTATGTATGGATATTAATTTTAGATTTTTTTGAGAAAAAAGGATAATATTTGAATTTTCTACGAACATGTCGTGTACTTATGAGTGCACGCCATGTAACTGGGTAACATGTAAAGCTGCATACTTGTTTTGTAACGCCCAAGAACATGGTTGTGTGGTGACATTGTAGACTTCTTATGGTGTGTTATTGTTATGTATACCACTAGTCATATACCATTAGTGAACACACCATGTATTTTATTTTTATTTGATAAATCAGAGCAGGGTCGCGTCATATGTTCTGAACAGTCTTCTTATTCTCATTTTTTATATAAGAGTTCTTAGGAACAATGAACAAATATTGATACCATGTTTCTCCATATGACCACTCTTGGTGATGTCAATGAGTTTGTTGTAATCCCACTCGTAATTTATTAATTCCCATAGATCCACTCTTCTGTATTCCTCTTCACTTGTGACTTATTCAATGTTTAATATTTTTCACCTTTTGGTAGATCTATGTCGTTTTAGGCCTATCCAAGGGACGACATACAAGAGGATTGATCATATGAATTCAAGGTAGCTGGATTTTAAATTTCATTGTTCATATTTGGACTATATATTCCTAAAGTGCCTCAAACCCATTTTTGGGGTATTTCTTGTTTTGAATTTTAACCTTGTTTATCACCTCCTATGGTTTGATTCTCTGATATAGGGTATTTGGTTATGCATAAGCGTGTATACCTTGATTATGAGCCACCATGGGTAAATTTACCTTTTTGATTGTTTTTTTACCATTTGGATCAGGATGCCTACTTTTCTTGCCTTATATTCCATTCCTTGTTTGATAGGATGATGTTACTGGTTATATGAGAGGTGTGTGATACGAATCATGAAAGTTTAACTAAGGGGAATTTGACTATGAGAGATTCCTAAGGAAGGGTTATTTATGTATAAATTACTATTATGTTGACCTAGAGGTATTGACTATGAGAGCTTCCAGGTGGTTATAGACCAGAGGGGTTATACTGTGAGAGCTACCCAAAGGGTCATTATTAAATGAATTGATGCAATGTTGACCAAGGTGTATTGACAGTGTGAGCTATCTAGGTGATCATATGTATATTTTTAGTAAAATATTAGATCAAAGGGGTTTTATAGTGGGAGATACCTAGAGGGTCATAATTAAATTAATTATTCTTATGATAAGGGTCGGTGGATTAGACTGTGAGAGCTTTCCCAAAGGGTCATTATTGAATAATTGAATGTTTGTGACAAGTCTTCCATGACAAGGAACATGTTTGGACTCAGTTTTACTTGATTGTTGGGATGGTCTACAGTGACATATGTGGTTACAATTAATTGTGGGATAAATTGATTAGGAAAATTCCCAAGGTTTTCATGAATCATAAATCTTAATAATAAATTAAAATGAATGTAATTAAAAAATTTAAGATTGTTTACTGTTAGGTACTTTTTAGTTTATTTTTTTATTTTACATATTAATAGTTACATATATTCAATGAAATTTATGCAAATATCATTTTGGGAATTAATACCAGGATTCACCTCACATCCTATTTTCACAAGATTATGCACTCAAAAAAAGATTATATGATTGCGGGTATAGATAAGGGAAGGATCCCTTCTTTATGAGGTACTGGATTATGGTTGGAGTAGGAGAGCATGTGGCCAAGATGTCGCTTTCCATTCTGTTGGAGTTTACTGCTTTCGGTACTTTGGATTCCATGTTCTATTTCCAGAATTATTACTTATTTGGATACATTTATATATAAATGTGACATGCATCATTTATATATCCACTTGTTGTTATATTACTACTCTTCCTCCATAGTTTACATTTGTATTATGATATTACTGTTTCCGCTATGGTTTACTATTTGTTTTCCACTTGGAATACTCTACTAATGTAAGAATAGTTCCCTAAATATCACACCATTTCCCACACTGCATGTTGGTACCCCCTGGAATTTGGGGAAATGTGCTTGAGGTCATGTGACCAGCCGGGTTTGGGGCACCTTTTGGTGGCACCTGGAAACGGGAGTTACAGGAATATTTGTTTTTATGAAACATGAAATGGATTCCAACAATTTGATGCCACACAAATGGATGAAATAGAATAATATATTTCCATTTATGATTAATAATTTAATATTTCACATCAAATGATTTTTAAACAAGTGGAATCTAGGAATATTATTTGAAATCTACATTAACAGTTTCAAAAAAGAACATCAAATATTTTCACAAAGACCTTTTTACTCAAAGGATTGGTAGAAATATTTTTAAGAATTATAAAAGGATTCACTCTATAAATGATGAGAAATATAATATTGAGAATAATGATACATGGTAACATGCAAACAAAACTATTAAAAAAAATATTATTAGTAATTATTTTTTATTTTGTAAAATTTTGACTGAAAATGGGGATGTTATTAGAAGCAAACAAATATTTTATTGAAATGGTTACTCAAAGATTGTAGGTATATATCTTATTGGTAATTTTTCTCTAATGTAAAGGATAGAAACAACCAAAATATTTATTTCAATTATTTCACAATAATCGTAAAAAATAAGATGGATGGTGTGACTTCATTTTTGATTGGAGGGATTCATGAAGAAGTATATATTGAACAATCATGTAGAGTTTTAATTAGGATGGATGAATGTTATTTGTGAAATATGAATAAAACCATATATTTTAAAAATAAATATATGAGGGGATGAAATTCAAAATGGGATACATTCTTATAATTTTTTAACCATAAGAAATGAAGAGATGATAGTAATATAAATAGAAAATGAGGTTAAGATATTTTGTTCATTGTTATTCTATAGTTTTATGATATAATATATTTTTTTTATTGATTAATAATATTATTAAATATTTTATGTGGAGATCAAGATTTTTTTTAAATTGTCCTTGATTGGTGAAATGAATCTCATTCTTTGGTTACAAAAACAACAATATAAGAAATAAATTTATCATTATAAAGAAAATTATTTTAAGGAATATATAATATTTTTGGAATTGGAAATTAGAAACCTATTTCGAAAACAATTTTTAAGGGTAAAAGATTGACTAATGATGGAGAAGGTAAGGATGTTGACTCCAAAGAGATTCAGAAGATAATTTGAAGTTTATTGTATTTTATTCCCTCAATACCAGATAGTTTATATGATATTACCTAATGTGATTTATTCAATGTTCTCCAAAGGAATCACATATCATATCTAGAAAAATAAGTATCAGATATATCAATAACGCAATATATTTCTAAATTAGTTCTGATAGCTTGTAAATAATCTACATGTTTGGCTATCAAAATATTGATTGGGAAGGAATTGTATATGATATAATATCTATATTTTGTAGAGTTGATTCATGGGAAAATATATATAATTTTTCATTATAAGAAATTTAACATATTATATCTTAGCACAGCTGATATTGGGTAGGTATCTTGGACTCATGTTGAAACACAACTTATGTGGATGAACACTCTACTCGAAGGCATACGTGTTGACATAAAGTAACATATTCCCCTAGGTTGTGATAGTCAAAATTTTATTAACAACAAAATAAATATATTTCTACTCTTTTTTCCATACATACTGATATCAATTAGGACATCATCAAATAGAACATGGAAAATAATGAACTCAAGATGAAGTATGTTCTAATGTGGGAACAAGTTACTATCATTTACACAAAACCATTACCAAAGGAAATATTTTTCAAACTAACAATGCATATAGGATTACAAATTATTTACCTCCAATACTAAGGTAGTTCGTTTTCTCACCTACCTCATCTATTATTTAGGTAGTGTCATCAAGGGGTAGAAAACTATTTTCTAAAATCTATATATTTATATATTATGATCCTTTTAATAAATAATTTATATTGGATGGGGGTTGATGCTCATATGTGAATATATCATTTATTTTTATAAACTATTATAATAGTGTCTTGAAATTTTTGAAAGAAAATTATTTTTTACAAGAAGTAATAAATTGAGAAGACGTGGAAACATTAGATGGTTAAATTTGAGTTTTAAGTCACTAATTATTGAATGAATGGTTTTTCAATCAATTATTATTATTTTTTATAATTAATTCTCTCATGTTGGATAAGAATTATAGATTATTAATCCATATCATGGGTAATAGTATTGAGTTATTTATATGTTGTGGATAAAAAATTCCAATGGTTGATATTTTTAGGACTATATTTGTTGGAAGTTATTTTCTGATGCTATTACATGTTTTTCCAATATTTGTTTATTTGTTTCAATAAATTAAATCAATAAAAATTTTAAATATAAGTGTTAGATCAAAGGGAGTATTAGAATCAAATAATAGGAAACACTATTCATATGACAGTTCATCAGTTTCAATTTTATTTTATAGAGGTTTTTTCTATATAAAGTTGTTTTTTGGAATAATATTGTTTATCGAATGATGTTTTTTATCAGACTAAGATCTTGTAATGGATTTTGGATTTCATCCAAGATATTGAATATAAATCAAATGATTATTTTTATATTTTTGTATTTCAATATCATAATTATTCTAAAAAAATTTGATCTAGGTATTGTGAATGAGATATGGAGAATTTTTTTATGTTACATGATACTATAATGATCCTAATGTTATCAACATCATAAAAACGTTAGTATACATTCATAAAATTGTAAAAGATGAGTGATTTTGAATTCAATGCCTTCTGGTCGCATTTCATCTATGTGAGAATCACCAGAAAATGGTTTATTATAAAGTATGGAATGATTTATGTTATTGTTAAAAAACAATTTGGTGTAGGGATAATCAAATAATCTAATAGACAATACAATACATCGGATCGTCTAATCCACAAAACCAATCAATCCATATGATTGATCCTCATTTGTAGATATTATAAATGAATGAAGTAGTTGTTGACACTAGCCAATTGAAAATGGTGTAAAACTAATCAATAGGAGGAGTTATAACATTGGTTCATTTGATGAATTTTTTTATCAATATTAAATCATATAGAGAGTTCTATGAGAGTAAAATAAAAAAAATTATATAGAATTCATTAAAACAAACTTTTAATCATTGGTGTTGTTGGGACTAATGAACTGGTTGAAATAAAAATTTAATCAAATGGATGATGATCAACAATGTAGTCATCTATTTTCATAGATAAAAATGTTGATTATTTCCCTGTGATATTACAATATTCATACATTGTTGAAATTGAATCATCAAATGTTTAGCATAGATCGATTAATCAGACACAAGCCGACACTGATAAGAGATCAACTACTATATTTCATCGAATATAATTTTTATCTTCCTATTATTATTTTTTGAAAATATAATGAAATGGTAAACTGTTTTTATGTTTCAACTGATGTTTTTTCATGGGGTTTAAAAATCAAAAAATATTTTGATTATTTTTATGAAAAAAATAGTTGAACAGATTTTTTTCTAGAGAGGAATCTAATTAAGAACCTAAAGTCTAACAAAGAAGTATCTATTTTTATGGAATAATTTTTTAAAATCTATATTTGGTTTGGAGAATCCTAATTATGAAGTGAATAATACTAATAAATTGTATCAGAAGGAAAATTTGTATCTGAATAATTAATGTATTGAAATTAAAAAGAAATAAAATGTTAGATGAAGATTTGAGATGATTCAGGAAGAATTGTTAAGATATGATAAGCATTGAAATGTTAAAATATGAAGTCGAAATGTTTTCAAAATTTGAGATTTTGTAAATGTGTTTGAGAGGTAAAGTAAAATTGGTTACCCATCCATTATATTTATGGAACAACTATAAATTTTTGTCAATGTAAAATGTAATGTAAAACATTTCATGTGTGGTATAGAGAAACATTGTTGAATGTTTCAACAAAGAATTGGTTACGAAAATGTTGCGAGATCCAGGCTTATTGATTATTGATTCTTGAAAGAAGAAGAAGTAGAAAATGTTATGATATGTCTTTCAAGTGTGGACAGAGCAATTAGAATTTAAATTTTGATGATTGAATGAATCTGTTAAAAAATATTCTAGAGTATATATTTAGAATTATTGATTCTAGAAAGGGGAATCTAGCTAGATAATTTTATTGATCCATTAGATAGTGTTTTCATACAAATACCATATAGGTTGTTTCAAACTGCATCTACATTGTAAATTCATGAATTTTGTTTTAAATAATTAAAAAAGTAGAATTTATTTAAGCAACATAGTGACATTAATCACACCCAATAGTGAAAAATTATTAATATGAAAGAAATATTATTTTACATAATTAATTCTAGAATAATATCATGCACTATTTTATTGATCATAGTTCTGCATATCTATAAGGGTGTTTCCTAATTTTTTTATCCATGCAAAATAACTTTTTTATAGTGGATTGTGAATTATAGGATTGTTTCCAAAATATTCAAAGGACATGATACACTTATTGAGTGATGAACCTTGTATATACATTTATTCTTATGGATTTGGTAATGTTTTTTTCATCAATGTGACAAATCACTAATAAGAGATAATTTTTTACCATAATGATAACATAATAGGAGAATTATATCACTGATTCCCCCCTCCCCTTATTAGTGATAAATTGTTCTTCATTTGGACATTTCAATGGATTAAGCAATAAATTTGATATTCCTTAATATTGACTAAATTAGGGTTTTTTGAAACGGGTGTAGAGGTTTTAGAAGTTCTTGGAATAACTGAGAGGAAAATTTTATTCAACGTATTGTATATATATCTATAAAATTGTCTTCTAGTGATGCACTAAGTCCACAAAAATTTTCTACATCATTTATAAAACTCATAAAATCATATTGAATAAGATCTCTATTAAGTAACATATTATGTTGGATATGTGAAACTATAATATTAATAGTGTTTTCAATATCATCCACTTTTTATGAATTATTTTATAAATTTATTCTAAAAAACATCTTTTATCACTTCTAATATATAATTTTTATACAAAATAATGTGTAAAAAAGTTTTTACTAAAGGTGGTAGTGAAGAAATTCAAACTCACTATGAAAGAGTATGAATATATTTTAGTGAAGAATGATTTACCTATGAAAATGATGAAGAGATAGAGTCAACCAACTTACTGTTTATTTTACATTATTCATTTTTACGAGAGAAAATATCATGGGTCTCTCTAGTTCTATATGAGGGAATGTGATTGTTCCATTGACTCTTCTATACCATTAACTATTATCATTTTTTATCAATAATTTTCAATTTATCCATCAAAATGTGTTCATAATCTAGGTCTAGGAGAGGATGGTTTGGTTAAGAGTCTCAACAGATCATTAGGCAGCATAATAGGTTCTAAAACAAGAGAATAAATCCTTAGAAAAATATTCTTTACCTCTTTTAAATCAACTATAATTGAATCACTATCTTAAATATATGTAAATCATAATCATCATAATGATCATCATTATCATCATCAACATAAACATTTTTTAGTACCATAAGTGAGAATAGATAAATTTATATCACATATGGGATTTTCTAGAGGTGACACGTCTTGTGTAGGTATGAAGTCAAAAACATGAGCTCCCCCTGTCTCAAAACATTGTGGAATATCAACAACTTTATAATATTTTTTTCACACTCATAATCAATAAAAAATGTACAATCACTAATAACCTAGGTGTTTTCTCCCACAAAAATTTACTAATCCTTCCCTAAAAGAATTAATTCTAACTGGAAAATTAATTTCAATTACAGTTTATTAATCTAGATATAATTCTTATCTTATAGGTTCTTCCAAATCAAGAACTACAAACCCCTTTCAACCCTCATGAACATGAGATCCACCAAATATCACATTATTGGATCTATTTTATTCTTCACCTACATCAATAGGATCATGGGATCCACCTTTATCATTATAATAATTATCCTCCACAATTTCATCTAGTTATAATAATGGATCAAAAAAATACTTTAAACTATATGGATTCATTATTATATGATCTTTTTAATACACATTGATCTCATAATCTGACCAACTATTCCTCTATGGATTCAAAATAACCTTAATAGTTTTATATGTGGTCTAATTATAAAAAACACCACTTGAAAATATTAACATATCAAATCCCTTAGGAATAAATATTTCAGGTTCAATTAATATATAAATAAAAAATAGGCATGTAAGTGCATTGAAAAATGATGAATATTTACATAGTTCTTCCATAATACTCATTAAGATATTAAGAACACTAAATTGGATACAATGTACAAAATTTTAGAGCATAAAAATATCATGATACTTAATCTTGATAAATTCACCCTTTTGAGTTCAGATGTACAATATTATGAACATTAAAAAAACCTACATTCCCTACATAGCTCACTATTCCAAGGAATTCAATAGGTTCATTATACACCATTTTTATATTGAATTATCAATTTCAATGTAGTGATTTTTCAAAATCAAGGAAATATAATAATCATAAAAATCCTGAATATGTGAAAACCTTAATTAGTGATCAATAAATATCATTTTGAATTCCATTTATGTCCATCAACAATATACATAATCACACCCTTGTGATATCTATCATTAAAAACTATTTTATTGTATAACTACATAATCAAGCATTGATGGATGGGGTGATTCTCATTCAGAAACCAACTCATCCAACCTTAATAAATCATGAATACACCAACCAAGGAACAAATCATCTTGATCCAATGTATATCAACATCCTTTTCCGGAACAACTTCTTGAGAATGTTTATGTAGTTTCATAATCATACATTGATAACGCGTACTATAGTTTTCTTTCCTTTTAGAATTACAGGCTTCTCGGTATGACTTCTAAAACGTCTATCTCAATGTTGAAAAATCGAGGTTCATATTCATAGATCTGAGAGTTTAGGTTTAGTGATGGAATGTAAATATGAGGGTATAGTTTAAATTATAAGGAATTGTACTGAATCAGATTCAAAATTTAGAAATATATATCATTTAGGTATTTTTAAATCAATAATTTGTGGGAAATAAGAATAATATTCTGACATATTTAAAGCCCAATATGGTATATTTTTAATATGAAATAAATAGAAGAATATTTGAGATAAGAATAATTTGTATGCATATATATATATATTTATTTTTTTATTTATAATAATAAATAATTAAAGTATTAAATTAATATTTATAAAAAGAATAAATCTTTCCTAATTCAATTATAATATAAATAAATCTCTCAAAATACAAATTGTATTTAAAATTTCCAATTATCTGACGTTTTTTGCTATTGAATTCTATAGTGATATACCTTTTTTGAAAATGAACTCTAAAAAACTATTGTCTTATATCAATATATGTTTTCCTAGAATTAAATATTTTATTTTTGTATAAGATATTTTCACTCTTGTTTTCAAAATTTATAGGGGAATGCCTATATTGTTATCTATAATTTTAAAAAAGTGTATTTCATCCAAAAAATCATAGAAAAGTAACTTCTTAATGCTGTGTATTTTTCATTAGCAATGTAAAATTCAATAGCATGTTTCTTGTCACTATTCTACAAATCTAGATACCCTTCCCACAAGGGACATGTTCCAATTGATCTTTTTCTATGTAAATAGTATCCACTAAATTGCTCATTATAATAAATATTTAAATCAAATTAACATCCTCTATAAAAGAAAAAATGAAAATTTGTAGTAATTTTATGGTATTTAATATTTTTGTAATAAAAGTTAAATTAAATCCACTTGTTTTTTCCAAACAATAGGTACCCACACACACACATTAAGGAAAATATTGTTATGGATAACTATTATGTACCAAATCATTAATATTTAGATGCCTTGATAAACTTGTTTCCATGATTCATTAATATACAAAAAACAAGTGACAATAAATGGAATGTCACTTACTTCTGTACTATCCATGTAAAAACAATATACAAGTACAATAGAATATTTTCACTGATTTATAATGATTATTTCACTATTATGATATATTTTAAATCCATGAATGAATTTTAGATCACCCAAAAATAACTCATTTCAAATTCATTTTTCTTATTTTTTGAATTTTTTTAAATAAAATATTTTAAATAGAAAAAAATAATATCATTAATATAAACATGTGTAAATAAAACATATTTTTCTGTTATTTTGGTAATAAATTAGTGTCATAAAAATCATTTGTAAAACAATTATATTTATGAAATGTTTTGTGCTTATCTCTCTATGTTCAAGGATCATTATATTAACTATAAATTACTATTTTTAGTTTGAAACAATGATTTGGAAAATGATTTATTTCAAATTCATGGTGGGTTTTCAATATAAACATCCTCAACAATATATCCATTTATGAAATCTCTCTAAAAATTAATTTAAAAATTAATTGAAATTTAGATATTCTAAATTAAAAATAAATATAAATATTTCATCACGTCTTCCTACTGGTGAAAATATGTAACATTACATTACATTTATAATAGGTACAAATTAATATTTTTAGTGGTTTTTCTTGTTTTTTGGCTACATAGGTTTGACAAGGAATTGATATGGAACATGTAATAGTGATGTCAAGTATATGTTAGAACTTTTATTATAAAACCATCATGTTTTTAATACTACTAGGGGATATAAATTTCATGTAATATGGTTACCTGAAATTTAATTTTATAGTATGTTTTTATTAATAAAATTTTTGGGTTTTTCAAAATATAATGGACTCCAAAATTATATGATGTGTAATTGGGTTACATGCTGTGTAAAAACCTCAGTTCTGGTATTAAGATGGATATCCAAATGAAAAATATTGTTAAATTATTCCTGGATTCTTTCCCTCTCAGGCTAGAGCTATCCCCAAGTGAATTATTTTATATCAAATCTATCTGGTTCATTTTTTTGATGGATGATATTCAAGCTAGTTGTGGTGAATATTTCTGGGTAAGTGGTATTCATGTGTCTTTTTCTATTTCTCTTTCTCTCTTTGGTGCCTGATAGTTCATCCTATGACTGATCAATATAAACTCTATTTTGTTGAATCTATTTTATTGGATGTGTTCCTAGATTTTATGTGCATCATTCATTTTTGTGAGACCAATGTGGGTGTTTTGATTCCCTGAAAAATATTGGTGGTATCATTTAAGATGGAAAATTTTATAAAACATTATGTTTTTGACTATTGAAATTTTCATTCAATTATATTGTGAATAAAAAATTTACTGAATATTTTAAATTTATTTGACTTGTTATATATATTTGGGAAAACTAATTATTTCTAATGAATTAGAATTTGGGAAAAGATTTTAATTTGGTGTAATTGGTAAATAATTATCTTTGAATTGATTTTCAAATAAATGGATTCAATTTCTTTGATAAAAAACTATGATTTGTATTGTCTTACGAATGACATGAATTGATTAAAAATTTGATTTTTGGTTTTTAAATGGGAATTGTAATAATGACAATAAAAATGAGAAATTTTTATTTTAAAAATATTTTGAATGAAATTCATATTTTTAATTGGTTTATTGACTCATGAAAATACAATTAATTAGTATGTTATTTAATAAGAAAATTCATAGAAATACATTCCCATGAAATGTATTAAAATTTTAGATCTCTTACACTAATTTAGTTCATCAAATCATTGCCATAGTGGTATATTGATGGGTCTTATTTAGAATAAACCTAATGAATGTTTGTGAATGATTCCATGATATCAAATTGAGTTTGTGAGGATCTAATAACTAGAAACTATCTTACCATTTGGATTATTTACATACATATTATTGTGATTATTTTTTGATATATATATATATATATATATGTATTCCATTGATTGTGAACTTCTTTACCCATGTATTATATTGATTTATATAATCTATATTATCTAAATGTACACAAAATCAATATTTTTAATTTTTCAAAGACATGAATTAAATATCATATTTTCTTTGGAATATGTAATATTGCCACCATGCCTATTCAACGTGAACTTAAAATCCTTAATTTTCTTATTTAATAAAGAATCCTATTATGGAACTATTGGTGCGACCCTACTAGGATTTTATATCACACCCTACCTTTGATTTCAGGTGTTTTTAGATGTCATTATACCGGTTTTTCAAAGTTGAAAGAACCTCTTAGAGGTGTTGATTTTTGGTTTTTTGATCTTGGAATGTTGTGTCTAATGGGAAATAGGATGTAAATATTTTTATTCTGTCAATTTTTAGTCTTTCATTCATATTATATACCTATTTACCATCTACTACAATTGTCCATGTGATGTTTTCTTTTGAAAATACTGACTTGTTTGTTTTTCTTCCATTATTTATGTGAAAAAAGTAGTCCATTTTTATATTTTATGATGTTGGATTCATGTCTCCAACAAGTGGGGATTGTGAATACCTTTTGTTCTATGTTAGGATCTTCATGGAAATTAGGGTAATAGTGTTTTTGGGTTGGTTCTTGACAATGTGGTATCAAAACTGAATGTAAAGAATATTTCTTTGATGTTAGTATAAATATGAGATCATTATGTGAAATGGGATGAAGTTTGGAGTGAGTTCTGGGAAAAGTCTACTCATAATGATACTTAGTTCCACATGGGTGAGTTTTAAAAGATTTCTTCAGGATTAGATGCATTCTTTTCCCAGTATTATAATTGGATTGATGGAAATCCAAAGCATGATTTCTTATCAGATTTAATTAATTTCCCATGTTTCTCTCATTTGAGTATTAACATAATTAATCGTATGATGTCTTCAATGTTTTCATCTCATGTTTTTTTTCATCATTCTTCTGATAAGAACTTTGGATAGGATCAATGAAGAACCATCTAAGGAACAAAAGTGGGAAAATCCACCCATAAAACTAAATCTATATGATTTTATTGTGCATGATGATTTTGATCTTAGATTGGAAACTACACCCATTCTTGTTAAGGCTCCAACTATGGAGCATCATAGGGATGTGTATCAAAATCATTCCCATGAGTTATTTTTGACTAATTCCCCTAAATTCCCTATCTCTATTGATCCTAAAAAAGAAAATGATATATTTGGGAAAATTGGGCATCTATTTGAGTTCATATAAATGGATAATGAAATCAATGTGAAATGTATCACCATTAATATGGGAGGACCTCACAAGAGATGATGAGACAAGATAGAAAAATTGAAGAATCATGAGTTATTATTGATGACAGATATTATACTTATTTTAACTGGCAAATTTTATCTAAAGTCTATGGTGTTAGAAAATTCTATGATGAAAATAATTTAGGATGATAGTACAATGACTTAATATAAAAATTTATTTAGAGAGATTATGTAGTTTTAACTAGAGATTATATCAAATGAAAATATGAATACTCAATGGTTCGAGATGAGACTTCGATCTACTAATCATTTTCATTTTTCCATATTGACACACTTTTCTTATGATAAAATACTATATAGAGAATTGATTTATAGTCATGATCATACAGGTATGTTAGTGTTTATGGTATTTACATTTTCTTCCTATGGAAATTCATTTAGTTTCCATAATTGGAAGAGGAAGCATGATGACTCTCCTGGTGGATCTTTACTAAAGGGTTCATCTAGACATCCTGAAGATCCTGATAGAGGCCCTTTGATTTTCTACCATGTTAGAAATATTGGGCACTCAAAACATGTTTCCAATACTACACAAATTATATGTAGTTATTTTATATACTTAGGCTTGTTTTGGATGTTCTAAAATTACTATTCTACTCCATAATGTTTCAATGGGTCGTTTGCAAAAAAATATCTGTAGTGCAATAATATGCTTTATAAGCTAAGAGGTTACGTCCACATGAATCTATAATGAAGCTTTATCACATAGTAGAAGAGTCTCTATAAGAAGTGGTCATTATTCTGAGGACTATGATAGGTACCATCACTATTGCATCATCCCTAGATATTGGTTTAATTTATATTTGTGTTTCTCTTTGGTTAATTTCGACTCGTATTTTTAATATGATAAATCCTCTTATGGATATATTATCTTTTGTGATGGATATTACAACAACCCTCATAATGAATAGATTTAATGGTCTAAATTTTCCAATTTTTTATATTAATCATATATCGAGTATATTATGGATTTTATTGTTCTAGACATAAAATATCTTGTTTTCATTCTCAGGATTGATTTGATAATTGCTCATAAATCATTAACTGATTCCTATCTTTATAGGGTCATCATTAATGTACCTGATGGGGGTGACGTATCATTCAAGGAGAGTGGTATCTGAGTCTGAGTGGAGCTAGAACTTATTATTCAGATTTATGGATGTTAATATCAGTGTTTTCTCATCATCTCAAGCAAGAGTTTTTGGACATTCATCTCTCTACAATTGATGTGGTGATTCCTAAGGTTTTCCTTATGAATTATCTTTTATACTACTAGTAATGGAGTTGTATTCCCTTATTGACATAGTTCTTGATTCTCAAATAGTATATATTCCTTTATACCACAAGGAACCCACTGGAATAAATGAGTTGAAGACTCATCTTGATTATCTTTTGTTTAAATTTTTTATGCCCACATGTATCACCTATGGCGGTGTCTGTTCCCTTTGCTAAGAATTTGAAGGGTCACATTACCTTTTCGTGTACTATAATAAACCCAACAGAGTCATTGTAAAGGAAAAGTATCTATTCCATTAAATAGATTACTTGATTACTTAGTTGAAAGTGGTTAAGAGATTCTCAAATATTGATATTTTCTCTAGTTATAATCAATTGAAAAGAAAATAATATTACATTTAAAAAATACCTTTTGAAGTTGTTATTCCCATTAATAGTACCTTGTCATGCATTTTGGTCTAACTAATTCTCAAGTTAACGTTATGGATTTTAAAAAGAAGATATTCCATGATTATCTTGATACATTTTTTGTGGTCATTTTTTTAGGGAATCCTGGTATTCTCTTTGTTTGGGGAGGATCAAGGAATCATTATTTGGATGTTGTAGAGATATTGAAAAATCCAACATATTATTCCATGGTATTGAAACATGATCTATGGATTCTATAAATGATGTAAATTGAAAACCTGGTGTCATAACATTGTATTTTAGTTGGTCCAGAGAAGGTGAATTATGTAATAACATGGGGAAAAATATGTATTGTTTTAGAGAATTGATTATTCTTGGGATTTCATGTGTATTATTTTTAACACCCCGAGCTTCCACGATACGCTTCTCATTCAATAATGCAATAGCTTGCATTGTACGCAACTTCGAGTTCTAAAACACCGCGACTAATCAAAGTAGCTGTTATGAATAGTAATAACCACTTTTTAAAATTATTGAAATTTTAAATTTCAAAATGGACTTCATTTTTGTATTCGAAATATCGAAATTATCCAAAGTTGAATTTTTTGTAATTTTCTGAGAACTTCCAATTTTTTATGAATAGTGAAAATTACTTAAAAACAACTTTTTTAATCAAAATAATTTATAGTGATAAATTATACTATTTAGTGGTTTTAAAGTATAATTAGAATATATTTTTACCATTTTATCCAAAGGTGGTCATTAAAATTAATTTAACATTGAAATTGGACATAAACAATTGCCAATCTTTTGATATAAATTGTTTCTTAAAACACGCTATTTGTTGTGACAGCGGGAATTAATTATAAAATTAATTAATGCAACTTCTATGTTTGGAATTTTGTAAAATAGACATCATTTTTGAATTCGGAATATCAATTATAGCTTAGGGTGAAATTTTGGCATTGTTCTGAAAAACATCAATTTTTTATGAATAGTGAAACCACTATGTGGTAGTTAAATAAATGATTTTTCGTTTAAATGAAATATTACCTCTTCTGTGATTTGATTTTCAAAAATCCTACATACATGGTTGTCATTAATAATTAAAATGTGGTTCAATGAGATCAAAATAATTTTTTGGTGAATAGTAACTTTTAAGTTCTTAATCGCGATTAGAGGTAATTAGTGTAGTTTAAGGTAAAAATAATGTTTTAATAATATGATATGAGCTTGAAACTTGTCCTACTCCTATTGGATGAGTCATGGACGACCAGGACAACCCATGCGTCAACTTGGGGACCCCATGGAGCCACTTTAGTTGGAAAATGACATTAATATATATTTATTTAATGTTAAAATTAAATTGACACAAACATGAGTTGTTTTACTAAAACAGTTTTTAAGTGGGGTTACACAAGTCCAAATTTTGACTATAAATATTCATTAGAAAGCTAAAAATATTTCCTACATCATAGTATTTTTTTATTAATTTTTAGACATTATATAAATTAAATTATTTATGACATAATTATGGTGCAGCAATGACCTCATTATTTAACGATTTAAATAAAATGAGAAGATAATGCAAAATCCAAGGCTTACACTTGTCCAAAGCCAATTGGATGAGGAGATTTCGAACCCGTATCACCTTATCCACGAATTATATAAGTGTGGGACCTTTAGAATCCGAAACTCATTGTATAATAATGTAACATTTCAATCTTTCGAAAAGAGCCCCTCCTCTCCTCTTATAAAAGGCCCCCACCTCTACCACCTCATTTACACTTTCAAGCCATTTGGCTCAGCCAAACTCTACCCAAATACTCTCCCAACTTCCCCCTCTTACTCCTAGAAGCCCCACATTGGGATGAACTCTTCCCAAGGAAGCCATTGGCTCAAATCAAAAAGAGTTACCCGATTTTGAGGTAATGTCTTCTCTAATGTTGTTTTGTTTTATTTTTCTTCTCCAACCCCCTAAACTCTTTTTATTAATTTATTTTGTAACAAAACCAGTATACTAAATATACTAGTATGTTTTTATAAGAAGTATTCGAGCTAAAATTACACACACCTACATCTAATGGTTAAAGAACATACGGTTTCTGAGGATGGCGAATTTCTGCCTCACGAAACGATAATTGTTCAACACTCATATAACACCTTCAAAGGTGGCCATTAAGATGTCACTATTTTTATATATGATATATAATATTTTTATGTTTTACTTATTCTTCTTTATTTCTCATTTATGTCATACTTTATGATTTCCATTATGGGTAAAACGCAATAATTTCATTTTAGGAAGTGCGGACTACCGCCCCCTCAAAGTGATTTGAATCGTTAATGCCATATGTGGGATGTATAAAGGATGGAGTAAATGGTATTATACACTATATTATAATTTAATTATATTATACATTTATATCAATATGATTTCGTTCCATTAAATATGAAATTGAAATGAAAGTATCGTTCATGCGTACGTACGGCTTACCGTCTCCATGAACGGTGCATTTCATTTCTTACCTCTAAATGTTACGTAATATTATAAATGAATGTATATACTGGATATATAAGATATATATGACATCTAAATCATGAATATAATTCTGGAGATAATGGATATTTTACCACATAAACAACTTGTAATTATAAGAAGTTTATTGTTGACTCAAGTACCAAAGATCGACAAAACGACCGTTATTAACTTAAATATTACATAATGTTCATATCATTGTAATAAGTGATATAATAAGGATAATGAAATTGAAAGTGGTTCTTAATAAGGTATATATTAACTCTAGTTTATTATTCAGGAGGTTAAAGAACGGTTGAGTCAAGTCATACACGAGGTAAGGGAACTTCTTAACCCAACTTCCATTCTTTGGGTTAATCTCCTACTTTCAAATTATGTCATGATGTTATTATGTCCTATTTTGTATTTTTACTTTCTTTATGTGTACCTATAGTGAATACACATAATAGATCTATTTTATTTTAAAAATTATCTTTTTAAGGACTTCGTCTTAATCTCCTTTCATTGAGGCATATTTGGTTTTTACACAACTTTCTTTTATACGGTGTATAAACCCCTTTGACTTTTACGTTTATTCAAAAGGAATATTTTTATATGAAGCGTTTTACTAAACGACAAAAAGGGAATGTTTTTCTTTCTGTACTTATGCGGCGAAAACGACTTCTCCACCGCCGTGACCATTATTTAAGTTTCGGGTTCCTCTACAAGCCATCACTTTTTTTAATGAAAAATAAATACAATGTTTTAACTTTATTTTATTTTGGTATTGAAAATGGTATTGAAAGCATTTTTTTATATCAATGTGTTGTATTGAAATCTTGTGATTGAAATGTGGAAATGTTATGTTTCATTTATGCATGTTTCATGTGATACGATTATGTTATGGTTTATGATATGTTTAAACCTATTCATATGAGGAATGCATTGGACTTAATAAGTGACGGGTGGAGCCCGCTATAGCTCCTCGATGCATCGGTAGGTCTCATGAGACAAACTACTGTCTTGGCACGAGGCCTTGACAAAATCTTATTTGTGGTCTTGGCACAAGGCCTTGACTACGTGGTTATGATAGTCTGGATTATACATTCCATCATTATGAAAGTGGTTAATGATATTTCATGTGATTATTCAACCAGTAGAATATCCATGTGAAGAAGTAAATGGCATTATCTCATTTTACTTTTTCCATATTATGTTGATGTTCAAGTTTAAAAGGATTTTTTTAGTTATACATTGCCTTAAATGTATATGTTTATTTATGAAGGCTTCCACAATATTGTTATCCTTACTGAGCATCTGAGCTCACCCCTTTCAATGTTTTAATATTATACAGGATGTGAAGAAGTATTTTATGAATGACATGTAGGGATTGTCAGAAGAGGATATGAGAGTGGACTATGTAGACTTTGTTATTGTAGTTTTTCACTTTATGATGTAATGTAACGTTTACGAATGTATCTAGTGTTTCCAAGGCTACTAAACTAATCGGTCTTTCAAGACTTGATCTTTTGTGATCATGCCAATGTTACGAAGTAACGCACCGGCTCTGGGTAGCTGGGGTCAGGGCGTTACTGTTGGTATCAGAGGCAGTTTAGTACTAACCTTGGATGCTAGATTTAGATAAACTCTGATTAGAGCACATAGCCCGAAGATAGACTTTAAGGATTAGTATATAAGAACGTACTAGAATTTTGGTATTATATAGATTTTGTGAGTTTTCCGAGCAATACATCCCTATCTGGATACGAGCAGGTAGAGCCAGCTCTGGCACAGATGTACCTAGGGGTAAAACCTGAAAACACCGCTTTGAGCTAGACTTGAATGGGAACTGGTGCACGACAACGGGCCTTGCTGTACTCTTGGTTACGACACTCCCGGGGGATATGCTTAGGATAATTCCCATTTTCTTTACAAACCACTATGAAGGGTTACGAGTATATACTTCCTCAAAGAAAACATTTTTATAATTATGGATTATATCCATAATTAGTTCAATTTATGTTAAGTATTTTACAAGTATTGAATTATGTATTTTGATTCATAAACTAATCTAGTGTATGCCATTGTTTAGAAATGGCGCCTTGTGGAAGGAATGGAAACCGTATCAATGCACACACTCCGTGTAGGGATTTCCCTCCTGCTCAAGATAATTATGGTGGAGCTAGTGATACAACTGGTGCTGATCAGCTTCTCACCGTACTGGGACAACTCACGCAGGTTATGAATAATAACCTTACTCGTATGGAGCACCCTGATCCGCAACGTGGAGGATCAATGCTAGACCATTTCATGAGGCAACAACCACCAACCTTCAATGGGAGTACAAATCCAATAGTAGATGAGCAATGGATAAATTCCTTAGAGAAAATATTCCATGCCTTGGGGGGTAGTGAAAGGGAGAAAGTTGTCATGGATGTTTACCGCCTCACTGGAGATGCCGATAAATGGTGGTCACTAATTCAAAACACAAAGGAAGATGATGAATTAACAAATATGGAATGGTAGGAGTTCAAAGAGCTGTTCTTAGAAAAATACTTTCCTCGAGACCATCGAGCAGATATGGAAAGGCAATTTCTGAGTCTGAGGAAGAAGGAGGATGAGAATGTCGCAAAGTATGAGGATAACTTTACAAGGTTAGCGAGGCATGCTGCCGATTATATACGTAACCCAAGGAGTAAGATTGATCGTTTTTTTGATGGGTTAAAACCATTTCTCCGTCGAGCTTTAGTATCACAATCCATCTCATCATACGAAGATATTGTCTCGTGTGCTATCAAGACAGAAAAGGAATTATCTAAGTCTTATGACAAAAAAGTAAAGCAAGATAAGAAGAGAACGGTGGAACAAGAGACAGATAAAGGGAAAAAGGGAAAGAAGGATTTTCCATTATGTGATAATTGTGGGAAGAATCACCCTGGTACATGCCTAAAAAGAATGAGAGTTTGTTATAAATGTGGAGAAAAGGGTCACCAGGCTCGTGATTGAAAGGGAAAGAAAGAGGCTATCAAAGTTGAATGCTACAATTGTATAGAAATGGGGCATTATGCAAATGAATGTCCTAAGCGTCCGGGAAACTTACCTAAGAAAAGGCCAAGGGATCAAGGACAATCTTATGCTGTGACTACAGTTGAAGAGGAATAATTAATGTATTGGTGCTTTTGGACTCAAGGATTATATTCTGGTTATAAGAATAATGTGATATATATAAATATTGTACTACAGTACTTTTTGATTTCAGTAAGGTTTTAATATGATGAAGGTAATTATATTTTTAGTATGTGACAATAAGAGAAAATTTAATTTGTTTGGGGAATCGGATAAATTGATTTTGGAATTAAGAGACCTTTTAGAGAAAGTCTAAACGGAGGTATTTTGGATAACTATTAAGGTTTGAATGGATTAAGTTGAACCATGGATAGTATTGTTTAAGGTTAAAAAATTTATGAAGATTATTTTTGGAATATTATGATACTATAGTTTTAGGAAAAGGACAACCTGCAGGGTGGGGCATAACCCGTCACGTCGGACAAAGCCTCAGGAATCGAACCCACAATCATAGTGCGTCAGGCCTTTATTTCCTACCACTAGCCTACATGAAGTCTCTCGTTATTACAAAATAATTTTACTAATCTAAATGGCATGTGTTAACATTTGGAACCTTATACAATTATGATAAATAGAATATTTTTGAGTTCCGTTACCATTTGGAGTAAAATTTGGGTTTGTGGTAAACATTTATTAACGAATGAAAGTATACATAACAAGTATGTATATTCCCCTAAGTTCTTAGTAAATCTCCTAAATAAATTCCTCAACATTATAAAAGGTAACTTAAAACAAAAATTTTGTCGGTTAACTTTTCCAACTGGGGATTCAATGACCGTTTAACCAATCAAAAGTTTGTGATTTTCTTGTAGTTAAACATTCTCCTAATCCTGTTTTCTATAACTCTCCATCAGAACTTGATGGTTTGTTTCTCCTCCATATCCGTATTTTCATCGAATCCTAGAATGGGCTATATCGGGTGACCTTTGTACTTATCTTGCTTTCTATTAATGTTATATATTTATTAACCTTATTTCCGATGTGGGTTTTCCTGAAAGGTATTTTCTCTTTTCAAACTTTTATTTTCAAAGAAAAATTTCAATTTGCGAGGACACGATTTATTGAAGGAGCGGAGAATGTAACACCCCGAGCTTCCACAATACGCTTCTCATTCAATAATGCAATAGCTTGCATTGTACGCAACTTCGAGTTCTAAAACACCGCGACTAATCAATGTATCCATTATGAATAGTAATAAACACTTTTTAAAATTATAGAAATTTTATATTTCAAAATGGACTTCATTTTTGTATTCGTAATATCGAAATTATCCAAAGTTGAATTTTTTGTAATTTTCTGAGAACTTCCAATTTTTTATGAATAGTGAAAATTACTTAAAAACAACTTTTTTAATAAAAATAATTTATAGTGATAAATTATACTATTTAGTGGTTTTAAAGTATAATTAGAATATATTTTTACCATTTTATCCAAAGGTGGTCATTAGAATTAATTTAACATTGAAATTGGACATAAACAATTGCCAATCTTTTGATATAATTTGTTTCTTAAAACACGCTATTTGTTGTGACATCGGGAATTAAATATAAAATTAATTAATGCAACTTCTATATTTGTAATTTTGTAAAATAGACATCATTTTTGAATTCGGAATATCAATTATAGCTTAGGGTGAAATTTTGGCATTGTTCTGAAAAACTTCAATTTTTGATGAATAGTGAAACCACTAAGTGGTAGTTAAATAACTGATTTTTCATTTAAATGAAATATTACCACTTCTGTGATTTGATTTTCAAAAATCCGACATACATGGTTGTCATTAAGAAGTAAAATGTGGTTCAATGAGATCAAAATAATTTTTTGGTGAATAGTAACTTTTATGTTCTTAATCGCGATTAGAGGTAATTAATGTAGTTTAAGATAAAAATAATGTTCTAATAATATGAGATGAGATTGAAACTTGTCCTACTCCTATTGGATGAGTCATGGCCGACCAGGACAACCCATGGGTCATCTTGGGGACCCAATGGAGCCACTTTAGTTGGAAAATGACATTAATATATATTTATTTAATGTTAAAATTAAATTGACACAAACATGAGTTGTTTTACTAAAACAGTTTTTAAGTGGGGTTACACAAGTCCAAATTTTGACTATAAATATTCATTAGAAATCTAAAAAGATTTCCTACATCATAGTATTTTTTTTATAATTTTTAGACATTAAATAAATTAAATTATTTATGACATCTTTATGATGCAGCGATGACCTCATTATTTAATGATTTAAATAAAATGAGAAGATAATGCAAAATCCAAGTCTTACACTTGTCCAAAGCCTATTGGATGAGGATATTTCGAACCCTTATCACCTTATCCACTAATTATATAATTTTGGGACCTTTATAATCCGAAAATCATTGTATAATAATGTAACATTTCAATCTTTCCAAAAGAGCCCCTCCTCTCCTCTTATAAAAGGCCCCCACCTCTACCACCTCATTTACACTTTCAAGCCATTTGGCTCAGCCAACCTCTGCCCAAATACTCTCCCAACTTCCACCTATTACTCCTAGAAGCCCCACTTTGGGCATAACTCTTCCCTAGGAAGCCTTTGGCTCAAATCAAAAAGAGCTACCCGATTTTGAGGTAATGTCTGCTCTAATGTTATTTTGGTTTATTTTTCTTCTCCAACCCCCTAAACTCTTTTTATTCATTTCTTTTGTAACAAAACCAGTATACTCAATATACTAGGATGTTTTTATAAGAAGTATTCGAGCTACAATTACACACACCTACATCTAATGGTTAAAGAACATACAGTTTCTGTGGATGGCGAATTTCTGCCTCACAAAACGATGATTGTTCAACACTCATATAACACCTTCAAAAGTGGCCATTAAGATGTAACTATTTTTATATATGATATATAATATGTTTATGTTTTACTTATTCTTCTGTATTTCTCATTTATGGCATACTTTATGATTTCCATTATGGGTAAAATGTGATAATTTCATTTTTAAGAAGTGCGGACTACCGCCCCCTCAAAGTGATTTGAATCGTTAATGCCATATGTGGGATGTATAAAGGATGGAGTAAATGGTATTATACACTATATTATAATGGAATTATATTATAAATTTATATAAATATGATTTCGTTCCATTAAATATGAAATTGAAATGAAAGTAGCGTTCATGCGTACGTACGGCTTACCGTCTCCATGAACGGTGCATTTCATTTCTTACCTCTAAATGTTACGTAATATTATAAATGAATATATATACTGGATATATAAGATATATATAACATCTAAATCATGAATATAATTCTGGAGATAATGGATATTCTACCACATAAACAACTTGTAATTATAAGAAGTTTATTGTTGACTCAAGTACCAAAGATCGACAAAACGACCGTTATTAACTTAAATAATTACATAATGTTCATATCATTGTAATAAGTGATATAATAAGGATAATGAAATTGAAAATGGTTCTTAATAACGTATATATTAACTCTAGTTTATTATTCAGGAGGTTAAAGAACGGTTGAGTCAAGTCAGACACGAGGTAAGGGAACTTCTTAACCCAACTTCCATTCTTTGGGTTAATCTCCTACTTTCAAATTATGTCATGATGTTATTATGCCCTACTTTGTATTTTTACTTTCTTTATGTGTACCTATAGTGAATACACATAATAGATCTTTTTTATTTTAAAAATGATCTTTTTGAGGACTTCGTCTCAATCTCCTTTCATTGAGGCATATTTGGTTTTATACACAACTTTCTTTTATACGGTGTATAAACCCCTTTGACTTTTACGTTTATTCAAAAGGAATATTTTTATATGAAGCGTTTTACTAAATGACAAAAAGGGAATGTTTTTCTTTCCGTACTTATGCGGCGACAATGACTTCTCCGCCGCCGTGACCATTATTTGAGTTTCGGCTTCCTCTACAAGCCATCACTTTTTTTAATGAAAAATAAATACAATGTTTTAACTTTATTTTATTTTGGTATTGAAAATGGTATTGAAATAATTTTTTTATATCAATGTGTTGTATTGAAATCTTGTGATTGAAATGTGGAAATGTTATGTTTCATTTATGCATGTTTCATGTGATACGATTATGTTATGGTTTATGATATGTTTAAACCTATTCATACGAGGAATGCATTGGACTTAATAAGTGACGGGTGGAGCCCGCTATAGCTCCTCGATGCATCGGTAGGTCTCATTAGACAAACTAGTGTCTTAGCACGAGGCCTTGACAAAATCTTATTTGTGGTCTTGGCACGAGGCCTTGACTATGTGGTTATGATAGTCTGGCATTATGCATTCCATCATTATGAAAGTGGTTAATGATATTTCATGTGACTATTCGACCAGTAGAATATCCATGTGAAGAAGTAAATGGCATTATCTCATTTTACTTTTTCCATATTATGTTTATGTTCAAGTTTAAAAGGCTTTTGTTTTAGTTATACATTGCCTTAAATGATTACGTTTATTTAGGAAGGCTTCCGCAATATTGTTATCCTTACTGAGCATCCGAGCTCACCCCTTTCAATGTTTTAATATTTTACAGGATGTGAAGAAGTATTTTATGAATGACCTGTTGGGATTGTCAGAAGAGGATATGAGAGTGGACTATAGAGACTTTGTTATTGTAGTTTTTCACTTTATGATGTAATGTAACATTTACGAATGTATCTAGTGTTTCCAAGGCTATTAAACTAATCTGTCTTTCGAGACTTGATCTTTTGTGATCATGCCAATGTTACGAAGTAACGCACCGGCTCTGGGTAGCTGGGTTCGGGGAGTTACATTATTTCTTATTCCTAAAAGAAATATCAAAGGTGTATTATACAATGTCTTCCGAAACTCTAAAAAGAGTAATGATTGTTTGGGAAAAAAATGTTAGAATTATTTAGTTGAACTGAAACAACATTTTACTTCAGCATCAATGATTACATTCCTAGAGGCCTGGAAAGAGTATGTGATTTTTTTTATGTAACATGATCAGGTTTGGGTTGTGTTCTAATAAAGTGTTAACATTTCATTTCTTATGGATCTCTACATCTTAGACTGCATGAGAATAAATACCTTACCCATCACCTTGAACAAATTGTTGGGATGAATGCACTTAACAGTTTGAGCTAAAAAAATTCAGAGAAAGGTTTACCATATATTATGATGAAAAACAATTCATATATATCTTCTATAAATATGATTTGAATCAAAAATATTGGTGTTGGGTTGAATACATGCACTATTTTCATTCTAACATTGCATGTACCCTTAGGAAGGGTAATGTAATCACATATGCTTCTAGAAGGAAACCTCAAACACATTTCGTGAAGGAATAACTAAACGAGGGGAACATGATGGATCTTTTTTCATAGTTTCATATTAGAGTCTTTGAATCAAGGGACAATGTGTCCATTTATAGTGTTTTATTGACCCCCACCATTCTTCAGATGATTCTTCAAGAGTAGCTACATGATGATGAGTTCCACTGAACATGAGAATCAATTTATGGTGGGTAGACCATTGTTTTGTGATAATTATCCAAGGAGGGATTATTTGTTACTAGAATTTTTTTATACCCCTATCTTTAAAAAAAGACATTATGGGGTATTTTCATAATTCCAAGCGGGAATTTCACGTCGGAACCATATTGTTTACGTATGATATGTGGTGATTATTTTAGAGGCTATATAGGAGACAATGAATTGTTTGCATTGAATCTTGTTGTCATACTTTCATTTAGGTTATGTCCTATAACTAGAGATCTTCAAGTTTACATCAGAAACTCTCTTTCTTCATCATAGAATATGGTTAATAATTCGATGTATTTTTTGGATGGGTTTTTTTTTACCCAATGAAAAAATAATGTGATATTGGTTTTGATCGATATGATGACCAAATCAACTCAATTTTTACCCATTTGTGATGTCAATTAATGTGAAGATAATGAAAAAAACGATGTGAAAGATACTATTACTTTTCATTTAGTTTTATCTTCTATATTCTACGATGGAGGTCACCATTTAACATCTCTCTTTTGGAGAGGCCTTCATGGAGTACATGGATATAATGTTCATTTGAGTACGAAATATATTCCATAGATGGATGTCTAGTCAGAGAGAGAAATTAGGATTCTTAAGGATTTTCATCATTCCAATGTTCATGACATTAGTGGTACTTTTGATGACCATTTGTGGCTAGGTGAGTTTTCATATTACAATTGTTACCTGATTCTAATCATAATAACTTTTTGTGAGCCCTTATATGGATGACGAGGTAAATATATATTCTATTGTTCTAATATCAATTAATATTAATTGGTTTTAATGAGCATGTATCGAGAGACAATAAAAAATATTTGTTTGATTCGTCAAATAATTTATATGACATAGATCTGATACAAATCCTATTTTGATCATCATTAGCAATTGTTGGAATTTTTTTGGTTGATCTAATGTTCATAATATTTTCATCTTGATTGGGTCATTGGTAGATTTTGAGTTAAAGGAATCATTCAACTCATTTTGAGTGGAATTTAGAGGTTGTTGAGAAGGTGGAAAATTCAGCATATAGATGTGTTGTTCCCACAAATTTGGAATCTATACAAATAATGTTCTTTAAATTCAAACTATGAAAATATATTTTGGATCCATATCATGTTCTGATAATGAGTGATCTTGATGTTTAGCATGATTTATCCATGGCTAAGAATCCAACCATGATTGTTTATTTTGAGACCATGATACTTAATTGTAGGTTGATACATTTTTTCATGTGATATTTCACAATGGTTCTGATTCTCATGAATATTGGGAGTGTGAGACATAAATAAGATATAATTCCCCTAACCTTTTCAACGTGGGAGCTTCTTGTCTATATTTTTTGGCACAAATTTTTTATAGTGGGGAGATTTTGACATTCTATTACCATTATGATTGGTATTATTTCGGATTTTATGTGGTTATACATTTTTTCTTGGGTATGGCCGTTATGAATTTTGGAGGATTCTTGTCATGGTCAAGTCAATTATTTTTTAGAATTTTCAATATAAAACTTATTAGTTATGTTGTCTTCTAGGAATTTACATGACTTGTAATATGGTTACACAATGAGTAAATTTTAATGTCAAGATTTTAATTAATGGTGACATGTTTTTCAATGCATATGGTAGTAGATAATTACATGACATGGAATGAGATTACACACAATTTAGAATAATTAGTTTTGTATTTAATTTGCAGTTTATTTAAAATATTATTTCCTTCCAATATGATTCCTTCACTATAATTCTAGAGTTATCCCTTAATGATTTTTGTCATATAAAATCCCTCTAGATCATCATTTTTTTCAAATGATATTTTTTTATATGATGAATCTCTTCGGATATGTTTTCATCTTGTTTATCTGTCACTTTTTCTATCTTCTTAAAGTTTTATAAATCATCTTGTTATTGATGGAAATAATATCCATGTTGTTGATCTCTATTTATAGTGTGATTTCAATATTTTCATTACCATATTTCTTGTTGGTGAGACCCAGGAAGTCACTAGTTTCCCCTAAAATAGTAGGTCATTTTGTTTAATATGGCCAATTTAAAAACCATTTAATTGATTGAATGTTGAAATTTTCATACATTATAATTTTCAAAACACAATTTGAGGAAAATTGGAATTTGATTTGACATAGAATTGATATTTGGGGTAAAGGCCCAATTCTAGTGGAATTGGAATTTGGGGCACGATTTAAAATTCATGAAATTCATTAGAATTAATCTATGAATTGATATTGAGAAAAATTAAATTATTAATTTTTATAAGAACCTATAAGAATTTATCCTGAAAATGACATGATTCGAATAAAACCATTTTTTTATTTTAAATGGAAATGGAATATTGAAACAAAAAGTGTGAAAATTTTATTTTAATAACTTTTTAAATATATTTCCCATTTTATATTGATTTATTGAGAACATGGGATCCTAGGTATCAAGTATGTTGTCTAAAAGAAACATGATAGGATGGGAATTCACTAGAAATAAATTATTGATTTATGACCCTAACACTAGCATAGTTCAGGGGACGTTATCCCTATATGGATATTGATGTTTGATATTTAGCCTATGCCTGAGGGACATATTGTCACAATATCATGATTGTATATGTAGCATGTGATTTTATAATAAATTAAAACGATTTAACCTCTTAGAATATTACCAAATTTCTTGAAATGATTAATTTTTGGAATATATATATATATTATTTTTTGTGAACTGATTTACTCATGTCTTCTATTAATTTATATAAAATATTTTATATATTTTTTTTGATCCATCATTTTAATGGTAACCATAAATTGAAATAAACATTGTGTTTCATTTAAAATATTTAATTGTACTTATATACCTATTTTATTTGAAATTGAAAGAATTATTATGATTTTTAATTATTTAATATATTTATTGAACACCTGGTGATACCAAACTAAACATTTATCTATCAACTTACATGCTCCTTCGGTCACTTTTGTATTTCCTTATGCCTAGGGATTAGGAACACCCTCAAGGCTATGTCAGGATCGGCTTGGGTATCAGGGTACCGAGGTGTCTAGGCCTGTTTGTGAAAAAATTCCCATCATATTCAATACCTTATTCATGACTATACCCTAGAAGAACTATTCTAGATTTAATTTTAAATATAGTGCCAGATTCATCATCATTGTTCTTAAACACCCATTTTGTGTCAATGACTATGAATTATTTAGATCATTACACTAGTTCGAATAATTTATTCCTTTCAAATAAATTCAACACATCATGTATAATCATGACCCAATAATAAAAATTTATATCTTAAAATTTTTCAGGTATAATCTGTGCTAAGAAGGGTTTATTTTCATCCAATTCTCAAAAAGATGTTCTAGTATATGTTCCTCTATGAATATTTATAACTACATTATCTATATAATAGACTCTGTGAGTCTTAATGGATAAATATATAAATGAACATGGTAATTCATTTTCCACTTCAAGTTTGGGATCAAACAATTCCTCACAACCATAGTGTATTTCTATTGTATGGTTCAGAGGACCATCAATATGTTTGGTTGTGGTATTGATGATAAAACTCAATGGAATATCCTCATGGTTATCTAATGATTCCTTAGGATCATGTAGATATTTTTCATAAAATGTTTCATTAATTGATTCTTAAAAAATTTGATCATTTATTGAAGAAATTATATGATTTATGGGTTATTTAATAATTGAGGAAAATTACATTAGAAATTTTGGTTGAAAACATAGCTCAATTATTGATTTTTTTTTGAATGAGGATTTGTAGCTAAAAAGGCTAAAGTAATTAATCTTTTCTCATATTCTATATATAACATGTTTGGATTAGTCTTTAAAGGTGGTATAATAATTACCTTATTGATAATATAGCAATCTAGGTTGTGATATCCTACCCAAAAATAAACAAGTAAGTCATACTCAATATGTGTAGATTGGGATGTATCGTAAAGAGATCTATTTCTTCTTTCTATGAAAACATTCATCTATTGAGTTTTTGGAAATGTTAAAATTTGATTGTATCCATATCTTGATCACAATGATTCAAAGGGATGATCTTGAAGATCACAACCATGATCACTCCCCAATTCCTTAATAGTATATTCACTATTACCTTCTATAGATTTTTAATATTTTGATAAATAGAAACAATATTAAATTCTGTTGTTTAGAAATAACACCCAACTATATCTAGAACACTCATCTATAAGAACATAATAATAATTCTTCCTATATATGTTATAAACTATATAAGGTCTGAACAAATCAATGTGAACCAACTCTAGTGGTTTTTATCTTGAATCATATCTCATTGTATTGAATGAAATAATATATTCATTAAATTTTTTACATGGGGTAAAAACATTGTCTTTTGAAAATTTTAATTTAGTATGATCCCTTTCTAAAATGATCCTCGTAATATTTCTATGATAATTAAGGTTTCAGTGTCCTACTATCCTATTTCATAGACTAGATTATTTTTATACAAACATAAATAATAATTATCGTGGGAAAATAAATAATCTAAATCAAGATCAAAATAATTCTCAAAATGTAAAAAAGTAAAAACAATAGCAAGTCCATGAATCATAAATATTTCAATCATTGTTTTTAAAGTTGATATAGTAACCATTATACATTAAACCATCAATAAAAAATGCATTAGAATTTAAATTATAGTTAAATTTACTATTTTTTCCAATTTCAATTATTTTTCCATTAGCATCTTAAAAAACATATATATCCACCATTTACATTGAAAATTGTTTTGAATCATGTGTATTTCCATACAACATGCCTAAAATGTCCACTATTCAGATACTATAAATTCTTATGCTTACTCTTCATGTTGTTTTCAATTACACATTGAGATATGAAAAAAAAATTAATCGAACATTATGGAGTCTAGAAATGTTAGTAATAAATGATATTGACCTCCAAAACTGTTTAACATTTTTACCATAAATAGACGTAAGAATTATAGAAATAAAACAATTTTTAGGTATACAAGAATAATAATAATTTTTATAATTAATATAGGTTTTCCTTGGAATAAATTTATTCTTCTAAATTCTTCATTGATATGGCTGGTATCTAATCATAATTTTGAACATGGGTGTGGTTTTTTACCAAGAATCATGGATTAGGTTTCTCAACCATTAATAATCCTTTCAAAAACCGTTCTAATTTTATATACATTAATTACTTGTTCATATCTTTCATTAAATATATGGTCATTATTTTTTATATTATATAGTAAGTTAAAATCTTAAACCACAAGATAAAGCATGTTACTTATTCAAAAAATTACTTATATCGGATCTCATTAAATGTTTCATCCAACATATATTTATAATTAAATAAGTCATAACTATTCATAATTTCATCATTATTTACATTTTAATAAAAAATTAAAATATATAACGATAATCATATATAGAATTTAGTAACTCATAAGTTCTATCCTGAAACACACATTCTCTCTATCTTCATTGTCTTCTCTTCCTGACTCGGACATGTTAGATCTATCCTTATAGGAGTTTGAGGTATCATTAATATATTTCTTTGGAATTTTTCAATTATCCACATATCATTTCCAATACATCATTTTTTGAGATTAAACATTTATATACCATTTTCATTTTTATCCATAGAAGGCCACCTCACCAGATTGATTTTCCTTTTTCTAGTTCCTTTATTTTTCATATTTTATTCAATAGTTTTACTTATGTAATATATTCATATACCTATAAAACTTCATTAATATCAATAAAAAATTATCCATTTTTATATCACTCTTTGAAGGTTATTTGTCCTCATTTGAACTGTTCTCTTTGATTTTATCCCTCAACATTGAATATGATGTCTGAAAAGTAACTTATTTTCATTTAGATTCATCATTAACATTGTTTACAATTACAAATTTTGTATACATCATGATCTTTAATATCATCTCCTTCACTAGAATATTATATACAAAACATGATTCCCTAATTGAGACAGAGGTTCCTCTCCACTAATCTAGTAAGATTGAAATAACTCTCTTAAATTTATCATATTCATCAATTTTATTTCCATGTGTGTTCTTTATTTTTGAAAAAATCATTTAACCTAAACTATATTTCATAAATTGAATCATTAGGTTTCATTTTAAAAGTATCATATTTAATAATAAATGTATTCAATTGAATACCTTTAACATTTTATGTTCTGTCATGATAATCATAACATTAATCCCAATTCCCATAAGAACATGGACAAGTAGATATTTAATTAAACTCATATTCCCCTTTGAAAAATATTTAATGTAGTAAAATTTTTTGTCATATTTATAAGTGTCCTTACTATCATCACTCCACTCAGATCTAGAAAATTTTATTTTGTAATATTTATCCTCTATTATATTCAAATATCAAATATCACAATTTTAATTTTCATTTTCATCACAATTTCCCACTAACAATATTTTTTAATATTCATTTAAGTAGGAGTGTTTGTTGTAGTTCAACAATACTATTATTATCCACAAAGAATTAAATTTATATATAGCATAAATTTTTATTTTTTGTGGTAAATATAAATCCAAAATGAAATGAAATAAGAAACTCTAATAAAAAATTTCATTCATAGTGCCATACTTTCGAGGGGGTTGAGATGAGTTTCCAATTAGAATTTATCATAAAACTAAAAAACAATAAGTCCTTACAGTTAATAAATATATCCTTGTTAACAAAAATATTTCTATATAATTTTATATTTAAAAATTGTAACACCTCGAGCTTCCACGATTCGCTTCTCATTCAATAATGCAATGGCTTGCATTGTACGCAACTTCGAGTTCTAAAACACCGCGACTAATCAAAGTAGCTGTTATGAATAGTAATAACCACCTTTTGAAATTATATATATTTTATATTTCAAAATGGACTTCATTTTTGGATTTGGATTGTCGAAATTAGCCTATGTTGAATTTTTTGTAATTTTCTGAGAACTTCGAAATTTTTATGAATAGTGAAAAATACTTAAAAACAACTTCTTTAATAAAAATAATTTATAGTGATAAATTATACTATTTAGTGGTTTTAAAGTATAATTATAATATATTTTTACCATTTTATCCAATGGTGGTCATTAGAATTAATTTAACATTGAAATTGGACATAAACAATTGCCAATCTTTTGATATAAATTGTTTCTTAAAAACACGCTATTTGTTGTGACAGCGGGAATTAATTATAAAATTAATTAATGCAACTTATATGTTTGAAATTTTTTAAAATAGACATCATTTTTGAATTCGGAATATCAATTATAGCTTAGGGTGAAATTTTGGCATTGTTCTGAAAAACTTCAATTTTTGATGAATAGTGAAACCACTAAGTGGTAGTTAAATAACTGATTTTTCGATTAAATGAAATATTACCACTTCTGTTATTTGATTTTCAAAAATCCGACATAAATGGTTGTCATTAAGAAGTAAAATGTGGTTCAATGAGATTAAAATAATTTTTTGGTGAATAGTAACTTTTATGTTCTTAATCGCGATTAGAGGTAATTAGTGTAGTTTAAGGTAAAAATAATGTTTTAATAATATGAGATGAGCTTGACACTTGTCCTACTCCTATTGGATGTGCCATGGCCGACCAAGAAAATCCATGGGTCAACTTGGGGACCCCATGGAGCCACTTTAGTTGGAAAATGACATAAATACCTTTTATTTAATGTTAAAGTAAAAAATGACACAAACATGAAATGTTTTACTAAAACAATTTTTATATGGGGTTATACAAGTCATATTTTTGACTATAAATAGTCATTGGAAAGCTAAAAGTATTTCCTACATCATAGTAGTTTTTTTATAATTTTTAGACATTAAATAAATTAAATTATATATGACATCATTATGATGCAGCGATGACCTCATTATTTAACGATTTTAATAAAATGAAATGATAATGTACCATCCAAGGCTTACACTTGTCCAAAGACTATTGTATGTGTAGATTTCGAACCCTTTTCACCTTATCCACGAATTATATAAGTGTGGGACCTTTATAATCCGAAAAGAATTGTATAATAATGTAAAATGTCCTTACTTTCCAAGAGTGCCCCTCCTCTCCTCTTATAAAAGGCCCCCACCTCTACCACCTCATTCATACTTTCAAGCCATTTGGCTCGGCCAACCTCTACCCAAATACTCTCCCAACTTCCCCCTCTTACTCCTAGAAGCCTCACTTTGGTCAGAACTCTTCCCAAGGAAGCCTTTGGCTCAAATCAAAAAGAGTTACCCGATTTTGAGGTAATGTCTTTTCTAATGTTGTTTTGTTTTATTTTTCTTCTCCAACCCCCTAAACTCTTTTTATTAATTTCTTTTGTAACAAAACCAGTATCCTAAATATACTAGGATGTTGTTATAAGAAGGATTCTAGCTACACTTACACACACCTACATCTAATGGTTAAAGAACATACGGTTTCTGTGGATGGAAAATTTCTACCTCACGAAACGATGATTGTTCAACACTCATATAACACCTTCAAAGGTGGCCATTAAGATGTCACTATATTTATATATGATATATGATGTGTTTATGTTTTACTTATGCTTCTGTATTTCTCATTTATGGAATACTTTATGATTTCCATTATGGGTAAAACGCGATAATTTTATTTTAGGAAGTGCGGACTACCGCCCCCTCAAAGTGATTTGAATCGTTAATGCCATATGTGGGATGTATAAAGGATGGAGTAAATGGTATTATACACTATATTATACTGGAATTATATTATAGATTTATATCATTATGATTTCATTCCATTAAATACGAAATAGAAATGAAAGTAGCGTTCATGCGTACGTACGGCTTACCGTCTCCATGAACGGTGCATTTCATTTCTTACCTCTAAATGTTACGTAATATTATAAATGAATGTATATACTGTATATATATGATATATATGACATATAAATCATGAATATAATTCTGGAGATAATGGATATTCTACCACATAAACAACTTGTAATTATAAGAAGTTTATTGTTGACTCAAGTACCAAAGATCGACAAAACGACCGTTATTAACTTAAATAATTACATAATGTTCATAACATTGTAATAAGTGATATAAAAAGGATAATGAAATTAAAAATGGTTCATAATAAGGTTTATATTAACTCTAGTTTATTATTCAGGAGGTTAAAGAACGGTTGAGTCAAGTCAGACACGAGGTAAGGGAACTTCTTAACCCAACTTCCATTCTTTGGGTTAATCTCCTACTTTCAAATTATGTCATGATATTATTATGTCCTATATTGTATTTGTAATTTCATTATGTGTACATATAATGAATACACATAATAGATCTATTTTATTTTAAAAATGATCTTTGTAAGGACTTCGTCTCAATCTCCTTTCATTGAGGCATATTTCTTTTTATACACAACTTTATTTTATACGGTGTATAAACCCCTTTAAATTTTACGTTTATTCAAAAGGAATCTTTTTTATACGAAGCGTTTTGCTAAACGACAAAAGGGAATGTTTTTCTTTCCGTACATATGCGGAGACAACGACTTCTCCGCCACCGTGACCATTATTTGAGTTTCGGCTTCCCCTACAAGCCATCATTTTTTTAATGAAAAATAAATACAATGTTTTAACTTTCTTTTATTTTGGTATTGAAAATGTTTTTGAAAGCGTTTTTATTATATCAATGTTTTGTATTGATATCTTGTGATTGAAATGTGGAAATGTTATGTTTCCTTTATGCATCTATTATGTTATATGATTATGTTATGGTTTATGATATGTTTAAACCTATTCATATGAGGAATGTATTGGACTTAATAAGTGACGGGTGGAGCCCACTATAGCTCCTCGATGCATCGGTAGGTCTCATGAGACAACTAGACATGGAATTGGCTGAGGCCCTTTCCCAATTTGATTTATGGTTTTGGCCGAGGCCTTAATCATTTTAGACGTCTTGGCCGAGGCCTTGACAAAATGTTTCAGAATGTCTAGCATTATACATTCCCTCATTATGAAAGTGGTTATTGATATTGCATGTGATTATTCGACCAGTAGAATATCCATGTGATGAAGAAAATGGCATTATCTCATTTTACTTTTTCCATATTATGTTGATGTTCATGTTTAAAAAGATTTTGTTTTAGTTATACATTGCATTAAATTTTTATGTTTATTTATGAATGCTTCCGCAATATTGTTATCCTTACAGAGCATCTGAGCTCACCCCTTTCAATGTTTTAATATTTTCCAGGATGTCAAGAAGTATTTTATGAATGACCTGTAGGGATAGTTAGAATAGGATATGAGTGTGGACTATGGAGACTTTGTTATTTCAGTTTTTCACCTTATGATGTAATGTAACATTTATGAATGTATCTAGTGTTTCCAAGGATACTAAACTAATCAGTCTTTCGAGACATTATCTTTTGTGATCATGACAATGTTACGAAGTAAGGCACCGACTCGGGGTAGCTGGGATCGGGGCGTTACAGTTGGTATCAGAGGCAGTTTAGTACTAACCTTGGAAGCTAGATTTAGATAAACTCTGATTACAGCACATAGCCCAAAGATAGACTTTGAGGATTAGTATAGAAGAACTTCCTATAATTTTGTTATTGTAGGGATTTTTTGAGTTTTCCGATCAATAAATCTCTGTCTGGATACGAGAAGGTAGAGGCGGCTCTGGCACAGATGTACGTAGGGGTAAAACCTGAAAACACCGCTTTGAGATAGCCTCTAAAGGGAACTGGTGCACGACAACGGGCCTTGCTGCACTCTTGGTTACGACACTTCCGGGGGATCTGCTTAGGATAATTCTCATTTTCATTACAAACCACTATGAACAGTTATGAGTATATACTTCCTCAAATAAAACCTTTTTAGGATTATGGATTATGTCCATAAATAGTTCAATTAATGTTAAGTATTTTACAAGTATATAATTATGTATTTTGATTCAAAAACTAATCTAGTTTATGCCATTGTATAGAAATGGCGCCTAGTGGAAGGAATTGAAACTGTATCAATGCACGCACTCCGTGTAGGGATTCCCTCCTGCTCAGGATAATTATTGTGGATCTGGAGATACAACTGGTGCTGATCAACTTATTACCATACTGGGACAACTCACTCAAGTTATGAATAATAACCTTACTCATATGGATCACCCTGATCCACAACGTGGAGGATCAATGTTAAACCTCTTCATGAGGAAACAACCACCATCATTTAATGGGGGTACAAATCTGTTAGTAGCTGAGCAATGGATAAACACCTTAGAGAAAATATTTCATGCCTTGGGGAGTAGCGAAAGTGAGAAGGTTGTCATGGCAGTTTACCGCCTCACTAGAGATGTCGATCAGTGGTGGTCACTGATTCAAAACACAAAGGAAGATGATGACGTATCGAATATGGAATGGAGGGAGTTCAAAGAGATTTTCTTAGAAAAATACTTTCCACGTGACCACCGAGCAGATATAGAAAGGCAATTTCTGAGTCTGAGGCAGAAGGAGGATGAGAATGTCGCAAAGTATGAGGCTAACTTTACAAGGTTAGCGAGGCATGATGTCGATTATATACGTAACCAAAGGAGTAAGATTGATCATTTCTTTGATGGGTTAAAACCATTTCTCCGTCGAGATTTAGTATCACAATCCTTCTCATCATACGAAGATATTGTCTCGTGTGCTATCAAGACAGAAAAAGAATTCTCTAAGTCTTATGACAACAAAGTAAAGCAAGAGAAGAAGAGAATGGTGGAACAAGAGACAGATAGACGGAAAAAGGGAAAGAAGGATTTTCCATTATGTGATAATTGTGGGAAGAATCACCCTGGTACTTGCCTAAAAGGAATGGGAGTTTGTTATAAATGTGAAGAAAAGGGTCACTAGGCTCGTGATTTCAAGGGAAAGAAAGAGGCTATCAAATTTGAATGCTACAATTGTAGAGAAATGGGTCATTGTGAAAATGAATGTCCTAAGCGTCAGGGAAACTTACCTTAGAAAAGGCCAAGGGATCAAGGACAATATTATGCTGTTACTACAGTCGAAGCAGAATAACTAATGTATTGGTGCTTTTGAACTCATGGATTATATTCTGGTTATTAGAATAATGTGATATATATATAAGGATTGTACTGCAGTACTTGTTGATTTCAGTAAGGTTTTAATATGATGAAGGTAATTATATTTTTAGTATGTGACAATAAGAGAAACTTTACTTTGTTTGGGGAATCTGATAAATTGATTTTGGAATTAAGAGACCTTTTAGAGAAATTCTGGACAGAGGTATTTTGGATAACTATAAAGGTTGGAGTGGATTAAGTTGATCTTTGGATAGTATTGTTTAAGGTTAAAAAATTTATAAAGATTATTTTTGGAATATTATAATACTATAGTTTTAGGAAAAGGACAACCTGCAGGGTTGGGCATAACCCGTCGCGTCGGACAAAGCTGCAATAATCGAACCCACAACCATAGTGCGACAGGCCTTTATTTCCTACCACTAGCCTACAGGAAGTCCCTGGTTATTACAAAATAATTTTAGTAATCTAAATGGTATGTGTTAACATTTGGAACATTATAAAATAAGGATATGTATAATATTTTTGAGTTCTATTATCTTTTTGAGTGAAAGATGAGTTGAAGGTTGAAACTCTAATTGTCAAGCATAAATATATATATACCTATCTCTTATTCAATGAATAAATTAATTCTTAAACTTTAGTAAAGGGATATTAAAACAAAAAAATGTGTTATCCTAATACATTATGTCTTGTTGAACTGATGATATTTTAAATCAACATAGATTGAAGACTTTGAGGCCCTCAATTTGACAGTTGATTGTGATTGATGACCTCAATCACTCCCTACTAATATTTACGTTTTTCCTCCAATTATATGTCTCTAATTGCCACCAATGTTCTCCTAATCGAGATCATAATTGGGTGGTGACATTTTCATTTCCCTTTTCCTCTTATTAAGGCTAAATTTTATTAATCTTATTTCCGATGTGGGTTTTCCACAAAGGTATTTTCTCTTTTCAACCTTTTATTTTCAAAGAAAAAAATTTCAAATTGCGAGGACACAATTTATTGAAGGAGGGGAGAATGTAACACCCCGAGCTTCCACGATACGCTTCTCATTCAATAATGCAATGGCTTGCATTGTACGCAATTTCGAGTTCTAAAACACCACGACTAATCAAAGTAGCCGTTATGAATATTAATAACCACTTTTGAAATTATATATATTTTATATTTCAAAATGGACTTCATTTTTGGATTCGGAATGTCGAAATTAGCCTATGTTGAATTTTTTGTAATTTTCTGAGAACTTCGAAATTTTTATGAATAGTGAAAAATACTTAAAAACTTCTTTAATCAAAATAATTTATAGTGATAAATTATACTATTTAGTGGTTTTAAAGTATAATTATATTATATTTTTACCATTTTATCCAATGGTGGTCATTATAATTAATTTAACATTGAAATTGGACATAAACAATTGCCAATCTTTTGATATAAATTGTTTCTTAAAAACACGCTATTTGTTGTGACAGTGGGAATTAATTATAAAATTAATTAATGCAACTTATATGTTTGGAATTTTGTAAAATAGACATCATTTTTGAATTCGGAATATCAATTATAGCTTAGGGTGAAATTTTGGCATTGTTCTGAAAAACTTCAATTATTGATGAATAGTGAAACCACTAAGTGGTAGTTAAATAACTGATTTTTCGAATAAATGAAATATTACCACTTCTGTGATTTGATTTTCAAAAATCCGACATAAATGGTTTTCATTAAGAAGTAAAATGTGGTTCAATGAGATTAAAATAATTTTTTTGTGAATAGTAACTTTTAAGTTCTTAATCGCGATTAGAGGTAATTAGTGTAGTTTAAGGTAAAAATAATGTTTTAATAATATGAGATGAGCTTTACACTTGTCCTACTCCTATTTTATGTGCCATGGCCGACCAAGACAATCCATGGGTCAACTTGGGGACCCCATGGAGCCACTTTAATTGGAAAATGACATAAATACCTTTTATTTAATGTTAAAGTAAAAAATGACACAAACATGAAATGTTTTACTAAAACAATTTTTATATGGGGTTATACAAGTCATGTTTTTTACTATAAATAGTCATTGTAAAGATAAAAAGATTTCCTACATCATAGTAGTTTTTTTATAATTTTTAGACATTAAATAAATTAAATTATATATGACATCATTATGATGCAGCGATGACCTCATTATTTAACGATTTTAATAAAATGAAAAGATAATGTACAATCCAAGGATTACACTGGTCCAAAGACTATTGGATGGGTATATTTCGAAACATTCTCACCTTATCCACGAATTATATAAGTGTGGGACCTTTAGAATCCGAAAATCATTGTATAATAATGTAAAATTTTCTTACTTTCCAAGAGTGCCCCTCCTCTCCTCTTATAAAAGGCCCCCACATCTACCACCTCATTCATACTTTCAAGCCATTTGGATCGGCCAAACTCTGCCCAAATACTCTCCCATCTTCACCCTCTTACTCCTAGAAGCCTCACTTTGGGCAGAACTCTTTCGAAGGAAGCCTTTGGCTCAAATCAAAAAGAGTTACCCGATTTTGAGGTAATGTCTTTTCTAATGTTGTTTTGTTTTATTTTTCTTCTCCAACCCCCTAAACTCTTTTTATTAATTTCTTTTGTAACAACACCAGTATCCTCAATATACTATGATGTTGTTATAAGAAGGATTAGAGCTATACTTACACACACCTACATCTAATGGTTAATGAACATACGGTTTTTGTGGATGGCGAATTTCTGCCTCACGAAACGATGATTGTTCAACACTCATATAACACCTTCAAAGGTGGCCATTAAGATGTCACTATATTTATATATGATATATAATATGTTTATGTTTTACTTATGCTTCTGTATTTCTCATTTATGGCATACTTTATGATTTCCTTTATGGGTAAAACGCGATAATTTTATTTTAGGAAGTGCGGACTACCGCCCCCTCAAAGTGATTTGAATCGTTAATGCAATATGTGGGATGTATAAAGGATGGAGTAATTGGTATTATACACTATATTATACAGGAATTATATTATACATTTATATCATTATGATTTCATTCCATTAAATACGAAATAGAAATTAAAGTAGCGTTCATGCGTACGTACGGCTTACCGTCTCCATGAACAGTGCATTTCATTTCTTACCTCTAAATGTTACGTAATATTATAAATGAATGTATATATTGGATATATATGATATATATGACATCTAAATCATGAATATAATTCTGTAGATAATGGATATTCTACCACATAAACAACTTGTAATTATAAGAAGTTTATTGTTGACTCAAGTACCAAAGATCGACAAAACGACCGTTATTAACTTAAATAATTACATAATGTTCATAACATTGTAATAAGTGATATAAAAAGGATAATGAAATTAAAAATGGTTCTTAATAAGGTATATATTAACTCTAGTTTATTATTCAGGAGGTTAAAGAACGGTTGAGTCAAGTCAGACACGAGGTAAGGGAACTTCTTAACCCAACTTCCATTCCTTGGGTTAATCTCCTACTTTCAAATTATGTCATGATATTATTATGTCCTATATTGTATTTGTAATTTCTTTATGTGTACATATAATGAATACACATAATAGATCTATTTTATTTTAAAAATTCTCTTTGTAAAGACTTCGTCTCAATCTCCTTTCATTGAGGCATATTTCGTTTTATACACAACTTTATTTTATACGGTGTATAAACCCCTTTGACTTTTACGTTTATTCAAAAGGAATCTTTTTTATACGAAGCATTTTTCTAAACGAAAAAAGGGAATGTTTTTCTTTCCGTACTTATGCGGCGACAACGACTTCTCCGCCGCCGTGACCATTATTTGAGTTTTGGCTTCCTCTACAAGCCATCATTTTTTTTAATGAAAAATAAATACAATTTTTAACATTCTTTTATTTTGGTATTGAAAATGGTTTTGAAAGCGTTTTTATTATATCAATGTGTTGTATTGATATCTTGTGATTGAAATGTGGAAATGTTATGTTTCCTTTATGCATGTCTTATGTGATATGATTATGTTATGGTTTATGATATGTTTAAACCTATTCATATGAGGAATGTATTGGACTTAATAAGTGACGGGTGGAGACCGCTATAGCTCCTCGATGCATCGGTAGGTCTCATGAGACAACTAGACGTGGAATTGGCCGAGGCCCTTTCCCAATTTGATTTATGGTTTTGGCCGAGGCCTTAATCATTTTAGACGTCTTGGCCGAGGCCTTGACAAAATGTTTTAGAATGTCTGGCATTATACATTCCCTCATTATTAAAGTGGTTATTGATATTGCATGTGATTATTCGACCAGTAGAATATCCATGTGAAGAAGTAAATGGAATTATCTCATTTTACTTTTTCCATATTATGTTTATGTTCAAGTTTAAAAGGCTTTTGTTTTAGTTATACATTGCCATTAATGTTTATGTTTATTTATGAAAGCATCTGCAATATTGTTATCCTTACAGAGCATCTGAGCTCACCTCTTTCAATGTTTTAATATTTTCCAGGATGTGAAGAAGTATTTTATGAATGACCTGCAGGGATAGTTAGAATAGGATATGAGTGTGGACTATGGAGACTTTGTTATTTTATTTTTTCACCTTATGATGTAATGTAACATTTATGAATGTATCTAGTTTTTCCAAGGATACTAAACTAATCGGTCTTTCAAGACTTGATCTTTTGTGATCATGCCAATGTTACGAAGTAAGGCACCGACTCCGGGTAGCTGGGGTCGGGGAGTTACAAAAATTGTCTTAGATTTTTTATGAAAAGTAATTTAAAACAAGCTTATTTCCCTTTTTTCCATTAAAACAAATTTACTTGTATCAAACACTAATTTTAGTGATGTTATTAAATCTAACTATCAAATTATTGTTTCAAAATTGTGTTTTTAAATCTAAAAAAGATATGTTTTAAATGTAGTCTAAAGAAAACAAAAAAATCATAATGGGATAAAACATTTTGTTCAATCCCTAGATATTACTTACTCCTCTCCACTTAGAAATCACCCAAAACCATGCTATTGAGTAATAGATAAATTGATCCAAAACCTGGATCATTTTTTTACAAAAAAATCAATATATAATGGAAGTACATTATACATAGTATATTCCATAGTTCTACATATGATTACAAATAAATAAATAATGTTATGTAGTATATCATACTCTATAGTGTATAGTATTAGTGAGTTATTACAATATTTATAGTTTAAATCAATAATGTCTCAAATGTGTAAAAATAATAATTCATGATAAGACAAAATATTTCAATGGAGGGGATTCATTTTTATAGTTCTGAAAATAAATATTCACATCATGGAGTTATTTTTGTTATTTAAAAGTCATATGTGAGATGAATGATGTTTTCAGATATTTTAATGGGGTTAAGATGAGAATCGAGTGTCGAGTTCATGTTTATTAAAAGTTCATTGTCACATACAATATTCTATTGGGTAACAATTTGAATATTACTTTTATTATCACATTTTCTATGTCTATGGTTATATTTAAAATTAATATTTTCATCATAAAATAGTTTTTCAAAACTCATTTTTAATGATCCTTTTACTCAATTTAAAAAATAGGTTCATTAAATGATTTTTTGTAGTGTTTGATTCCATATATAAAATTATATGTTATATTATATTTAATAATATAATACTCACATTAGATATAATATAATTATATAGGGTCATCTCACCATCCACTGTGGCATCAAAACATTGCATGAATTCTAATTGGATTTCATGAAAAATACACATGACCCAATTTTTTTATATTATAGATGATCACTTGAACTTATAGTGGATCATTTACTTTGTCAAATTTTAATATTGTCCCATGCTCACTTCAAAAACTCATTTTTTCACTTCATTAATTATATTGAATCAAATCATGTTTATATGATTTTTTCTCTTCCAAATCATACAAATTTAAATTTTATAGAAGAACATATTATTTAATTTGATAAATAAAATACATTGAGATATTCTGAAAGAAACATAGTTTCATCAATTTTGGATTATATTTGATTCATATTCATATGAAAAATATGCGACGATCAATCACCTAGACATATGGTTGATCTACTGGCCTTGTAATCAATACACATATCAAACAGTTGATATATTATTAATTTTTTAGATCTACCAATCATGTGGTTTCTAAATTAATTTTTTATATTCATGGTCATTATGGTTACTTGAGGAACAATGTAGGATTAATTTGTTTTTTATTTGTTTACTTGATGTTCCATCACAGTTCATCAAATACATTTCTCATTTTCAACTCTTTGGATTCATAATGGATTGAAACATCATGATTTTGATTGAAGTCATAAGAATATATAAATATTTTTCAGAAGGAGTAATCTTTAATAAAATAGGGAATATAATTGAAACAACCTAAACATGATTTTTGATATGTAGAATAAGGAATTGATAGACTAAAAAAGAGTTTCTTCTTTTGGTGTCGTGTTTTTGGTTTCTATTTCATTGTTATATATTTGATTTTATCAGTTATAGAAACTTTTATTACTAGTGACACAATAAAATTTATGTCTAAAGCTCCTTTAAAATCCATTCAATTTTATCAATTCATAAAACATAGATAAAATATCAATTTCTCAATAATAAAAATATACTTTGAAAATTATTTAAAATATTTTCCCAAAAATATTCCCAGTAAAATGAGAAATGACACCAATCCTGGAACCCCAAACACTCACCTCACACATGGACCCTACCAAAAAGGATCAACTTATACCTAAAAATTCCAATTTAAAATTATGGCGATATAATTTCAAACCGTAACAACATCATTTTCATAAAACCTCTTCCCCACTCCCCTAAATGAAATTCATGTTATATATTGATATATTGATATATATATATATATATTATACATCATTATTTATTTAGATATATTAATATAAATATACTATATAAATATATTTTATATGTGTGTGTCTATATGTATATGTGTATGTATGTATGTATGTATGTATGTATGTATGTATGTATGTATGTATGTATGTATGTATGTATGTATCTATCTATCTATCTATCTATCTATGTGTGTGTGTATGTATGTATGTATGTATGTATGTATGTATGTATGTATGTATGTATGTATGTATGTATGTATGTATGTATGTATGTATGTATGTATGTATGTATGTATGTATGTATGTATGTATGTATGTATGGATGTATGTATGTATGTATGTATGTATGTATGTATGTATGTATGTATGTATATATGTCTGTATGTATGTCTGTATGTATGTATGTATGTATGTATGTATGTATGTATGTATGTATGTATGTATGTATGTATGTATGTATGTACGTATGTATGTATGTATGTATGTATGTATGTATATGTATGTATATACAGTTTACACCAAAATGTGTGTGTGTGGGTTTTTTTATATGTGTGTGTAGGTTTATTTTTACATGTACTTAGTTTAAAATGTTTATACAAACATATATACATATATTAAAATTATTTATATGTTTATATATCTATATATAGTAATATATTCTACAGTTTTATAACATGAATAAAATTTTATGCTTTTTAATTAAAATATAATTCTTCACAATAATATCAATGCGATTTATATATTTAAAAAGATATTTCATATTTAAATACATTATAATATATATTTATACAATTAAATTTTTTTCGTAAATATATTTAAATATATATATAACACAATAATCTGAAACAATTAAAATTTCAATACCATAATATGTATTTGAAAGAAATATCTAATAGTAAATTTAGTCTCCATCGACAAAAGACAATTAGACTCACATAATTCAAATGGAATGTTTATCAAATGTTCAACCATTAGGGTATTGAAACTAAGAACTTATTTTTGGGGGAATTTTGAGTATTTTTCAACCATAAAAACTAATGAAATAAGTAAATATATTTTAAATATCATATGTCTCTGCATAATCCTTAATTAGACATGTCCTGGAGCCCATATAGACACCCAGATAAGATGTTATTTTTTTAATGTTAACAATCTTTTTTAACTTAATCAATGATATGAATTAATTTATTAATTATTTCTAATGTATAAATTTTCATTATATGTCTTGTACTCAATAAAATTAATAAATTATTTAGGTAATGTTGATCTTTTAATATTTTATAACCTATTTTTTCTAAATCTATTATAATGTAATTTTAAATACATATTTTGTAATATATATATCATGTTTAATTAAATTTATTATATCAATATCAAAATGAATTTATTTACATAATAAATAAAGTTATTTTAAAGAATAAAATGGTTTTTTAGGATTTACTATTATCAATGCTAAAAACATGAATTTTACCATTGAAAAATGGAACTTCATTATTAGAATAAATACAATAACTTATTAAAGTAGTATCTTATTCAGGATGATAAATGCCACCATTATCAACGATTTTAGATTTTATTGATAATATTTCCCATTAGTTGGAACATTTTTTTCATAGATAATTGTAACACTTAATATAGTGATATCTATAGTATTATTTCATATGTTCTTCAGATTCATACTATTAGTCTCGATAGTGGCATTTTACATTGAGCTACTATCATGCCTGAAGTGATTTAATATAATTATATGAGTATCATACTAGAGTTAATTATTATAATGTTTTTATTAGTACTATACATTGAAACTATTGTTTTCGATTTAATTTTTTTTTATGTAACACCTTGAACAGGACCACGAGGTTCAAGCTAGGGAGTTAAATGACCTCATGCATACCTCCATGTATGCAAGTGGATAGTGATTAGTATTGAGAGTCATAGTCCACCAGCGGGGAGACTATGCCCTTAGCACCATATGACATTAAAAACAATAATAAATTAAAAATTCATTAAAAAACTAAACAATACATGAAAAACATAAAAATTGGAAAACATATCACATAAACAAAAAATATTTTAATATGGTATGAATTTCCAGTGTAAATGAGTATGGAGTAATTAAATAAACCAAATTGAGGGGGTCCCCTAGATTCCTTCCCATTCAACCACATTATTCATTATCACTTTATTATCCATCTACCATAAATCCTTTAACCTTCTTCGAATCCCTCATGAAATCTACAAGAACAAAGAAAATGCCAAAGTAGTGTGTGAGTACAAGATACAATAGGATACCACCAATGTGTTGTTAAAATTTTATGCTCATATATAACATGTTTATTCCATAATAATAATTAATTCATAACAAGAATAAACTAAAAATACAATATTAAATGATAGTTCGCTAACCAAGAATGCTCAAACCTCCTACTATATCTAAATTGACATCATGCAGAATGAAAAATAAAAGATGCCAGAAGTAACCAAAAAACCCTTATATGGTGTCTTCACAGTTTGATCTGTACATTCTACCCAATTTTATATATACTTAATAATTATTATGTCACATGGGGTCTTTGAATAGAGAATATCTTTTACTATGATAAACCTAGATACCTCATGGTGCACGAAACTCACATAATCAAGGCTACCATGAGTGCATCCATAAGATTCCAACATGGATACCGCATTCCTCCCTCTTATTCTTAGTTACCTCTTCTCCATCATCGAATCTATTATCACTCCCCCTATAATGGATAAATATTTCATAATGGTAAAAATTTCTCATGTACTACTAAAAACAACCAATTCATGGTAACAAATGTATAGGATAGAATACAGGTGGGCATAACATATCATCATGAGTATATAGTGTATAAATAACAGCATGTGATATAAATAAATCATGGATTAAGTAATTATAATATCACTCATAAAATCAAAATAATTAACAATTTGTATTACAAGAAATACACACACCCACATATAATCAAAATTGGGTATGGTCATCAAAATAAAAAAATCATTCATTATAGTAACTAGAGTAGATGTGATCCAATAAAGGTTGCTAACTTCCAACCTCAAATTCACCATCATGAATGATGAGAATAATCCATTATTAATGGTTTTATAGTTAGACTGGAAACCATAATGTTAATGAAAAACTCCTCATAGCGTTATTATTTTAATTAGTGACACATCAATTCTTGTGTTTCATATATGTTCCTGAAAACAAAAACAACCTATTTCATCTCAAAAATAAATAAAATATCAAATGTGATGAAATTTTCTCCCTCCACAATATTTCCAAAAAAATTGGCTTAATGAGTTTTCTAGAATTATTCTTCTCAAAAATAATTACAACAAATTTTTGATAATTTATTTCCCTAAATTATTTAATTAACACCTTGGGTATTATTTTTAATTAATCATTAAAAAAATTACCCTTAATAAAAAGAATAATTATCCTTTGATTATTTTTCATAAATAATCCTTTGATATATTTCTATTAATTATCCTTGGATACTTTTTATATAATTATTCATATATATTTTTTCATAAATCATCCTTTAATAGTCAAGTATAATTATCTTTTTATAATCCTTATATTTATTCTCTAATAATATCTCACAATTATTTTTTATTTTTTTCAAATAATTACATTTTTTATTCTATTTAATTATCATTCAATAATTCATGATAATTATATGTTTTACAATTCACAACATATGATTTGATAATTTCATTAATTTTCCAAATTATAATAATAATTGGATAATTTGATGAAATTTTCATTTCTAATTATTATAAATATATTTTTGATAATTTAAAATGGTTTCTATCCCTATAATATTATGTAGTCTATCTTCAATTTTTCTATTGGAATCATACAATGAAAATCCTATTTTTACATTAACATGAATAAAAACAACAATTTTCCAACATCCATATCAAATAAAATGGATGAAATAATTAAAAATTTAAATAAAATACACTCTCCTTCCTACAAAATAATTTAGTTCCATGGGAAAAGAAGAAGGAATGTCTCCAGCGAAGAATGGACATTGTATAAGGGAGTTAATCTGAGTGAAGAAGCCTTCAAAAATAATGTGTATAGAGTTTTAGGATCAATTATCCTCAATTTAAACAAAAAACAAAGAATAATATATATTTATTATCATTAACCATTTACACCTTTTTCCAAAATAAAAATGCCAAATTAATATTTCATTTCATTTGAATATTGATGGAAAGACATTAATTTAACTATATTAATTTGTTAGTGGAATAAGGAGAAACACCATATTGAAATTAAATTTTTTAGATTCTATTTCTTGATACAAATTATGGTATTGGTGTGAGGTGGAATATAAAGTAATTAAAGACGAATTAATTAATGAAAATAGTAATTGATGTAAAACAAATTACCATTGCGATGCAACTGAACACCAAACACACATGAATTATATGACATGATAAGGGTAAAACCTTCATTATTAACATTATTTTGTTATATTAGTTTTCATATGATAAACCAATTGGAGAAACCTTAATGTTTTATAATAAATTTTTATAAAATAATAACTAATTTACTCACATGTGTGACGTTAATAAACCCAAAATACACAGAAATATTATGTTCTTCCTCTTCTAAAAACAACAATTATAACCAAATTGAGGACTAATATTTTTCAATTGGCAAAATGTTTTGGAGATAATTATATTTTAAAAATATATTTTAAAATAATTACAATCACATGTGATTTTAACAACACATGATTCACACACTTGTTATGTCCTTTATAGGAAATATACAACATTCCAGTATTAACATTTATATCTGATCTCCCATATGAGAAACAATTTTTGATATATCTAATTAATTCATAAACATCACAGGTGTGTGACATAATATATTTAATATTATTATTATTTTAGCACTGAGACTCTATGGGACTCGAAATCTCATGCTAGCTTAGTACCTAACTCTAAAAATATTGCATAGAACATTCCAAAGTATTTACTGCAATTTTACATGTACACAAATCTATTAAATACTTTATTAATATATTTTTGTTGTAAAATAAAATTTTAACATAAATGGACTCATAAATACTTATCAAATAGGGTTTTAATTATCATTTGATAATTTAGGATACTAAAATTCACCCACATTGTCAACTTGGCATTCCTATGAAGTAAGCCTAGTAGTATTCCTTAATATAATCAGGACCCCTAACTCATACATAAGAAATTCTACCCTCCTGTCCCCTTGGATCCATCCAAGCTTCAAAAAATCAATAAAATTGGTACCATTTTCTCTCATTGGACCTTTTAAGTCAAATAAATAATCAAAAAAGAATTACATAAATAAAATGAGTCATGATCTTGATGAACTTCTTCACAATAGATGACATAAATAAGAGAAATTACATACCTATGGAGATGAGACCCAAGAAATACCATATTTATACCTCGATAATGTGTAGAAAGGTACAAAAAAATATGATGATGCCTAAATCCATTCGTTGATCATAATAGCTCCATCAAAGAGTGGTTCTGTCATGCCTTTCTCACTCCTAAGTTAATGGACTAATTGAGGAGTCACACTAACCAAAACCTGATAGCCAAAAGTGAACATATATGGTCTCCTCCTATAGTAATCATATGATCTATACAAACATTGAGTGGTTATCAACATCGTTATAATTACATTACCACTCTTCTTGGTATTCTTATCCAATATAGGATCTCAAACGCTACCTCACGAGCCACATTCTAACAAATCAGTGAGTAGTATCTCCTACACTATGGATCTTCATAAAGATCCATAAGAATCAATTCCTAATAACTATTTCCTATAAACTAAACACATAATTGATGATCATACCATGTTCCACCTATGTCATGAAAACAACATAGAAAAAAAATCCTCTAATATGTATACATTCACATTTTATTGTCCATCTATATGATGATAGGATAACGTGTTCAATCTCCACAGATGTCAAATTTATTTGTAGAAGCCCATTCAAAAGAACCCTGTAAATGTGCATCTATGTCTGAAATGATGATCAACAATACTCCATGTCATAGTTTTATATCTCATACATAGATATTTATTAGATATTGTACGATGTGAGTCTCTCCAGGCAGTATGAAGTGACTATTTTTCATTAAATGATGGAAAATCACAATGGTAGTGTCATGAATCCTTGGACGAATTGGTGAACTATAACAAATTTCATCATTATTCCCACCCACATCAACAAGGGTATAAAAGGTTTCTAGATCAAAACACTATATTGTTTGTGTTTATTCTTCACCCTCTGTTAGGTATCAGAATCCCAAAACAAAAATAGAAATATATGTCTTCATCCCAGCCACCAGAACTACCTTCTTAAGACTTGATACTTCCTGGTCACACCATTATGTACTACCAATATAGTGTTATGATATTATCTTGTAACGTACCGGTTCCGAGTGACTCTCAATAGGTTCCCTGAACCCGGTTCACCATAAGACCTCAAGCGCATTTCCCCAAATGCCAAAGGCTACCGACTAGCAGCGGGGGGCCAGATCTGATAGTGGGGAAACTATGCCATCATTTGTCAAAGTGTAGAGCAGCAGAATAATATAAATATCAAACAAAAATAGCGGAAGTAGTAAACCAAAAAAATTTAATATAACAACTGTAGTGAAAGATAACCAAGCAGTTATATAGATATGGATATGATGCTACATGTCTCAAGTTTTAATAAAACAGCCAGAACATGTTACATAGCAGAACAATACAATGAAAAACAAAACAGCCGATAGCATCACGAGCCTAAGCCCGGTACCATGCTCCCATACTCCTCTTCAGCAATTAAGTACATGTATAAGGACCATTGACCTTATCTACACCTATAGAAACAAAATCTGTTTGGGCTGAAAAACATGACCCAAACTGGGTGTGAGAAATAAATCCCATTAGTCACCCACCAAAGGCTAGTGCCCAACTGTGTGAAATCATGCAACAACAGTATATAGTAGTAAAATGAAATAAATTAAGTTTTATATATGTAACTAACTTAACCAGTTATATATCCATTTTAATACCCATTTAATCATTTATTTAAATTATCACCATAGTGAATATTCTATGTAATCAGCCAATGTCCTCAGACACGCGAACCCCTACCATCAGGTAAAGAGAATCCAAACAAAATAATATTCCATCAGGCATACGAATATTTCCCACGAGTGTAAGAAGTGTCACCCACAGGCACAGAATCAACTGCCCACAGGCACAGAAGAAGTTGCCTATAGGCTGAATAGTACAGTGCCCACAAGAAAAATAGTACAGTTCCCACAAGCAAATCACAACGTTTACCTCAAAATAAACAGGTAATCAGGACATGAACAACATGTAACAAGAAGTAGACAAGCAATTAATCTCTAGGAAATTCTATAATAATCATTTTAAAGGCATACCCTGGGGTATCCAGTCCAAACGGCTAAACAGAGGAACGAACCCCCAAGGTTGTCCTGGATCCATGAAACAATCCAAAACATCATTACTTTATCATAATTAATTACCTATTCAGTTCTAGTTATATTAAATAGCCATGGTCTCAGCCACACAACACTCCAACATGTGTTCATGGCACAAATATACACAAAAACACACGACAGCTGGAATATAAACACCAAGCCACCAACCTCAAACGCCCCGGATCGGTATACTCGAATGACGTTCCACGAATCGTCCAAGAACGAGGTAGATCTGAGGTGAAAGAAAAATCACATAAATGGAAATCACTTCCATTAGGGGAAGAATTTTCAAGAACTAATCAAGGAGATGAGAGGGCTTACTCGAGTGGCTCCAGGGAAATCGATGTTGTAGAAAATTGAATTACCGACGTGCGCTCGGTGGATCTCCAAAGCTCTGGCCTCTTCTCCCACTCCTTCCTCTGGTTCTAAGCCTTCCCTGTGAACATGGTAGTCTACTTCCCTATTTTAAGCAAAAAAAAACAATGTACACGGTGTGTATTTCCATGTACACAGTGTGTACTTCCCATTTTTAACTATTCCTCTAGAGGTTTCCCGCCAGTGTGGCACTATTCATCTGACGACATGACTACATGGTGTGTCTCCTTGAGTACACGGCGTGTTCTGTCATAGAGCTACCCACCCCCTTACTATACACCTGCCGATTGAGTTCACGGCGTGTGAAGGACCACTACACGGCGTGTACTTGGGTTCTACACCCTTCATCGCCGACATGGCCACACTCCCCATGTACTCATCCGACACGACCAAAATTAAAAGGTGTGTGAAAAGGTACACAGTGTGTACTTCCAAAATTAGGGATATTTCCCCATTTTCCTAATTTTCTCAAAAACACTTAAGGAAAAGAATAATGAAGAAATCCGTACCTCAAGAATAAGAATCGGGTACATACAAACTTCCCCCTTAAAGCAATTTGTCCCTGAATATCCCTTCCAAGGGTGGTGAAGATAATGCTCAGAACAGCTCTGGCCACTGAGCATGTACATCGGTCTCCTGCTCCTAGATTTCTTCATGCACTTGACCATGCTGCCATAGCACCCGTATGAGTGGAACTGAATGGCCTCGGAGAACCTTCGTGCTCGTATCAATGATACGAATTGGATGATCCTCAAAGGATGCATAAAGTTGTATCTCAACCTCCTCGGGCTGAAAAACATGAGATGGGTCTGAATGATAGCGGTGAAACTAAGATACATGGAAGATGTCATGCATGGCTTAGTACCTCTATGGTAACTGCAACCGATAAGCAACAACCTCGACTCTCTCCAGAATCTCAAATGGCCCCACATACCTCAGTGAATGTTTACCCTGTATCATGATCCATCTATGTCCCAGCCTTAGAGAAAAACGTAAGACAACCTGATCCCTGACCACAAACTCTTGACGTCGTCTTCGGCGATCAGCATAAGATTTTTGATGAGACTGAGCAGAATCCATATGCTTCGGAATCAACTGTACCTTCTTTGAAGTCTCCTACATGAGACGTGGTCCCAGTAAAGAATCATCACCTACCTCTAACTAGCACAAGGGGGATCGGCATGGCCTACAATATAAATCCTTGTAATGTTCCATCTTGATAGTTTCCTGAAAAGTATTGTTATAGGAAATCATGACTAGGGGTATGTGCCTCTCCCAAGAGCCTCCAATTTCTAGGATGCATGCACGCAGTGTTTCCCCAAAAAACCTATATCGTACGCTCTGACTGGCCATCGGTCTGAGGGTGGTAAGCCGTGCTCAAAAGCACATGTGTACCCAATGACCTCTGAAAAACCTTCTAGAAACGAGACATAATGAGGTCATCCCTTTCTGAAATGATAGAACAAGGGACCCCATGAAGATGTACGACCTCTCAGATATACAACTTTCTGAGCTCGTCAACACAGAAGGTCTCCTTGATCAGAAAAAATGAGCTACCATTGTGAGCTTCTCCACAACAACCCACACATCATCATTTACTCAAGGTGACCTCAGCAACACAGTCATGAAGTCCATCATGAAATCTTCCCATTTCCACTCCGAGATGGGTAACAGCTGTAACAGTCTGGCTGGCCTCTGATACTCCGCCTTCACCTACTGATAGGTGGAACACCTCGTAACAAAACCAGCTACATCTCTCTTCATACTCGGCCACCAGTACTGACGTCTCAAGTCTCGGTACATCTTGGTAACCCCAGGTTGAACTGCCCATGATGTAGTATAAAACTCCCACATCATCTCCTCGCGTATATCCCCTGAAACCCACACTAGTCCATGGAAAAGTAGAATTTCATTATCGCCCATCATCCAACCAGGAGGAGGGTCCTCACTTTCCACTGACACCCATATAACTAGGCCTTCTGGATAAGATAGTTGTCTCATACACACTCTATCCAGGAGGGTTAAAGTCACAACTAAAGATGAAAGATAAGTTTTTCCTTTACTTTCATGCACCTCCAAATGAATCTCAGAGAACAAAGTCATAATCTTCCACCCGTCATCGGCCTTCTGCACAGCCTATATCTGAGTCCTCCTACTTAGTGCATCAGCTACTGCATTACCTTTACCAGGTGTGTAGGAAATCTCAAAATCAAAGTACTGTAGGTATTCGACCCACCTTCGCTGCCTTAGATTCAAGTCACGCTGGGTAAAGATATACTTGAGACATTTGTGGTTTGTGAAAACCAAGAAACGTTCTCCCAACAGATAGTGTCTCCAACATCTCAACACATGAACAACTACAGCCAGCTCGAGGTCATGCGTCGGGTAATTCCTCTAATGTGGCCTCAACTACTGAGAACTATACGCAAATACTCAATCCCCCTGTATCAACAATACTCCTAGCCCAATACCTGATGCATCACAGTAAACTGTATAGCTCTTCCCTTGTTCTGGAAGTATCAGGACTGGTGCTGATGTCAACATTACTTTCAGGTCCTAAAAGGCTTTCTCACAAGCTTCCGACCAAACAAACTTCACACCCTTCTTAGTAATACCCGTCAACAGTGCTGCTAAGCGGAAGAAGTCCTATATGAAGTGTCTGTAGTAACCAGTCCTCCCTAAGAAACTCCGTATCTCAATCACGTTATTAGGATTATCCTCGGAAACTACTGCACTCACCTTCTCTGGGTCTACTGAAACTCCGGCCTCTGAGATGATATGACCCAGTAAGTGAATCTGGACCATCCAAAAGTGGCACTTTGAGTGCTTAGTATATAGTTGATGATCTATCAGTGTACTCAATTCGATCTCAAGATGGGTGGCATGGTCAAGTCGAGTGTGAGAGTACACCAAGATGTAGTCCACGAATAGTACCAAAAATGAAACCAGATAAAGATGGAACAAAAGATTCATCAGAGCCATGAAAACTGCTGGCGCAATCGTGAGTCTGAATAGAATAACCAATTATTCATACAGACCATATCTGCTCTGAAAAGCTGTAAGCGGTATATATGATGGTCTCACACGAAGCTGATGATATCCTGACCTCAATTCAATATTCTAGAACACTCTTTCTCCACAATGTTGATCAAAAATATCATCAATCCTTGGCAAGGGATATCGGTTCATGACCGTCAACTGGTTCAGCTTCTGATAATCCACACAGAGTCTGAGAGTACCGTCATCCTTTTTCGCAAAGAGGACCAGAGAACCCCTTGGAGAAGTACTGGGTCTGATAAAACCCATTGCATGTAACTCCTCTAACTAGCTCTTGAGCTCCAACATCTTTAGTGTAGCCATCCTAAAAGGAGGAATGGACACTGGTGTTGCTCCAGGAACAAGCTCAATAGAGAAATCCACCTCACGCTCGCAAGGTAGACCTGAAAAGTATTCTAGGAAGACATACCTGAAATGATCAACCACTAGAGGAAAATCTATCTGACTAGTTCCATGATCATCCAGATATAATCTCACAATCGGGGCTGTGGCTCCACCTTTCCCATAATGCTCTGGTCCAGCTCGACTCGCCTGAACATCCCATTCACCCTTGTATAGTAACTCTCCTCCCTCTGGTGATGTGAAACGTACCTTGCGATGATAGCTGTCTACAAAGGCTTGAAAGGGAACCAACCGGTCCATCCCGAGAATGACGTCATAAGCTATCATCTCTAATATATAGAAGTCCCATAGAAAGTGAACCCACCAACATCAAGGGGAAACTCCTTGTACTTACGTGTATTAGCCGTTATAGTTCCCAATGATGTTTCTAGCATCATAACATCAGAAGAAGAAGAAACACATGGACCTAGGCTCTCCACAACGGGTACAGATATGAAACTATGTGCAACACCCGTATCGAAAAGTGCTAAAGATAAGATAGAAGCTACTAGAATAGTACCTCTGAGTGTAGAAGGTCCGGGATCCTGCTCCTGCTGGGTCTGTTGCACTGCATATGCCTGCCCAGTGTTGCGGTAAAATGACACATCGTGGCTACCCTGAGTTATCCCGACATACTACCTCCGAGATCCTGGTGTTTGGATACCACGGTCATGACCACCATCTCTGCATGCACGACCTGACGTATTCTAGTTCCCTGACTGGTAAGAATACACTGGTCCTGCTCCCTCACACGGAGTCTGCAAAGAACCCCTCTCACTAGCCACTGGTTGAAACACCCAATAGAAGTGTTGTTGATGACCCATCCTGTCACAAGCTCGGCACTCCACTGGGTCTCATGGACACTATGACCTCTTGTGCCCCTCTCTACCTCACTGGTAGCACATGACCTGGCCACCTGAAGCATTCATCTGGCTGGTACTTCCACACTGAGAGAAGGCCATCTGTCTCTTCCTCTTACCAGTAGAAATAGTACCAGAAACTGGTGTTGAACTACCCTGGTCCACACAACTAGCCTCCCGCATGTTCCTCTCTGTAATCAGCACCCGATTCACAATAGAATGTACTAAAGGCAACTTGAAACCATTCACCAGTGCTCGGATGTCATAACTAAAAGCGTCCTCAAAGCTCCTGGCCCTCAACGTCTCAGTACTCATTAGAACAGGTGCATAATGCTGAAGCTCGGTAAAGCGGGCATAATAATCCATCACTGACATAGTGCCCTGCTACATATTCATGAACTCTTGAGCCCTATCTTTCCTTAGCATCTCTTGAAAGAAGACATCATAGAATACTGCCTAAAAATCTTCCCACTCCAGGTCCCTGTATTCTCTAACTGGGTGGTAACATCCCACCACCTCTTGGCGGAATCACGCAGCATATACATCGTGAGCATGAACCTCCGCCCTGGAGGCGTCTCATGGTTCTTGAAAATAGTCTGCATCGACCCCATCCAAGACTCTGCAACCTGTGGACCGCCATACCTTAAAAACATAGGTGGATGCTGATGCTGAAATATACAAATCAGGTCAGCCACATATGTGGCAGCCGGTGGTGCTCCCTGGAAGGTCTGAATGAACCGCATAAAGCCTTCACAGAATAGCACCTCTGTGCCTGTGTCAGGTATAATGGCTGGCGCCGCATCTGGCTCTTCTAGAGGATCAACTGGTAGTCCATGGCCCACCATCTCTGGAGTATATTCGTCACTGCTCTCTTGGTGAACAATGCATGGTTGTCTCGGTGGCATGACACAACAAGGTCAAAACACACCATAGATTCATGATTAACAACGACCGAAAACGTAGAAACCCAAAAGGGAATAGGGGGAAGAAGGCATTAATGATTTTCAAAACAAACTACACGGCGTGTATCCTGACTACACGGTGTGAACCTGACTTCTCTTCCCTTTCCCGAGTCCTTATACATGGCTAAACCACATGGCTCCTATTTGAACAAAACTACACGGCGTGTATACTGGCTACATGTCGTGTATGGTGTAATTTCCAATTGCCAATGTCGTTTGTGACATGGCCAACCAATCGTCTTGACACTACACGACGTGTTACACCCACACACAGCGTGTACACCCCCCCCCCCCCCCCCCGTTTCCCCAGCCACCTGGCTAAAACCACATGGTCGTTCACCGGTAAAGACTACATGGCGTGTCCCACAGGTACACGGCATGTACTAGACGAGCTCTACCAACCCGTGTTGTTAGTTACACTGCCGGACACATGGCTCACTCTACATGGCATGTTCTATATAGACACGGAATGTACTCTAAAGTATTATAATGACTTGTGTTGTTCGTTACATGGCCAGATCCCAGGTCAGGCTACACGGAGTGTGCCACATTGGACACGTCATTTATATCTTAAGGTATCCTCCGTCCATGTTGTTAGTTACACGGGCGGACTTCAGGTAAACCCTACACGGTGTGTATATCAGGTACACATAGTGTTTTCCCCAAACATTCCCTACCCCGTGTCGCCGCCCACATGTTTTGTGACATGGGAAGAGACTACATGGTGTGTACTCTAGGTACACGGTGTGTACTCAAAAAGTTTATTTTTCTTCCCAAACAGAAGGCCATACACGGCATGTTGAAGGTACTAAATGACGTGTTTACTGGTGTTTCTAGATAGTATACCTCAATAACTTCCCCGACACCCAGAAAATACTGAAAAACAACACCTAAGTGTGAAATTCTGTCCTGTGGGGGCCCATACTCTACACGAATCAAAGTTTGACATCATATCTAGGTTATAAAAAAATAAACAGATAATTGTCGACAACATTATAGTTAATGTGGGCCCATAACCCACAGGTAAGAGGATTGTAACCTCCCTCTGATACAACTTTGTAACGTCTCGGTTCTGGGTGCAACTCAACGGGTGCCCCGAACCTGGTTCGCCATATGACCACAAGAACATTTCCCCAAATGCCAGAGGCTGCCAACTAGCAGTGAGGGCCCAGGTCTGATAGTGGGGAAACTATGCCCTCATTTTTCAAAGTATAGAATAGTGGAATAATATAAAAAACATACAATAATAGCTGAAGTAGTAAACCGTAAAAATTTAATATAACAACTGCAGTGAAAGATAACCAACTAGTTATATAGATTTTTTTATGACGCAACTGGTCTCATGTTCTAAGAAAACATCCAGAACATGTTACGTAGTAGTAAAATACAATAAAAAACCAAACAGTCGGTAGCATCGTGAGCCTAAGCCCGGTCGGATGCTCCCATACTCATCAGCAGTAATCAAGTACCTGTATAAGGACCCTTTCCCTTATCCACACCTGCAAAACCATAATCCTTTTGGGCCAAAAAATATGAACCAAACAGGATATGAGAAATAAATACCAGTAGGCACCCACCAAATGCATGTGCCCAACTTTTTGAAATCATGGAACAACAGTGTGCAGTAGTAAAATGGAATAAAGTAAGCAGTACATGATGTAACTAACTTATCTAGTTATATTTCCATTTTAATACCCATTTAATCATTTATTTAAATTATCACCACAGTGAATATTCTATGTATCATCCAATGTCCTCAAACATGTGAACCCCTACCCTCAGGTAAGGATCATCCAAAAAAAGAATCTTCCCTTAGGCATACATATATTTCCCACGGGCATAAGAAGTGTCACCAATAGGCACATATTCAACTTCCCACAGGCACAGAAGATGTTTCCCACAGGCTGAATAGTACAGTGCCCATAGGCTAAATAGTATAGTGCCCACAGGCTAATCACAGTGCTGCCCTCATGCTAAATAGGTAACCGGGACATGCCCAACATGTAACAAGAAGTAGACAAGAAATTCCTCTCAAGGAAATTCTAAAATAATCATTTTAAAGGCATACCCTCGGGTATCCTGGGAAAATGGTTAAACAGCGGAATGCACCCCTGGGGTGGTCCTGGATCCAAGAAACTATCCCAAACAATAGTATTTTATTACAATTAATTACCTATTCAACTATAGTTATTTAAAATAGCCATGGCCTCACCCACACGACACCCCAACATGGGTTCGTGGCACAAAAATACACAAAAACACACAATTTCTAGAATATAAACACCAATCCACCTATGTTTAACTCCCCTGATCGGTATACTCAAACGACGTTCCACAAATCGTCCTAGAACAATGTAGATTTGAGGTGAAATAAAACTCGCTTAAACGCAAATAACATCCATTATAGGAAGAATTGGAAAGAACTAAGCAAGGAGATGAGAGGGCTTACCCACGTGGTTCCAGGGAGATCGACAGTGCAGAAAACAGATTCCCGACATGTGTTCGGCGGTTCTCCAATGCTCCGGACTCCTCTCCCACTCCTTCCTGCGATTCTAAGCCTTACCTATGAATAGGGGAGGCTACTTCCCATTTTATGTGTGAATAACAAAGTACACGGCGTGTACTTCCCATTTTTTAAGTGTTCCTCTAGAGGTTTCCTTCCAGCGTCGCACTATTCATCTGCCGACATGACTACACGTCATGTCTTCTTGAGTACACGGTGTGTTCTTTCACAAGTTGGCCACCGCCTTACTATTCTCTTGCTGACTGACAACAAGCCATGTAAAGGACCACTACATGACGTGTAGTTGGGTTCTACACCCATCATCACTGACATGGCCACATGCCCTGTGTACTCATCCCACGCGACCAACGGTACACGGCGTGTGAAAAAGTACATGGCGTGTACTTCCAAAATTTTGGATTTTCCCCATTTTCCTTATTTTATCAAAAAAACTTAAGGAAAAGAGAAAATAATAATCCCGTAACTCAAAAATAAGAACCAATTTCTTACATCTATCAATATATACTCTTTTATGGAATTAGGGAAATCTATTATCCTTTGTACCAGGACAACATTATTGTTATTCATTGAACATATGATCACATATTCTCCACCATCCAGCTGTACTCTCATCACATGACATTCTAGGTCTGGAACCTATTCAGTATTTAATTAACACCCAAGTAAAAATTTCATCACAATAGAAGAACAAGTCATATATCACTGATCCTCTAAAGCATCCATCCTTCAATCAGCTAACAACCTCATCAGGGAACAAAAATCCTAAGAAATCCACTCGTCGTAATCCTTTTCATCCTATATCTTATGGATATGACAATTTAAATTGATTTTACCCTTCCTTCGATAATACTCCATATCAATGGAAATCATCTACAGATACTCAACACATCACTTCTTCATCATTTTTTGTGGCTTTTTCTGATGATATAGAGGAGGATTTGTGGTAAGTATAAATGAAAAATCATTCACAAAAGAGATATATTCTCCAAAAAATTAAATATGGGATGAAAACTTGTAGATCTCTGTCATTATTGGGATAGTTCTTCTCTTGGTTTCACAGTTGATGGGACCCATATTCTACTACCTGCTATCGATATATTAGAACCTCTCCCAAACCATTTCATGATGTATCATAGTATAATGCATAACCAATAAATATCATTGGGAGTATTAGTACTGAAGAATTCATTATCCTTCACATTTTCTCAATAAATAAGTTTTCACACTTGTCCCATCATTGAAAATTCACTCCAATTCTATTGCATTGTCAAGGGTGCTCGTAATAGGAACAAATCATCAATAAATTATCCGTAATGCCGAGATAAACATGAAAATTTCTTGATATTAAATGTGTTTCATGGAGAATATCAAGAAATTAATATCTCAACACTATCATTCTCAATGGATATACATGTCTCAATCAAAACATATCCTTTGAAACTAATTTCTTAAATCTAAAATTCACACGTATACCATATGGGGTAAATTTTATTTCTTAAAAGCATACTCAAGAGAATATATATATTCCTAGCATGCTACTCAGGTATTTTTCAGTAGATGAGGACATCATCAATAAAATTTTTGATACACTTGTTCGGTTTGGGGTGGAAGATCTTATTAAAGATATCCATGAACTCAATCGGTTCATTATTCATCCAATATGGCATCACTAAGTACTCAAACAACCCATAACTACTCTGAAACACCCTATTTATATTTTCCACCCATATAACTCACAAATAGTGATATCCAAGACATTGATCATTCATAGTGAACTATGAGTCTCCCAATAACTATTTGAAATGTTCATTATTGAAGGTAAATGTGTTTTATTTCTTCACCATAATCAAGGTCATCTTCTGGTAATCGATGTTGAGTGATATACTATCGCCCTCCATTATAGAAATCAAAAAGGGTACCCCATGGTGGAGTATTGGATATAATAATTCCCTATATCTCAATTCAATTTAACTACACCTTAATATCCTTAATCACTGTTGGTTCCATGTTATATGGGTGTATCAAAAAATGTTTTTTACCCAACATGTGCTCTATCTCATCTTAACATGATGATCCTTCAGCTTCTCTACTAGTATAATGTTTTCCAATAGTATTTCATCCCATTATTCACAACAGTGAGCACCTCAGAATGTATTGAATGATGAAAAATATTGGGTTTTAGTTCATTTAATGTTTGAAAATTTTTATAAACTGTTATTCCTAGTATATGAACTAAGAGAAGTAATTTTGGATGGATTGATCATACTAGATAAACCATATATCTTACAAGGGGACATTCTCAACATCATTTTCCTATACATCCAACAAAAAATAAGGAACATCCTCTCTTGTAGAAGTATTTTAGACTACATCACAATTAGTACAAAATGTCTATGTCAAGGAGGCATCATCTGTAACATGAATGAATTAATTCAGGAAAAAACAGAGTTGTCCCGATAATCATCAATCGATCTATGGGACCACACTATGATTATCCTATTAGTTTACCCTCAAAACAATGTATATACCTCTAATAACTAACACTACCCTACATGCTTTCACATTAATCATATTAATCATATATATACTAAAAAATAGAATTCTTAGTTTACTAATTAAATTCATTGAACATATAACACAACAACATCAAAACAAAGATATATCATAAAATGGGAAACTAGCCAGAATAGATAGAAAAAATATGACATTTTATTAAAATACAACTATACATCATAATAGAAAGTATCTATATATGTAATTTTAAAATAAGTTCCTAGTCGTGATGCAAGAATGCATCTAAAATATCATAAATCACCTATAAACATCATGTGAATCACCTACGGTGAATTTATTCAATAGTAAAAATAAAACGTAATTTCACCTATTTTAGGGAAACTCGTGGGGGTCCACTATAAACTGTAGGTCAAAAAATTTCCTAGATTCCTTGTCAAGTCTCTATAGTTTGATGTTCTTTCTACCAAACACCAAAATCAAGGAAAACGGAATAAAAAGGTTATTAAATTCTAGTCCATTGATACCATTTTCTAACACCCCTACATGAACCACCAGGTTTGAACCAAAGGGTCACACAACCTCCTGGGAACCTCCCCATATGAAAGAAGTTCCCGAAATGTAGTTGGGGTAGGATTTTATCATGTAATAGATTACATAATTGATATCATGTCATGGTATAAACAGTAAATAATAAGTAACAAGATAAATAATCATTTTAAATGTGTGGAATCTAAATAAATAGAATACATATCACAAAAATAATGTAGCTCCAAATGTTTAAATCCTATCTAATGTAATGTAGCAGTAAATAAATAAGTAAAAAATATTGTGGTTCTGTTGGCTCCTGTCTTGATTTTCATCATTCATTACGCTCCCCTCCTTAGTCTTCCACTATACCTCCCATTCCCATCACTGAATCCCCCATGAAATATAAAAGTGAACAAAGATTCCAATATATGTTGTGAGTGTAATACTTATCATGACAACATCTATATGTCCTTATCCTAGTTTTACAATTTATAAATATTTTATTCCATAATAATAACAAATTCAAACTCTGAATTATCGTACAATGCTAAATCTATAGGTGTAGCACTGACCAAGCAACCTATGACCACCAATAATACCAACATCTATTCCATTAAAAAATTCTTATGGAAGATGCCAGATTTAACAAAACATGCCCACCATGGTGTCCTCACAATTTTATGTGTACACATTACATGACATCATATATCAATCAAGGGGACCATCTCTCCCAGATTCTTCTATTCATGAATATTTGTTTCTTAGATAAAACAATATACATCATGGTGCATGACACTCTTCAAATCTTGTATAACTTGAGTGAATCCACTACAACACTTCATGCAAACATCATACTTCTACCCTTAGATCTGGTCCCATATTTTTGTCATTGAAAGCTACACAATCCCCCTTTAATAGATAAATATATCATGATGTCCTACCAATCTCAAACACCACTAACAACCAGCATGGCATGGTAAGAATCATACAGTGCAAGCACAAATTAATCATATCATATAATCATGAGTATATAACATCATACATAATAGCATGTGATCAAGATCAAAAATGGAAAATGTTACACTGGTATAACTCATTGAATATGAAATATCGACAATGGGTCTCAGAAGCTACACAAGCCCACATAAAATCATAATAATTTATGATAATCAAATTCCAACGAATAGAGTCATTATGGAATCAAGTTCAAACACAAGACAAAAAATACAGGAATATCCTACCTCATGGAATTCGACTTCAACAAAAAGAATAAACCACTATATGTAGTTTGATAATAAGAGAGGACATCTAAAAAATCAAAAACAACTCCACATGACCTTTTTATAGTAATTATTGACACGAAAATGCCCATGGATAATCAATGGTTACTAAAACAAAAACCAAGAGTATTATATAAAAAAACAAATAAAATATGACTACTAATGATACATTCCCTCACCTAGATGACTTCAAAATTGTATTTTAGGTCAACACATGGGGTATAAATTATCTTTATATGATTCAAATCCATATTTGATAATTTATATCTCTAATGTATTTTTGAGAAAAAATTTTATTCCTCATTATTAGTCTCTAATAAAAATATTATCAACCTCTAATAAGAATAATTATACATCAATATTTTTTCATAAATTTTACTTTTTTATTCTGAGATATTTATATTCTGATGATCCTTATAATAATATTATGACAATCTTTGAAAATTTTAATTTCCTAATTTTTTGATAATTATCATTTGATGATCCAAAGTAATAATCATTTGATAATTCATGATAATTATATTTTGATAATTTTCATGTTATGAATTGACAATATAATCAAATAATACTATTATAATTATTATTGAATAATTCCATGAATTTATATTTTATTATTTTTATATTTATTTGTGGATAATTTCACAATGATTGTCTCTTGATAATTTTTTTAGGAAATCCATGGATTTTTTTCGTAATTATCCATTTAAAATAATTTTCTTACATTTTTAAAATTAAAACCTTAATTTTACATAATTTAGGGGAAGATAAATAAGAATTATTAAATACAAATATGTAAACAACAAAACTCACCTTTCTTCAACCTTGTGAAATACATGATGAATAAAAGGTGGAAGGCATATAAATAAGAATTAGATAGTAGAATGGGATCCAAACTAATTGATAGACACTTTACAAGTCACATTAAAGGAGTTTTTTGATTCCTCGTACTCAATTGAAGTGTTGAATTGTGAGCACTAATTAGTTTGACTACTTACAATCCCTAACTGTGTACACTATTTTCCAAAACCAAAACCTCAAATTCATCATCTAGTTAATTCGAAAAATGATTGATGAGTCATTAATTTCAACATAGTAATATGTATTTTTTTAAATGAACAAAAAAATTTCCAAACACATTCTATCAAATTTTTTTCTTCATCAAAAATGTTTTTAATTCCTTAAGAAGGAAGATAAATGATAAAAAATTAATAATGAAAATAATATAAAATATTTAAGGGTACACAAATTACCTAGGAGATATAACTAAAAAATTGACATGAACATCGTTTATAGAACAACTAAGGTAAAACTCATATTCCAGACCTATATTTTGTCTGATATTCCTCATTTGATGCACCATTTAAGAGATACATTAATTTTTTTTTATAATATTATAATAAATATATTAAATAAATTTTGTACGCATGTGATGTTACCAAACACCTAACACATGAAAATTTTATTTCACACCTATAGTAAAACCGGCATTATTGACCTTTAGTAGAATCATTTTTCAGATATATAATACAACATTTGAGAAGTAATTATATTTTTTTATAAAAAACTATAACAAGAATATTGAATAAATTTCAATCTAGTGCAATGTTACCAAACACCAGATAAACATAAATCTTATATCATGCCTCTGGTAAATCCAACATTATATACCTCGTAGTGGTCTCATAAATTTTATCTGAACCACCATTTTGGTGATATTACATTATTTCGAAAAAATTAATCTTCTAATTATATATAATAATTTAAATATTTAATATTTTACCACCATACCTCTATGAGACCTCAGATCATTTTCTATCTAAACACACATCCCTAAAGATATTCCATAAAATATTGCAAAGTTATTACTAATATTATACCATTTTTCAAATCCTTTAGATGATTTATTATGTTATTTTTAATTAATATTTATATTTTCATATAAAAATAATTATAACTTTTTATCAAATATTTTTTTTATTGTCATTTTATAATTGGGAAAAATATAGAGGATTTAGGTATTTTTATCTTTGTTATTCTCTTATATATTTTATATGGAGACGATCGTGTATTCGGTCCATGTATTTATGTTGTTTTCATAGTTTCTAAGAGAGAAAACAAGGAAATTAATTTTTTTATTGATTATAATCCAATATTTATTGATATTAAATAATTTTAATTATACAAGATTAATATACATCGCATATAAAAAATCATCATTTTATTCCATTTATTTTATTTCTATTTCCCACTTTTCATTAATTTAATATAACATTTAATAACCCAAATAGAGAGTTATATCATGGAAATCATAATTCTTTTTTATCTAGACGTTCCAAAAAAATTATAATGTTTATACAATAACATCTCATAGTTGAAAATAAGATATACTATCAAAGTTAATGTTTATGATTGGATATGTGATAATAATATATTCTGTCCAATAGATGTATATTCATAGCAGCTTTTCTTTTTTTAAATATATAGGGAATTTATGATATTATTCGATTTTGTTCTAAAATATATATATATATTTCCATGAATTTAACAAATTGAAATCTTTAAAAACATTATTTTAGAATTATATCTTACTTCTTAATCATAATCTTGTCTAGAAAATTTAGAATAGTATTTAATCTATAAAAAACACTTCAACCTTTTCAAAATTATAATACAACGATCATTATAAATTTTAAACCATTGATTTATTCAATGAGTAACTCATAGATATACTATATAAAACATTGAACCATAAATTAATTACTTCATCTTTATTAATCTCTAATCATTACCTTTTTTAATTGAAGCTCCAACCATTGATTCATAATTATAAATAATGATATATATATTACTAAAATGAAAAGAATTAATATATTCCATCTCTTTAAACTTAAATCATTATACTATAACACATTATATCTTACACTAAAATTCTTACATGAGTTCTGGGTTCCTCTATTCTTAACCATGTGTTTTTATGATTCTTTTTTAGGGGTCATATTCTTTTTGGTTCTGATTGGTTTTAGTAATTCTTCTTAATAATTTAAAAATTAACAATCTAAAATCTATATCGGGAAGGAAAAGAAATGTCTCTTAATAAAACAATGATATTAAGATCCCTTTATAGAAATAAATATTAATATTCTCACCATATATCACTAAATCAATCGATTCCACCAAACCTAGAACCTCCCAAACACCTCTTGTATCACACCAAAAAAGTTGATTTTATACCTCGACGCAGCAAAAGACTCGTCCTCCTTATGGAACACCCCAACAACAAACACTAAAAACCGCCACTACAATGACATTTGGACCCCACTATCCTGCCTCAACAATCGTGTACATAGCACATTCTTTTATACATCAAACGCCCTTTGCGGCCACCAGCTCCATATCCAAATAGGGCCCCTTACAGAGCACCTATACATGATTTTACAAACATCAAACCTCATCAAAGACAATCACATATTCATAACAGGTTGTATGGTTTGTTTTTGATGGTGGTGGATTCATTGGATGAATGAGTGAATAACAGAAATTTTATCTTTTAGCTTCACATTGATTCCACTAAGGCCCACATGGTTTCCTTTCATGATCAGTGACCCTTCAATATCTTCTAAAAATTAACATTTCCCAATAATCAAATGGTTTTTAATAAAAAATAATAAAACTATTTCATTAAAATCATTCATAGATGGGAAATTATATTAATGACATGTAATATTTAAAAATTAATATTAAAATTTATTGTTTAGATAAATCATTCTTTCATATACTATAATAAACTAGTAATCTTGAAAAACCCATTAAATCCTATATTTGAATAAAATTTTTATGTTTTTTATTTTTAAATCTCAAATGAACCCATATATTTAATGTTTTATCATTAAAAAAATAAAAAAATCTAAACCCTTCATATTTTTAACTACACAATTCAGTGAAAATGTCTCAAGATGATGGGTGAAACTAACCATCTGGTTCCCCATTAATAGTAGTAATAGGAAACCTATATTAAGTGGTATTATATTAATGGGAGATGATTGTTATTTATATAAATTGGATATAAAAAAGGAAAATTAGGGGGATTAAGATTCCCCCGCATATAGAGATTCATTATAATAAACTTTTTCAAAAATCATAATATTGACAATAAATATCCCCACTAGATAGAGATATATTATATATTAATTATAATAAAAAATTATATCACAATATCATTTTTAAATATTCATATTTATATTTTTTAAATGATTCAAATTAAAATCATATATATATATAATATTAAAAAATTCAATGAAAATTTTAAATATATTAATATTATTTATATACTTTTCACATTTACATTTCATAATTTGTAAAAAAATGAAAATATAATTTATAAATTCATGATAATAAAATGTGAATAAAAATTTATAACAATAACTAATAATATATATATATATATCAATTTATTGTGTACTTATATTCTTATGTATATATCTTTTATTCTATTTTTTTATATTATGAATTATTTATTTATACTTTGGGATTAATGTGTGAATTATTTAAGGAATACATATTTTACTAATAATAACATTATTGAAAATAAACTCTTGTGTATATATATTGAAATATATAAATAATTCTTTTAATTCATATTGTAAATTTTTAAGCAATATTTATAATCAAAATTTATATATGTTTTTTAATGTAATTTTTAATACAAAATTCCATGAAAAATTCTAGTGGATATTTTTTAGTGGAAAATTATAAAATGTTGATATAATTACATTATGTGTGGGTGTATACTTCTATATGTATACCCAAATACTATGTCGAGACACACACTAAAACATCTACATAATTGTATAACAAAAAATAATTTCTAATATTAATATTTACAAGTCGTTATTATATAAAAAATATAATGAATGCTTTCTAATAATGAATAATTTGAAATGAAATATTTCGATTTAAATTTACTCTATAATTTTATTATAAAATATCACAACGCAACCCAATGGGGATCGAGCCACAAATACCCCAATAACGCCACTATAGGGTAGTGGGTGGTGACAAGAACTGAATGGAATATCAAACAAGATATGTCTTTTCGTAATGTACATGTGCGAACAGACCTGGACATCTCTTGGAAAAAGTGTATATGAAAAAATCAAAATGAAATATATACATATTAACAATGAATATAATAACTTCTATTGTGCACAAGAGTAAAAAAGTGTAAAATGAAATTTAAGGGAAAAATAGATGCCCAACCAGAAATATGTCCCAACTTATCAATGCTAGAAATGTAAATGTTGAGAGAGTCTAGATCCAAATATCCCGGATCTAACCAACGTTCGTAGTGAAATGAACATAGGTATCCTTAAGCTTCATTGTGGTAAAAATAAACCTATCTGTTCCCTACATAAGACACAACACATGTGTGCATAACTCATGTAAGGGTTCATATATACAAACATTGTAGGGTATCCTGAATGATGAAGCATGAGTAGTAAGAGAAACAATTGAAAATCGATAGACACATCATCACCATGAAAGAGAGTATAATGCCCAATGATTTAGATATAGAAAACTATATTCTCAATCAATTTTAGCTCAAATGAGAGGTAGAGAGAGAGAATATCCATTTAATATCCCATCCCAGGATAGAGTTCCAATAGTTCATAGTGGTTTAACAATGATTCCCAATGTATCATGCATCAGTCCGAAGTGACATCCAATTTAAGCCACACCTAACTAATATTTTTCTTAGTGAAGGGGCACAATATCTTTGTAGTGGACTCATTTCATAGAAAATAGGAGGTGTAACATTTTTGATAACTAGAGGAACCATTCCCAAATCCAACAGGATGGTTCCGCTCATGTAATCAATAGAGGTCTCATTCCCCTCCCAACTAGAGAGTGATACTCTAACAGTCAATGACACACGCCTAATATTGCAGGGGTTAACACTCGAATAGAAGATAGAGAACCCATTTCCAACCTAGCTAGAGTGTGGAACTCTAGTAATGGATTACTCATTCCCAAACTCTATAAAATATTGCCACTCTATGCTAGGAAAGATGATGAGTGAAAAATGTGCAATCAAAATCTAAGAGAACAGGAAGAGGAAATAAATTTCTATCTCTTAAAAAATTATTCAAAAATTAAGCAGATGTGCAGAAGAAAAAATTTTATGTATGAAAAATAGAATAAAAATTCCAAAAACATCCATGTTGGAATCCCAAATTGGGATAGGCTAGAGGTCCTGGTCTAGAAAGAAGGATCCACTAAAATGATGAAGTACAGGGTAGAGACTCCATAAAATGAATGGGATCTCTAATTTAATACATTGAAAAATACTCGATATAAGGTAAAGTGTGATGAAAAATGATCGTAGAAAAATAAAATTCCCCAAATGTATCTACTCTTTATATTTTCGGTGTGTTGAAATGGCTTGACACTGCCTCATTTTAGATGAAAATCCTTCCACATCAAAATGTGTCTCTATGTCAAAAACACAAATTCACAATAATTAACTCATGTGGTACTGTCTAACATTGAAACTTTTCATTATTAGAGAAACCATGTGGGAAAAATTGGAGGATGTCACCAACAAACTCTCCCTCTTACTCATATGTGGATCACATCTAACTGTTTTGGTCTTTTGGAAAATATTATCATCTCTACTTTCAAATGAAATAAAAAACGGAAATATAGTTACAATCAATAATAGAACATTCCTCATGAATAATACAAGTCAACAAGACTTTAGATATCATAGAAACACCTTTGGTACCACCGTTGTATTCTCATTATATCCTTCTAGTCCTTGGAAAAATATTCTTCTTCGTATGCCTGCAACTGTGTGCTAAAAATAGAATACTTAAACCAATATTTTTTATCTAAAATGTTGGTAAATATGGAAATCAGTGATCATGAAAAAAAATATCATTTTTAATTAATGTAGGAAAAAAAAATCATACCATTAAAAAATACTTCAATAATTATACAGATGCAGATCTACCCAATATTATGTCCAGAAAATAAATTTATACACTACAATTTTAACGTGGAGAAAAATAAAAAACCACCATACCTTGTTGAGAAATAGAATTACACTAAAAATAATATTTACATTGTATAAGCTCCCCAAAAAAGGAAGGTGTCTCAAAAGTAATACTCATATAAAAATGGAGGACAAATGATAGAGACTATATGAAAATGATCATCCGATAAAGGTGATCATAAAATGAATCTACTCCTTATATTTCTGATGTTTTAAAAATCCATGATGATGCCCCCTTTAATACGATTATCCATCCGCATAAAAAAGTATCCACATGTCTAAAATCTATCTCTGTCTGAATTAATTCATGTAGTCTTGAACCAAATTAAAAAAAATCCATTAATAGTGAAATTGAATGGGAACCATTTGATGAGGATCCCAAAAAACTCCCACTCCTACTCAAGTGTGAATCACCACCAACCATATTACACTTTTGAAAAAAAAACTCCCACAACAAATGAAATCCAATAACAAACTCCAAATGTCACCAACAACATAAAGTGACTCATGACTAATACTGGTCAATCAATCATTTGATATCCCATAAACACCTCTAATACATTTGATGTATTCGGATAATTATCTTCAAGTTCATGAAGAAAACACCTCCATATGATATCTTTCTTCATGTACTACAAACCAAAGTCATCAACAAACAACCCTCTGATACCGATTATTGGAAAAGATAGAAAGATACAAACACAAATACAAAACCAATGTGAATGCATAATGAAATAAATATCTATCCATTTAAACAAATCATCAATAATTAAATTGATACATAGAGACCCAAAAATATGTGTGCCGAATAAATAATTTTTGACACCAAAATATTAAGTGGAAAACCCCAAAAAGTGAAAATACATGAGACATAGTCTAAAAATAGAGATCCATTTAAATGAAGAAGTAAATTTTAGATACTCTTAAAAAATTAATGGGATATCAAATGTAGTACTAAAAAAATAGTGGATCAATGTAAGAGGGCGAAGAAAAATGATCGTAAAAAAAAGGCGATCCTGAAAGGAATCTTGTCATTATATTATCGGTGTATTGAAGATCCTTGACAATAAATACTTTTATAAGAAAATATTTCCACCAAAAAATGTGTCTTCACATCAAAAATAAATCAAATTATGAATTAATTCATAAGGTCATGACCCACGTTAAAACACAACATTAATAAAGATACTATGTGGGAACCATTTGAGGAGTATCCCAACACTCGGAGGAATGATAGAATACTCATGCCCTATCCTAGTATAATGGAGTCACTATAATGATCTATAGGGGACTCATTCCCATCCAAGGTGGAGGGTGCCACACAAAAAGCCTATCAAGGACTCATTCCCTACAAAAAAGGATAGAGCCACTCTGATCTCCTTAATTATACTTCTTGTTCACTAGAATTATTAAGCATCACCAAAATAAGAATAATCCTTAAAAAATCTCAAATAAAATCTCAAAATCCATATCAATGGAAACCATCACGTTCTATATGAAAAACACTCATGATAGGATACTTTTAGGCCAAAATATGAGCCTAAATAAAAGATAAATGAGAGGTAATGGACCTCAGAATACCCTGAGGGAGGGGTGAATCAGTGTGTCAACTTTGTCTTCTTAAAGTGACAAATCATATTCCCACATTTCTAGGAACACATTAATCTTATTTGGTGATAATGTGCAGAAAAAAACAAACAGATGAAAAAATATAACACGAAAATTTTACATGCTTCACCACTAAGGGACAGTCCATGGTGCATACACCATTAGTGTGTCTGTTGTACCAAAATCAACTAATAATAATTATTTGGTGAATACAATAGTTTATACACAGTAAATATATACCATGATCATATCCTTTTCAATATTTTAGGGATAAGACACTCTATCCCTCATAGAACATTCTTAAACATCCCCAAGATCACTTCTGGGAGAGAAGTCAAACTCATTTTATCGACATGACTGTTACTTCAAGAGATTGGAATGAAAGTCATTGCCCCAGACGTAGCATGATACTCTTATCACAACATATACCTTAGTTGATTCACTTTGAAAGAAAATTTCATATAAAACCCTATTTTTATAACATTAGTTTCCAAATATCCTTTGCGAAGCTCACTCCTTCACAGAACAAACCACATTAATGAACTACTTTGCTTTCTCTTAGAACTATAATACAACAAAGACCACCATTCCTTCAAACACCACCTATCTTTCCATAGACTATCCCTACTTAGCAGATGAGTTATTATTCATATGAAATACTCTCTTTCTTAGGATGTTTTCTTTTGTGGGCTATATTTTCCCACAAATACACTTCTATGGACTGTCTCCCATGGATGTTATCTCCCTTTAATGAGTAATACTCATGATCCTATTGCTTCACGGTGTTTTCTTCCTATGAACTACTTCAAGATTCACCAAAATCCTACTAAATTACTAATTATAATCAATCCATATAATTATTAGATAAGTGTTTCTTATATATGAAAATTGATCAAAAAATATTGTGAATCTAAATCACCCAAAACATCAATGTGGTACAACCATCACCATGTATTGTGCTCCTACTGCAAACTATTTCCCCTTCACAGCCTTTGTTCATTCATGGTGACTGATTCCTTATTCCAATGAAACTCTAACACATTGATACAAACAACATCACTCTATAAAATTTTTTATACCACGAACGACACACCACTTTTAAACCACGATGGAGGTCCCCCACGAACAATTTTCCTCCTACGAACCGCAATCCATCCCACAAACTATCTTCCATTGGTGGCCTTTGTAGTATGCTTCTTGGTCTACATAGAGTTTCTATACATAACATAATTCTTTCTATTATTTTTTTCATTGTTTTGTATACTCCGTTTGTAGAGAACTGCCATTTAGCAAAAAGAAACTCCTAATTTTGTGGACCAAAAATGTGGTAAAGACTAGAAAATGACGCAACATCAACATTGTTCTCATCATGTACTATAAAGAACATTTGTATTGAAAAGTCATACATCAACCCATTGTGGATTTAAATAAATCACAAACAAAACTTTATTACCATCAATGAGCATACTTAGTTCCACCAATTTCCCCCATTGTGTTTATTGGAAATCTATATATAAAATCAAAAAAAATATCTACAATGATTAAAACATAATATTCAACAAACAACTCAACAAACACTTTATGTCTACGTGAGAAACGTTCTATGTATACAAAAAGTGGAAGCATGAATTCATTTATCATTTACTGAAATATGTCTAAAAATATTTGTTTGTTTAACAGAAGTGCTGCATAATTTTCTAAAAACCATCAACTACCTTCTCTAATCTCCAATGATAATAGAAAACAATAAAATTTCAATCATCATTTATCATTCTCCACCTATACATCATTGAATATCTCTATTATACCCCCATTGTAAATAAATCCAATGAACCTTTTATTGAATATGTGGAACTCAAAACACACACCCCCTATATTGTATCTCCCCCTTAAACTTGAATCACTACCAGAAATAGATTAAAATAGTTATCATAACTGGGAAGAGGAAAACACTCATGACCTCTATAGGCACTGGGATGTTGTTAAACACAAAGGTCCAACTGATGTTTTTGGAACACATGTGATGCTAATTGCATTTTCATATTGTCAGCCACTTGGTTGTCAGTTCCAACATTACCCATTTTAAACATGACATCTTCTACTTTTTACATAATGATGTGATAGTTTATTTTTTATGTGTTTCATATGAGAATATTGAATAGTATTATACATAAGTCCAATTACACTATTGTTATCACAGGTAATCATAATTAGTTGATTAACCAAATCACTATTATCATTAAATTATTGATTCATCCATAGTAACTAAGTACTTGCATTTGTAGTAGAGATATACTCTACTTCAGTAGTTCAAAGGTAAAAAATTTGGGTTTCTATCTCAATTATCACATGGAATTATTTTTAATAATGAATGCTCTACCAGATGTGGACTTTTGATTCGCCAAATATCTAACCCATTCATCATTAGTAAATATTTATATTTCATTTTATTTTCAGGAAACAAATTATTATCCATAATTGTGAGTACATTAAATTTACATTAGTTTTTTGTTTACTGTTGTAAAATGTTCTTTCTTATTATTATTCTAAAATCCGGCCTTTAAGCATATAGGAAAATAGATATATTGTCATGTCATAATCAATTACAATAATATTGCAATGATTCTCCTATACATTATATGATCCTCAAATGTTCCATCCTCTTGATTTATAAATTTAGTTCCAACAAAAATTAGAGTTATCATTTTTTTGGAGTTATACATATTGAATTTCTTCTTCTACTCTCTTATATACTTTTAAATATAAATAAATGTGTATTATTTCCTATGAATAACATGAATACCTAAAAAATATTTTAGTCCTCTATTCATAGTCATTTAAAATTCTTATATCATGTGATTGGAAAATTTATCCATTTATCACTTCATACTTCTAGTAAGAATAATATCAAATACATAAAACAGTCATATGAACACCAATATATGATAATTATTTACATATAGATTTGTATCACTCCTCCTTAATTACATTCAAGTTTATTAAGAAAATAATATAGTTGATAGTACCATGCTTGTGGTTCCTACTTCAAACCATAGTGAACCTTCTCTGATCTGGATTCTTTAATTTCATTATTACCATGTAAAAAACCCACTGGTTGTTTAATATAGACTTCTTCATCAAGAACACAATTTTAAAAGGTTGTTCTCACATCAACTTAAAACACCTAGTTTCCTCATTGAATAAAAATGGAAAGAAAAAGTCTCCTTGACTCTAGTCTAGACATAGGAGAAAATGTTTCTTCAGCACCCACACCTTTAATCTAAGAATAACCTTTACACAAAAATCATACCTTATATATGATCACATTACCATGATCATCAAATTTATTCTTAAATATAAACATTGTATGAACCACATTGTTGTTTTTAGGTCTGTTTACTAGATCCTGTGTTTGGCCTACTATAATATAATCCAACTCTTAATCTACTGATTTATCCTAGGATTAATCCTTTTGTAGATTCTTTAAATGAGGATGATTCCGAAAATGATAGAAATATATATTGTTCATTATTCATCAATATTCTTGTCTTTTTTGGTACAATGAAATCCCCAATGATGTTAGATTCATCAATTACTTCTCTTCGATTTCAATTATGAGGTTTAGAATAATTTTATTCTTCCATGGTTTCTTATTATAATTATTCTATTGAATAAACATCATTTAGCATCCTCTTAATGTTTTTCACTCCAATCCCTATGTCTACATTTTAATATATTCTATGTACACAATATTTTATATCATTAGTCACAACAGCATAAGATAAACTTATGGTATTTTTGATCTTATATTTTGTAATATTTTCATAATTAACTTCTAAAATTTTCCCATGATGATTATTGAAACATTTTAATGATTGTTTAATCATCGAATAACTATGGAATATTCCTTACTCTGCCACATCACCATAATTTCCTAGATTTATTTAATTTATTATAACAAAACAATTACTTATAAAAAATGTAGGAACCTAAAAGAGTCATTCCTTCCCTAAAAAAACTCATACGGTGTCTTGGATTCAACCATATAAATCCATGTTTGATTTTTAATATTCCCCACATCTTGAACAACTAGTTTTCAGTAATTTAGAGGGATAAGGTCCACAATAAGCAAATTTATTAACATATTGTTCACCTATAAATTTTTTAGCTCAACAACTCCATTTTTTGTTGGGATATTATAACATAATCATCATGTTATTTTTCATTATTCTCCACAAAATTTAAAAATCAATGCAATTTTTTTCCCCTCCCTTCTTAGAAAACGGAACATTTATTATTCATCCAGTATCACTATTAGTGATTTAGTGATAAGTATTATTTCAATAAAATGGTTGTCGTTTCGTATGTATAATTATCACACAATCCATTCTAGTCTAATAATATATGTATAGGATGAAGTACATTAATCAATAATTTCCAAATAAAATTCATAGAACACATAAATCTATATGGATGAGATCAATAAGATTTGATTCACTTTTTTTCTTTGGTTTCTATGAACTATAGAACAAATTACCTTTTTTTAAAGAAACGGAATTATTTTCCTACTCAAAAATTAGATTTCAGATATCCTTGAAAATATTCAACTTGTATATCTTCTCCTTGGATTATTAATTTATTTTCCCAAATATCTGGTGCCATAAGTTTTTTCCTTATTCAAATTCACGATGGAAAATAGTCTCTTTACTATCAACCTAATATAAGTAACCATCTTTTCTGTAACCTTTTTATGAGAAAATTCCATATCGTTCCCTTTATAGTCCATACTTTTTTATTGAAACTCGCAATAAGCCTAGATTCATTTAGATGACTCACACTCAGTATATTGTGATGCAAATTGTACATATAATGAACATTGGTTTCCTTTTGGTCACCATTATATAACATAGTACTTTCACTTCCTTTGATATTCAAATCACCATCATTACCAAAAATTAAATTTACATCAACACTTTTCAAAATATTTGATAATAGGTCTTCATTTAATGTCATATGTGATGAGCATCTACTATCAAGAATCCTAGTGCCACATTTCTTCATATCTTTAAGGGAATATTCTCCATGGATGGATTTCTATCATGTCTTATTTTCCTTCTATGAAATATTAGATTGAGTGAATGATAAAGATGGCCTTACAAATCTTTTTTCCATGTGAACTGGTGAATCATATTAATAATATCCATCTAGAGGAGAAATCCTATTTTTAAGGGAAATTCCATATGGATGATAACCATTGGATTGTCTCTACGTTTTGTATTTATTGTTTTTGTGGTTCCTTATCCAACAATAAATAGAATTATAGACAAAGTTGGAACAATGATAGAAATATCTAGTGAAATTATTTTTCTATAAGTAGGATATGAAATATTTTACTTTTTTGACTTCTTATATTTTCAACATTGAAATAGATCATTACATGATCACATAAAGATATTGTATGTACCATATATCCACAAAATTGTTATTTTATAAGAGGAAATCACATCTCAATTATATTCATCCATATTTATCCTTATATGGGAATGTTTTTTAAATACTTATCATTTTCGGAATTTTGTGGATAGGATTTAGTTCCCTTTTTAGACTATATTTTTAAAGATTTCTATTTATTTTGAAATATAATCAACATTCTGTTTCTCTTTGAATTATTTTATATTATTTCTAGTGTTTGATGATTTAGCATCACAACCAATTACACTATTTCACCTGTATGAAGATATTTGATCATTTAAAACCTTTTATACTCCCTAAAAACCTCATTTAGATCTCTCTAGTATATCAATTTATAAGAATAGACCAAAATATATATTATTACTTGTTTCTTTTTAATTTTATTCATTTTTTAAGATTATTACAAAGAGTAAAGACTTCCTCTTCAAGATTCTAAACACTATTCGACTTCCCCTCTAGTCTGGTGGTATGATCCTTGGTGACCTTTTTCGATTCATAAATTTTGAGATTTAGTCCCACCACAGTTTTGGTTCTTGTAAATGTTATTGACTATTCTTTCACTACTTCTTATACTCGTTCAATTTGATCATCATGTTGAACAACTTATTTTGATGATTCCAATACAACATTATTCCACTTTTTCAAATATTACATTGAATGTCAACATTACCAAGATAGTCCACAAGTAGAAACATTATGTAAACATAAAAAATTATATGATTTCATTGTTATGACTATTCAACTATACCAATCAAAGATTCATTGTTTCCATATTTATACATCGGTTCTTCATTCTAAAAAAATAATTGTAATCATCATATTCTTCATAATATACAACTCTTTCTCTTTAATTTATTTCTATATTTAAGGTCTCCCTTTGGAGAAAACGTTTTTCGATGCTTATAGGAGTTTCTATCTTCACATTCCACATCTTTAAAATTCATTGAGCTCTGACAGGAAATGTACCCAACTGTACAACAAAAAAAGCAATACAATTGTAAATTTCCATTAAATCCCCCTTTTCCTCTATTTAATAACCAAGAAAACTGAAAAATAAATTAAACTTCCTCAGTATCTTCTTTAACACTATCTCTATTATTCTTAAGGTTTTATTGGTATTTTAATTACATTAAATTAATAAAGTGTGTTAGGTAATATTCTTGTTTGAGTATCATTTAAAATCCCACCAAAGTACTTCGTAGGTTATCCAATAAGAGTTTAAACATGCCCATTTTTTCAAGGGATATAACAATTTGATTGTATATAAGTTGAAACTGTATCAAAATTATCTTCACAATGTTAGTTTCTTTTATTTCATTAAAATTTCAATGTATAGATCCAAAAACATTAGTAATTCATTTAAAAGAGGTATCTGTATTATAATTAGGATGTATATTCATGCCATGAAACCTATTGTGAAATACTTGTAGTTTCACCTACATCACATTGTTGTCACCTTTAAATATATGCTTCAGTTTGTTTCACATAGACTTTGAGTAAGTATAACTCCTCACTATTAGATTGATTTGTTTAGAAATAGATTAATATAGGGTATTCTGTGCTCTAGCATTTGAATCAAGAATTTACCTCTCTCTATCATTCATTGACAAACCTATTGGATAAGTAACATGTATTCCTTGTTGTTAATGCCGAAAAAAGTCTGTAACTCTCAGAGGAAGTTTTGAAATGACGATGCGAAGTCATATTCGGAATCAGAGGCCCTATCTGGAGGCCCAGGAACTGGTGCGCGAAAAATTGGATGAAGTGCATGGAAAAAATGTCCCGCGCGAAAGGCAACCCAAGATTCGCGAAATTTCCCGGCACCGACACGGAATAATTACACACCTGCGTCCCGCACGGTTGATAATTTTGCGCAGCCACCCCTGTTGTGCAATTATTTAGCACGCCGCCTCGATTCCATGATGGAGGTCGCCTATAAATAGAAGGTTACCCTGAACAGTTTGGGGTTGAGGAATCCGAAGTGACTCTCGTGTGCGCAATTCGGCTCCCCCCGCACGAAAGAGGAATTCCAGGTAATCCCTCATTTCATGCAACCTTGCCCCGAAGTTCGCCTTTACGCGCAACTCCACTGGTTTCAGTGAATTTTCCCTCTCCCCCGGGTTCCAGCCTTGCACGCAATCCATGTCCCGTGCGCGCAATACCCTACCGTGCGCGCAAAACCCTATGCATAATTCCCTCTCCGCGCGCAATTCCCTTGCTCCAATTGCGCGACGTCCCGGTGTTTTGCGCGCAAACCTTCCCTTTTGTGTGAAAAGCCCAGGACCCCTCACCTTGACGCCCCTTGGCTTCCCCCTGCACCGGCACCTGATGTCTCCCCTGCCGGGCATGTGCGCCATGCGTTGTTTTCCCATACGGCCTTCCAGGCTCGTGTGAAGTAACCTCAAGGTCCCTTGGGTCATGTATCCCGTTGCGTTTCTTTGCCTTATGCTTCTCTACATAGGCACGCTAATGGCTATTGCTTCTTTGCATAGCCACGCTAAAGTGGACCCCCCGGTGGTTTCCCCTATAGACCCCCTTCACCATGGCCTTGCCGATGCCTTCCCTCCAACAAGGGGTAGAGTGGGTTGGGAATGTAAGCCCTAGGGGTGTGGAGAAAACCAACCTCATCCAAGCAGCATGATGTTAATCTTCTATGCACCTCGTCCTTAACACATGGCGATAAATTGTGGTCCGACCCCGTGCTTCGCACGCAGGGTCCCCCCAGCTCGGACATTTTTTACGCCTCTCATCTCCACAAGAATGGACTCTTCCTCACATGGAATGATATCCTCCTTGTCGGAGTGGCGTTTGTCCGCAGGGGAAGGGCCGCCTCAGAGCGTAAGCCCCTAGCCTTTCTTACGGATGACTGCACCCATGCATCTCCGTACATCCCCCCTGCCAAGGCTAGTGGAGTCCTTTTCCCATTGCGCTTTGTCTCACCACGGGCCTCCACCCTGGAGTAAGCCGCGGCACCAAGGGCCGCTAATCACACGTAAGCCCATGTTTCCTCTTTGGGCCGCTCAACGCGTAAGCCCCATTCCGCTTCTCACGGACGCACCCTTCGCGACGTGATCATCTGGTCCCTGCCGCCTCTTGTTTCCCACACCGAGCATGACTCACGTGGTCTTAGAGTGTGCATCGACCTTGACATCCTCCTATGGGCTACCCCAGAGCGTAAACCCCATCCCAGCAAACTACATAGACTTTGATCCGTGCTAACACACAGTATGTAGGATGCCCCCACGAGGTTCAAGCCCACCACCCGGTCGTCCTGACCTCTGCATGTCGGCTCCCTGACCACCATGGGCCACCTCAGAGCGTAATCCCCAAACCCCTCGTCCCGCATGGCATTAAACTGTATCCCATCCAGCATGACAATAAACTGTATCCCGTCCCGCATGACGTTAAACTATATCGCGTCCCGCATGACGTTAAACTGTATCCTGTCACGCATGATGTTAAACTGTATCCCGTCCCGCATTAAATTAAATTGTATCGTGTCCCGCATGACGTTAAACTGTATTCCCCCTCTTTGGCCATCTCAGAACTTAAGCCCCATTTCTCACTCCACCATCCATCCTGATCCTTACCCGGGCAGCCACATCCTTGTGAGATAATGCCACCCCATCCCAATCCATGATATCTGGGAAGCTGCCCACGTGTTGGCCCCATCATTGGTGTTCCCCCTAGGGGTCCTTCAACCCGATCCATATCCTCAAGATGTTAAACTCGCGACATACCCCGTGTTAAACATGGGAAGCTGAGGAAAACCTCATATGGTGCACATTCCCCGCGTTTGATGTGGGATTCCTCGGGCTTCCGCACCCTCGAGAAGCCCTGTGATGAGGGACCAAAGACAGACACACCAACGACGCCCCAACGTGACCATTATCCTCACCGAAGGGTGCTGCCACGACGAGACCCCTTGGAGCGTCTCGACGGAAGCAGTGTAATTAACTGGCGTCCATGTAGATATGGCACCGGGTATGGTCTACATGAACCCGTCTTAAATATATGAGGGAGACCCGGACTAGGTGATGAGCTCCGAGGAGGAATCCACAGAAGGAAGAACCGACATCCCATCATCCCGGTTTTGATCAAGGAGTAGACGTCCCTGAACAAGGAACAGATGCCGGCCGCCTTTGGAAAGCGGGAATGCGGGGCAACAAGTAGTGCGTCCTCCCCACAGATAGATGCGCGTACCCCAGCAAAAGCGTCAGAAACAAAAATGGTGAACCCGACGTGAATCTCTTCTCCTCAATTCGGGGAATGGTAGCCGTCGGGGCGTCGGAAGATTTGCATGTCGCCAGGTCTAGGTAACCCTCATCGGGACGCGAACCTGCCAAGGGTCGAGGTCATCAGGACGTTGACCACTCCGTTCTGCGACGTCGTCAGCGTGGATCCCTCTCACCGACCATGGAATACGGAATGGCGTTGAGCCTTGGTTGTTGATCTCCTTTCCTGTTGATGCTAATGTGTTCATCTCCCTGCTTCCAGGAATCACATCACTACATTTGGAGCTCGATCGCCACCTGCCCACCGGCGCAGGGGTAGGGGCAGTACTGACGCGGCTACCCCATGCGGTCCCACCTATTCCACGGTCGCTCCGACTTCGACCATCGTAGTAGCCGGGCGCTTGCGCCCCCTCTCCCAGTCAGAAATCATCCAGCGGAGGGTGATCAATGACCTGGTTCTTATGTATGATGAGGAAGGGATCATCCCCGCTAGGGGAATGGCCCGTTTGGATCTAGTGGCAGCTGCGCCTCACCACCATCACCACCCTCGAGGGCCGCGCAGGGAGACGCTGCTCCCCACGTCGACGTTCAACCGCTTCGGGAGCCTATCCCCGGAGCGCCATGACACATCCCTCCCCTACACCAATGAGGTGGGGTATGTCTCGATCCATCCGATCGACGATCTGTCTCAGGGGTTAACGACAAGAACCCCCGCCAGGCTACGTCGACACCGCCACCTGACTCCCCGAGCCGAGGAGCTGGCAATATTAATGCCCACACCACCGGTTCTGACCCATCTGACTCGACCCCAGCGTTAGGCGCGATTGGGAGAGAATGCCTGTACTGGGGCATCAACATCAGAAACCACTGTGGCCCGAGCCACTGCTGAACCCTGTTACAAGATCTCCGCACACATTGAGCAGGGGCAGCCATGTGCCCAGCTGGGATCGATACCCTGACCGCCCTGTAGGCAAGTTGGGTCGAATCTCCCAGTCGCGGACACAGGCAATGGCCACTGCGGAACAACCCGTAGTAGTGCTGCTCACCATGAGGCTCATTCCGTGCCACCAATCTGGAAAGTCAAAAGCTTCTTCGCTATGGATCTGCACCAGGTATGACTCTTTAAGGCGCCCACTACATGGGGAATGAGGTCACTCCCCCTACTTCCGGCCGCGAGTATGGAGTCGTTGTGTATCCAGTCGCTCACTCACATGGAGGTCCTCCCCATGTCCTTTTCGACATCTGTCCCGGTGCTTCTTGCACCCTGGACTTCATTCCCCTCTACCCTAGCTCTAATATGGCCGGGGGACCCCATGACGGAAATCATCCTTACCCTGGGGAGCTACCCAGGGGCAGGAAGGCCGGGCGTCATCGCCGCAGGAGGAATGTCAGGGGAGTCCGGACAGAAATTAGACCAGTTCGTTTCTCGGATTCCGAGGTGGAGTACGACTCGATGATGGAAAGCCCCCCCCCCCCACAACCCTTCGATTTGTGGGCAGGGATGGAGATGCGGCGTGTCAGTCTCATACTCCCCGAATGTGAGATTCGTATGATTCCCTCCTTCCTTCGAAGGTATATCCAGGAGGATGAAGACTTGGCGTACCGACGAGGATCAAGCCCGCAGTTGCCACTCGCCTCCTCGGAAGCACCTCCTGCCCCTATTAGGGAGGGTGAGGAACTTTTCTGTGGAACGACGGAAGAGTCGCGAGGCAACACACCCTCAGCGAGCACTGACGCTGTGACAGGAGGCCCATTCGCTGGCCTATCCTTTCTCGACGTGGCAGCCAGGGCACGACAACCCCTGGTGGATGACCCAGGGATCATTGGCCAATCGGCCTGTTCGCCGTATTCCCCGTCCGCCAGCCCACCGCCCCGATGGCCTGCGTCGGCACCATTTCCAATTCCCTGAGTTTCCTCAGTGGACGAGCAGGGGCGGAAAGTTCCGGACCCCGAACCGGAGCCGTGAAGCTTCTGGACCGTTCTTGCAGCGGGCCGCTTCCCTGAGAAGTTTTGGCCGGTCACAGAATCGGATTTTGATGTGCCAGTGTCACCCTCCCTGGGAGAGTTTGAGTGCTTTTGCCATATTCTTCGGGTGACTCACTCCCACCTTCGTCGTCAGCTAGCTCCTTATCCTGGGAGCCAAGCGCATCTCGAGGAGATCGGTGAGCAGTGCTGCCTGGTCGACCTAGCAGCACTCCCCGTGGTCCGGCACCCCGAGTCGCTGGACCACCATGAGGCCCTCCAGCAACAGTGCGTCCAGAGTTTTCAAGTACTCCGCAGAGTAATTGATGAATCCACCCCCCACGCGCACGTTCGTGGATGGGGGTGGTATGCTGCTCTCCTCTTCTGTGTGATCCGCCGACAGCCCGATCCACTGGTCTTCCCTGAGGGAATGTCCCCAAGGGTAGTGGCAGTCAACATGGATGACCTTTCAGATGAGGGAAACATTATGGAGCCCCTCGACGGGGACTCACCCCCCACCCCCCCCCCCCCCCCCGATGATAGGCCACTACTGGACCCATCTGGGAGGATTACTCACCAATAGAGGAGCCTCCTAGGTCTTCTTGTGCCCACGGAGGCACTGGCGATGGGATAAAGCATCAGCAAGGGTAAAGAGCCTGTCGGGTCTATAAAACTCACCGACCCATCTGCCTCGGTGAAGAAGGTAGAGGAAGATCCTGAGAGGGCCACGCTACGCCAACAGCTAGCTGAGAAAAAGAGGCTGGTTGATGAGCTCTTGGCCGAACGCATTGCAGAGCGGTGGCCTGACTACGGCAAACCTAGACCAGGACTGTAGGGGCAAGAACATCTACCCCTTGCTGAGATCCCCTCGGGAAACTGTGACCGTGTCGTTTTCGCCGATAGGGGAGACACTGGAACCCATGGAAAGATGGCGCGATATGTTTCACCGAACCCTCCCGAGCGGTGAGACCACTTGGGGGACCCTGCTCGTTTTCCTCCCGCCGCCCGGAGAGTCACTCCGCAAGCTGCCCCGCAAGCCGCTGAGCGCGACTACCGTATCGAAGAGCCTGGAAACACACTTGTGGTTAGAGATACCCTTCAGGAGAGGAATCCGCATCCGGATGATCTTATGGAAGTACTCATCTCCCACTTGGAGGCCCTGGAATCTCGGCAGGTGGCAATCCCACTGGACGGCAAGCCATACCCATCATGGGTGGATGACATACTGGCTCCTCCGGGATTTGGGAACCCCATAGTTTCCCCCTTTAACGGGACCGGAGACCCGCCATAACACTTGGCCCACTTTAACTTGAGGTGCGGGCGTATGTTAGGGACTCCGGCACAGCAGGAGGCTGCCAAGCTCTGATTCTTCGTTCAGACACTGGAAGGACCAGTATTCGTCTGGTATAGCCAGCTCTTTGTTGGATCTGTGAATAGCTGGGAGGACCTTCGTCGGGAATTCCTCTACCAGTTCAGTTCCACATCCCAGAAGACGAACATTTCAGACCTCTTCAGGTGCATGCAAAGGCCCAACGAGCGAGTCACAGACTTCATCGCCCGGTGGAAGGGGCTCACGAACTCCTTTGACATGCCCCTGACTCAGTAGAAATTACTAACGATGTGTGTAGGGAACATCAAGGTGGAGTTGGTTCCATATTTGATCATGCAGAATTACCTTGGAGGGTTCCGGGACTTCTCGTACAAGGATCAATGCCTCGAAGAAGCCCTGCAACAGGCCGGTCAGGCACGCCCGCTGCCTCCAGTAATCTCTGCAAGGAGAGCTGCTAGAGCCAAGCCCACTGTTGTGGCTCAGATACAGTCCCCCAGACAGCTAGAGTTGCTGCCAGTGAGGCCAGCTCAGCAGGCTCATAGGGGTCCACCCCCACGGGCACAGCCTCCGGCCCAGCAGCGACCGCCTTAAAATCGGCAGGGACCTCCACGTAACGCACCGCCACCGCCTAGGCGAGGTAATCTGGATCTGTCTCCTCAGCATGCGCCTCCGGCGCTTGGTCATGGTTAGCCCCCAAGAGCCCCCTTTCCAGATAGAAGGAATTGTACTTACTCGTTTGGCGAGGCCCAGGTCACCGGTTATTTCCGTAGCGCCTTGGATCAGAGGATCGTGCGATTTCCTGAGTGTCGGGTGCCAGAAGAGGCGTGTCTCACTGATCACCCTAACTACTTCCCTTATCACCAGATCCTGGGACACACCATCCAACAATGCTATGTGTTCAAGGATTGGCTCCAAGACCAGATTGATAACAACATAGTCAGGTTGGGCCCAGCCCCGGCACAGGTGGCAGGTGTCTTCGTGAGATCCGATGGCAGTAGTGACAACGGGGATGGGTGGGAACAAGTTTCCGACCGTGGGTCCCGGAAGTATAATGACTGGATGGCCCGCAGGATGGTCTCCCATGCCAATGGCATCATTCGTGCCCGCCTGAGTCAGCCAGAGCCCTCGGAGTCTGCGAGCGCCATGTTGGCATCGTCGTCCCAGCCTAATTCTTCCCAGAAGAGCAAGTGGCGGCGCAAGAAGAAAGAACACGCTCTTCCATTGTCGTTATCTTCTCGCACGCTTGGTGATTTCATGCCCCTGGAAATGGGGATCCCTCCGAGACCCCATCCGGTAGTGGATGACTCCCTAGTGAAAGCCTGGGGTATGCTTCGGTTACACCGTAAAGTTGGTAAATCCCTTTTTGGCTCCCAATGACGAGGAGCGCCAGGTGGACCTCCCTGAAAGCCCGGGGTATGCTTCGGTTAACACCGTAGAGTTGGTAAATCCCTTTTTGGCTCCCGACGACAAGGAGCGCCAGGTGGACCTCCCCGAAAGCCTGGGGTACGCTTCGATTAACACCTTAGAGATGGTAAATACCTTTTTGGCTCTCGACAACGAGGAGCGCTAGGTGGACCTCCCGAAATCCTGGGGTACGCTTCGGTTAACACCGTAGAGTTGGTAAATCCCTTTTTGGCTCCCGAGGATGAGGAGTGCCAGGTTGACCTCCCCGAAAGCCCGGGGTACGCTTTGATTAACACCGTAGAATTGGTAAATACTATTTTGGCTCTCGACGATGAGGAGTGCCAGGTGGACCTCCCCGAAAGCCTGGGGTACGCTTCGGTTAACTCCATAGAGTTGGTAAATCCCTTTTTGTCTCCTAACGACGAGAAGTGCCAGGTGGACCTCCCCAAAAGCCCAGGGTATGCTTCTATTAACACCGTAGAGTTGGTAAATCCTTTTTTGGCTCCCGACGATGAGGAGCGCCAGGTGGACCTCCCCGAATGCCTGGGGTACACTTCAGTTAACACCGTAGAGTTGGTAAATCCCTTTTTAGCTCCCGATGATAGGGAGCGCCAGGTGGACCTCCCCAATGTCCCCAGCCGTCGACAACGTCGACGGAGCCGTGGCAACGTGAATCGCTAGGGCCCGGAATTCGTCACCTCCAGTAAGGCCATGCACGCTACTGAGACCAGGCAGCAAGCCCGGTTCAGAGAGCAGCACTCGCGGCTCCCTCACCCGGTGAAAATAGGTTCGCTTCCAACACCTTTTGTGTTGCTGGATCGGGCGGAACCGCCTTTCCTGTGTCGCAACCAGCCCTGCCTTGCCACTGGATAACTATGGCCTTCCAGTCCTAGAATGACAGTCACCACCCGGGCTTCAGCTATTGAACAGCGGGACGTGCCTAGTACCAGTCAGTCACCAGTCCCTCCAGCAGGGCCCGTCATGCCCCCAATTGCAGAGTGACCTCCTATAAACAGAAGCTTGAGTTTGGCACGAAAGTATGATGTCCTGAAGCATCTGGTTGGCATTCAGGCAATGCTTTCCATCCTTGAGGCCCTTTGCATGTCGTCTGAAATGCGTGAGGCGCTCACCGAGGCTCTAAGGAGCCCCCTCCAGATTGAAACGGAGGTAGCGGCCGCAGAATCCTTCCACACCGAGGTGATTGAGGACGTCGAATGTCAGGCGGTTATCTCATTCTCCAGTGAAGATGAAGACCCTCCCATACAGGGTCACATCTGCCTGTTGTACATCACCGGCCAGTTCAATGGCGTGGAATTCTGTCACTGTCTTGTCGACACGGGTTCTGGGATTAACTTGATCACAACTCGAACACTGCGAAAACCGGGGTTATCCGTGGATGATTTAACTCCCTCCGACCTCAGAATCCAGGGGTATGACAAGACCGAGCAAACTCCACTCGGCAAGATTCATCTGAAGACCCAGTTCGGAGGCTTAATTTCCAATACTGAATTCATGGTTGTCTCTCAGGACACTGCCTACAATGCATTGATGTGTAGGTCATGTCTCCATCTTCACGCAGTGGTTCCCTCATCATACCATCAGTGCCTCAAATACTCCCTTAAGGTTTGAGTGGGTGTGCTCCAAGGAGATATGTCTCAATTTTCCTCTTGTGAAGCTCGTTACCTGGATGCTGACTATTACAAGAGCAAGGACAAGCAAATACTGGCAGGTGAGGTTGAGCCTGCCGCTGTCGCGAGTGATCCATGGGCAGGTTTGGATGATGCATATGTCTTCCCAATCGATTGGTTGGAGGCCACGACTCCGGATATGGGAGGGTGCTTTGTTGTCTCGGGTACCAGAGGAAGGCATATTTCTGGGTCTAAGAGACGGCAGGAAATCACCTCGTACTCTTACACCAACCAGGCTCAGGTGATTCCCGAGCCTCCTACACTTGTACGATATCGGGACGTTGGGCTCATGGATACAGCAGTATGTCATACGTGTCTGTTTCTCCAGGCCGGAATCGACCGGATCAAGCCAACGCCTCACCACTACTTTGATGTCGTAAAGCGTGGCCCCTTGGGCCGAAGGCCAGATTGGATTGGATCAACCACCTACGTCGCCATGGTCTCCGCGGTGCATGAGTCTCTCGTCATGATGACCTCTGCCGCCCAAGCCGGTGCCAGCTCCCCATCAGGGTCGAGCATCCCCGAAACGGCTCCCCCGGTGGACGATCCTTCCACAAGCGTAGAAGAAGTCATGGAAGATGCTCCTCAATCCTTTGAGGAGGTCGTCTCCACCACGGTCGATGAGTTAGTACAGGTGAACCTCGGAAGTGAGGCGGACCCGAGACCCACATTGGTCAGCTTCACTATGCCTCCCGAGGAACGAAAACAGTACATAGACTTACTCAGATAGCACCGTGATGTGTTTCCCTGGAGTTATGACTAGATGTTGGGACTAGATCCCCAGGTAGCCGTCCACCGCCTTGGCCTCTCATCAAACCATCGTGGGTTCAAGCAGCCTCCCATAAAAATGCACCCCTTTCCTGGTGCCATGGTTGAGGCCGAAGTTGATAAGCTCATTAAGGCCAAATTCATCAAGGATGTCCAGTACCCCAGGTGGATAGCCAACATTGTGCCCGTCAGGAAGAAGAATGGGCAGATCAGGGTCTGCATCGACTTCTGCAATCTTAATCTCCACTGTCCGAAGAATGACTTTCCCCTTCCCGTGACAGAGCTGTTGATCGATGAAATGGTCGGGTTCCAAGCCCTCTCCTTCATGGATGGGTACTCCGGGTACAACCATATCTGGATGGCCCCCGAGGATGAAGAGGTCACTACCTTCAGGGCCCCCCAGCATACTTTTTGCTACCGGGTTATGCCCGTCGGCCTGAAGAATGCAGGTGCCACCTATCAACGGGCTATGCACCGCATATTCAAGCTGATCCTTGGGACACTGGTGGAGTGCTACGTAGATGACCTGGTGGTTAAATCTCATCAGCATCGGGACCATCTCAAAGACCTTGATAAAGTGTTCGGCTTCCTCCGTTCTCGCCGCTTGAAGATGAACCCGTTGAAGTGTGCCTTCGGGGTCACCTCCGGAAAGTTTCTTGGCTTCATTGTTAGGTATCGAGGAATCGAGATCGACCCCAAGAAGATCAAGGCCATTAGCCAGATGCCTCCCCCGAATAATATTTGGGAGCATCGAGGCCTCGAAGGCCACTTAGCCTATATACGCTGATTCATTGCGAATCTGACCGTCAAGTGTATGCCCTTTTCTCGACTCATGAAGAAAGCTGCCACCTATGGGTGGGACGAAGAGTGTCAGACCGCTTTTGAGGAAATCAAGCAGTATCTAATTCAACCTCCAGTCATGATGCCACCCATTCTTGGAAAGCTGCTGGTCCTTTACGTGACCACCCTGGAGCGATCCCTCGGCGCCCTTCTCGCCCAGAAGAACAACGAGGGAATAGAGAATATCCACTACTACCTCAGTCACATGCTTCTCAGTGCAGAAATAAGATATTCTCCCATCGAGAAGAGCTACCTGGAGCTCGTATTCACCGTACAGAAACTGCGGCACTACTTCTAGCACCATGAGGTATAGCTGGTCTCTCGGGTAGACCTGTTGAAATACATCTTGAGCTGGCCTATATTGACTGGCTGATTGGCACGCTGGGCGGTGATCCTCTAGCAGTTCGACATTAGGTTCGTACCTCAGAAGTTCGTCAAAGGACAGTCATTGGAAGATGACTTAGCTGCCAACCCAACCTCTACGAACCAGTCACTGGATTTGGGCTTTCCTGATAAGACAATCCTCTCAGTCGATCACGCCACCCCATGCTGGCAGATGCACTTTGACGGCGCCTCTCGAAGCCCTACCGGTAGAAGGCTCAACGATCCTAGGCTTAACAGGGTGGGACTGGGTATCGTCTTCATCACCCTAGGGTATGCCGTTCTGCCATATTCAATCTTGTTGTCAGAAGGATGCACCAACAATGAGGAAGAATATAATTCCCTCATCACTGGCCTCGAGTTGGCTCTGGAGGTTAACGTACCCCACCTGTATGTAAAAGGGGACTCTGAGCTAGTCATCAAGAAGGTTAACGGTGAATACGCTGTCAGGAATACAGAACTCATGTCGTTGCTGGAGTGCACCCTCCATCTAATATCTACGTTCCCCTCCTGACCAGATGTCATTCACGTTCCCCAGTCACAGAACAGTCGAGCAGACGCTTTGGCCAGCCTGGCCGCATCACTCGCGGAGCCCAAACAGGATGACCTAATCATCCACGTGGCACACCGGAGAGTCATTGCTCCTGTTACCCCAGAGGGAGATCGTGGCCCACGAGTGAACCCTCTCACCGCTGTTGCCCCTATGTCAGGACCCCCCGGGGCTTCAGGTGGGGTGATTGAGGCAGTTCTTTACTGGAGGACACCCTTGGTTGAATATCTCCGACACGGAAATCTTCTGATGGACCGAGCAAAGCAGGAACGAATACGTCGCCATGCACCGTAGTTCACCCTTCAAAGCGGTCCCAGCCGTGAGCAGCTCCTTTACAGGTGCGGGATTGATGGTGTTCTCCTCCATTTTCATCAAGGAGTGGAGATCCCATAGGTCATGCAAGAAGTGAACGCTAGTTCCTGTGGTGCCCACCAGGTCGGGTCGAAGTTTTCCCACCAGATTCGGAGGCTGGGATACTTCTGGACCTCCATGATCCACAACTGCATCGAGTACGCCAAGAGGTGTCATGTGTGCCATGTTCATGCTAACTTTGTGCATCGGCTACTGGAGCCTCTCCATACTACTTAGCATTCTTGGCCCATTGCAGTCTGGGGGGTGGATGTCGTAGGGCCTTACCCACTGGAGACGGCCTGCCAGTGCCGGTTCATCTTAACTGCTACAGATTTCTTCTCAAAGTGTGCAGAGGATTCCCCACTCAGGGAAGTAAAGGATGGTTCTATCTCCGACTTCATGAGCTCCAATATCATCTACCGATTTGGAATACCTCACGATATCCTCACGGATAACGGAACCAATTTTCGAGCGGCCGAGCTGAAAAGATTGTACGCCAAGTACAACATTTTCTCTAACCACACCTCCCACTATCATGCGCAGGCGAATGGAAAGATTGAGGCGTTTAACAAAACCCTCTCTAACATTCTGCAGAAAATGGTTGGTCAGATTAAGAAAATTTGGCCCGACAAGCTCCCCAATGCCCTCTGGGATTATAGGACGACGACTCGCAATTCCACCCAGGTCACTCCGTATTCCCTGGTATACGGAGCTGAGGCCATTCTACCCATCTAGGTCCATCTTCCCTCATTGTGCATGGCGGTCTACGACCAGCAATCACCGGACAGAGTTTTCGAGATCCATCTAGCCGAATTGGAAGCGCTGGACGGAAGTAGGCTTCGCACTTTACATAACATGGAAAGGCATCAAAGCAGGATGGCTCGAGCTTTCGATAAGAAGGTTTTCCTCCGATCCTTCCTACAAGGTGACTTGGTGCTGGATCTTAGAGCACCAATGATTCCAAGCAGGAAACCACCCAAGTTGGAGCCCAATTGGGAGGGGCCTTTTATTGTCCACAAGGTCTATCCCAATGGCGCGTTTTCCCTGGTGACTATGGATGGTGAGCGTATCACTCCTCCCACCTACGCCAGGTTCCTCAAGAAGTACTTTGCCTAACCCAATGGTCCTGCATGACCTTAAACTGTATGGTCCGACATGACCTTAAACTGTATGGTCCTACAGGACCTTAATGTGTATGGTCCCGCATGACCTTAAATTGTATGGTCCTGCATGACCTTGAACTGTATGGTCATGCATGACCTTGAACTGTATGGTCCTACATGACCTTAAACTATATGGTCCTGAATGACCTTAAACTGTATGGTCCTACATGACCTTAAATGGTATGGTCCTGCATGACCTTAAACTGTATGGTCCTGCATCACCTTAAACTGTATGGTCCCGCAAGACCTTAAACAACACACGGTCCGACAAGACCTTAAACTGCACACGGTCCCGCAAGACCTGAAACTGCACATGGTCCGGGCTCTAAGCCCTAAAACTAAGATCCTCTTTTGGTTCTGCCATTTTCATGGTCTGAGTTCTAAGACCTAAAACTAAGATCCGTATTTCGTCCAACATGACGTTAAACTGTATTTCTAGAACTATGTGCGGCTTGATTATCGTCCTGATGAGATACGTAGGACCACTTAGACGTTTCGTTTTGGGTCTAGCACCATGAGTTACCAAACTCCGCCCTTTCCTTTGGTCCGATTTCTAAGACCTAAAACTAAGATCCTCTTGGTCCGAGCTCTATGACCTAAAACTAAGATCCATATTTCGTCCAACATGAAGAAAAACTATATTTCTAGAACTACGTCTAGCTTGATTCCCATCATAATGGGATACATAGGAACACCCATACTTTTCGTCTTTGGGTCCATCTTGAGGTCCGATGTCGCGTCTGTTTCGCCTTTGGGACCATGACCACAGGATCACGTGGCGTGGTGTGAGATTATGTCCTCGTTCACGTCGGGTTTGCAATAGCTTCACCACGCGCACCCTGTCCTTAGGATTTATCCCTCCTATGTCCGATGGCATTAAAAGGCACTATTCTAGATCTACGTATGGCTTGATTCCCATCCTTATGGGATACGTAGGACCGCCTGAACACCTAGATGTCAGGTCCAGCCCCATCTCTTTGGAGATCCCATGATCTCCCGGTTCCCAGGGTGTTTGACATTACGCCCCCTATTTTTCCTGGGGATCTACCATCTTTTATCCGCTCTCGGACTGAGCCCTCTGACCCTTTCTAGTGGTCTACTGATGTGCTCAGGGTACTCTAGTCTAAGCCTTGGAGTGCCAGATTCGACTTAGGCAAGTTCCATCCACATTCCAAGCTTCGTGTTCCCCTTCATTCGGGCCCCCGTCATCCTTCACACCCGGAGGGACCCCCAAGAACAGCCTGGATACAACGCCTAAGGGCTCTCCTACCATCACGTGCCAAAGCCCCCGAGGGTTTCAGGCAACAAATTGATACAAATCCCGCGTTGTGAACATGGTCAATGGTTGATGATCATTTGTTTGTCCCCATGGCTGACACGACAGGATGTTGTGTTGCGAACATGGTCAGTAGTAATCCTCAGTCGTCACGTCGGTTCCCCCAGACCCTGAATGTTGGTGGCATGGTTCATGTCATTTTTTTCCCCGCTGTGTTAAGGTTAAATCTCGACACTCCTTGTACTAACCCTCAGTACACCCCCGCACATCAGACAGACTGAGCTGCGTAACGGTGTCTCTCGGGGCTCCCGCGATCTGAGCGCTAGAGTATGTTCTTGGGTCTCTTCTTTACAGGTTGCGTGCAGCATGACCCTCAACCCCATGGGGAATGAGGAGTCTCCCAGACATTGCGTTTCGGGCCGAGCACAGCTGTGAGCTAGCATCTCCTGCCCCCCTGATTGTTGAACCCTCGTACGCCCCTTCGGCCCGAGGCTCCTCTCTCGGTTGGTCCAAACCATATGACCTTAAATTGTGATGTTGGTCCAAACCATATAACCTTAAACTATGATGTTGGTCCAAACCCTATGAAATTAAACTGTGATGTTGGTCCAAACCATATGACCTTAAACTGTGATGTTGGTCCAAACCATATGACATTAAACTCCGATGTTGTTCCAAAACATAGGACCTTAAACTATGATGTTGGTCCAAACCATACGACCTTAAACTGTGTTGTTGGTCCAAACCATATGACCGTAAACTGTGTTGTTGGTCCAAACCATATGACCTTAAACTGTGATGTTGGTCCAAACCATATGACCTTAAACTGTGATGTTGGTCCAAACCATATGACCTTAAACTCTGATGTTGGTCCAAACCATATGACATTAAACTATGATGTTGGTCCAAACCATATGACCTTAAACTGTGATGTTGGTCCAAACCATATGACCTTAAACTGTGATGTTGGTCCAAACCATATGACCTTAAACTCTGATGTTGGTCCAAACTATATGAACTAAAACTGTGATGTTGGTCCAAACCATATGACCTTAAACTGTGATGTTGGTCCAAAACATATGACCTTAAACCGTGATGTTGGTCCAAACCATATGACCTTAAACTGTGTTGTTGGTCCAAACCATATGTCCTTAAACTTTGTTGTCGGTCCAAACCATACGACCTTAAACTGTGTTGTTGGTCCAAACCTTACGACCGTAAACTGTGTTGATATCATCCCAGCTTCGTGTTCGGTCCCTCAACTCGAGAATTTCCCCGGACAGCACATGGTAATTAGGTCTTATGTCCTCATTCATGTCAGGTTTTGTAACCTCCATGACATGTGTCTGTTTCTCCCCTTTCCCATTCACGGTCCAAGCTCTAAGACATTAAACTAATATGCTTTCAAAAACTATGTATGGCTTGATTCTCATTCTTATGAGATACATAGGAGCACCTGGGGCACATCCCTGTGGGCCCAGCCTACTTTCGTTTTTAGTCCCTTGACCTAAAACCTATCCTAAGGGGGTTGCGTGATGTGGTGCGGGATTATGTACTCATTCATGTTGGTTTGTTCACCGCACCGTACCCACCCCCTATTCCCATTCACGCCAGGTGTTTGAGTTACTCCTCCGTGTGCCTCTTATGTTTCCTTCCGACCTTGGGTCTGAGTTCTAAGACCTAAAACTAAGATCGTTTCTTTGACTGTCTACGACTCGCTCTCTCTTGTGGGATTGCACGATGTGGTGCGGGATTATATCCTCATTTACGTCGGGTTAATTTCTGTGTCGTGCTTATCCCCAGATGAGATGTGTTCCCCGTCCCGCATGATGTTAAACTATATTTATTCCAAAATGACGTTAAAATGTGTTTCAAGAACTACGTTTGGCTTGATTCTCATCCTAATGAGATACGTAGGACCGCCCAGACATTTCTTCTTGGGTCCAGCTGCAGGGATTACTGAACCCCGTCCTTCCTTGTTGTCGGCCCCTCGGCACGACTTCATGGAAAGTGCTGAAATCAAGACATCTACCCCGAGCAGGTTCGGGATGTCCCATGGTAATAATGGGAAGCGGCAGTTCTCTCGCCAAATAGGTCCTTCCTAGAAATTGGGACGACTCGTGATCCGGTCGGTATGTCCGCCTAATACGCCTTCGCCATGGTGGTGCAATTTCTGGAGTGTTGGACTCTGTTCGATCAAACCACCACTCCACCTTCCACGCTTTTCGTCCCCCATTATTCGGATCCTCATTTCCTTTCATGTTTGATGGGACCCTCTAACAGTATGGATGCTCGACCTATGGTCCGCCTACTATCCTGGGCCAATGTTCTGGAGGACTGGTCATGCTTGACGGGACCCCCTAACAGTATGGATTCTCGACCTATGGTCCGCCTACTGTCCTGGGACAGTGTTCTGGAAAACTGACCGACGATATTTGATTCAGTCCCCATGTTGCGAACATGGTCAGCGGTCAGCCCTCATTTATTGTCCCCATTCCAGGCCAACATGATATGGATTTTGTGTTTCCTCCTTGTTTGAAAGTTATCCTCCATCGTTGTACCCCATTGGTTTCCGAATTTGGGAAGCGTGATTCACCCTTCCTCTACATCCCCCTATGTTCAGATGGATTTCAATGCCCCCGGCATCGCCCCGATCATGTGTTAGAGCATATTGAGGAGTCGACACATCAATCGGCCCGAGGTCTCCTCAGAAGTCCAGGCCCAATTTTGGATGCCTGAAGCTTGTTCAATGCCCCATAGTTGAACGAAATGATGGCACGAGCATCTTCTGCTTCTCGCGTTGGGCATGACCCACATGAGCCTAGGGATGAGTTGTTATTTGTTTCGAAACTATGGTTGAACGCGTTAAACCAAGGGTAAAAATGATTGGATTTGGCCATATATTGGATTGAGACGATGAGAAGTACAGGAAAAAAAGTTCATGAGATGGAAAAAACAAATCCCTTAGGGGTCAACGTGCTGAAGCGATCTTTCCAGCGCCGCTACCCTTTGGCTGGTAGCCTCCAGGACAACTTCTCGCTCTTTGAAGACTCTCTCCTCATCGACCACCATAGAGCGCAGATCGCTAGCCCTAGCTTGTTCCTGCGCCCGCTCGGTTTGACATACGATCATTTGGTGACTCGCCTTCACTAGTTGTTCCTGCGCGTCATCCAGCTGGGTCGTCAGTTGCTCCACGATCTCAGAGAATGTTACGATGAAGGCCTCCTTATCTGTCGCCTGCCCTTTGAGGTTCCGGACTTCCTTCTCCGCCCTCAGCAGCGCTTGAGCACTCACCGATCCTTCCTGACACTGGTAAATGTCGATGCGCTGGCTGCTCTTGCGTATCTTCTTGGACATGTAATCACAGACTATCATATGAATACGCTGAGAGTCAGCCCCTCCAGTGCACAGGAAGCGCAACTAGGTCTGAAGTGATCCCATCCGCCTTATCCAATCCGACTGGGGCTACCTAAGGAAGCGCTGGATACACTTCCACCCTTTGCGTCGTGTCATCCGGCTCTCCTTGGTTGCCTCTGAGTCTGATTCATCTATCTTCTCAGGGTCATCGGGTCTGTATATGGGGAAGGCATCCAGCAGATCAGCAGCAGGATCCTCCCAAGGGATGTCTTCATGAGGAATAGAATCCTCGACGTCCGGGCGACCTTCTCTCACCCCAGCAGCAATGATCCCTCCACCAGCTTCTGACCCCGTCTCAGGAACAGCACCTCTGAAGTCCGCCGCCCCATGTTCATCAATTGTCGGGGCCGACTCCGTGCAGAGAGTATGTTCCGAACGAGGTGGTGTGTCCACCGGTGGTCCACTCGCGGACGGCCCGGGCTCCGCAGCCTGACGTGCCTCCAGTGCTGAGATCACTGCGCAAGGCATACGCTGGTCAGACTGGTTCTTCTGCCACCAAGTGCCAGTAGTGAAGCGTGAGACTTACAAGAATCAAGAGCGTCGGTCCCCAGTGTTTCGGCCGCTGTAGGAGCCGCTGTAAGGGGAGACCCCTTTGCGCTTGTTAATTCAGTGAAGGGTGTCGGATCCCCATCATGTACCACTGGTTTCTCTTCTCCCTCCTCTGGTGGGGAAACTTTTCCAATGCTCAACTGCTCCTGAGTATGATGGGGAAGTGAGTTAGAAGTTGGAAAGGAGAATGGATGGATAAGGGAAATGAATGAAGACAGAGACCAACCCCAAGAATCTCAGTTATGTCGAGATCAGAGTCGGCAATCTCGCCGCTCTCTCGGAGACTCCCTTGGTAGGTCGCCCCTTGCGACCCCTCAGCTTCGGGCTCTTCTTATTCATCTCTTCCCTCGCCTTCGTCCTCTCTAGTTTCCTCCTCCCCCTCCAGCTCCTCGTCACTGTCGTCTTCTCTTGGCGGCATCACTTCCGGATCATGCTCTTGTCTGAGCATAACTTTCACTAGGAAAGGTGGCTCTGCACGCCGCCCCCTCTAGCGTGCATATGCGTCCATGGCTATCATATAAGAATGTCGCCGGTGGAAGTTTACTCGGTCGGTAATTCAAACGAGCCCGACCTCTGGTAGTTGGATCTCGTTTTGCATTATCTTCTTCCAGATGGCTAAGACGCTCAGCGATTGCCGCAGGGTCATCCGGGCCGACCACAGTGCCGGGACAATTGCGTCTTGGGAAGGATGGAGAAGATATCTTATCTGCTTTCCGGTCAGTTCCCTGGCCGCCTCATGTGACCCCCCTGAAGGTAACTAGGACGTGGAATCACCATGTGATGTCCCCACTGCCGAAGTCCCGGCCTGCACAGGCCTCGCTTCCTGATGCGGCCTTGGTCCTCCCCTTCCGATGGTACCGTGCCTTCTTTCCTGTCGCCTGGTTTCTGCGCGAGTAACCTTGAGTTTCTGGAAGCGCTTGTGTAATAGCCCCTCAGGGTACGCAATGGTCCAGTGTTTGGCGTATTCGGTTTCTAGGCTGTCATTGACCCCGGTGGGGGGAAGAGTGACAACATCGCCAGAACTGAAGGTGGTAAACATCAACCACATTTGGTGTAGGACGCATGGAATCTTATCCAGCCAGACAGCCGTGAATACCTTCTTCGGCATTCGTTGGAGGCACCCGAACTGCCTGGCGAATTGGGATGGTATTTAAGGCTCGCAGATCACCTTCCCGTCGATCTGAGCCACGAGCACCCCGCTTCGGATTCTCTGGAAGTATTTCTGTTGTTCCATAGAGCGTCGACCGTTGTCCACCAGCTGGTCGACTAGGGTGGGGAATGGGCTGAAGTTGAAGTTGGCATGGTTTCCGATGCGGATCCTCATGCCCTCCTCATTGAGCGTCATCGGCGCCACCCCTATGATGTTTAGCAAAGACAGTCGTAGACCGTTTCCTGGAGGATGGATGGCGTTTGGGAAAGTGTACCTGCCATGATGAGCCACCACCCAGCCATGGAAGATCTGGAAGGGACCACATACTCTCTGAGGCAATCCACCTCGTGAGATGCGCCCCAGGATGGTATACAGCTTATCCAGTATGGGGATGCCCATGATGAACTGTTTGTTGGAGGCCATAGAGCCCACCATCACCAATGTTGCTGGGCAGACACCCATCCTCGCGTCCTGCACCGGCAAGAGCCACCCACTCAGGAAGGAGGCAAGGAACCCGACATACCGAACATTCAGGTCCCGGGACTCAATGACGCAGTAGCCCCATGATTGGTATCACCCCACCTCCAGGTTCCTCCAGTATGACCCATCCCTGCTCCTCTAGTTCGTGGTTGGGAACCGTTTGCCCCATCCCGGCATCTTGACGACAGGATCCTTCTCAAAGAACAAGTTGAACCAACCCTTGAAGGCAACGTCCTTCAGGAAGTCCTTGACCCCCAGCCTCTCTTTGGCCAGCTCCAACAGGTGCCTCGTCAGCATAGGAGTCCGTGACCTGTGTCCCCAGGTGTTCTTTGGAGGAACGAACTCGTCGTATTGGTAACCCTCCAGTGGGAAACCTCCGATGCAGTGAACGTCCCAGAGACTGATGTCGACTACCCCATGATGAAGGTGGAATGTGTTGGTGTCAGGAAACCACTGGGTGAATAGCTCCCGTCCGAGTTCAGGCTGGCAGTGGAAGTGGAACTGCGATGTCCATACTGCCTCGAATAGGCCGATATACTGCAGTTCGTCCCCGAAATGGTCACAGGTATGGAGGACCCAGAACGCCCAGGCCCATTCACTGGTGAAGTGGCCCCCGGACCACCGGTCCAAATCCTTTAGCCAGCCCTTCATCTCATCCGTGATGCTCTAACGGAATGTGCTCGCGTAGTGGGCCGGAGAATCCTCTGCCAGAAGCTCGTCCCCGGTAATGGTCCTAGTCCTTGGGTTCAGGACATATACGTCTATATGTCTGGTTTCCCTGGTAGGATGGCCGTTGTTGGTGATGTTGTGGCAGGGAAGTTCATCCTCCTGAGTCACCCAAGACCGCGGCATGTCCACCTCGAAACCCGGCAGTGGCACCTCCTCCAAGATGCCAAAATTCCAGAGCGGGAGGTTGTCAGAAAAGGGATACGTCTTCTGGCCTGGAGTCAGCAGATTGAACAAGGTCATATTTTTGGAGACAATCACCTTGGCCCCATAAACCTCCTCATTTGCCACCATTTCTGTCCTACGGGCAGCGGCTTCCCTCACATCAACTCGGTTTACAGCCATCTCGAATCTTTCGGGAGTTGGGAGGAATCAGGATGCAGTTCACGGAATTGGAGTGTTCTGCGCGAAATCTGAATGAGTTGCACGAAATCTAGGAGATGAGCGTGCAATCGGCACGCGAAGCGCATAAAATCCCGAACAGGCGTGAAATGACGCCCGAATTTCGTATGGAATTCTGCGCTGCCAGAGCGGTTTTACACGCAGCCACGAAAGAGATTTCACGCACGAGATCGATGAGCTTATCGCGTGGGGAAAGCGGAAGTATGGATTTGGGACCCATCTCCCCTTTTTATAGGCGAGGCCAGGGTTCTGTGCCACGCGGAAAGAGAATTCCACATGCATCCTTAAGATTTTCATGCCCCATTAGAATTTTGCGCGCAACTTGACCGGGGACTCAGCGTTTTGGGGTTTCGGCGTTTCCCTTAGAATCCAATCGTTTCGGTCTCTCGACGATCCAATTCCAAGGGGGGGCATTTGTTGACACTGAAAAAAGTCTGTAACTCTCGGAGGAAGTTTTGAAATGACGAAGCGAAGTCATATTCCGAATCAGAGGCCCGATCCGATGGCCCGGGAAGTGGTGCGCGAAAAATTGGGTGAAGTGCATGGAAAAAATGTCACGCGCGAAAGGCAACCCAGGATTCGTGAAATGTCCTGGCACCGGCGCGAAATAATTTCACGCCCGCATCCCATGCGGTTGATAATTTTGTGTCGCCGCCCCTGTCACACAATTATTTCGCGCGCCACCTGGATTCTGCGCTAGAGGCCGCCTATAAATAGAAGGTGACCTGAACGGTTTGGGGGTTGAGGAATCCAAAGCGACTCTCATGTGCGCAATTCGGCTCCCCCCGCGCGCATGATGACTTCCAGGTAATCCCTCATTTTGCAAAAACTTGCCCCGGAGTTCGACTTTGTACAGGCTTCAGTGGATTTCCCCCACCCACGGATCCATCCTTGCGCGCAATCCATGTCTCGTGCACGCAATACCCTTCCGTGCGCGCAAAACCCTACGCGTAATTCCCTCTCCGCGCGCAATTCCCTTGCTCCAATTGTGAACCGTCCCTGTGTTTTTCACAAAAACCTTCCATTTTGCGCGCAAAGCTCAGGACCCCTCACCTTGACGCCCCTTGGCTGCCCCCTACACCGGCACCTGATGTCTCCCATGCCGGGCATGCGCACCATGCGTTGTTTTCTCGTACGGCCTTCCAGGCTCATGTGAAGTAACCTCAAGGTCCCTTGGGCCGTGTTTCCCGTTGCGTTTCTTTGCCTTATTCTTCTCCGCATAGGCACTCTAACAGCTATTGCTTCTTTGCATAGCCACACTAACGTGGACCCCCCGGTGGTTTGCCCTGTGGCCCAGCTTCACCATGGCCTTGCCTATGCCTTCCCTCCCACAAGTGGTAGAGGGAGTTGGGCATGTAAGCCCTAGGGGTGTGAAGAAAACCCACCTCATCCAAGCTGCAGGACGTTAAACTGCCAAGCACCTCATCCTTAACACATGACGTTAAACTGTGGTCCGACCCCGTGCTTCGCAGGTAGGGTCCCCCCAGCTCGGACATTTTTTACGCCTCTCGTCTCCACAGGAATGAACACTTCCTCACATGGAATGAGATCCTCCTTGTCAGAGTGGCGTTTGTCCATGGGGGAAGGTCCGCCTCAGAGCGTAAGCCCCTAGACATTCTTACGGAAGACTGCACTCGTGCATCTCCGTACTTCCCCCCTACCAAGTCCACTGGAGTCCTTTTCCCACTACGCTTTGTCGCACCACGGGCCTCCACCCTCGAGTAAGCCCCGACACCAAGGGCCTCTAATCATGTGTAAGCCCTTGTTTCCTCTTTGGGCCGCTCAACGTGTAAGCCCCATTCCGCTTCTCACGGACGCACCCTTCGCGACGTGATCATCTGGTCCCTGTTGCCTCTTGTTTCCCACACTGAGCATGACTCACGTGGGCTTAGAGTGCGCATCAACCATGACATCCTCCTTTGGGCCTCCCCAGAGCGTAAGCCCCATCCCAGCGAACTACGTGGACTTTGATCCGTGCTAACGCACGGTACGTATGAAGCCTCCACGAGGTTCAAGCCCACCACCCGATCATCCCGACCTCTCCAAGTCGGCTCCCTGACCGCCATGGGCTGCCTCAGAGCGTAATCCCCAAACCCCTCATCCCACATGACGTTAAACTGTATCACATCCTGCACGACGTTAAACTTTATCCCATCCAGCATGATTTTAAACTGTATCACACCCCGCATGACGTTAAACTGTATCCCGTCCCGCATGACGTTAAACTGTATCCCGTCCCGCATGACGTTAAACTGTATCGCGTCCCGCATGACGTTAAACTGTATTCCACCTCTTGGGATGTCTCAGAACGTAAGCCCCATGTCTCACTCCACCATCCATCCTGATCTTTACCAAGGCCGCCACATCCTGGTGAGATCATGCCACCCCATCCCACTCCATGATATCTGGGAAGCTGCCCACATGCTGGCCCCAACATCGGTGTTCCCCCTAGGGGTCCTTCAACCCGATCCATCTCCGCAAGACGTTAAACTCGCGACATACCCCGTGTTAAACATGGGAAGCTGAGGAAAACCTCATTTGGTGCACATTCCCCGTGTTTGATGTGGGATCCCTCGGGCTTTCGCGCCAATGAGAAGCCCTGTGATGAGGGTCCAAAGATAGACATGCCAACGACGCCCCAACGTGACCATTCTCCTCACCGAAGGTTGCTGCCCCGACGAGACCCCTTGGAGAGTCTTGACGGAAGTAGAGTAATTAACTGGCGTCCATGTAGATATGGCACCGAGAATGGGCTTCACGAACCCGTCTTAAATCTATGAGGGAGACCCAGACTAGGTGATGAGCTCCGAGGAGAAATCCACGGAAGGAAGAACCGACATCCCATCATCCCAATTTCGATCAAGGAGCAGACATCCCTGAACAAGGAACGGATTCCACCCGCCTTTGGAAAGAGGGAATGTGGGGCAACAAGAAGCGTGTCCTCCCCACAGACGGATGCACGCACCCCAGCGAAAGCATCAAAAACACTTGTGTGGTGGCATAATGTACATCTGTTCCAATAGATATCATTTGAGATCCAATATTATTCTTCTATATCTGAATTTTTATTCTATCAATGAGGGTGCATCCCCAAACATTTATGGAATTCTCTGTGATATAAATGGATATATTCAACATGAGTAACTTGTTGGCAATGATACCACATGAAGAAACCCGAAACAACCTGAGGGGTGAGGGGTTAATCAGGGTGTTATCATTTCCATCATAAAGAGATTGGTAATGTTCCTTCACATGTAAGATCCTATTAAAAATGTATCATTATATTGTATAGTCAAAAACATAAATGCTAAGAGATAACATATCAATTCTACTTAGATCAACAATAAGGTCTATTGCAAGGATCATATTTAGATAGTGGTAAAGTCATAGGAAAAATAATTGATCGACACCATTTTTGGATCACATGAGTTTATACACTGTATATTAATTCTAGGATCACTACCTTCTTAGTATTTTAGATATTTCACACTACGTCCCTCAGAGCACATCCATCGACTCACCCTATATCACTTCTTTGAGATAATTCTGACTCAGTTCATTGACTTGAATGTCACTTTTGGAGACTAGAATTAATGTCATTGACCCTATCATTGAATGAGACTATTTTAGCAACATAGACATGAGTTGAGGAACATTGATAGAAAATATCACTTAAAACAAAATGTTCAAAAACACCTTTCGTGAAGCTTCTTTTTTGATGCACCCAACCATTATAGAACAAATATCATTCATGAATATACATGCTTCCTCTACGATCTCTATTGCCCGACTGAATATCTCTCTTCATGTACCACCTCTCCTTATATAGACCACCCTTACATTATGAATGAGTTCTTCTACAGACTACCTATCCTTCCTGGACTATTTTCCTTTGAGGGATACTGTGCGCCGCAAAACCCCTTCCACATACTATCTCTGGGGGATTAATTATACCTTCAAGGAATCCTCCTGATGAACTAATTACTTCATGGGGTTGTCTTCCAAAAAATAATGTTGAACATCAGTGAATTCCTCAAGGATTTATAATTAAAATATCTCGATATAATGAATGGATTTTTGGTCATTATAATGGAAAATAGATCAAAATACCTTTCTAATCTGAATGACCAAAATATTCAATGTGGAATATCATTCACCATGGATTGTGCTCGTACAGAGAATTGTTTCCCTCTATGGTCATTGTTCATTCACATATGTTGATCCCTTAAAAAAATAAATCTTTGCCTACCAGTAATGAATGACAGCCCTCCACAGACAATTTCCCTCCCACAAACCAAACATCTCCTCTCATTCATGAATGATGACCCTTGGCAACCATTTTTCCTCTTCCAATCTGTAATCCATTCAATGAACTATCATCCCTATGCAGTTGGTGTAATGTGATTCATTTTCTGAATATCTCTTCTACACAACACATCCATACTCTTCTTATTTTTTTCGATGTTCTACGTACACCCTTTTTTGGAAAACTATCCTTCGGCAAAAAGAAACATTTGATTATGAAGCCAAAAAATTGTAAAATAATGGTAAATGATTCCACCTTCAACATTATTCCTAGATTGTACTATAAGATCACTTGTCTTGAGAACACCAAGATCAACCTAGTGTTGAATGAAAACAAACACTAAAAAACATCATTATTCTCAATGAAATACCATGCGTCAAATAAGATTTTTTAGTTTCACAAAATGGATTAAGGGGAACATTGGAATATAAGGGGACCCACACAAGATGTGGTCCCACACCGCTTCCTTGTACTATCCCTAGTAGGTACATGTCTCAAAAACCATGTATCACTAAAAATAATATAGATGAACTACATAGAACTCCACAGCTTTCTGGGGTCCTACCCATGCTCCTCGCTATGTCCAAATAATTATCATGTTAGTTTACTTTTGTACATGACATGTCCTTCTATATGAGGTACTCCATTGTCCTTGTAAGTCAACCCTTATTCATATACATCTATAAATATATTTTTCCGTCCACATAGGATTTTCGAATGATCTCTGCCACATGTCTTGTCTACATGTTATGGATATGTGGCCTATATTCCAGCCACACAATGAGTCATTGTTAAATTTCTCAATACCCTATCTTCACAACCAAAGGAGAACTACACATTTTGTGTCCATTTCTCTTCATGTCGTAGAATTATGTTTTTTGTAGAAAAATGGATCTTCTTCAATTTTTTCCAAATCCATCTCACCTATTAAAATATCAATTCTAGGACTCCTGAAATCAGTGTAAAATGACTTTATACATTGTTTTTTTCCATCTTTTGTCCATAAATGGAATTCCAATTGACTCATTCAACTACCGAATGCACTGAATCCATCACCCATTACCCATAATGTATCACTGGTATTTTTTATCTTTAGTGTAATAACCAATATCCCAAAAATCATCTAAATAAAACTTAGATTCTTCATTTTGTTTGTCGCACATGAATCCTCAAAAAATCTGGTGGTCCAATCAGTCTCCTTATTTCCCAAAAAGCCAAAATATTACACCAATGAGAAATCAGTGAACAATGTGAATAATCATTGGAGAAAACCTCCCAAAAATGTTGTAACACAATCTAGAATATACTGGGTGTGAAAAATGAAATAAACCAATTCTAAATCAATGCATATGGTCACGTAATATTTGATTTAATAAATATAATGAAATAGAATCAATCACTCCCAAATAGTTTAATAAAATGGCTTGGAATACACAATATGAAGAGTCTTACATATAATCGGATCATTTATCTTTTATGAATTCACTCAAACATTAATGATATATGTTGTTTTATCCACTATGGCTTGATCTTCCTGGATCTAGAGAACAATCATCAACATATTCAATTCTTCAATTTGAGGGTCGAAGAACACATCTCAAAAATCCTAGGGCAATGTGGTTAACATTGGAAATGATTCAATAATTTCCTTTTTAAAGTATGAATTAGTTCTATGATATTTAATTAATTGAAAAATGTTATTAATATGTTAACCTAAATGCACCATCACCTGACCACTTTTATCTGAAATCCACACACCAAACCATTTTAGGACACCCCTAATATAAACCATGCATTTTGGATTCTTTCCTTATCTTTTATTTTCTATCAGATATTATTTTTAATGGTTATCCATTTTTCATTTAGAAAATGTGCATGAAAAATATATAAAGTATTTATTTTTTTTAATTAATTTGACACACATTAGCCCTATAAAGCATACATCGCCTTTCTATCTAGATATGAAAACATATCTAGAAATATTCCAAAGTATTATAGGGGAAAACATAATCTACACTCTACCATCCATAATGATATTTATCCCCAAAATGAATGACTAAAAAGATCAGGATATTGAGCATGCATCATGATATCCCATTCCCATGATCTCACCTTCGTGTTCCCATTAAAACACAACACATTATCTAAGGGGATGATCTATCTATGAAGGGTCATCTCCATTTAAACCATGATCACAATTGCGTTCTCCATAAAAGTGGATCCCTCTTTGATATCAATATTTTCCTAGTCAATAATCTGTGTTAGCTTATAAATATATCTCCACAACTGCGACACATAAATGACTTCATTCACATGCTCTAACTGTGGGTGTAGGGTGAGGCTGTATGAATTCTCTACAATCATTTAAAAAATCTAAAATAATAATATGAACATTAGGGAAAAATGCCTCCCCATATAAATCTTTATTTTCCTCTTCAAGGGGATAATCATAGGAAAACATTGTTTCTTGGACCAAACTCCAATGACAATAATATCGATCCGTATATAATTTCATCCCTATTTGGTATTTCTTAATCAACTCATGGATGATCTAATCCTTATCTGGTGTCCAATTCATAATCTATGGACTCACATGAGATGTCTCTCTAATCTATTTCCAGCCCAAGAATGACTTCTAATGTCCCTTATATAGTACCTCAAAAAGTTCCATGTAGATAGTACAGTGGTAGTTAATATTTTAAAAAAACTATACCAATGTAATGAGATCTTTCATCACTAGAAAAATGCTAACACACATTCCCTCAGAATATCCTTCTAAACTTGTATAACATGCTTATTCTGCCTATCTTTATGGATGTGGAAGGTTGTACACATCCTCATGTTGGCCCTGAATGATTCATATGGGCCTCTCCACATCTGTGACGTGAACATCAAATCCCAATTAGAGATAATATATTTTTGAATACAATTGAGTCAAAAAAATACATCATACATACATCTGCCTGAATCTCCCCACTGGACCCTTCTCCATAATTGCAAGCAAGTGTGCCGACATCATGAGTTAGAAAACTATCACCCAGATATAATCATGGCTACTCACTTTCTGCAGATTCCATTTCATGAATTCCATGGATATTTCATCCCATTTACACTCGGGAATATCTTTGGGATTCAATTAATATATCATAAACAACATCATAGCATTCACCCAATAAAGGGTGATGCATCATGGGGGTGGGACCCATCTACACTTCATATCATGGAGAACCACTGAAACTGTGGATAATGGTCTCATAAAACCATTTTAAGGACCCAGTCCCTCATGATCCATCCCTTTTCCGAATTCTAAGATCCTAAGGGGTCGCACCTCATTCGGTGCTACCAATCGGTGTTATCCAGCCTTTCGGGTTTTCCTTCTACAATTTTTCCCATAACACCTATTTTAGGAATTTTTACCTTTTAAGGTGTTTCAAGGACATTTTAAACCCATAATTGTTATCTAAAAATCCCAAGAAACCTCCCTATTAAATAAAAATTAATTCAGTCATGTCTAACAACCCAACCTCATGGTAGAACCACGATCCGACATCCAAGGCATTCAAATTCCTTATCCCATAACATTTTGGATCTCATCTATTTATGGTGATAGAAATTCATCTTCTCCCTCTTGGATAGTCTCCCCATTTTCCTTGTGCATTTGAAATCCTTTCTTTCTCGAGGCAGGTTGTGCGCCTGTGCAGGAGCCCTGCGAGTCGCGCTTCCCCTGTTTTGGCACATGGATAAAAACTTTGATCTTGGATCAATCAAGTATGGATTTTCACCTTCGTCTCCCCTCTCTGTGTATCATGCGGGGTGGGCATGATTTTTCCTCTGTAGAAATTGATGAAACCGAACATAAGAAAGATAATGAACATACCTTTATTAAATGAAAGGAGTTGTGATCGATGTTCTGATGTACTCTTTATGTTGTTATGCATTGTGAATTGTACGGGCCTATGCTCACTGAAAATCATGGCCGTTGGTGGTCTTTATTTGTGCACTGATTAACCTCGGCTCTCCTAGATGTTTAAATAACCCTAACATTGAATTGGTTAATTACGTATACTCGGTTAAATAAATTAAAAGCACCAGGATCAACCCTTTTCAGTGATAACCTTGATTAAAGCATAGTGGAATTAAAACCACTGAGTGTGTTAAATCTTTTAAAATCTGAAAATACTTGCATGGGCCTGCCTTGTATTGTTGGTAGCGGTTGATTGTTTCTTTCACGGGCCTTTTTCTTGGGAGATACGGGTGGGGATGGGATCCCCTATTGTTATAATTTTGCAGGTTGTGAATTTGAGGCTGTGGTTATTCTAATTATATCACGAATTTGGGTGGAATCCTCTGTTGTTGAGAAACTATTAGCTCATGGATTTTGGGGACGTGTGGCTATATCTCAGGGTTTTCTTTGGTTCCAATACATCAAGGGATCTCACTTATCCCTTTGTTGTTGTGACATTGTAAGAGAACCGGCTGTGAATGCTTAAATTGTTGTTTAGATGTTCCTTTCCTTTTTGGATTGTGGTTATGCATGTTAGTTTCCCAGTAGTGAAGTATTCACCCTAGTGGGATCACTTGAATAGGAAAACATGATCATTTTAAATGGGAATTTGTTTTGAGAATAAGTTGTGGGTTGGTTGTGAGTGAAATAGTGTTCTTTCATGAATGATTATTAATGAGGGCATTTGTGCTTAGGTTTTGGAACCCCTAGGTTTGGTTAGTGATTTTTACATATACATATATATTTATTTCTCATGTTTCTTATTCACGCCCCACCCAAGATGAGCACTTAGTGTCGAATGCCCCATCTCATGGGGAGTGTGTTTTTTCTAACACTCTTACAAGAGGCTGGTTATTAGCTCCTTTTATGCTCCATTTCCCGAATGGCCCAAGACTCTTTGGGCAGCTGTGATGGCCTGAGGTCCATTATTAGCCCATGAATCTTCTGGAGGGGTAGTTGTGGTGGTTGGCCCAGGTGTCTGTGGGCAGGTTGTTTCCATTAGTCTTCGGGATGAGGCTCGGGTTTTTTCGGGCATGGCAGTAGTTGTTCTATCCCATGTGTGTGCGGGCAGGGTTTGGCAGTGGGACGACGGTGATGTTTTGGCATAGATCAGTGCGGGAAGGGTTTGGAATTGGGACTGTGGTGAGGTTATGGCCCAGGTGTGTGCGGGAAGGTTTTGGTAGTGGAACTCTAGTGAGAATGGCGAGATGGGTTCGATTCATAGGATGTCTTCAATAACTAGTGGGAAAGTGGCATGGGGTACCCAAATATCGATGTGATATTACTATACTTTACTTTCCATGCGTTATTTGGGGAGTGTGCCTTTGTTAGACTTGGGAGGATTGTTTTTCCTTGCTAGGTGATTTGATTTTCCTTTCTTACAGACCATTAGGATGCCTCTCCACTTGTGCTCTAGATTCATTGGTTTATCATACTGAGTATATTTGTATTCTCACCCTACGTATATAAAACTTTTCTCAGGCTTCTAGGAGGACATCAGGGATCATGATAGACTGTACTAGCTCCGACTTTGGGGCAGTTTCTATTGTCGTTTTCCTTTTTCATGGTAAATTACCTTTGGAGTTTTGTGTCTTGTATTCCCTTACTTTTGAACATGCATGTGGGAGTGGTTCAAATTTGGATTTACCATTAATTTCAGCTAGGGTGTTGTTGGGGTTTCTATCTTATCTCTCGATCATGTTAAAATAAAAAGGGTAATGCCTTCCATCTTGTGTGTGGTTCAATACCTTTGGTGCTAGTTGCCACTCCGGGACCTATTAATGGTGGGTCTCGGGGGTTATTATCTCTCCATAAACATAAATAAGGAAGGTTCTGGCAATCTGTTGTCCCTTCCCTCCTTTTGGTGAAGGCGGGTCATGACAGAATGGTATCCAAGGTAGTAAGTTGAGATATAGGATGGATTATGGAGTCGGGAATAGTGAAGATTGCATGGGATGGTTGGGAAAAATTGTTGGGTGACCTTGGTACCTGAATTAGGCCAGGGAAGACAAGCTAGGAAATGGGATTTTAGTGACCCCGTGATCCGATGCAAGGAATCTAGACCTACTAAACGACCAAGTGAGGCTACACTAATTAAGTGGTAGAGAAACTAGGAAAGGTACATGCATCATAATTACTTTTGTTCTCATGTTTCTGGGGTGTTTAGGTAAATTAAAATGAATAATAAGTTTAAGGAAAATCTAAGAACAATATTCTGCACTACATGGGCTTAGGAAATCTTTGTTTACCATACAATTATGGCACCTAGGAGATGACCAAAAGTTGTGCGGGCGATCGAGGCCCAAGAGGGCGACTCGGAGGACTGACAGTGGGTTGACCAAGAGTAGTATTATGATTAGGGGAAGAAGACGCTTCGTGCTTTCCAGCGACACACCCTTGGGATGTATGAGGCATCACCTCGGATATGGAGATAGAGAGCTGGATCGAGGTGCTAGTGATAGATTTCGGCTTGATTCAACCTCCTATAGAGTACTGGGTTCCTCTATACATTATCTAGATGTGGGTAGCAATGCGTCAATAGTGGACGCTTTATCTTGGGGAACGGAAGGAGTGTGATATTGTGTGTGATGATTTTGAGAAGGAGTTCTGGGCAGAATTCCTCTCTTCCACGATGAAGGCCGAGAAGAGTCAAGAGCTACTCTCCCTCAGGCAGGGGAGTATGTCAGTGAGAGATTTGGGAATCAAGTTCAAGCAACTCCTTCTCTTTGCTCCGGACCTCTTTCCGGATGAGAAGTCTTGGGGAAGATGTTTAGAGGAGGCACTCAGACCTTATCTTCAGTACGCTTTTACCCCCTTCAGCCTACTGACATACATGGAGGTGAAGAAGACAGATGAAGTGGTGGAGATGATGCACACGCTAGGAGGTGTATCAAGAGAGGGGATCCAGCTGGGATCATCGAAGGGGAAGGCCATCAGTAGAAGGCCTCCAGCATCAGGGCCCTCTAGGTCCCGACCCGCATGAAGTAGGCTGCATCAGTTCCAGTTCTGGTCTCCTAGTCCTTAACCCTTCCCTTCGGGCCCGAGACCGAGGTGCTTCGTACGTGGAAGCCATGGGAACCTTTGGAACCAGTGCCCAGATAGGGTGTAGTACGGCGAAAGTGGGAAGGCCCGACACCCACCTCAGCAGCAGCTTCCAGCTAGGCCCTTTCAGTAGCAGCAATAGGGGCAGCGAGCTCCCGCTCCTTCGATGGAAGAAGTTGCATAAGAAGGCCTCCCCTAGGGCACTCCTCAAGGACCTTTACCAGGGCATGGTCGGGGAGGCGGCCGATAGTCGAGGGGAAGAGGAACTGGGTGTGGGTAGTTGTACACCGCGGAGGCAGTAGTTCCAACCAGGCCAGAGGTCGTTCATGGTATGATCAGCTTGTTTAGTACCCATGTGTATGCCTTGTTCAATATAAGAGCTTCTCACTACTTTGTTTCACCCAGTCTAGCCTATGCCCTGGGTTTAGATGCTGAGAGACTTCAAGTGCCCCTGGTGATGAGCACACCAGTCGGAGGACAGACTGACTTTTCATTTATTTGTCGAGGATGCAGACTAATGATTGGGCCACATCAGTCAGTCCGGGATCTTCTTCTGTTTCAGATACAACTATACGATGTCATCCTATGCATTGACTGGATTCTCTCTATATGTGCTGTCATTGACTGTTTTTGAGTAAGGTTTGTGTTTTCATACATGGGCGGCTGACGGGTGACTTTCACCGGTGAACATGGTTTCTAGAAAAGCAGCTAGCGGGAGGAATCCTTCCTCTCCTTGTTAGCTGAGCTATCAGTGGAATCAGTGGATACAGAGACGGTGGAAATTCCAAGGATCGTTAGTGAGTTTATGGATTTCTTCCCTTATGTGGAGACGACTCTACCCCCTGAAAGAGATATCGAGTTTGGGATAGACTTGCAGCCCAGTGCTCGTCTGATTTCGATGGCTCCCTATAGGATGGAACCTTCGAAGCTCTAAGAGTTGCTGATTCAGATTGACGATATGATAAAGAGGTGTTATGGCTGACCAAGTGCATCACCATGGGGTGCCCTAGTATTGTTCGCGAATAACGTATACGGTTGTCTCAGGTTGTGCATAGACTACATGAGGCTGAATCAGGTGACAATCAAAAATCTCTACCGTCTTCTGAGGATAGACGATCTCTTTGACTAACTCAAGGGGTCATGATGGTTCTCGAAGATCGACCTACGGTCTGGATAACGGCAGTTGAGGGTGAAGTAGGGTGACATCTCAAGGATGGCCTTCAGATACAGATATGGGCACTTCGAGTTCGTGGTCATGCCATTTGGCGTTACGAACACTCTGTCCATGTTCATGGGACTCATGAACTCAATTTTACAGGAATAATTGGATCAGTTCGTAGTCGTGTTTATTGACAACATTCTGATCTACTCAAGATCAGATGAGGACCACGCTGAGCACCTGAGGATAGTTTTGGACATCCTCTGACAGCACCAACTCTATGTGAAGTTTTCGAAGTGCAGGTTCTGGATATGAGAAGTGCACTTCCTTGGGCACATGGTGTCCGAGCAGGGAGTAGCGGTGGACCCATAGAAGGCCAAGGCGGTTTTTTCTTGGGCATCACCCAAGAACGTTGCAGAGGATCATAGTTTCCTTAGGCTTGAAGGATACTACCGGAGGTTCATACCCAACTTCTCTCGAGTTGAGGCACCTTTGACTGCCTTGACCAAGAAGGACCAGGCTTTCGTATGGAGTGAGTATTGTGAGGCAGTCTTCAGCTACCTAAAGGAGAAGTTGGTTAATACCCCAGTGCTGAGATTTCCAGAAGAAGGGATGGTTTATAAGGTGTACTGTGATGCTTCAGGACAAGACCTCAGGTGTGTCCTGATGCAACAAAAAGGAGTGATCTCTTATGGGTCTAGACAGCTACTCCATCATGAGCGTAATTATGCCACCCACAATCCAGAGCTTATAGTGGTCGTTTTTGCACTAAAGTTGTGGCAGCATTACCTTATTGAAGTAAGCTTTGTGGTATTCACAGATCACAAAATCTTGAGGTATATCTTCTCCTAGTGGGACCTAAACTTACGGCAATGAAGGTGGACAGAGTTCGTCCAGGATTTCAAATTCAATATTTCCTACACTTTAGGAAAAGGGAATGTAGTGGATGATGCTTTGATCAGGAGGTCGCAGAAGGATGTGGTCTGAGAGTCAGCAGCTGCTTGGAAGGCGATGGAGGAGTTGGATGCCTTGCACCTGGATGCGAGTATGGATAGTGGTAGGGGTTGCCTGTATCAGATGACAGTGAAGTCTTCTCTATTGTGGCAAGTGCAGGAGTCTTAGTGGGGAGAACCTGAGTGCGAAGTGATGCGTGACCGAGTTGACCAGGGCGATGCTCTGGAAGGGTGGATGAAGGATGGTCAAATCAGATGCTCTTCAGTGGGAAAGTGTTTGTTCCAGAGGCGATTTGTGGCAAGGTTCTTAGTGAGTTCCACAACTCACCCCTAGCTATACACCCAGGAGTTTCCAAATTGTACCACGGTCTGAGGAGACAGTTTTGGCGGCCCGTAGTAAAGTGAACAGTGGTAGAGTTTGTGGCCAAGTTCCTAGTGTGTCCGCAAGTAAAGGCTGAACACCATGTTCTAGGAGGGTTGTTGCAACCTTTATATGTCCCCGAGTGGAAGTGGGACGACATCTCAATGGATTTTATCACAGGACTACCCAAGGTGCAAGGGGGATACGACACCATCTGGGTAGTAGTGGACCAGTTGACGAAATCGGCTCACATTATGGCGATTAAGGAGTCGAGTTCATTAGAATCTCTAGTACGGAAGTATGTGGAAGAGGTAGTGCAGTTGGATGGAGTTCCAAGGACCATAGTCTCAGATAGGGATGCAGGATTTACCTCACGAGTCTGGAGGGGTTTGCAGTATACATTTGTCACCCAGATGTGCCTTAGCACTTCTTTCCACCCCCAGACAGATGTGCAGATAGAGCGCACCATCCAGACCTTGGATGATATGCTCCGAGCATGCGTTCATTACATCAGGGGATCATGGGTGCGACACATGCCTCTGGATTAATTTTCCTAAAATAATAGCCATCACTCTACCATTGGAATGGATCCATTAGAAGACCTATATAGGGGACCGTGCCTCTCACCCGTGTGTTAGACTGAGGTTGGGGAAGTAGGTGTTCTTGGCCCATAGCTGGTGCAGAGCACGATAGAGAAGGTTCAACTTACACGAGAAAGGATGAAGGCGGCTCAGGACCGGCAGAAGCCATATGCCGATGATATGAGGAGACCCTTGGAATTCGAGGTTGGGGACCACGTGTTCCTGAAGGTCTCCCCTCAGTGTGTAAAACATAGGTTTGGCATGGGAAGTAAGCTTTCTCCCAGGTTCATCAAACCCTTCGATGTGTTGCGGCGGGTCGGTGAAGTGGCTTATCAGCTAGCGCTACCACTGCCGCTACTAAGGATACACGATGTATTCCATGTGTCCCAGCTCCGACGATTTCTGCAAGACTTTTCACACGTCCTCGATTGGGGAGAGATAGATATTGAAGATGATGAAAAATTTGTGGAACGGCAAGTGATGATCGAGGGTCGTGAGGAGAAGGTTATTCTTCGATGAACCATCCCATTGGTTCGCGTGTTATGGAGGCATGGTGGGCTTGAGGAGAGTACTTGGGAGAGGGAACCATAGATGCGTGCCTAGTACCCAAAGTTGTTTTGAGTTTTATCCTGTTTTGTCATTACTTGTTTGTTTTGTAATGCTTTACCTTGTTGACTATGGTATGAATGTGTGTGAAGTATCATAAAGGATTGGGGGGGAGGACCTGATTCCTAGTTAGGACGCATTAAGTGGATGCACCTAAACTAGTGCGGGTGAGTCAGTGCCGCACAAAGATGATAGTATCTTAACAAGGAGGAAGGAAAACCCCTCTCCCACATGGCCGGATGGTTTTGTCTTTTGTTTTGAGTGGTTTCATGGGGAAAGGAGAGGTAGGACTTCATTGATTTTTCAGGAGATAAGGAGTTCATGTGTCAGAGAGGTTCACTCCTGATAGGTATCTTCCAAGGTGGTTGTTCAGACCCCCCCTATTTCCTTCGTGTCTGGTTCTGGATTCTTGAGGGAGAGAATAGTTTGAGAGGTGTCTGATGTAATGGCCCAAACCCTCATAATCCATCCCTTTTCCAAATTCTTGGATCCTAAGGGGTCGCACCTTGTTCGGTGCGACCAATCGGTGTTATCCATCCTTGTCATGTTTTCCTTCTACATCTTCTCCCGTAACACCTCTTTCAGGCCTTTTGAACATTTAAGGCATTTCAAGGCCGTTTTAAACCCATAATTAATATCTAGAAATCCTGAGAATCCACCGTACTAAATGACAATTAATTCACTCGTGTGTAACCACCCAACCACGTGGTAGAACCACAATCCTACTTCCAAGGCATTCAAATTCCATGTCCCATAATGTTTGCGATCTCATCTATTTATCATGCTAGAAATTCGTCTTCTCCCTCTTGGATTGTCTCTTCATTTTACATGTCCGTTCAAAATCCTTTCGTTCCCAAGGCAAGTGGTGCACCTATGTAGGAGCACTACGAGTCGCGCTTCCCCTATTTTGGCGCGTGGAGAAAAACATCGATCTTTGATCAATCAAGTAGGGATTTTCTCCTTATTCTCTCTTTTCTTTGTATCGTCTGGGGTGGGCATGCTTTTTCAACTGTGGAAATTGATGAAACCAAAAATAATGACGATAATGAACGGACCTTTAAAGAATGAAAGGGGGATGTGATTGATGTTCTGATGTACTCTTTATGTTGTTATGTGTTGTGAATTTTACTGGCATATGCTCACTGAAAATCATGGCCGTCGGTGGTCTTTATCTGTGCATTAATGAACCTCAGTGCTCCTGGATGTTTAAATACCCATAACATGGAATTGGTTAATTACCTATACTCGGTTAAATAAATTGAACGCACCGGTATCAACCCTTTTTGGTGATAAACTTGGTTAAAGCACAGTGGAATTGAAACCATGGAGTGGGTTAAATCTTTTAAATCTGAAAATGCCTGCATGGGCCTGCCTTGTGTTAGTTGTAGTGGTTGGTTGTTTCTTTTGTGGGCCGTTTTCTTGGGTGATAGTGTGGTTATGGGATCCCCTGTTGTTATAATTTCACTGGTTGTGAATTTGAGGCTATGATTACTCTGTATATATCACGAATTAGGGTGGAATCACTTATTGTTGAGAAATTTTTGGATCCTTGATTTTGGGGGCATGGGATTGTATCTTGGGGTGTTCTTTGGTTCTAGTACATCTAGGGATCTCACTTATCCCTTTGTTGTTGTGACATTGCAAGAGAACCATGTGTGAATGCTTAAATTGCTATTTGGTTGTTCCTTTCCTTTCTGGTTTGTGGTTATGCATGTTATTTTCCCGGTAATGAAGAATTCACCATAATGGGATCACTAGAACATGAAAACAGAAACAGTTTAAGTGGTAATTGGTTTTGGGAATGAGTTGTGGCTTGGCCGTGAGTTTCATACTGTTCTTTCATGAATGATTAGTAATGAGGCCATTTTTTCTTAGGTTTTGGAACCCCTAGATTGGGTGAGGGCTTGTTACCTATACATATATCTGTATTTCCCATGTTTCTTATTCGCACCCCACCCAAGTTGAGCACTTAGTACCGAACACCCCATCTCATGGGGAGGGTGTTTTTCCTAACACTCTTATGAGTGGATGGTTTATTCTCCTTTTTTGCTCCATTTCCCGAGTGTCCCAACACTCTTCGACCAGATTGTGATGGAATGAGGTCCATTATTAGCCCAATAATCTTCGAGCGGGGTAGTTGTGGTGGTTGGCCTAGGTGTCTGCATGCATATTGTTTCCCAAGTGTCTTTGGGATGAGGCCTAGGTGTTTTCGGGCATGGCGGTAGTTGCTCTATCCATGGTGTATCTAGGTCTGGTTTGGTAGTGGGACTGCGGTGAGGTTCTGGCCCAGTTGTGTACGGGCGGGGTTTGGTAGCGGGACTACGGTGAGGTTATGGCCCAGGTGTGTGCGGGTAGGATTTGGTAGTGGGACTACAGTGATAATGGAGGGATTAATTCAATGCGTAGGATGTCTTCAATAACCAGTGGGAAAGTGGTGCGGGGTACCCAAATATCAATGTTCTATTACTGTACTTTACTTGTCGTGCGTTATTTGGGGAGTGTTCCTTGGTGAGACTTGGGTGGATCGTTTTTCCTTGCTAGGTGCTTTGGTTTTCTTTTCTCACATGGAATTAGGATGCCTCTCCACTTGTGCATGAGAGATTTTGGTTTATCCTACTAAGTATACTTGTATGCTCACCCTATGTATATAAAACTATTTTATGTTTTCCAGGAGGACATCAGGGATCGTGCTGGACCGTACTAGCTCAGACATAGGGGATGTTGCTGTTGTCATTTTCCCTTTTCATGGAACTTTACCTTAGGAGTTTTGTGTCTTGTATTCCCTTAATTTTGAAGATGCATATGGGACAGGTTCACTTTTGTCTTTACCTTTACATTCAGCTTGGGTATTGTTGGGGTTTCTATCTTATCTTTCGATCCTATTAAAATAAAATCGGTAATGCCTTCCATCTTGTATGTGATTCTATGCCCTTGGTCCTAGTCACCACTCCGGGACCTATTGAAGGTGGGTCTCGGGGGTCATTATCTCTCCTTCAACTTAAATAAGGAAGGGTATGGCAATCTGATGTCCCTTTTCTCCTTTTGGTGAAGGCGGGTTGTGACAACCATCTCCACACCAGGATGTACATCTTTATTAGATGTTTCAAACTCTTTCATCACCTCTTCATGCATATGATTGGTACCATCATCCTTCCCTAAAAAATGATTGACTAATTCACTCATTCCTAAAATCCATCAGGTAAGGGTCCTTGTAACGCCCCGACCCCAGCTACCTAGAGTCGGTGCATTACTTCGTAACATTGTCATGATCACAAAAGATCAAGTCTCCAAAGAGCGATTAGTTTAGTAGCCTTGGAAACACTAGATACATTCATAAATGTTACATTACAACATAAGGTGAAAAACTACAATAACAAAGTCTCCATAGTCCACACTCATATCCTCTTCTGACTATCCCTGCATGTCATTCCTAAAATACATCTTCACATCCTGGAAAATATTAAATCATTGAAAGGGGTGAGCTCAGATGCTCAGTAAGGATATCAAAATTGCGGAAGCTTTCATCAATAAACATAAACATTTAAGGCAATGTATAACTGAAACAAAATCCTTTTTAAACTTGAACTTCGACATGATATGGCAAAATAAAATGAGATAATACCATTTAATTACTCACATGGATATTCTACTGGTCGAATAATCACATGCAATATCAATAACCACTTTCATAATGAGGGAATGTATAATGCCAGACATTCTGAAACATTTTGTCAAGGCCTCGGCCAAGACGTCTAAAATGATTAAGGCCTCGACCAAAACCATAAATCAAATTGGGAAAGGGCCTCGGCCAATTCCATGTCTAGTTGTCTCATGAGACCTACCGATGCATCGAGGAGCTATAGCGGGCTCCACCCGTCACTTATTAAGTCCAATACATTCCTCATATGAATAGGTTTAAACATATCATAAACCATAACATAATCGTATCACATAAAACATGCATAAAGTAAACATAAAATTTCCACATTTCAATCACAATATATCAATACAACACATTGATATAATAACAACACTTTCAAAACCATTTTCAATACCAAAATAAAAGAATGTTAAAACTTTTTATTTATTTTTCATTAAAAAAAAAGATGGCTTGTAGAGGAAGCCGAAACTCAAATAATGGTCACGGCGGCGGAGAAGTCGTTGTCGCCGCATAAGTACGGAAAGAAAAACATTCCCTTTTGTCGTTTAGAAAAACGTTTCGTATAAAAAGATTCCTTTTGAATAAACATAAAAGTCACAGGGGTTTATACACTGTACAAAAGAAATTTGTGTATAAAACAAAATATTCCTCAATGAATGGAGATTGAGACGAAGTCCCTTAAAAAGATCATTTTTTTTAAATAAAGTACATCTATAATGTGTATTCACTATAGGTACACATAAATAATGTAAAAATACAAGATAGGACATAATCATATCATGACATAATTTGAAAGTAGGAGATTAACCCATAGAATGAAAGTTGGGTTAAGAAATTTCCTTACCTTGCGTCATGTCCTGACACGACCATTCTTTAACCTCCTGAATAATAAACTAGAGTTAATATATACCTTATTAAGAACCATTTTCAATTTCATTATCCTTATTATATCACTTATTACAATGATATGAACATTATGTAATTATTTAAGTTAATAACGGTCGTTTTGTTGATCTTTGGTACTTGAGTCAAAAATAAACTTCCTATAATTTCATGTTGTTCATGTGGTGAAATATCCATTATATCCAGAATTATATTCCTGATTTAGATATCATATATATGATATATATCCAGTATATACATTCATTCATAATGTCACATAACATTTAGAGGTAAGAAATGAAATGCACCGTTAATGGAGACGGTAAGCCGTACGTACGCATGAACGCTACTTTCATTTCTATTTCGTATTTAATGGAACGGAATCATAATTATATAAATTTAAAATATAATTGAAGTATAATATAGTGTATAATACCATTTAATCCATCCTTTATACATCCCACATATGGCATTAACGATTCAAATCACTTTGAGGGGGCGGTAGTCCGCACATCCTCTAATGAAATTATCGCGTTTACCCATAATGGAAATCATAAAGTATGCCATAAATGAGAAATACTGAAGAATATGTAAAACATAAACATATTATATATCATATATAAAAATAGTGACATCTTAATGGCCACCTTTGAAGGTGTTATATGAGTGTTGAACAATCATCGTTTCGTGAGGCAGAAATTCGTCATCCACAGAAACCGTATGTTCTTTAACCATTAGATGTAATTGTGTGTAAGTGTAGCTCGAATCCTTCTTATAACAACATCCTAGGATATTTAGGATACTGGTTTTGTTACAAAAGAAATTAATAAAAGGATTTTAGGGGGTTGGAGAAGATAAATAAAACAAAACAACATTAGAGAAGACATTACCTCAAAATCGGGTAACTCTTGATTTGAGCCAAAGGCTTCCTTGGGAAGAGTTCTGCCCAAAGTGAGGCTTCTAGGAGTAAGAGGGGGAAGTTGGGAGAGTATTTGGGCAGAGGTTGGCCGAGCCAAATGGCTTGAAAGTGTAAATGAGGTGGGAGAGGTGGGGGCCTTTTATAAGTGGAGAGGAGGGGCTCTTTTGGAAAGATTGAAATGTTACATTATTGCACAATGATTTTCGGATTCTAAAGGTCCCACACATATAATATTCGTGGATAAGGTGATAAGGGTTCGAAATCTACCCATCCAATAGTCTTTGGACATGTTTAAGCCTTGGATTTTACATTATCTTTTCATTTTATTAAAATCGTTAAATAATGAGGTCATCGCTGCATCATAATGATGTCATAAATAATTTAATTTATTTAATGTCTAAAAATTATAAAAAAAATACTATGATGTATGAAATCTTTTTATATTTGTAATGAATATTTATAATCAAAATTTGGACTTGTGTAACCCCACTTAAAAACTGTTTTAGTAAAACAACTCATGTTTGTGTCATTTTTTACTTTAACATTAAATAAAAGGTATTTATGTCATTCTCCAACTAAAGTGGATCCATGGGGTCCCCAAGTTGACCCATGGGTTGTCTTGGTCGGCCATGACTCATCCAATAGTAGTAGGACAAGTTTCAAGCTCATATCATATTATTAAAACATTATTTTTACCTTAAACTACATTAATTATCTCTAATCGCGATTAAGAACTTAAAAGTTACTATTCACCAAAAAATTATTTTAATCTCATTGAACCACATTTTACTTCTTAATGACAACCATGTATGTCGGATTTTTGAAAATCAAATCCCAGAAGTGGTAATATTTCATTTAAATGAAAAATCAGTTATTTAACTACCACTTAGTGGTTTCACTATTAATCAAAAATTGAAGTTTTTCAGAACAAAGCCAAAATTTCACCCTAAGCTATAATTGATATTCCGAATTCAAAAATGATGTCTATTTTACAAAATTCCAAACATATAAGTTTCATTAATTAATTTTATAATTAATTCCCGTTGTTACAAAAAATGGCGTGTTTCTAAGAAACAATTTATATCAAAAGATTGGCAATTGTTTATATCCGATTTAAATGTTAAATTAATTCTAATGACCACCATTGGAGAAAATGGTAAAAATATATTCTAATTATACTTTAAAACCACTAAATATTATAATTTATCATTATAAATTATTTTGATTAAAAAGTTGTTTTAAGTATTTTTCACTATTCATAAAAAATTAGAAGTTCTCAGAAAAATACCAAAAATTCAACATAGGCTAATTTCGATATTCCGAATCCAAAAATGAAGTCCATTTTGAAATATAAAATTTCTATAATTTTAAAAAGTGGTTATTACTATTCATAACGGCTACATTGATTAGTCGCGGTGTTTTAGAACTCGAAGTTGCGTACAATGCAAGCTATTGCATTATTGAATGAGAAGCGTATCGTGGAAGCTCGGGGTGTTACATTATCCCCTCCTTCAATAAATTGCGTCCTCGCAATTTGAAATTTTTCTTTGAAAACAAAAGGTTGAAAATAGAAAATAACTTTGTGCAAAACCCACATCGGAAATAAGGTTAATAAATATATAACATTAAAATAAATCAAGATAAGTACAAAGGTCACCCGAGATAGCCCATTCTACGATTCTATGAAAATATGGATATGGAGGAGAAACAAACTATCAAGGTCTGATGGAGAGTTATAGAAAACAGGATTTGGAGAAAGTTTAACTACAAGAAAATCACAAACTTGTGATTGGTTAAACGATCATTGATTCCCCAGTAGGAAAAGTTAACCGACAAAATTTTTTTTTTGAGTTAACATTTATAATGTTGAGGAATTTATTTAGGAGATTTACTAAGAATGTAAGGGAATATACATACTTGTCATGTAGACTTTCATTCTTTAATAAATTTTTACCACAAACCCATCTTTCACTCTAAAAGGTAATACAACTCAAAAATATTCTATTTATCCTAATTGTATAAGGTTCCAAATATCAACACATACCATTTAGATTGGTAAAACTATTTTGTAATAACCAGGGACTTCCTGTAGGCTAGTGGTAGGTAATAAAGGCTTGTCGCACTATGGTTGTGGGTTCGATTCCTGCAGCTTTGTCCGACGCGTCAGGTTATGCCCCACCCTACAGGTTGTCCTTTTCCTAAAACCATAGTATTATAATATTCCAAAAATAATCTTCAGAAATGTTTTAACCTTAAACAATACTATCCAAAGATCAACTTAATCCACTCCAACCTTTATAGTTATCCAAAATACCTCTGTCTAGACTTTCTCTAAAAGGTCTCTTAATTCCAAAATCAATTTATCAGATTCCCCAAACAAAGTAAAGTTTCTCTTATTGTCACATACTAAAAATATAATTACCTTCATGATTTTAAAACCTTACTGAAACAACAAGTACTGCAGTACAATCCTTATATATATATCACATTATTCTAATAACCAGAATATAATCCATGAGTCCAAAAGCACCAATACATTAATTATTCCGCTTCAACTGTAGTCACAGCATAAGATTGGCCTTGATCCCTTGGCCTTTTTTGAGGTAAGTTTCCCTGATGCTTAGGACATTCATTTGCATAATGACCCATTTCCCTACAATTATAGCATTCAACATTGATAACCTCTTTCTTTCCCTTACAATCACGAGCCTGGTGACCTTTTTCTCCACATTTGTAACAAACTCCCATTCCTTTTAGGCAAGTACCAGGGTGATTCTTCCCACAATTATCACATAATGGAAAATCCTTCTTTCCCTTTTTCCCTTTATCTGTCTCTTGTTCCACCGTTCTCTTCTTCTCTTCCTTTACTTTGTTGTCACAAGACTTAGAGAATTCCTTTTCCGTCTTGATAGAACACGAGACAATATCTTCGTATGACGAGAAGGTTTGTGAGACTAATGCTCGACGGAGAAATGGTTTTAACCCATCCAAGAAACGATCAATCTTACTTCTTGGGTTACGTATATAATCTGCAGCATGTCTCGCTAACCTTGTAAAGTTGGCCTCATACTTTGCGACATTCTCATCCTCCTTTTGTCTCAGACTCGAAAATTGTCTTTCCATATCTGCTCGATGGTCATGCGGAAAGTATTTTTCTAAGAAAAGATCTTTGAACTCTCTCCATTCCATATTTGATACTTCTTCATCTTCCTTTGTGTTTTTAATCAATGACCACCATTGATCGGCATCTCCAGTGAGGCGGTAAACTGCCATGATAACCTTCTCCCTTTCGCTACTCCCCAAGGCGTGGAATATTTTCTCTAAGGAGTTTATCCATTGCTCTGCTACAAACGGATTTGTACCCCCATTAAATGTTGGTGGTTGTTGCCTCATGAAGCGGTATAACATTGATCGTCCACGTTGCGGATCAGGGTGCTCCATATTTGTAAGGTTATTATTCATAACCTGAGTGAGTTGTCCCAGTATTGTAATAAGTTGATCAGCACCAGTTGTATCTCCAGATCCACAATAATTATCTTGAGCAGGAGGGAAATCCCTACACAGAGTGCGTGCATTGATACGGTTTCCATTCCTTCCACTAGGCACCATTTCTATAAAATGGCATAAACTAGATTAGTTTATGAATCAAAATACATAATTCCATACTTATAAAATACTTGACATAAATTGAACTATTTATGGATATAATCCATAAAAATGTTTTCTTTGAGGAAGTATATACTCATAACCCTTCATAGTGGTTTGTAAAGAAAATGAGAATTATACTAAGCATATCCCCCGGGAGTGTCGTAACCAAGAGTACAACAAGGCCCGTTCTCGTGCACCAGTTCCCGTTCGAGTCTAGCTCAAAGCGGTGTTTTCAGGTTTTACCACTAGGAACATCTGTGCCAGAGCCGTCTCTACCTGCTCGTATCCAGACAGAGATGTATTGCTCGGAAAACTCACAAAATCATTACAACAACAAAATTCTAGGAAGTTCTTCTATACTAATCCTCAAAGTCTATCTTTGGGATATGTGCTCTAATCAGAGTTTATCTAAATCTAGCTTCCAATGTTAGTACTAAACTGCCTCTGATACCAACTGTAACGCGCCGACCCCAGCTACCTAGAGTTGGTGCATTACTTCGTAACATTGGCATGATCACAAAAGATCAAGTCTCGAAAGACCAATTAGTTTAGTAGCCTTGGAAACACTAGATACATTCATAAATGTTACATTACAACATAAGGTGAAAAACTACAATAACAAAGTCTCCATAGTCCACACTCATATCCTCTTCTGACTATCCCTGCATGTCATTCCTAAAATACTTCTTCACATCCAGGAAAATATCAAATCATTGAAAGGGGTGAGCTCAGATGCTCAGTAAGGATAACAAAATTGCAGAAGCTTTCATCAATAAACATAAACATTTAAGGCAATGTATAACTAAAACAAAATCCTTTTTAAACTTGAACTTCAACATAATATGGCAAAAATAAAATGAGATAATGCCATTTACTTACTCAATGGATATTCTACTGGTCGAATAATCACATGAAATATCAATAACCACTTTCATAATGAGGGAATGTATAATGCCAGACATTCTGAAACATTTTGTCAAGGCCTCGGCCAAGACGTCTAAACTGATTAAGGCCTCGGCCAAAACCATAAATCAAATTGGGAAAGGGCCTCGGCCAATTCCACGTCTAGTTGTCTCATGAGACCTACCGATGCATCGAGGAGCTATAGTGGGCTCCACCCGTCACTTATTAAGTCCAATACATTCCTCATATGAATAGGTTTAAACATATCATAAACCATAAGATAATCGTATCACATAAAACATGCATAAAGGAAACATAAAATTTCCACATTTCAATCCCAAGATATCAATACAACACATTGATATAATAACAACGCTTTCAAAACCATTTTCAATACCAAAATAAAAGAAAGTTAAAACTTTGTATTTATTTTTCATTAAAAAAAAGATGGCTTGTAGAGGAAGCCGAAACTCAAATAATGGTCACGGCGGCGGAGAAGTCGTTGTCACCGCATAAGTACGGAAAGAAAAACATTCCCTTTTATCGTTTAGAAAAACGTTTCGTATAAAAAGATTCCTTTTGAATAAACGTAAAAGTCAAAGGGGTTTATACACTGAACAAAAGAAATTTGTGTATAAAACAAAATATGTCTCAATGAATGGAGATTGAGACGAAGTCCCTTAAAAAGATCATTTTTTTTAAATAAAGTACATCAATAATGTGTATTCACTATATGTACACATAAATAATGTAAAAATAAAAGATAGTACATAATCATATCCTGACATAATTTGAATGTAGGAGATTAACCCAAAGAATGGAAGTTGGGTTAAGAAATTCCCTTACCTTGCGTCCTGTCCTGACTCGACCGTTCTTTAACCTCCTGAATAATAAACTAGAGTTAATATATACCTTATTAAGAACCATTTTCAATTTCATTATCCTTATTATATCACTTATTAAAATGATATGAACATTATGTAATTATTTAAGTTAATAACGGTCGTTTTGTCGATCTTTGGTACTTGAGTCAAAAATAAACTTCCTATAATTTCATGTTGTTCATGTGGTGAAATATCCATTATATCCAGAATTATATTCCTGATGTAGATATCATATATATGATATATATCCAGTATATACATTCATTCATAATGTCACATAACATTTAGAGGTAAGAAATGAAATGCACCGTTCATGGAGACGGTAAGCCGTACGTACGCATGAACGCTACTTTCATTTCTATTTCGTATTTAATGGAACGGAATCATAATGATATAAATTTATAATATAATTACAGTATAATATAGTGTATAATACCATTTAATCCATCCTTTATACATCCCACATATGGCATTAGCGATTCAAATCACTTTGAGGGGGCGGTAGTCCGCACATCCTCTAATGAAATTATCACGTTTACCCATAATGGAAATCATAAAGTATGCCATAAATGAGAAATACAGAAGCATAAGTAAAACATAAACATATTATATATCATATATAAAAATAGTGACATCTTAATGGCCACCTTTGAAGGTGTTATATGAGTGTTGAACAATCATCGTTTCGTGAGGCAGAAATTCGCCATCCACAGAAACCGTATGTTCTTTAACCATTAGATGTAATTGTGTGTAAGTGTATCTCGAATCCTTCTTATAACAACATCCTAGTACATTGAGTATACTGGTGTTTTTACAAAATAAATGAATAAAAAGATTTTAGGGGGTTGGAGAAGATAAATAAAACCAAACAACATTAGAGAAGACATTACCTCAAAATCGGGTAACTCTTTTGATTTGAGCCAAAGGATTCCTTGGGAAGAGTTCTGCCCAAAGTGAGGCTTCTAGGAGTAAGAGGGGGAAGTTGGGAGAGTATTTGGGTAGAGGTTGGCCGAGCCAAATGACTTGAAAGTGTAAATGAGGTGGGAGAGGTGGGGGCCTTTTATAAGTGGAGAGGAGGGGCTCTTTTGGAAAGATTGAAATGTTACATTATTACACAATGCTTTTCGGATTCTAAAGGTCCCAAACTTATATAATTCGTGGAAAAGGTGATAAGGGTTCGAAATATACCCATCCAATAGTCTTTGGACAAGTGTAAGCCTTGTATTTTACATTATCCTTTCATTTTATTAAAATCGTTAAATAATGAGGTCATCGCTGCATCATAATGATGTCATAAATAATTTAATTTATTTAATGTCTAAAAATAAAAAAAAATACTATGATGTAGGAAATCTTTTTAACTTTCTAATGAATATTTATAATCAAAGTTTGGACTTTTGTAACCCCACTTAAAAACTGTTTTAGTAAAACAACTCATGTTTGTGTCATTTTTTACTTTATCATTAAATAAAAGGTATTTATGTCATTTTCCAACTAAAGTGGCTCCATGGGGTCCCCAAGTTGACCCATGGATTTTCATGGTAGTCCATGACTCATCCAATAGGATTAGGACAAGTTTCAAGCTCATATCATATTATTAAAACATTATTTTTACCTTAAACTACACTAATTACCTCTAATCGTGATTAAGAACTTAAAAGTTACTATTCACCAAAAAATTAATTTAATCTCATTGAACCACATTTTACTTCTTAATGACAACCATGTATGTCAGATTTTCTAAAATCAAATCACAGAAGTGGTAATATTTCATTTAAACGAAAAATCAGTTATTTAACTACCACTTAGTGGTTTCACTATTCATCAAAAATTGAAGTTTTTCAGAACAAAGCCAAAATTTCACCCTATGCTATAATTGATATTCCGAATTCAAAAATGATGTCTATTTTAAAAAATTCCAAACATATAAGTTGCATTAATTAATTTTATAATTAATTCCCGTTGTTACAAAAAATGGCGTGTTTCTAAGAAACAATTTATATCAAAAGATTGGCAATTGTTTATGTCCGATTTCAATGTTAAATTAATTCTAATGACCACCATTGGATAAAATGGTAAAAATATATTCTAATTATACTTTAAAACCACTAAATAGTATAATTTATCACAATAAATTATTTTGATTAAAAAGTTGTTTTAAGTATTTTTCACTATTCATAAAAAATTAGAAGTTCTCAGAAAAATACCAAAAATTCAACATAGGCTAATTTCGATATTCCAAATCCAAAAATGAAGTCCATTTTGAAATATAAAATTTCTATAATTTTAAAAAGTGGTTATTACTATTCATAACGGCTACATTGATTAGTCGCGGTGTTTTAGAACTCGAAGTTGTGTACAATGCAAGCTATTGCATTATTGAATGAGAAGCGTATCGTGGAAGCTCGGGGTGTTACAGTCCTAATGATATCTGGTCACATAGGACCTCATAATCGATGTATACGAACAAGTACTCTCTTAATCTCTAGAGGAGTGTGGTATTCAACACCATTGAATAATGAAAATATATTTTCACCTTATCAACCTAGTTAATATATATGATATCCAATTGATCAAACTCTTCCTCTATTAAATGATACTATGAATTATTATAGTGTGAATATGCCACCATACTACACTTCATAAGAGTATAAATTATTTAATGATCATAGTCCTATATAACACTAGCTAGTGAATCTATCATAGGTTCTTGTCTCTCAGAATGACAAAAAACCTTATACTCTGATGTATGATTAAACCACAATAAAATATCATAGACGATATTACCACCACATCCTTAGAGAAAAGAATAATCCTCCTAGCTCAAGGTCATGAATCATGTAGTTCTACAAATGGGTTATCAACTGCCTTCAACCATATGTGATATTTTCATTCCTCCATACCAACAGACTCTAGATACAAGATCCTAATGACTTTGCAATGAACTATGTATCCCATGGCCTTATCTTATGGTCTCAAAAAAGGAGCACCTTCAAGACAGATACTAAACTCTTTGAAGGATCTCTATAAATGTTTTGTATTGATGAACTATTTTTGTCTAATGTCCTGAAGGACTTTAAATGTTTTTATTTTAATGAAAATAAAACCTCCTTTTAAGGGAAGAATGGGGGGAACCCTTAAAGACATCATCAACATAAAACATTTCATAGTCTGAAGGTTAGGTGAGATAAACCAAACTAACAACATGGAGCTACACCTCCCCATTAAATGATCATTAAAATCTCTCCACCTATTCAATTAATAATGAAAATCAAGTGTCTTGTCTCAAAAAATAGGCCTGATACGATGGATTACACCATACCCTCTCTAACATCCATATCTATAAAGCACTGCAACAGTGAACAGTAATCTCTGGAACCTCCTTTGGGGAATGCTCTGTAACGACCCAAAGATTCATTAATGGAAATCCCTCTTGATCTAATTAAATGTCATATTATGTAAAATGTTTTTATAAATTTTCATCTTCTTTGGTTTTATGTTAAGATTTGTGACTATTACTTTTATAGTCGTTGAACAGTGAGCACATGATTAGTTTACATATAGGGCTTTAACAAATACAATTTACACATACAAAAGAAGCGATGACCTCATCCAGTAGAATTTCCCCATATGAATCCCATTTGTCGGAGCTCGGAAAATAAGTGGCGTCTTTGGGCATCACTCTTGACCAATCCCAAGCTGAGCATCATCATGTCAAGCCCAAACGTGACCGTCTATGGGAAAAGTATATGTTTATTGAAATTACCTCTCTTGCGATGTTATCTGAGCCACCCCAAGAGTATGTCACCATTTCACACCTTACCATTAGGTCTTATGCGGCTGTTTTAAGGGGTTATGTAACAAATAAATAGTACTATGTTCATGTACATTAGTTTTTTGTATATAATAATGAATATACTTTCTTGTCATTATTGATACATTGTAAATAGTTTTTAAAGTACAAATAATGTTTTTAGTTATTATTTAATTAAGAATTAAATTTTATTAAATTAAGGTATTTTTGAATTAAATAATATTTTAATAAAATATTTTTATTATTATTAAAATAATTTTTATTAAATATAAATGATCATATAATTTTATGAATGCAATTGTAATTTTTATTAAGGTTTGAAATCCATTTTTGAAAAAACTCGTGAATTTTTGATAAATGTCTGTTTTTATTGTAAAAGTGAAAATTAACATATTTATAAAATTATTTATATAAAATAAATGTTATTTCTGGAATCATGATGTCAAAATTATCCAACGGTTATTTTTTCATAATTTTCTGTGATAGTCAAATTTTTGGGTAACAATTAAATACCATTTAAATATATAATGTCTTTTATGACATCATAATGACCCAATAGTGATGTAATAAAATACTATAATCTTTATGTTTGGCCAATATATGTTTTAAAATTAAAATAATTTGAATTTTTGTTTGTTTTACTTACTTTTCAAATCATTAGTGGACCCTTCAAGACTTATTAAAAAACTTGTCTTTTTAAATTGTTTTCCATGGGAGTGTGACTCACCTCAACATAATAAACCCTATAATTTTAAGAAGTTCAGACATTGGAATTATAAAATATTGTTTTCTTCTTCCTTTTCCCATAAACCATGAGCAAAAACCATGGGATAGTTTGTGGTTTGGATTAATTTAATATAAGGGGTCCCAAACCTAAATAATAAAGAATTCTCTCACCTTTCCAATATAAACCCACCCATGTTCCCACTTCCTCCTCACTCAAAGTCTTTTTAGTTTGTCCAACATCCTCCCAACTCTCTCTAGAATCCTCTCAAGGTTCCCCAAGCTCCCAAGAATCCTTTCTCAAGCCTCTCTGTAGCTTTTGGAAGCACACTTCCATGTAAGGGTTTTTCTTCCTTTTTCTTTTTTGTCTAATTTTCTTTAAGTTGTTTTTCCATTTTAATTTCAATTATGAAGGTTGGGGTATGGTTTCTCACCTCCCACATACTGCCCTATTTATGTTTTAATGATGTGAGACCCCATCCTCTCTCATTAAATTCCTCCCATGTACACCCATTACTATGCCGAAATTCTGAAAGGAACTTCTCCCTCCTCATTTACATTCAAGAAATACTTTTGTATCATGAACCTAAATTCCATTACAATTGTTGGTACATGTATCTATATGACCTCATTACTATCTATTACATGTAAATATTATGAGGAACCCCTTTTATCTCATCAACCGATTTTATGAATTCTTACGTCACGCCGTTATGCTGCCGAAATCGCACCGATTTTCTAAGACAATGCCACTGTGTAGTGAATACCATGCTCATTTCTCTATAAAGGGGATTCACCATTATTCACATTACTTATTTTTTATAATGTTTCATGTATTAATTCCACATTCTTCTGTCATGTAATAAATGATTATGTTTTTTGAATCCATGTGTTATGATCCATGTGGAACACTTATGCATGAAATGAAATGTTTAAGAAGGGTGTTCCCTTATAGCGGTCCAATGCATTTCGTAAAGTATAGTATCATGATATATCATGTGAAATGAGTGTTGACTCATGCTAATTCAAGTGTAGTGAGGGTATACTCATGCTTCATGTAGAATGAGGGTTTACTCATGCTCCATGTGCAATGAGCCTTGTCTCATGCTAATTCCATGTTAAGTTTTGTTGCCACATTTCCATGTTATGATTATCATGCTTTATCATGCCTTTATGTTCATGTTTTCCTTGTGCTCTATTGATATTACTAATGTCTAACATGTATTTTACTCCACATGTTATTCCATGTGTTTTACCTTACTAGGCATTATAGCTCACCCTTTTCTTATGCATGTCCTCAGGTTATCCCATGCAATTCTAAGTACGAGGGAATGTAGTGGCCATGTAAAGGATGTTTTCAAGAAAGATGTTGTATTCTATGTTTTAATTTTTTATGTAATGATCCTAAGCCCCAAAGACAATAAACCTCTCGATCTTCTTTGTGGCATCAAGTGATGTTTTATGTAATAAATCATGTTAAAGTTTGTAATAAAAAGCAGGGTTGTCATAGTTGGTATCAGAGGGAGGTTTAGTTATTTTTCGGATTTGCATTAGAAAACCCTAGTAAATCCTTAGATATGAGAATAAGTATAATAAAAACATCCCTATGTTTTGGTAAGTACTGAGTAAGTGGTTTATCAAACAAATACATCCATGTTTGGAAATGAGCAGGTAGAGGTGGCTCTGGCATAGATGTATCTTATGTGTAAAACCTGAAAACACCGATTTGAGCTAGACTCGAACCGGAACTGGTGCACGAAAACAGGCCTTGCTGCACTCGTGGTTACGACACTCCCGAGGGATTTGTTTTGATAAATTCACAATATTAGAATGAACCCTTATTAAGGGAATTAAAAAAATGCCCCTAAGAATATATCTTAGAAAGTATATCATGAAAAGCCTATATTGAAGCCTATAGACTCATGAGTTAAGGAAAAAAAGTTTATTTATAAGTCATCAACTTTTGTCTTTGGATTACAATTTATGTGTTACCCATAACTTTCCTTTTATTCTAGCCAATGGCCGGTAATAGGAGGACTCAGGCTAACAACCAATGTGAAGATTAGTGTGATGACTGTACTAATGAGATGTCCAATCCAATGGGAGTAGGAATCGTGAACTTTGTCATGATTCTCTCTCACCTAACTCAAATTTTGAATATAAACATGTTTCAAGAGGAATGCTCAACACCCCCCCCCCCAAATAAAGAACAAGTCATTGTCGAGAGATTCATGAGACAAAGGAATCATGCTTTTAGTGGATCATCTGATCCCATGATCGCTGATCAATGGATTTACTCCATTGAAAAGATCGTCTCCATCCTTCAATGTTATGAACAAGAGAAGGTTCTCCTGCCGGCTTATCATATGGAGGGTGATCCTGATCAATGGTGGATGTTGATAAAAAATATGAAGCCTGGAAAGGAGATCAAAGCGTTGGAATGGAAGGATTTCTGGAAGATGTTTTTCGATAAATAATTTTCGGGAACCCTCAGGCTTAATATAGAAAGGTACTTCCTTTCCCTTAAGAAAAAACATGAAGAATATGTTGGAGCGTAAGAGGAAAACTTCACAAGGATTGCACTATATGATTTCGGCTTTGTCGTTACCCCAGAATGCAAATTTGACCACTTCTTTGGTGGGTTGAAGCCTAGCCTACGGAAAGCATTAGCAATCTGTGACTTCGACAACAATGAGGAAATTGTTTGATGTACCCTCATGGTCGAAATGGCGATAGGAGAATCACAGGGGTATCATGGGGATAAGAAGTGCAAGTTAGAATTTAATGCTAGTGGTCTGATGGATAAATCCAACGGTGCTAAGAAGGTCTAACACCCCAGTTTCCAAAAGTGTGGAAATAAGCACCCTGTAAATTGCCTTAAGGGGATGAGGAAATGCTTCAGGTGTGGAAGAGAAGGGCACCTAGCTCTTAACTTTCAGAAAGAAAGACCCGCGGCTACAACATAGGAAAGGAATGCACCGTTTCAACCTCAACGCATTGTTCAATGCTACAAATGCAACGAACCGGGTCATTTTTCAAATCAGTGCCCTAATCCAAGGGTTTTCATAGACAACCAACAACCTCCAAGGCAGCAAAGAAGATCTTTTCCCATCACTTCTGTCGAAGTGAACCCTGACAACCAAGTGGTGACATGTACGCTAGTTATTCATTAAAGAATAGAGAACATACTTTTTGATTCAGGTTCTATGAATTCTTTTATATCTCGAATGATTAGTAGAATAATCCCAGTACCACCACAAATCATGGAAGTGAAGATGTCGGTGAGTACGGAAAATGGGTCAATCATTGCATCCCATGAATATAAGTCCTCCCCTATTATAATATTTGGATTGAATTTCCCGATGAACCTCGTCATACATCCTCTGGTGGAATTTTATTCAATTCTTGGGCTGGATTGGCATTCCTTATATAGAGCCAACATAAATTATCGGGTGAGGGAAATCACACTACATATGGAGAATCGACCCCCGATTCTTTACAAGTGTAAGGAGGAATATGTATCTCTTTTACCTCCATCATCTCAAGCATGTATATTACTGCCTTATGAGAAAGCGTATCTGGCTCAGATGATTGAGCCAAAGGTAGAAACCATCCTTGAAGAAATGCCTATTGTGAAGGAATTCGCTGAAGTGTTTCCCGAGGAACTGTCTGGTCTTCCTCCGAGAAGAGATGTTGAATTATCAATTGATCTTATACCTGGGGATTTACCAATATCCAAGAAACTATATAAAATGGATGTTTTAGAGCTTGAAGAGCTGAAGAAGAAACAATAGGAGAATATGGATAAAGTGTTTATATGCCCAAGTGCTTCACCATGGGGTGCACCACTCCTCTTGCTCAAGAAGAAGGATGGGTCAATGCGGATTTTCATCGATTATCGTGAACTTAACAAATTCACGATAAAGGAAAAGTATCCTTTCCCAAGAATTGATGACATGTTCAACCAGCTGTGTGGAGCACAATACTTCTCCAGGGTGGACTTGCGGTCGGGATATTATCAAGTAAGGGTGAAGAAGGAAGATATCCCCAAAACTGCTTTTCGCACAAGATACGGGCACTATGAATTCATAGTAATGCCTTTGGGACTTACTAATTCTCCAAATATATTCATGGACATAATGAATAGAGTCTTTAGAGATTACCTAGACAAATTTTTGGAAGTCTTTATAGTTGATATTCTTATATACTCTAAAACCAAGGAGGACCATGAGGAGAATTTAAGAACAATACTGGAGACTTGGCGCAAGGAGAAGCTCTATGAAAAGTACAAAAAGTGTGATTTCTAGTTGAAGGAAGTCTCATTAATGGGCTATATCATCACAAGCAATGGGATATCTTTGGATCCCTCCAAAACAGATGCAATTGAGGGATGGTCGAGGCCAATGTCGGTAACAGATATTCGTAGCTTCTTGGGGTTAGCTGGATATTATCGACGATTTGTGAGGAATTTCCCACGATTTTCCATACCTCTTACCAAGCTAAATCCAAAGGGAGTAAAGTTTTTTTGGAGTGATGAATGAGAAGAAAGTGTCAAGGAATTGAAAAGGAGGCTTATCACTGCGCCCGTGCTCACTTTACCCACACATGGGGATCCTTTTGTGGTTTTTAGTGATACTTTGAAGAAGGGATTAGGTTCCGTGCTAATGCAGAATGATAAAGCGATATCCTATGCCTCAAGGCAGTTGAAAATCCATGAGCGAAACTATCAAACACATGATCTGGAGTTGGCGGCGGTGATCTTTTCCTTGAAAATATGGTGGCATTATCTCTATGGAGAGAAATTTGAGATATATACTGAACACAGGAGTCTTAAATATATATTCACACAGAAAGATATTAATATGTTCCAGAAAATATAGATAGAGCTCATCAAGGATTATGACTGTGCAATCCATTACCACTGTGGGAAAGCGAACATGGTGGCAGATGCCCTAAGTAGAAAGGATCTAGCGATTCTATCAATGATGAGAATTGAGAAGGATCCAATATTCTTAGACTAGATGAAGATGGACATGGGAATCATAGAGAAGGGTACATCATTAATCCTTTCACAAATGATTGATCAACCATCTATTTTGTAATGGTTAAAGGATGCTCAAAAGGATGATGTGGGAATTCAAGAAAAAGTGGAAGCTTTTAAAAAAGGGAAATCCTCAGAGTTTAGTGTTAATGAAGAAGGAATTGTGTGGTTTGGGAAAAGAATATGTGTTCTGTCAAGTCCGGAGCTGAAGAAGGAACTTATGGATGATGCACATAGTTCAAATTTCTCTATTCACCCATGGAGCACAAAGATGTATCGCGATCTCCGAGAAAACCATTGGTGGGATAATATGAAGAAGGAGATTGTTGAATATACATCAATGTGCCTAGTGTGCCATCAAGTGACGACAGAGAGGCAGAAGTATAAGGGGATGATGCAACCATTTCCCATACTAGAATGGAAATTTGAGAACATCACCATGGACTTTGTAATCGGACATCTGAGGACATCCAAAGGCAACAATTCAATTTGGGTTGTTGTGGATTATCATACAAAGACTGCACACATCATTTATATTCGGGAGGATTTATCATTGGATCAACTGGCATGTATATATATCAGGGAAGTGGTAAGGTTTCATGGAGTACCACTATCTATTGTGTCTTACCGAGATCTAAGATTCACCTCTATGTTTTGGAAGAGTCTTCAACATGCACTGAATACAGAACTAAACTTGAGTACGGCCTATCATCCTCAAACTGATGGCCAATCCGAGCGGACTATCCAAACACTTGAGGATATGTTGAGAGCGTGGTCAATGGACTTTAAAGGAGGATGAGATCAACATCTTTCTCTGGTTGAGTTCTCTTATAATAATAGTTTCCACTCGAGCATCCTAATGGCACTATATGAAGCCCTATATGGGAAAAGGTTCATAACACCGGAATGTTGGGATGAGGCCGGTGAACATAAGCTGCTTAGACCAGAAATGGTCGAGGAAATGGTGGAGAAGGTGAAAACCATTCAGCAGCATATCAAGGAAACCTAGAGTTGATAAACGAGTTATTTAGATAATCGTTGATGAGTCCTTGAGTTTAAAGTTGGTGACATCGTTTTTCTACACATATCTTCGTGGAAGAAGGTCATGAGGATTGGAAATAAAGGGAAGTTAAGTCCAAGGTACATTGGCCCCTTCGAGATCCTTGATCATGTCGGGGATGTGGCCTATCGACTAGTACTTCCAAATACCGTGGCCAAAGTACATGATGTCTTTCATGTATCCCTATTAAAGAAGTACATAATGGACCCTTCATATGTACTCTCTTGTGAGGTGGTATAGTTGGAGGATTATCTTTTTATGAGAAGAAACCACTGAAGATCTTAGATCCTAGAGAAAAAGTTCTATGAAATAAGAAAATGCCCCTCGTCAAGATGCTGTGGAAAAACCACATGTTTAAAGAAGTGACATGGGAATCGGAGGAAATGATGAAGCTGAGTTACCCACATGTGTTTTAGTGTGGGAAAAGGAAAATTTTGAGGGCAAAATTTCTTAAGGGGGGAATATTGTAACAACCCAATGTTTTGTTAATGGAAATCTCTCTTAATCTAATAAAATGTCACTTTATGTAAAATGTTAATATAAAATTTCAACTTCTTTGGTTTTATGTTAAGATTTGGGATCGTTACTTTTATAGACATTGAACAGTGGTCACATGATTAGTATAAATATAGGGCTTTAACAAATCCAATTTACTCAGACAAAAGAAGCGATGGCCTCATCCAGTAGAATTGCTCTATACGAAGCCCATTTATCAGAGCATGGAAAAGAGGAGGCATCTTTGGGCTTCAATATTGACCAAGACCAAGCTGAGCTTCATCATGTCAAGCTCGAACATGACCGTCTACGGGAAAAGAGGAGGTTGTTAGAAATTACCACTCGAGCGATGTTATCTGAGCCACCCCAAGGGTCTGTCACCATCGCACACCTTACCCTTAGGTCTTATGCAGCTGTTTTAAGGGGTTATGTAACAAATAAATAGTACTATGTTCATGTAAATTATTTTTTTGTATATAATAGTGAATATACTTTCTTGTCATTATTGATACATTGTAAATTGTTTTTAAAGTACAAATAATGTTTTTAGTTATTATTTAATTAAGAATTATATTTTCTTAAATTAAGGGATTTTTGAATTAAATATTATTTTAATAAAATATTATTATTATTATTAAACTAATTTTTATTAAATATAAATGATCATATAATTTTATGAATGTAATTGTAATTTTTATTAAGGTTTGAAAGCCATTTTTGACCAAACCTGTGAATTTTTGATAAATGTCAGTTTTTATTATAAAAGTGAAAATTAACATATTTAGAAAATTATTTATATAAAATAAATGTTATTTATGGACTCAGGATGTCGAAATTATCCAATGGTGAATTTTTCATTATTTTTTGAGACAGTCAAATTTTAGGGTAAATATTAAATACTGTTTAAATATATAATGTGTTTTATGACATCATAATGACCCAATAGTGATGTAATAAAATACTATAATATTTATGATCAGCAAATATATGTTTTAACATTAAAATAATGTGAATTTGGGTTTTTTTGACTTACTTTTCCAAGCATTAATGATCCCTTCAAAACTTATCAAACACCTTGTCTTTTTAAATTTTTTTCCATGGGAGTGTGACTCACCTCCACATAAGTAGCCCTATTATTTTAAGAAGTTAGGACTTTGGACTTATAGAATATTCTTTTCCTCTTCCCTTTTCCAAAAACCATGGGATGGTTTTTGGTTTGGCTTAATTTAATATAAGGGGTCCCAAATCTAAATAATAGAGAACTCCCTCACCTTTCATATATAAACCCACACATGCTCCCACTTCCTCCTCACTAAAAGCCTTTGGAGTTCGTCCAACCTCTTCCCTAATCTCTACAAAATCCTCCCAAGGTGCCCCAAGATCCCAAGAAGCCTCTGACAAGCCTCTCTCTAGCCTTTGGAAGCACACACCCAAGTAAGGGTTTTTCTTCCTTTCTCTTTTTTGTCCAATTTTATTTAAGTTGTTTTGCCATTTATTTTTCAATTATGAATGTTGGGGTATGGTTTCACACCCCACTCATACTTCCCTATTTATGTTTTTATGATGTTATACCCCTTCCTCTTTCATTAAATTCCTCCAATGTATACACGTTACTATGCCGAAATTCCGAAAGAAACTTCTCCCTCCTCATTTACATTCAAGCAACAATTTTGTATCATGAACCAAAATTCCATTAAAATTGAGGGGACATGTATCTATATGACCTCATTAATGTACGTTACATGTAAATATGATGAGGAACCCCTTTCTGTCTCATCAACATTTTTTATGAATTCTTACGTCACGCGGTTTCGCTGCCGAAATCTCACCGATTTTCTAAGCCAATGCCATTGTGTATTGAATACCATGCTTATTTATCCATCAAGGGTATTCACCTTTATTCACATTTACTTATTGATTAAAAAATTTCATGTATGAATTCCTCATTCCTTTTTCATGTAATAAATGATTATGTTTTATGAATCCATGTTTTATGATCCTTGTGGAACACTTATTCATGAAATGAAATGTTTAAGAAGGGTGCGCCCTGATAGCGCTCCAATGAATTGGGTAAACTATAGTATCATGATACATCATGTTCAATGAGTATTGAATCATGCTAATTCGTGTGCAACTAGGGTCTAATCATGCTTCTTGTGCAATGAGAGTTTACCCATGCTCCATGTGGAATGTTCCTTGGCTCATGCTAATTCCATGTTATGTGTTGTTGCCACATTTCCATGTTATGATTATCATGATTTATCATGACTTTATGTTAATGTTTCTCTTGTCCTCTATTGATATTCCTAATGTCTAACATTTATTGTACTCCTCATGTTATTCCATTTGTTTTACTTTATTGGGCATTATAGCTCACCCTTTTCTTTTGCATGTCCTCATGTTATCCCATGCAATGCTAAGTACGAGGGAATCTAGAGTTCATTTAATGGATGTTTTAAATAAAGATATTGTATTCCCGGTTTTATGTTTTTATGTAATGATCCTAAGCCCCAAAGAAAATAAACCTATCAATCTTCTTCCTGAATCAAGTGAAGTTTTATGTAATAAATCATGTTTATGTTTGTAATAAAAGCAGGGTTTTCATATGCTCCACGTGGTTGAGTCTGGATGCAACATCATGACACAAGGTCACACAAACCATTCCTCTATTCGAATAATACAAAACCATTGAACCTCCAACATCAACCATCCTAGGACAACGCAACCATACTTCTCAGGACACTCCCACCACCGTAGCAAGATATGTCTAGATGACAGTTCAAAAAACAAGAGATCATGCCATCATCACCTAGGTCTGAATGACCCTACCCCATGAAAAGGGAACATCACCGATAAAGGAATCTGGGTATTCTAGAAATAGAAATGCCTCTCTATGAATTGATCTACTCTAATCAGAACAACGATCCACCATTACCAAGTTCAGGTAAAAGCCTCACAATGACAAGGAGTGAAAATAAGGGTCATTGATGTTGAACTAGGACAAACAAAAACCAAAAACATCCATCAAAAAAGATCACATAATCCCCGAGAAAAACCTATCAAACTCCTAGGATCTGATATTGGAAAACATCCACCCTTCGTAGCACTACCGATCTGGCCAAGATGCATGCTTGTAAGACTACAGAAGCACTTCACATATAGAAGGACACTGAACACCTCAACGAGGTTCTTCTGATATATCAGAGATGCACTGCTGAAGAATGAGGCAACAAATACTGATGCCCCATTGATAATCAGAGATGTAGTTCATGGTACGATGTTGGTTCCATGCCGAGCTGTCTGCCAAAGCAACACTGAGAACCAACGTCTCCATAGAAACACTGAAGCCCCACCAAATTGAAGACATCGACCGTGGCACGTCATCGGTCCCGAACTGAGCCATCAAGCAAAGAAATACCAAGAGGCAGCACCACCACACATGTGATGATTCCCATGACATGACGAACCAAAGCTGCCGCAAGGGGATCCCATCCCGAAGGGGGTAGGAAGGAAAAAAAGAGAAGAAACCCCTAGGTCCATATGAGAATGGGAAGAGGCCACTCCAAGTATTTTTCCCCAAATAGGGTATTCTCCCCATTTATTGGTAATATTAATCTACTTCCATATCAGTGAATTAAAAGGGCATGATATCCTTTATATGTCATCTACAATCCTGAAGTAGTACCTTACAAATCAATAAAAAATATGATCCTATAACATGCTCCTAGGTTGATCCCAAAAAATAATTGCATCGATATTCACTGATTCTGCAACATAACCATGATAATAAATGTAATGGACCCGAATGGGGACCTTAACAATCCATAACTTGAACATCAATTGATTGCAATAATGCTGGTGCTTCTGAAAAAAATATAATAACATCCTATGGTGCTCTATATAATCCTCCTCTAACACTAATTATTCTAGTATTCCATCAAGTAATATTACCAAAATCTAGTCCACATACTTCTAAAAGATTTGGTTCATCAATGACATAAACATTGTAGGTTCATTCATCACACTTAATGTAATCACCTCAAACCATTAGAGTCCATAGTGAAATTGAAATTCTATCTTTTGATAATCATCCTTGAAAACAAAAAACTGATGTTGACCAGACCAGAGTTTAGCCACTGAGATCTTTCTCATGTATCATAGCTGATCAAATAGTTCTAAAATACATAGAAAAGGGTACTTTTTCTTTATCATATTCAGGATTAGGTGTCATTATTAAATTCCAAGTAGAAATATCACATGCACCTTTTTCACGAGCAACCCTGGATTTTCCCATGGGGACACTATGGGCCTTGTAAAACCATTCAGGTTGACCAATAATAATAAATATTTATGTGGCTCAGTGTGGACCATCCAATATGTCACATAAGATATCAGAGTGGTTCTGGGGAAAAGGTTCTTGCAAAAACTATCTCTCTCCCCGGATGTAGTCTTAGAGTGTCCTCAGGGAAGATAACCATAAAATACTCCATGAATGAATTAATCCAAATGCCTAAAATTATTTTTGATCCAAGGGATATACTTACAAATATATTGGTGATTGTATGTACCTTCATTGTATTGAAATCCACCCACCCTTCCATCTGATATTTCCCTCCCACAAAGTAGAATATTATCCCATCAATGTGATAGTGTCTGACTCATCTATGATAATGGTAAATTAGTACTTGATCTATAGGTAACCAATAAATAACCAATATGAAATCATAGTACATTTTCATGATGAGAAAAAGATACCAAATAAGCCTCTCTACACTAATAGATACCTCGCACCACCAGAAGATAAAATAAATAGAAGAAGTGGTCCCCATAAAAACCTCAATACAAAGCTTCTAGGATAAATCATCTTTAGGGAGCTCCATCACTAAAAACAAGAGAAACTAGATAAAGGAAATACTCACAAATATTTCCTATAATAATAAATCAATAGTTTAATAAACATAGATTATACAACTATTCAACATTTTTTTTAGGGTATCATAATCCTCTAAAGTATGCAACTGTTTGTAGCCCTAATGGCCATCTCCTTAATCCTATAACTGGCCACCTAGTGGTAGTGGGGGAAGTATCTCATATAATCATCCATCACCCACAAATCATCCTCATGGATCTCCAAATCCTCCTTTTCTATCTCCACATCCTAATTGTAAACCCTTCCCTTACCTGGGAGATCCATAAAAATAACATTTCCTCATCCATGGGGGTTCATATTAAATCTTAAGGTGCTCCAAAGTATGTCAGGTTAGTCAATCACATTCCCTATAATCTTTCCCATAACATTTATTACACTTCCCTTAGAATGATTCCTTAGTCCTATATTATACCCCTCACCATGTGTATGGGCATGATCCTGGGAAGATCTTTAGTATGGAGAAATTGTCAACTAGCAAGTGCTAGCTGCTACAGATGACTTATCTATATAACACCCACATCCATATCTTAGATAATATCATACCTATGATAGGAATATCTCCATCACAATCACTTATTCCAAATCCAAAGTAGTTTTTGGAATGCACTAGTGAATTACACTGTAATAGATATCTCTGCATAGATCTGTCTCAGTAATTCATGCTTGTATGTATCCATCTCGGATAATATCAAGGGAGTATTGTGAATGGTTTTGGATCCTCATGGTATACTCAACCACTGTAATCCTTCCCTTATATATCTTTTTATTCTTCTAAATCTGAACTGAGCACATGTTGAAGGAGTAGTACACCTCATGGAATATTAGTCTTATGTTGGCCCATGAGTGTCAACTCATCATGAATCTATCTAATAATGAAGTATCAACTCCTATCTAATCTTTTTAAATGTAAATATACCAAAAAACCATATCAATATAATTGGTGACAAATAATTCTAAAGACATGGATCACCATATCTAGGTAATCCTTCTCTTCTTGGGGAACTAGATCCTCGAGGAACCTCAACGGCCATTGATACTGGATCTCATGGATTGTGATAAGCCTACATGCATCATCAGTATACTATTCTTGTATGTTTGATGAAAATCACTTTTTAATAACGGAAATAAATAAGATCATTAAGATCACATTGGGTAGGATATGTATTATTAAATACAAGTGAAGAAAAGATATCTATACAAATAGACAAACACATATAACACCTATATGCCATGTGGCCAATGTGGGTCCAAATTGAATGGCCCAAGAGGGATTTGCACCCTAAAATGAGGACCTATAATAAGGACATATAACTAAGACCTATGCAGTCCACTGATTTTTTTCACACCACTATGGGATACCTATCCAATAGACCATCATCGTGGACCTACACCAACTACTTCATTTGACCATCTCCCCTCATTTCCTATTAATAATACCATAAAGCTCATAATATTAATAACTAAAAAATTGAATGAATTACCTTTGCTCTGAATTCCTAGAACCTTTACCTGGCCCCCCTAATTTTCATAGGTAGCACTCTAAAACATCATAAAATAGATAATTAATGAGGATAATGTTGGATCAATGTCCCCTCAGGGTCTAAAAATACAAGACACCTATTCATGTTTCCTTCCTCCATAATAAAAAAACAAGTTCAAGGACATTTAAATAAGAGATAACCTACATGAAACTCTTTCAATGAAACTAATGGTGACCCATGTTTCTTTGGATAAGGTATAACCCATGTTTTTTCCCGATTTATCCATTTCCCAAGGAATATCTAGTATGGGCGGGTTTATTCCCTATGTGTAAAGTACCTTCAATTCCTCATTCGACCTGTGCAACATACCTACATGTAAAAACTCTATTGAGAAATTATTCCCATGATATACACGAGGAAACCATTAAGCCCTCTTAAAATCAACAATTGTTGGGAATCTCATTCTAGGTCTCCCTTTCCTAAAAGTGACCATGTTGAAACCTCCACCAAGGCCTCAAAAAATCCATAACCATGGAGAGTGTTCCACCATCGTGGCCTCCATTTTTGTATGTATTCCATTGGTCATCAGTTACCTGCACCTATCTGGTTGTCTAGCTAGGGTTCTCATGGTGCATGTATGTATGTATCATGATGGTAATCAGAACCCTTACCCCAAGGACATCGTTCAGAGGTTAACGATCTGGGATTCTGAGGATGAGACCATGTTCACTCTTTTCAATCTCTATAATCCAGATTATCAAGTTCCCATCATGGAGGATATTGATCACGCATTCCATTTCATTCAATGAAGAATGTAATCCTCCTCTTACTGTTGAATTGATTATAGAGAATCCCTTCTAGAGTAATCCTCAATCCATCCATGTAGTCACTAGTAGTATTTATCTTCTATACCACCTCTTCTAATAACATCCTTCCTTTCCAGGGTGAAGGGAAGATAAAGTGATATATCCAAGGCCTCTTCTTCCATGGCCCCAACCACTTCTACTATAGCCCAAACATCTTTCATAGTCTCCCCTTCCTCATTCAAAAATGAAGGAGGAAAGGATTGAGGTTTGTCGAATATTTCAAACCCTCATATTTCTTACACCAAATAGGAATCACTTGGTTTAAGAGGTTTTTTATTATAACAACACCCACACAATCCATCTCATGGGTTAAACTACGAGAACTTTGATTCCTACTCTAACTAGGATATATAGGAATCCCACATAGGGACTGATATCTAGTATAATTATCCTTATAAGTTAGCCCAAATCATAAACCCCAAACCACTATGATTTGATAAATCACCCATAGTACCTATTACCAGTCAACTTATTTAGTAATAATCCCATAATCATTTTAATCATCGTACCATATTCTACTACATGACTAATAAAACAATGTGGGCACTGATTCCCAACCAAATGGGATACAAAAGAAGTATCCTTATGGTTCAAACCCAAACCCCAAACCAATCATATTCTATTAGGTCCATATTCTTAGATGGGTATATTTCATCTAGGAACATCATATCCATTCCATGTTTCTTGGGATTCATCGGCATATGTCTCATACCAAACCTTCCCATGGCACCTTCCGAATAAATTTCCATTCCATATGATGTTAAAATATATTCCTAGGTCCTTATAACATAACATTAAACAACATATGTGTCCCATTACGTGGTACCAAACTATATGGGTTTTGATTCCTTTTATGAGATTATGTATGTAGTTCATCTAATTTTTTGATAAAAAAATCAAAAAAACATATTTCTCTCTAGATGATGAAAAACACCAGAGCAACCTTACATCTCCATGGATGATGATAAACTCTAGAGTGACTTTTATCTACATGTATGAAAATAAACACCAGAGTGCACCACATCATGTCTAGAAAAGAAGAATCATTGTAATTATGACCAAAATTTTTCTATATAGTATATACGAGGATAACATTTATGGAGAACCTCAAATACATACAAATATCACTATTGATGAATAACCTCAAATACATAGAGATGATTTTGAATTCAATACATGATAATAGTTTATATGAAACCAGAAGATGACATTGACTTGATGGCATGTGTGAAGTTGGAGTTGAAGGCCCAATGATGCAAGGAAGATTAAAAAGACTACATGTGGCAACAGAAGCTTATCTCATTCCATTAAAAGGCCCAAACCCAAGGTGCATGCATGGAAGTGGAAAATGGGATTACTATCACTCTTATTTAATCCCAAAGGAGATGTGTAAAGCCCAGGAAACATGTTTGAACGAATTTTTGAAGCCTTGACCACATCGAGATTCTAGAATGGCATCTTTGGACACCAAAGTCAAATTCGGTGGACTATGCACTCACAGTCAAGTCTGGTGGGATATGTTGGAAAGTTGTGTACTACGTTTCCAAAAGTCTTTGTTGGACTTTATCTTTTTGACTTTTATGGGGAAAAGGTAGGTTCAGCCTTTATGACTTTAGGGTATTAGACCCTTGACCATTGTATCACCTCCTTGGCTATAAATAGCCACCCCATGGCATTGTATTTTCATTCAAGACATAATTGAGAGCTTATGCTTGTTTCTCCCCATTGTGTGAGAATTATTCCAAATTTCCCCTTACGCTTTTTCATTCTTGCCTTGTTAATCTACAAATTAGATTGGTGATCCAAGATCACGAAGCCCCCAATTACGTGCCTCAACCCAAGTGCATTGTTGTGTGGATTGTCCATCACATCCCTCCCTTGATTGTATTGTCTAATTAGTAGTTTCCGCTCCATATATCGTTGATTGACTACTTGCATCCACTTTCTATACCCATCATCCCCCACTTAACCCCGAACCGCATCCTTCATCCGCTGACCTACACCGTGAAGATCGGGCCACCCCGTGCGTTCTCACATCATTTGGTATCAGAGCTCCGGTTGACATGGTAAGCATCTATTCCTTCATTTACATTAATTATATCCATTACCCTCCTTATCTTTCCATATTATTCACCCATTCAACAAAAAAATCCCTTTTCTTGAAAGCCTCCTGAATTGGCCTAGTTTGTACAAGCTTGGATTATTATATATTGAGACAAATTTTTATTCATATTATTTCCGCATTTAATTCTCTATATGTGATTTGTATCCGAAAAAAAACAAATTCTCTCAAATCAACATTTTGTGCTTTTCAAAATTAAGCACATCCTTTATTTGAGAGATTTTGAAAAAAAGAAAAAAAATTGTCTTACTCTCTATTCAATCATCTTGTGATTTCTAACTCCAAGCACAACACTTTTGTGGAGAATTGACAAAAAAAGAGTGAAAAAAGTGGATATAATTACTCCTTTTTGATTTACTTTATTAGCACTTTCCATTTCCATATATCACTTTTCCCATCATTTTACTGCATCCCCATTTTGTATTTGGCTCATATTGTTATTAATTTATCTTATCTTGCACAATCGGGAAAAACCCAAATACCAAATTTCTACTCCTTTTTCATCCACCCTTTATCCATTTTCTACCCTCTTTTCACCCTTTACCCTTTACCACTCATGCAGGTTGTGTTAAAATATCCCCCACCACAATCTTTATTGGGGAAATATTGGTGGCAAGTGGTCACCTGAAAACAAGGTATTATATTTCATAAGATCTTGGAATTTTAATTGAGTGTTGAGAGTGGAGAGAAATAAGGAAAAAAAATACCATGTCTGTGTGAATGTGTGCATCGTGTTATGTAAGTGTGTGTGTGCATCTTGTGTGTGTGAGTGTGTATATCTTGCGTGCGTGAGTGTGTATCCATGTGTGTGTGCGTGTATACATCTTGTGTGTGTGTGTGTACATCTCGCGTGTGTGAGTGAGTGTGTATAATTTTGTGTGTTCTCTCCCCCCGGTGTGTGTTTGTGTTTGCATAACATATCATGGTAGAATATCGTGGGAAGAAAATTTCACATGTTAGCGATGAAGGAAGTGGAAATAGATCTCTTGCACCCGAAGCTACGCAATTTCAAATGCAAGATTTGGTGAGCCACTTCGATAAGCTTCTTGATCGGAATTTGGAGGTGTTACATGAGAGGATTGATGAATTGGAGAATAACCCATGTCCAAGGATGTTCCATGATAACCCACGACGTGCTCCGGCACCACGTCATCTCCACATCATGGAAGAGGAGATGGTGAACTTTGATGATGATCTTGATGATGTCCCACAAAGTAGGAGGTTGTACCAAAAACCGAGATAAGGACAAAGGAGACAACATGATGATGACCTACTTGGCGGGATCAAGGTAATGGTCCCCTCTTTTCAAGGGAAAAGTGACCTGGAAGCATATTTGGAGTGGGAGATGCGGATCGAGCAAGTATTTTCATTCCATGCGTATTTCGAGGAGAAAAAGGTCAAACATGATTCCCTTGAATTTTCTGGTTATGCTTTAATTTGGTGGGATCAAGTTCAAAAGGAGAGGGATAGATATAGGGGACATCCCATCAACAATTTGGAAGACATGAAGTTCACCATGCGGAAGCGGTTTGTTCGCACACATTACCATAGAGATCTCCACAAAAAACATCAACTCCCCACCCAAGGGAGTAAGAGTGTAGAATACTACTATAAGGAGATGAAAATTTCCATGATTCTGGAAAATATTGAGGATGATCCGGAGGCAACCATGGCACGGTTTTTACATGGTCTCAATCCGGAGATTGCGGATCAAGTGGAGATGTACCACCATGTAGAGATACAAGATATGATCCACCAAGCCACCAAGATTGAACAACAAATAAAAAGGATGAGTAACATGAGGAAACCCACTACGCCTTTCTCACCATGGATAAATCCAAGGAGGGAGATTGGAGAACCATCAAAGGAAAAAAAAGGTGGTTGATCGCAAAAGTGAAAAGGTAATTCTTCCACTTAAGAAACCTACTTTTGAGGCTAACCAAATGTGGAATCAGGATATTCGGTGTTTCAAATCTCAAGGAAGGGGTCACATTTCTAGTGAGTGCCCAAACTGGTGCATCATGACCATCAAAAAGTATGGAGAATGGGAGACCGATGGAGAGATCTCAGAAGATGAGGAAGAATCTTCAGAAATTGATAGTGGAGAGTTAGGAGAAGATGGTGAGATTCTTGTCACTAGGAGAGTTCTAAGTGCACAAATGACCGTGAGAGAGAATGAGCAGTGGGAGCACCTTTTCCACATATGGTGCAATATCCTTGGGAAGGTATGTACTGTTATTATTGATGGAGGAAGCTATAGTAATGTTGCGAGCACCGAGTTAGTAGAGATGTTGGGACTTCCTACGTTGATGCATCAACATCCATAGAGACTTTAGTGGTTGAATGATTGTAGAGAGATGAAGGTTACCAAACAGGTGAAGGTATTGTTCTCCATTAGTAAATACAAGGATGAGGTATCGTGCGACACTATTCCTATGAAGGCGTTCCACTTGCTATTGGGTCGACCATGGCAGTATGATCGACATGTTACTCATGATGGATTATTGAACCGTCACTCTTTTGTACTCCGAGGGGAACCTATAAACCTCAACCACATGTCCCCCAAGAAAATTATGGAAGATCACAGTTTGAGAGAAAATAAAAAATGATTGATGAGGAAAAAAAGAGAGAAAATGAAAAAGGAGAGAATGAGGGAAAGAGAGAAAGTGAGAGAAGAAAACAAATGGAGTGCAAAGAAAAATCAAGTGGGAAAAAGAATTTGAGAGAAGAGAAAAGTGTGTTGTTGGCAGAAAAATATTGAGGTTATGGAAGCTTTGATTTGTCAGCAGAACCTTCTAGTACTTATGTACAATGAGGTGATGTTGAAAACTAACGACTTAACTTCTTCATTGTCAACTATTGTGAAATCTTGGCCACAGGTGTATGATAGAGTCATTATTAATGAGACACAATCGTGTCTACTTCCTAATAGAGAGAGAAAAGTAATTCACGGATCCATTAATGGAATCATGGTTATAAAGGATTGGAAGGAGTTTCTACCTCATGTAGAGTCATCTTAGAAAAGGGGAGATCACCCTATAACTCAGTTTTTTCCATCTGGAATTATTTTTCGATTTTGCCTCCCTACTCCTATTGATCATGTTACATTTCCATTGATGGAAAGTAGAAATATGGAAGGAAAAGAACATGTTAACCAACAACATGGGAAATTAAAGAAGGTGGATAGGCTTCAAAATAAATGTAAGTCAAAGATAAAGATACATGGAGATGGGCTAAACTTGGGGATTCATATGATTGATTATAAGATCGCATTGCAAGGTGAGTACGAAGTTATTTTTAATGTCAATTTTTCTAATCATTCCTCGTATATGGATGCAGATGAGGAAGAGTTGAGGACGACTCCTTTTCAAGAGGGGGGGGAGGATATGAAATTGGCAGATGAAATTGACTTGATGGCATGTGCGAAGTTGGAGTTGCATGGCCCAATGATGCAAGGAAGATTAAACAGACTACAAGTGGCAACAGAAGATTATCTCATTCTATTAAAAGGCCCAAACCCAAGGTCCATGCATGGAAGTGGAAAATGAGCTTATTATTACTCTTATTTAATCCCAAATGAGATATGTAAAGCCCAAGACACATGTTTTCATGAATTTTCAAAGCCTTTCCCACATGGAGATTCTAGAATGGAATGTTTGGACACCAAAGTCAAATTCGTTGGGCTATGCAGTCAAAGTCAAGTCTGGTTGTCTATGTTGGAAATTTGTGTTCTACTTTTCCAAAAGCCTTTGTTGGACTTTATTTTTTTGACTTTTAAGGGGACAAGGTAGGTTTAGACTTTATGACTATTAGGTATTAGACCCTTGACCATTGTATCGCCTCCTTATCTATAAATAGCCACCCCATGGCATTTTATTTTCATTCAAGACTTTGTTGAGAGCTTATGCTTGTTTCTCCTCGTTGTTTGAGAATTGTTACAAATTTCAGCCTTGCTCTTGTGCATTCTTTCCTTGTCAATCTACAAGTTAGATTGGTGATCCAAGATAACAAATCCCCCAATTTTGTGCCTCAACCCAAGTGCGTTGTTGTGTGGATTGGCCATCACATCCCTCCCTTGAGTGTGTTGTCTATGTAGTAGGTCCCGCTTCATATAGCGTTGATTGACCACTTGCATCTGATATCCATATCCATTATCCACCACTTAGCCCCGAACCGCATCCTTCATCCGCCAACCAAGGCCGTGAAGATCGAGCCACCCCGTGCGTTCTCCCATCAATAGTTTATTTCAAATTTCACTTGGAAATGAAGTTATAATTTCTAATTTATAGAGGATTCAATAAAATATAATAAATCTATAAGAGATTCAATGATTTAGAAACAATTCCCTCTAAAATGGTGCAATGTGCCCAACCTCCCATCCTCTTGACCAGTGTGAGTTCTTATAAATCATGATTCAAAATCCATAAAGAGAACCTACCTTTTGTTAAACAGGTCCTCCGAGATACAGAACCGTTTGGCTTTTCTGTTTCCATGAAAAAACCTATTGAAAACCATTCAAAAATAGTGATACCTATAAATGTGAAATTTTATGGAAACAATGGTGAACCAAACATGAATCCTTAACCAAGATGATAGAATTTACAATATATCTGGAACCTTTGAATTTATAATAGATGTACATAAAGGAAAAGAAATCATTTATGTGTTCTTATAAAATTATGTTTCTTTAATAGGGCTTTCATGATTGTGTCTTTCATATATTCAAGAAATCCTTTTCAGAACTCCCTTTGATCCAATGGCTTCCATCATGTTTTCACCATCAAATGCTACAAAAAATATTTTAGAAGGATCCTCATATGCATGATGGATGCCATCACCAACTCAATGTCTTGAACACTTGGTCTAAAATGCACTGGTTTAAAAGTACCATCATCACAGTACCATATTATCCATATATTCCACCTAAAAGGCAATCGAGATCAACAATCACCGCTAATATTTTGGTTAGTGATGCACTATGGTCTAGAAATATATGGTGATGGCTTCAATCATCTACCATTTCCAGATATTATCTCGAAAACACAAAACCACTCCATCCTATATATTTGGGTGGTTGATAAAGAGTCCATCTATGACCTCACCCTAGAGGCACAAGGGTCCTTACCAAGGGATCCTTCCATCAATCTCTACCAAAAATGCCACACAACAGTGAACCGTAAAAACGAAGAGGGGTTTCCTTATGTAGTCTGTTTAAGGTCCCTTATTCTTGGACATGCATGATGGACCACCATGGAAGAAAACCATCCAACAAGGAGCTTGTTCATACATATTCCCCATTCAGAGATTCTTACTAACTTAGTTTTGTGAAAAAACATGAGAAAACACATACACTCATTCACATTATTTTAGCTAGGTAGATGACTCACCTAGAAACATTCAATGAATACCCCCAACCAAATACACATGCAACCTATAATAAAGAATATAAGATATATTAAACACAACAAGACTAAAAATTGTCTAATTTCGAATACCACATTTATTTTCTCAAGACTCATTTGTTGGTGAAGAGAAAGCAGGAACACACACATGTCAGCATCCATCATGTTTTACAATAATAACACTTTGTAGAACTTGGAGAAGTAAGTTGGAAATCCCTAATGAAAATAAGGTGTAGACTCATCTATCTTTTCCAAAACATGAATATTGTTAGTATCCACTAGTAGGAAAGTGAGGACATGAGAAGGAACTAAAATCACTCTAGAAAAAGAATAGGACATTATTATAATTATAGTCACTAAAGTACCCAAATATATTTTGGAAATGGTCAAATGATATACCCAAATCCCTGAACGTATCCTAGAGAATTTCATGAACATTAAAACTATGACAACTATAGTGACTGAGGAACAGACACACAACACTGTCCCAACACATGGGGAGGTTCATCAGCATGTTGTCCTGGAGCAGATACAGACCTCTTCTCCACTCTTAGTGGGTCATGGGAAAAACTAACCCATATCAAATGGAGAATTGAATCGGGAATATACACTCCCTCCATATATAGATAATTATCCTCTACTTATGGACATTTAAGGTAAGAATAAACACAAATCCATATAACCACATTTCCAAACAAGTGTACCCAACTTCTTATAAGAAGGCATCCAAGAAGATGTCTGATCAAACAATATTCAATAATAAAGAGACAATATTTGATCTAGCTCTGATTAATACAGGAGTTCTTGATACCATCAGTAATTAATTTTTTGTATCTCATGATCCAAACATCTAGTTAAAAAATTATGGGAGATGCATTAGTAATTCTGAACATTCTTATCAGACACTTCTATATTAAGGATTGCTTCATGATAATATTTTCTATCTTGAGACCCTATATCTTTCTGAGATCCACAAAAACCCAATGTTTGCCCTAAAGACCAAGGATAAATATGGATTACCCCATGAGGTAATCCACCATGATGGTCATCCCCATGATGTAATTTCTCTAAGAGTTCAATCTGCAGCAGTTATTCACTATACCAAAATATTTCTCCAATGGAAAATTTAGTGGTAAGAAAGCCCCCATATATTGAGGCACTTGCATATAAAAGGCCTCTCATGCCTAATTCCTTGTCATATGAAGTTGAAATCTATTCTTAGTATCAATATATAACAATGTTATAGTCATAATATGAAACATCCTTCAGACACTAACCTTCTATCATAATAGATGAAATATCATCCAAACTAAATTTGTGTGTTCAATTAAATGGGATACGTCTACTCTGGTCAGACATGTTTGAAGAAACTTTTTTTATGTTGAAGAGGATATGTTAATCATGTGGAAACAACTATCTAATGATGAAATATCTATCATGTTTTTTTCTATTGGACACCAATAAATAAAACATTATTGAGGTGTTAACAACATATAGTATTCTATACATCAGCCTCAAAATAGGAAAAAATGTTCATCACCTAAAAGAAAATTTATTACCAATTGATAAATATCTATGTCATGTCAATGTAATATACAGGATATAGTGTCAAATTGACTAGGAATCCCTCCATGTTTATCAACATCCAAAAATAGAGAAACAATAAGGATCCATTCTATATGAATGCCTTGATGCATTAATGTGGAAGAGATGATTGATCATAGATACCCTATCTAGTGTTCATATTAGAGGATGGGGCGCACGTGGGGAATTTCATTTCAATAGAATCCATATCTATCAATGCTAGAAAAGGTATTTCCATGAAATGTCATTACATTAGGATGATTGTAGTAAATGGATTTTGATCATGACTGAATATATTCTCAACAAGAACATGCCTCAACCAATTCTCACTGATGTTAGTTTCAAAAAATGAAATCCATTTGGAGGATTTTGCATCTTGTGTATGAGAAAATTAATAAGACCTCCCATTTAGAGGATTTCAAACATCTGATTAAAGAGATGTCCTCCATAGAATAACAGTCTTCTAAAATGGTTGATTTAAGTGAGTGTTAGATAATTCACCTATCCCATGTTCATAAAAAAATCAGTAATATCAGAAGATGATATATTGAAATTTTAGCGATACTATTTCTGGAGTATCCCTGGCCTGCAGACCTAGGATTCTTTTTTACCCAACCCTTAGAGCAGGTAATGATTGAAGGAATGGTTGTGGAGAGCAAAAATTAGTATACCCATAACTCATTGTATGGGGGATAATTTACCTCAAAAATACACTCTTTAAATAAAACTATTTTTCTCCTGATTTGGGAAGTAATTGTGAATAGAATCCTCTAAATTCATGCCATCATGTGATTCAGTATCTTAAATTGGAAATAACACAACTAAACTATCACAGATTTAACTTTAGGTTAATATTCATCATAAAATCATTAGGTAATTAGCAAATAAGTGGACAATATCTTGTAGAAGATGTGTGAGAAGAATATATCACAAGGATTCCAACAGAATGTCTAAAATGCATTAAACCATTGTGATTTTCATCAATATTGTCAATAAAAATCCTCTAGAACAATATTATAGTTTATAGGAGTTGGGAGTGGATGTTCATGTTCATGATAATATCCACACTCCTGTGAATTAAGGAAGTGTATGTACTCAAAACCATTAGCTTTCCCAAAATCAATGCATCCCCATGAATAATACACATTTTCTTCATAAAAATGATACTAACAGGGAAAAGGTAAGAGTTTAAATATGTCTCACATTCCCCCTAGAGAGGTTCAATCCCATTTACATGAGGAATAATTTTCTCAAGAAAAGGAATAAATGAAGGATTTGGTAAGACAGAATGAATAGTTACTCCAAGATAGTTTTTTACCAGATGTCGTCCACAAATTGATCATATTTTGGCACTTCCAGTTGGTACACATTAGAATAGAGGGTTATTTACAAGAAATGAGGTTGATAATGAATTCCCCTAATTACAGGAATAACAAAAATAGGGTTAGGCACATATTTATAGGCATATACCTTTTTTATCCACAATTAATACAAGTAGTGACACAACAAGTGGTCCAACCGGTCACTACACCCATTAAGCCTCCATCCACTGTTCCTATTTTTTCCTTGGCTAGCCAGATGATTCCAAAATACTTATGAACACTACTGAGTCATGAATTGATCTATTGGATGTTATGGAAGAATATTGTGCATTGGAACAACAAACAAATATGGCTAACCAAGAATGGGTATATCTGACTCCTCCCCCACCAGGCATTGGGAATCAGACATTTCCAGTCATCAATGGATTGTGAGTTCTTATTTTGAAAGCAGATAAACATTGTCTCCCAATGTGATCTTATTATGGGGGCCCCTGAACAACATGGTGAAATGTAACAAAGATTCATTGTGAAATCCTAGTAGGGACCAACATTTGTATGGTACAAATGTTTTTCTTCTTGATCAATAACTACAAGGTAATATATCTCTCAAACAATCCTTTTCTGGTCTATCTCAACACTACATAATCCAATATCCTTCGATCTCTTGAATTTCAATAAAAGGGATTATGAAATAATTTCTTATTTCATTACTAGGAGGAATATATTGTCACATTCATTAAACCAATTACACCATCAAGAGGGTTGATTCTTATCTATGTGAAAAATACTTGTGAAGATATTCACCCACCATTTAGCCCTATGAAATAAAAAGGGGGGTTTCTGGATGTTGATTTACTTTTCCAATTAGATGGTGAATTCTATCAAAGAGACCAATGATAATTCCGAAGTAATCCCATCAGCCCTATGAATAAGTATAGGTTCGTTATAAGCCTATATAGTTACACTTAAGTAGTCCCAAGTGCTCACTCTAACATTAGAGACATTATCATACATTAGATCACCCCCTCCTGAGTATCAGCTAAAATGAACAACACATCATGGTGATCAAATAGATCAGAGGAGGAAATAGTTTGAGGAGTTTAAAAACATGGTCTATTATTTTCAACATGATTTGGTTCTCATCTACTTCATCTTAGCATTGGAAAACAAATTATTCCAGTTTCCAAATCCCAGTAGATGAATATGGAATGTAATGAGGATCACCCAAAATATTACCCCTTCCATTAGTTGTTAGAGAAAAGAATAAAAGTGTGTTTTGTTTATAATGTCCTCTTGCATTAGATGTTTGACTCTAGGAATGAAAACTAAAATGTTTTCTAGCCCAAGTATTATGTATTTATTCTAATGATCTGAATTAATATGGTGAGTGGTATATTGTTAGATGATGAATACATATAATATCGATGACTGGATGTTTGTGAAAACAATAGACTAAACTAATTCCATTTTATGAACATATTTGAAAAAACTAACTGTGTCTCATGCCACCTACATTATAGGAAAACAAGTTTCATCGAATGACAATTCTATTAAAATACAATCCTAAAAAAATAAACCTATCTAGAAGGATTAGTATAAATCATAATAATATGATATTATGTCAAGGAAAACATTTTCCTTGACCTTATAAGATTTCATGACTACTATCTCAAAAGCATGGACATTGTCCTACCAAAAGACACAATAAGAGTTGACATATCAGGAAGACTCTTCATTAGAAAATGGGTTGATCTTTCGTTGTATTACTATTATTCACATAACAAACCCCTTCTAAAACGATTATTATGATTATGAATCTTATATATCTATACATAATTGGGGAACTAAAGAACCATATTGTTTAGTTCAAGGATATAGTTGAAGACTTGGTCATTCTACGAAACAATACTTGAACCACACCCCTTCCTGATCATTTTATGTATATGAAAGTTAATGGAGATCCCTTCTATGAGTTCAATAGGAAAAAGTGGAACTCCCCCATACATGGAAGTATATTCCCTAATTTTATCATCTTGGAATACTAGATAGAGGATATTCCATCACCTTCTCAGTGGGTGGGTAGACAAAGACAACCTAATTCACCAAGATTATATGTACTTCCATCTCCTACCCTAAAGGATAGTTAATCCACATCTGGAACATAATCCCCTAGGGAAATTGAAAAAGAGAAAATCCATTATGTAAAGCACAAAATTTTAGATAAAAATATGATGTTTTGAATCGTCTGGATAAAGTATTAACTACATTGTTAATCATAGAGTCATTAAATTTATCAAAGTATATCTGGGATGCACATATTGAGGCTTTTTTAATCCCTCAATAGTTTTGAAACTGAGGTGGCTAACATATAAGATTATCCTGTAGAGAATGATCCAGAATAATTCCATGCAATCATATTATTCAGAGACCAAGATGAGTCTTCTATTGTATATAGACACCTAAGGAACCCATAACAATCATTTAAGATTAATGACATTGATTTCTGATGACCCTTTCTTGATAATGGATCAGTGGTCAGCCTTATTACAATCTAGACACATTTCTAATTTGGACCCATGAAATCCATCATTATACCTCCACTTTGATGTTATGGGGTTATGATATGAATGAACAAGAACCTCTTAGAAATATCTCTCTCAGAACTCAGTTTAGGGATCTTTTGTCTGACTAGAGTGTGTAGTTTTCTAGTAGGTCATAGCATTCCATATTCTGTGCACAAGACCATTGAAACATCATCATATAACCAATCCTTCATTGTAAATAAAATGTCTAAAATATTTTGTAAAAGATCAAATTGGGATATTGCATGGTGACAAGGCCCTTTTCGAGAATTTTGAATCTAAGTACATTTATGTATTGTTCTATCACAAAAGGGGAAAATAGTACCTATATAATTATATTTCAATAATCAATGCTATGATTGGTCTAGAAAGGTCTGAGACACCCCATTAAAGAATCTCAGTGAAGATTATGTGATTCCCATTAATCAAATTGAATGGGTAGACCCAAATCCCTGATCAAATTAAATTTCCCTCATCATATTGGTTTTGGAAACTGAATACAGTGGCATAGGAAAAGTTTTTATCACTCTAAACAGTTTTGAAATCCTGGATGAAAATATCTTTATTCAATAACACAACCATAATCACCATTTTAATTCATCATCCAGGCTGGAATAAATCATCTAATTAAGGAAAAAATACAGGGATTTGATTCCAAACACATCATATTCCATTTACACCTTCATGAATACCCTTCAACATTTGTTGAGCCGAAGATCGATACCGATTCTTCTAGATGGCCAAATACTAACTCCTCCCATAGATCTAAAAATCATCCTTCATCCCCAATACTCTAAAGAGAGGTAGAGAATTTAACACACAATGAAGTTGAATAAGTGGGAGACATTGGGGATTCCCCTCCAGCATTGGAGGAAGGCATCTTCACCAATGTGGATCTACTCCGAGAGATAAATCTGAGTCTAGAGGATGAACCACTATAAACTATGATTTTTATGACCATGAATCATGAAGAGAAATAGGTTTATAATTCCTTAATAAAAAAATATTGGGATGTTTTTTCTTGGAATTGTATAGAGATTCCATGCCTTCACCGTAAGGTGGCCAATAATCATTTGAGATTTGCAGAAGAGCATCAGATGAACAAGAAGGAATCAAGAAGAACACACGCAACTCGTGCCTCCTAAATTGAAGCTGAAGTCGACAAGATCGTCAAAGTCTAATTCATCAGAAAGGTTAAATAACCAAAATTTCAAGCCAATATTGTCTTAATGAAAATAAAAAATGTGAGATTTATAGTTTTCATTGATTTCAAATATCTCAACTATTTTCTCCACAAATATGACTTCTCTATTATGATCATAAAACTCCTAGTTATTTCAAGTGATGCGTTCTATGATATATTAATGATGGATTTATACTCTAGGTACACAAAATTTGGATGGACCTGGAAGATGAAGAATACATAGCTTTCAAAGCTACTCTAGGTAATCATTTCTATAAGTTAATTCCCTTTGTAATTATGAATGATAGTCCCACATACCAATGTGCAATGCATCACATCATTAATTCTGTATTGGTAATATTTGTTGATTGTCACATTGATGATGTGGTCATTAAGTCACAGTGACATACGAAACCCCATACTAATCAAGAGACCATATATAGTAATATTATAAAGTATAATAAAATAGTGAACACCATAAATTGTACTTTTGGTGTCAACAAATTAATATTTTATAGCTTCATTGAGCACCACCATTAGATCAAAATTGATCCTGAAAACACAAATAATGTCCATGGAATTTCACCTCCATTAAAAATTAATGATTTGATTGAGATTCTATGATACATTTCACACATTCAGAGTTTCATATCCAATCATGCAGAAGAGTGTTTACCCTTTACCAAAGGTATGATGGAAAGGGTCACATATCAATGGAGAAATGAATATAAATATTTTCTTGATACTGATAATAAATACCTCTTCTTCCCACCATATTTTATTCCTCTTATTGACATAAATATTCTCATTCTTTATGTAACCACCATAGAGAAATCACTAGGGCCCTTAATTGTGAAAAAGAATGATGATGGGAATTAAAATAGCCTTTACAAACAATGGAAAACCAAGATCTTCATAGAAAATCAAAATTCAGATACTGAGAATAGTTTCCAGGAATATACCTTGGTTGTATAAGAGCTATGACACTATTTGGAACATCCCGAGGTCCACTAGGTTTCTCATATTGACCCACTCAAATTTATCCTCAATCTTCCTAAATTATCATTATATATAAAAGGGAGGGTAGTAATTCTTTAGTAGTTTAATATACAATTAAATCCACATGAATCAATTAAAGTATAGGCTGTGGATGACTTTCTAGGTGAGAACCCATCAACATAGGAGACCTCATCAAATACTGAACATCCTGAGGAAGATATCTTCTCTATTCAAGATAACCCCCGATCATGGGAGGTATATTTTTACAATTCTTCTAGGAGACAATTGGGTTAGAGAATATAATACCCTAACCTCAAAAAATCTAGTGTAGGGATTGTGCGCATATCCCAAAGGAAGGATATAATTCCATACTCTTTCCTATTAACAAAAGGTTGTACCAACTCTGAGGAAGAATATCATGATCTAATAACAGGACTGGGATTGGTACTCCAAGTTCCATAAAATTTTCTAGTGTTTAATGGTAAATTAGAATTGATAATCAAGACGATCAACAGGGATTATTCAATCAGAAATGAAGAGAAAATACACTATGTGATTATGTACGAGTGTTAAAGGAATAATTTTCCTCAGATACAAAATTTTATTACATTCTAATATCACAACACACCCAATCTAATGCATTGTAAAATTGATCCATGGCCTTGGTAGATCCAAATCATGATGAAACAGTTGTCATCATTTCCCATAGAAGTGTGGTTTCGCATTTTATTTGAAATAGAATATAATAAATTAATGAAATCTGTCCCATCACAAATCCATATGGTCCTACCATGTGATAAATAGAACCTATTATGGAATACCTACAAAATATAGTAATTCCACCGAATGGAGCTCGAAAAGAAAAAATCTAATGACAAGTGATCAATTTCACCCTTTTTAATGGCCCAAATCAGCGTAATATCCCATAAAAATGAGGATTCAATGTAATCCTCCTCAGATGCATTGATGGGTAAGAAAATATGGAAGTCATGAAAGAACTAAATATAGTAACCTATTGTTCTCACGACTCTAGGTATAGGATTTTGGATCAAATCTAATTGATTGAATACTTTTGGACATCAATGACACATGATTTCATAGATTTCACTATGAAGTGTAATCCCTAAAATGTACATTCCAACATGATCCTTCAACCCCTGGAGTTGTTACATTAATCTAAATAAACATGTCCATTTGTAACATGTGTAATGGATATAGTGTGACTTTATCCTCTTGCTACAGCTAAGAAGTTCAATGAAATTCGTACACCTACCGATTTATTATTTAAATGGTCTAAGGAAATACCTCTAAATGTGTTCAGTTCCAAACACATTTTCTTCTTCATTAAAACCAATATGATTACCATATTTGGTTACCCTCACACCATATTGACATAAAAGAGCAGTAATTTATGTTCTACTATTTTAAAGAAGCTATATTAGGATCACAAATATAAAATCTAACAATTCATCCATCTATCTTGTTGATTCCAATAGACAGATAAATGATTTCGATAAGGACCTGTCAAAAATTCTCGAGAATTTGATAGATAAAAATAAGAAGTTATGGCCAGAAGATATCATTTATACATTATTGGATTTCTGAAAAAATACTTGTACTGTTACACAATAAATCCAATACTCGATGATGTATAGGACATAAGTTTTCTTACACATTGAAGTTCAGTTTCCATCTCTTTGAGTTTCCATTTTTGATCAAATATCCACTTATAAGAAATCTATGAAATGAATAGATGAACTAGAGTTATTGAAATAAATGAAATTGAATACCTTAAATCACTTTCATGTAAATTATAATTGAATAGTATGAACATTCAATTTAAAAGTTCACCTCCATTCATCCCTTCAAAGGGAATTTCTAATAGTCTATAGGACTAAAACAGTACTAAGAAATAAGCCTATAAGGCTAGAGAAAAAATTTTAAGGTCCTGACTCTATACATTAAGTCAACTCTTATGGTTATTATTCATTATTCTCAATGGGTCGAGAACATGATATAACTCCCACCAATCCAAGGTTCGGGAAGAATTACATTGTTTAATGAAACATAGTTCATCTATATTGAAGGATGTTAAATTTAACACCCCTTTATACATCCATGATTCCCAATGATAAAATTCATAGAATCATTAACCATGTCGCATGACATTAGATAGAAAAACTTGTGGTCGTAGTCACAAGACCTAAAACTATAAAATAACATTTTTCCACAAAACATTACAGTAAACTGTCTTCTTATTCACATATTTATTTGAAGATTAGAACCTCTAAAAACACCAAGAGTATACACACATTGTGGTCCATTAAATTAATAGATTCATTAACAAAGAATACTTAGTCATAAAATAACCACTTCTTAGTGGTATGCGAGAACTATTTGTCCCTACATTTGAATCATACTTGCATAGGGACCCTGTTAAAGGACTACAAGTGGATTTTTTCTTTTTTTCTTCAAGATATGTAGTGAATCCTGGTTCATTTTCCCTAGTCCATAAAAAATGTTTCATTCATGTCAGGTCACTCACATACTTGGCACATCTTGATAAACTGCATGGTTATTCATGAACAACATGTGGATGGATTGTAATTCCAATGAGAAACATAGCGATTCCCATATCTCCAAGATCATGGTCAATTGTGACAATAAAGAAACAATATTCCCTTTCCCACATTGAATCCCATTTGGTTTGAGGAACCATATATAAGTATAGTGTGTTCCATTATTATCATCCCAATGGGATATGTAGTTAATCCCAGATCTCAAATATCTAGTCCTGCAACATGAAGAAATATTCTTTCATTCCCTATCTGTATGAGTCAAATATGCAGAGGGATCATTTATTCAAGAACTACATGTGGTTGGATTCATTCCCCACCAAGATATGAAGGGACACCATGGTCTTATACCCTTGAAAATGATCATTATTTCCATATTTTTAACATTGGTTGATAATCATCTATACCTCATGAGGTTAAACAGAATGTAAGTCCAAGAAATATGTGTTTCATGATTCTCATACCAATGAGAAATATAGTGATGCCCAAATCTCCTATATTAGGTATTACCACATTTCTTTATAACCACGCATTTACCCCTAGTGTGTATGAATAAAAATTTTATAGAGAATATTTCATGAACTATGTATGGATTTATTCTCATATCAGTGAGATAGGTAGTGATTAACAGATCTATAATCCTGTTGTCAATAGTGATTATGAAAAAAAACTAGGTTCCTTTTACCCATCGACGAATCATATCTTCATAGGGAACCATGTCAAAACTAATTTCATGACTCTCATTACAATGAAATATATGGTGATACCTAGATTATATGCATTATTACTATCCATCAGTATGAAAAATATCCAAAAGCCCTTTTCCTTATGTCCAAATCATATCGATGTGGAAATCCATTTTTCGAGAACTGTGTATGGATTGATTCTTAGCCCAGAAAGATATTTAGTGATACCTTGGTCTTATACCTTGGCTTAACCACCATATAACCACTATAACCCTATCCTTTACATGTGTAAACTTTTCATTATAGAAAAAACTATATTCTTTCCAGGTTTCACACAATGATAAAAACTCATGTGGGATTAGGTTTCTTGTAAATGTGGTCTCTACATAAGTAAGTTGTCTCAATTCTGATTGGGGTAATCAATGATATTGGATATAACACAATAAAATCCACACCATATTTCCTCATCCAAAAAAAATAAATTTGATGGCCTTCTCAAGAACTACGTGTGGCTTGATTCTTTCCCATATTGGATATATAGTGTCACATGAGTTCTATCCCATGGTCTAGCTATAATATTCATTTTTCATATTAGAATCACTAATATCCTCACAAAATGATGATAAACTTTATGATTTACTAATAAAATATACATAAAGAAATCAAGTAAGAATTCTCAAATTATATGTGAAACTGTATATGTTAGAACTATGTCTGTCTTGATTCTCATCCCATTGATATACATAGTGAAGATTAGGTAATAAAACCTTGTCCTAACCATAAGTTAATAGATACAAAAGATCTTAATATTATACATATGAGTTAGATCTATTAAAGGGACTCCAAACTCTCTTCCAATATTGGTCAATAAACATCATTTATTTATAGTAAAATTTCCTTTTGACATACCATACTCCTAATATTGAATAATTTTAAATCTATAAAATCATTCCTTAATTTATGGTGGTAGAATTTTTATTACTAAGACCTCCTTTTCCTAACATTATAGTATGTTCCCCAATTGGCCTTGCATATGATTCCCACACAATGGTCCTGTTAGCCAAAGGAATCCATTTATTTCCTATGCAGTAGGTTCCCTAGATGGAATTGTATAAAACATCCCCAAAAATTTATTTTTCAAAGTAGAGGTAGCTTCAGTCATGGTAGAAGCCTCTTCTATTCATTAATTCTTTCATAATGGCTTGTCGGAACCCAACATTTAAAGTGGTATCCCATTGAATATTTTTCATGTATAATTTATCCCGACCATAATGTCTCCATGAACATGCCTTACATTTCCCCCTGCGACATGTTCAAAGAATATTGGAATAATCTTCGGTCATTTGGACACATATGATCAATCGTTTCTGTAGTATTAAGGTCCTTGTCATATGACTTGTTACTACAAGAACCTAATTTTTTGTGTTTGGGCCAGACCTTCATTAAGGGCATATTCTCATTATTCTTTAGAAATTTTAACTTGAAATAACCCATATATATTTAGGAAATTTTTCACAATACAAAATATATGCTTGGGAAAATATGAATCTTTATAGTATTCCATTAGCTTTTAGGTATAGAATTTTAGAATTCTTGAGATATCCTTTTCCTGAGTATGAAGTATGTTCCCTATATGGCCTTACAAAATTCACCCCCATAACTAGCCTGTTAGGATATGGATTCATTGATATTGGATGTGTTGTAGATATCGTAGTTGTCCTTGTGTAAAATAGACCCCACAACTAGTTTGTCAATCATTGGTAACATCATTTCTAAAAGAGTCTTCCTCAAACTCTATTAGCCAATTTTCCCATATCACTCTTAGGATCCATGAATCCCCAAATCATAACATACAAATATTTCCTTCCATACCAGAATATAGAAGTAAAATTATATCCAAAATACCATAAATTGGATAATCATCATAAAATTATGTCAAATCTAAATTCTTTAAATAATAGAACCCCTAATTTCTTCGTTTCCTGACTTTAAACTACATTACATAATGTATTTTCTTCATGAAAATATATTTCACAATATAATGTCATTACTTTATGACATTAAACTACACAATAATTTCATTATTTTTTAAATAATAGAATTCACCCTGACAATTGTTATCAAACAAGGAGTACCTTCCTATGAAAAAAATTATTCATGTAGGAGTGGTTTCCCATTCATGTCCTACACTGGAACAAATTAACCCACTATTCTCAATAATATTCCTATGTAAAATACACCAACTATGGTCTCGAGGATTCCAAATCCTAAACCAATTTTCTATCTCCAATAGAATGATTGATTTCATGGGAGCTCCATTGCCTAACCCTGAACTGTGTTCCTTAGTTGGCCTTGCATAATCTCCAACATAGTGGGACTATCAGCCAAAGGATACCACTACTATACTATGAAGTATGTGGACTATTTATCCTTTCATAAAATTGATCAAATATCTTGTTTTTTAGCATGATGTAACTTCTTCCTTAGATGAGATATCCTCTATTCCTAAATTTCTTGTTTTTGATTTGGAAATAATAAATATCAATGATATGTATTACCCTTGGATGTATATAATTAATATAAGGACCCTCAAACCATCTATTATTTTTGGGTTTTCTTCACAAAATTCTGGTTCAACTCTATTCAATATAATACACTGGCCTTATTAGTCTTAAATTAATTAATTTAAACTTTCACTTGTAGAAAAACTGTTTATTACGTCGTTATTTTGATGTTGATTATTTTTAAGTGATTTCAATGATAGGGAGTATTAAATTTTTATTTAGGATATCCATTTACCAATGTGAAGATGGAATGTTTATTGTTGGTTTTTATAAAAATGATGTGAAAAAATGTATATTAATCACTCATTCATGTACATCCTATAATTGATCTGATGTTAATGATATATTTTTAGGTCGGTTATAGTATAATAGATTTGAAAGAGCGGAAAAATATCCATTTTTCAAATTGGTTATAACATAATAGACATAAAATGTATTTTAAAAATTTATGAATCAACCGAGGGATTCATTACATGGTCTTCTAATAGATCTGATGTAATCATCATAAATTTTAGTATCTCTATTCTCGATAAATCATTGGCTTAGAATCCCTAATAGACGATCATTCCATTATGTGTTTTCATTATAACATTGCCATATTCATGCGTTAAATGATTTCTGAACTATATCATTGCGTTGTTGATTATAGATCTTCTCTTCTCCACCGAGGTTTCCTGAAGGATTGAATATTTTTTATAATGTGTTAATTAGTTGTTCTTCATTTTAGTTATATAATTATTTAGTTTTTCACATTCAATATATATTTCATTTTTATGATTACATTAAAATTATTTTATAGAATATATCATGGTAAGGATTATTATTTAAAATATAATATAGTTGTGTGTTGTGTGTTTTTACATTTTAATTCATGTCAATGAGTTGGGTTTTAAATTAATTATATACTGATATAACTATTTATTCATTTCATTTTTGATAATGATAGTGCATGGGAGGGTTAAAAAATTCTTTTTCATGAAATTTCATGTCATGATATGGGTATTTTAATGAGTCTTATAATATATTATTTGTTTAAGAGATGGTACAACTGTATTGTTGAATAGAATGATAGTTTATGTTAACAAATATATGGTAGATTGAAATTGGTAATTATTAGTGAAAACCAATTCAAATGTATGATCAAGGGTAAGGGGATCATCAATGATTCTAATTGATTAGAATACCTACAGTGTAGATTTTATTGTGGGGAAAGTCATTAAATGATAATTAATTTACTGATATTGAATTTATTTTTTGGAATATAGGGGGATTTGATAAATTAGAATGAAAAGAGACTTTTGAGACTATGAGAATCATTAGGTAGTGTTTTCTCGGATGGTCATGTTTCTCAATAGTGTTATGGGGCATTGAAAAATGGTTGAATGTGTAATGGGTCAACATTTTAAAGTTGTAGAATAACTGACTACAATATTTGCGAATACTATACACCATATGGTATCCCATGAAGAAAGTTTTATTGTCAAATTTTTTCAAACGAACACTCAATTTATGATTAGATTTAATTTAAAATTACAGTATAGAATACTTTTTATATTTTTAAAAATAATAAACTATGAATTTTTTATTCTCATTCAATATTATTTTTAAGGACATTATTTTATGGATATTGTTTTATGGAAATCCTTGTAAATGTTTTTTTACAAATTTAATAATTCAATAATAATTTATTTTTACCTGAGATATTTCTCAAATGATTCTATTTTGTAATTCCTTTTGAAAAAAAATATTTTCCCTTTAAAATTTTATAATTTTCTTCTAATTCATCTATTCATGTTTTTCAACTTTTTTATGTCATTTATAATCTCAATATTTTATAAATTAGTTTTTTTTTTTACAATTATTTCTGAAATTTTTAAAAGCTAATGAATCCAAATTTGATTAATGCACCTTGAATAGGTACTTAATACTTGGAAGGTGTTCGTTATTTTTTAGAATTTACTAAATGAAATGTTCCAAAAAATGACATGTTTTTATATAAATTCCTGAGATGATAAAATTTGATAAAGATGAAAATAATATATATACATGATAATTTAATTTTTCATGGTTTTAATTTGAGGTAAAACCCTTGGATTTGATATGGTGAAAGAGGGAAGAATTCCAGATCAACTAACAATAGTTCTTTCAATCATGATAAATATAATAACCACAATGAAATGATTTATGATATTGATGTTAAGGTAATTGAATGAAAATCCACAATTGATCTTTTATTTGGCGATGCTGAAAACCTGTATATATAGTTTTTATGGAATATATGGTTTTATCGACAATATTAATGTTAATAAATCTAAAGGTGAAACATGGATGGGGAAAAAATTGTTTTACAAAGTTTAAATAATTGTTGAATGAAATTTTTCCTAAATAACATGATATTTCATATACACAATATAAGTTATCAAATATATTATTCCCAATGGGATCGTGGTATAAGAAAATACACATCTACTTGGTTGATTGTGTGCAATATATAAAACAATAATAACTTTTGTTAGAGTTTCATAAATGATGGATATCACCATATAAGTGGATGTAAAAAGGACAAGCAGATTTATATGTTCTAGAGAACCCTACTAATGTATTTTGGAATATTCTAATGATTTCTAATATGAATCATTTATTTTCTAAATCACATGATGAAAAAAAGTTTAGGTTGTAATACTGGTGAGAATATATGTGATGAAAAAATACATTATCTAACTGATTGTCTATAGTGAAATATAATTGATCATGAGTATTGTACATTCAGAAATGATGTTATAAATATCATACATGTACATTTAATAGAAATAAATAATCCATATCGACTCCTTAGTAGAACACATAGTTCATTGACAATTTTATTGGTAATTTTCAATTTATCTGTTGAATTTTGTATGAATTGAAAAAAATTTAGGTTGAGATTAATGATATATGGATTAAAATAGCCTAAAATGACGTTAATTTCACCATTAATTAATGATTTGAAACTATTATTAGATAAAGGTATAAGGGTGTATGAGTCATTTAAAATGGAATATTTTCAACATCATGTAATGTTGATGTTCACCATAAATCACATCCCAATGTATCAAAATTTGTTAGGATACAGTGTTAAGGGGAAAAAGTGATTTCCAACATGTGAACAAAACACATCATATTATAAACTATATAATGGGAGAAAATCATTATACATGTGTCATTAAAAGAATTTTTTTATGTATCACTATTTCAAACTACTAAAAATGGATTTTAAAAGCTTAAATGAATTTGACGTTTCTTTAAATACATTATCCATTTATATTTATTTTGAGAGGGTGAAGTACCTTGAAGTTACATTCATAAAGACACATAAATATGGTAATGATAGAAATAATTTTTTGAAATAGTCAATAGTTTTTGAGCTACCATATTAGAGATATCATAATGTTTAATATATCATTTTATTCCTGTTTGTGTAGCAGAATATATGTGAAGTTTTTATTTGATCACCGATATATATTAATGGAATGAAAATGGATGGGTTGAATGACTAAATTGACTAACATTCAATGAGAATACATATTTAGTAGGATCCCTCTCCTAATAAAAGGTTAACATTCCTACCCTAGACATGTCGTTCTTTATCCAAGAGGAAGAAAACTATATTTTCTCAATGATTTCATGATATAAATGTTCCATATGGTTATTCTTCAAATATAAATTTTTTTGTTCGGTTAATGTAATAAAAGTTGATAGGTATGAACTCTCATTACTGTCACGTCATGATGAAACAACTCCAACATGTTCCATTTATCAGAATATTTCCCACCCATGTCAAAATGACTATGATGATGGTTTTTATTTTTTTATTTAAAATTTTCTGGTTATTTATTCAAATTCATTGATCCTTTTAGATAATTAAGTGGTGTCAACACTTTTTCAATTGGAATTGTATTTCCCTATATCTTTTTTTTGATATCATGGTGCATTTAATGGTTCATTAGGTGAATTAAATATTGATTTATGGACCTATATATCGATTTTGGATGTGTCCATTTAAAAGGTATATGATGGTATTGAAGGGTTAGGCTTAGAATCAATATAATCATGAAGCATCCATTGTTGATAAGTATATTTTTGTGGTTGTTACATATATTTTTACAAATAATTTGAATGATGTTGAGCAAATTGGTTTGCCTACATCTCACCCTGAATGACTTGGTTCGGGGGGAAGGGGATTCATGGCTTCAATGAAAAATCATAGAAAAATGAATAGAAAAAGAAGTTGAAGATAAAAAAATTGAATGAAATATATGAGGATAAACCATATATTACAATTCATATTAATGAGTTGAAACCAAATTATCCAATGAAAAAAATATGTGCATATTTATTTAGCATAAAAAAACATTTATCCATGTTGTAAATAGATTGTTGAACATGATTCAACATAATCATTGACATGGTTAGTGGGAGGTCCATATTTGGAATTGATATCATGTTCTAGGTAAGAAATAAATATTCACACATTACATATGAATGATCAGGACAATAGATGTTTGGTTCAAAAAAATAGTGTGTTAGTGTTTGCATAAGCATTTCTTTTTTCAAGTGCCCAAATACAAAACCCAATCACTCCATTAACTGAATATTGTAATTTCATAAAAGAAATATGTTATGTTTATTACGTTAATATCACGTTTCAATTTTTATGTGTAAGTGGTGTATCTGCAACCATAGTGTCTTACATGATGAATTATGAACGACGCTAGATGATCTAAATAAATTGAAATACTGAAATAAACATTTTATCATGTTAAAAAATCAAGAAAAAAATATATTTTTTATCAATATGATATAAAAAGGGATATTTCTTTACAATGACAAATAAATTATGTTGGTGATGAGAAAAGTTTAGATTATTATGATTTAGATGATATCCCAACATCCATGGAATGATTATCAAAAAATATTGATGAACATATTAAAGTCATGGTTTTTTCCAAACAAAACAATCATGATTAAGGAATTTTGGAAAATAGTTTTTCGTACATTCCAAATATTAAAGGTTACATATTTTTAATCATGGTTTATTTTTTTAAATATCACATGTAAAATATATTAATTTATTTTTAGTTATTAAAACATATATTATGATTATTAAGATAAATTCTTTGTTTATATTTGTTTTGATTTCTCTATTTTTTTCATTTTTACCCTTATATAATAGATATATTAGTTGATTTTTTTGAAAGCCAATTGTTTTAACTTTATCATATTAAAATTATATTGAATTAAAGTATATTATTGAAGAATTATTTTTGTTGTAAAAATGATTTATCATGTTGGTTAATTTTTTCTATGCCTTTTTATCTCTCAATAATTTTTTGTATTTTTCATTAATTTATGTAATTTCATCTCTCATTAAATTTTTTAGAATTTTAGTTATCTATAAAAAATATGAATAAAAAAGTGTTATCTTTAGTTTATATATCTTTGTTTTCTTGATAATTGATAATTTTTTGTTTACATTTATATGTAATTGTTGGATTTATATATTTTTGTACTTATTTGTGTTGAATGGATTTTTAGGATAATCACAGATCAATCATTTTATTCGTCACATATTTATAGAGGTGATCAAACACATACTGTTAGGGAGGAACATAAAAAATCTCCACTTGATGGGCCTCCTTGTCCTTATTTACTTTAGTTGTCAGCTTTTATAGTTGTAAAAAGAATCTGAGGGCTGGTTAACATGGAACCACATGGTTACCAAAATTATCAATTTCTTGTAGATTAGAATAGAGGATATAAATGTAATTTGATGATAAATATATTTCAATACGTCCAATTTCAAAACAATTCCATAATTTGTTTTCTGTATAAAATAAAATAAAAGATAGTATTTTTTTTGGAAATTGTAGAAGTGTTGAATAACCAACATTATAACTTTTATGGGAGGTATTTTTTGGTAATATTGTCTATTATTATTTTTCATATAATGATATTTTAATAGTATTTTATGTTATTCCCATCTTATCCAATGAAATATGATATTTGAGACACTAGAGGAGTCTAGATGAAATGTTTATCATTGGTTTCTAAGAGATGGAGGTATTCTAAATCATCCATCACATCACAGTTCATTTTTGGGAATAGATAACTTGAAAATACATGTGAGATATATCTCTTTATAGATGAAGATACATGGAATATTTTTTTCAAAAGTAGACATTGATATTATTTTTTTTGTAAGTTAAATGTAATCTTTTCAGATGATTCTTTATAGTAATGAACATGTTGAGAATTTAATTATTCTTAATTCATAATTTAATCCAATCAAGGAGATCTCATTAGGAGATTCAAGATATAAATTTATAACCTCATACATTATCTTAGGGGGGTATATGTTATCGTTAGAACACATATTGGAATAAATACTTCTAATGCTAAGATATGATTCATCAGGATCGATAAAGGGTCCCCTCCTCCCCCCAACTATACATGAAATCATTGAATAGGGCTCATATGACTCAAAATATGATATCTTTCTTAACATTTAAGAGTTGTAGTTGAAAATAATGTATAATTATTATTTATTTATTGAATTCAAATAATCAATTTATATCTTTTTATTTATTACAAAACTTTTTGAATATTTAATATAGGATTCCCTTGAGGATAATTGAATGTTGGTGGTCATTATTTTAGAGTGTAGAGAAGATATATTCATTATAGCATTAGGAATGCCTGAAAACCCAAGTCATGTATGAGGATACCCAACGTGTGTATCAATAATAAATGTGTTTACAAATTCAGATGCTTCTTCAAAAAAGACTATATATCTATAATAGAATCCTTGAAATATAATTTTTAGGATTTTCAAGCGATGTTGGATGATACTATTAGAGCTTCGGTACAACTGATGTTTGTAGACATGCAACGATAGTTTCGGCCTGGAGAACCGACTCCTCCACCTTCGCTAGCTAAACTAACTCCTCCACCTTATCCTAATAACACATCATTGTTTCCATACACAAATGCTTATAATACTTCTCGAACACCCCCTTCTCCATAGATTCCATTATAGTTTGAGTTATATGTTGATTATACTCATCATAAATATTCATATGGGATGATATATTATGTCATTGGTACCACTCATCATCTCCAAATTGAGATAGATCATCATAGTGTAATTGTAGAAGATATTATAGATAGATAAAAAAAATGCCATGTTTTATTGTTTAGTTGATTACATTTATACAATGTATCGGCCATATTTATTTTCCAATCAAGACTACTACAAAATATTATAATAGAGGATTGTTTATTTGTTTTATTTTATTCCATTTTTATTGTAAAATTTTACCCAATTTTTATACCCCCTTTTTTGGTTTGTGTTCATAGTGGGATGTGTGTTTCTCGCCTTTTGTGGGAATGTGCTTATTATTTTGTGTGTGCAAGTTATATATATAGGGTTTTCCCTCATTGGGTGTTAGGCTTGAGGGTAGTTATAGTGATAAATTGTAGGTAGAAATTTATTGTTTTCACTATTCCACACATCCTTTATTATTTATGGGAAGTCTGAAACGATGTGGAAGATCTAAATATTTCCTCCTATTAGTTGGCATAATGCTAGTTACCCACCTATCGTGCTTTGCACAAGGGAAACGTGGGGTTTTAAAATTTAGCGATGCATGTGTTGGTTAATTAGTTGGTCCCATGGACTTAGCATATATCAGTATATTTTTCAGTTTTATATAACCATATATGATAAGATTCTTGGTGCATTATGGATATAGTGTAGACCATGCACATTCATCGCATAGTGGGCTGTGATTGAGGGAAGTTTGATATAGTTCATTATTTTATCATATTACCAACATTATTTGATATGGATCCTTATTTTCTTGTGTTGATTTCTTTATTTCATGTGATATAAATTTATATATGGGTGTGTATGGTTCCTAATGGACGTGCTCTTCCATTATAATTTGGCATGCTTCCTTTAAAAATTTGATTTCAGATATATTTTTCAAAACCTATTTTTATTTTTTATAGATGGCCATGTGAGTACTTCAAATTAGATTTTGAAATGGGTTTTGTGTTTAAAATGAGATTTAGCTAAATAAATTGCTTAATAGAAATAATTTTAAATAGATAATCAAGTGTGAGTTTTTTTGAATAATGGGAAATGTGTGTTTACTTTTGAAGGGTATATGGATGATAACATTTCATTAAAATTGTGTGTGATCGGTTATAGATAGAAAAAAGGGGAAAATTTTTGAGAATGTATTATTGAATTGTTTTTATATTCATGAATTATAAATATGTGAAATTATTTTCTATCTTTAATTTTAACCCATCAATAATATGTTGTATTATAAATTGAATTGGATAGTATTGGTGGTTTTTTTGTCCAACATAGATTTTTATCCTACGAAGATGAAATTTTAGAATTTAGGTTCTTAGTTGGACCCTTCTTGTCTTTCATGGATGAAATGAGTTGATTTTGGTGTTAGGGTGTAGTCTAACATGTCATAAAGCCATTGATATTCTTGATGGATTTTTTGTATTATAGTAATCTTCATTTTAGATTGTTTTTCCAATATTTTTGTGTACTATTTGACTCTCCTTATTTGGGATTATGATCATGTATTCGAAAATGGATTGGATCATGGTTGTTGACTATGAACTGTTTGTTTTTCAATTTATTTATTTTCTCTTATGAATAATTTTATTTTATTTTTTGGTCTCCAATTTAAGAAGAACAATTCATAAAGGAGTTCATATGCCTCCTATAAAATTGTTGCCAACCCGTGGGGATCGAGAATGCCCTTCATGCCTTGTGGAATACAAAGTCAAGATACAAGTGGAATAGAATGATGTGAATGTTTATTTCAAAATATATAAATAAATTATATATGAAATAAATATAAAAGTAATCAAAATTTTGAAAATATATTTTATTAATCAGACACTATAAAATTGTTTTTTAAATTCAATTTTAGAAAATACAAATTTTTATTCAAAATATTTAGGCCCCCTAAAGTGATTAATACTATTTTAATTATAGGGATTAACTAATTATATGTAATTTGAGTGTTTTCAAAATAGATAAGAGAAAACACCTAAGCATGTGAAGTAAATAAATAAATATAATATAGATTTATATAAATAGTCAGTAATCTCAAAATATAAGGGCATGTGAAAGATATAATGATTAAAGACAAATAATTTCATCTTAAATAAATATTAAAATAAATTAAATAATTCAATAAATCTAATGGTTGATATAAAAAAATATTTCTAGAAAAACAAGATGTAAGAAAAATTAAGAATTGAGAAAAACACCCTAAGAATTTATTAAAATTATATCTAAGAACCAAATTAAAATGATTAATTATATGGCATTATGGATAAAATAAAACATAGATTTCATGATTTGACCAAAATATCATAAATCATTATGGCTCCTGTTAAAAATAAATCATATTTTCAAGTGCATGAAAATTTAAAATTATAAAAAGTGAAAAATACAACAATTATTCTAATTTTCAAAAATAATAGGACATTAAAAAAAATAAGAAACTGAATAAATATATATCATTAAATTAAAGAGGTTTTAAACAAGGGACAAATTAAAAAAAATCATTATTTATAAAATAAATATTTAAATATATCATCAAATTCATGAGAAATATAGACATATGGATTGATTTAATAGCCCTTATCCCCTAAAAAATGATAAAAATGTTAAAAAATTACATAAAGAAGAAATATATGAAGAAAAACCATGTATACACATTAAAAAAAATAGGATTGGAAATAAAGGGTAACACAATGCCACATAATTTCAAATACCAAACACACCAATAGAAAAACATCATATTCACTTTGAGTAGGATATAAGAGGTGACTAATTCATAAAATGTAAGGATAATATGATATGATTAGATTTCATGTATCCTATTTCACTTTATACATCCAATCATGTTGTGAGGAGGTGATACAGTCCATGTTAGTGATTAACATGTCCACCATTATCTCAAGAGAAGTGATATGGTGTTCAATGATCCAATAACACTATCTCATCTTCTAAAGGATTAATGCCCAACATGGTGCTACTTCACCCTCAACATCTTAATCCTTAACTCCAATATCATGCCCTTCTCCTTTGGATTCATCTTCACTATCTTTTCTCCATATTCATTTTCATCAACTGTATTTCCATCATCTCCACCAAGAGGATATACCTCAATGACGGTATGAGGCATAGATATTTTTGTTGTTTTGGTCTCAGACTCATGCAAATTATTATTTAGGATCCAATGATAATCATAGATTTACTCATGGTGCCTTAGAGGCCTATAAATAAACATGTTTTGAGCCATAAAATGATTCGTAATTGTATCATGGGATTGATCCACAAAGAAATATTTGCCAAAATAATTCCAAAATATGTAAAAATATATTTAAGGAGGATACCATATATATGTTCCTTAGAACAACTTGGGTGAGAGGTAATATAGTACACATATTGGAAAGTTAAATGCATATGAATGAAACTGACATTAAAAGTGATACAATAAATTATATAGAAATAAATATACTTGAGAATATCATGGTTGATACTTTTTGGGGTAATAAATTTTTTTATTACTCTCCCTATAATAATATTTTTGGGATAAAGACAATATTTATTAATAATGGGGTTATATTCTTACAAAAAATCCTTTGAGGTGAATATTTATAGTTAAAATAAGTGAAAATGGGATGTATTCCTTTGGTTATTAACTGAGGACCAAAGTGAGGAAGTATTATAAAATTTATTATTTCTTATGATGAAATTGAAAAGGATATATCTTTTAAATTGTATTGATAGATTAAAATTTGATCGACATAAAATAATATAATTCAAACATAAATATTTTTCACTAATGAGGTGAAAAGAACCCCTCTAGGTGGTGGTTGAATCAATTACCACCACCATTAGAACTCAATAACAATTTTAAAGTCATGTAAGGATTCATTAAACCAATTAAAATCAATAATATGACATGAAATGAAATTTTTTCCATCTATATTGGGTCATGAGGTTCAACCAGTGGATGATAAAAGGGAAATTTGGCCTTTCTCCTGACATTACAATATGTAGTGTGAGCATGACATGATTCCATGCATGTATATGGAAAATGGGTAAGGGAAAATCTACCAAGGTGTTGTTTGTAGTGAAAATTGTATAAAATAAAAATGTTTTGATGGATTAATCAATGAAATTTATAGAAAATAGATAAAACTATGGGAAATTACCAATAAATATAGATCTAAGAGAGGAGAGGATTCTGGGTTATGAGATAGTTGATGGGGTGTGAGCTCCATGTGACTTTCAATTGGGGGTAATTGTTTAAAAACACTAATAACTAATCCACCAATGTCTATTACCCTCAGGTACCCTTGATATTTTTTTATTATAAACAATTATTTTAATTTGTTATAGAAAGAAACGAGATCATTTATATTTGCAGGTTGTGGAGAGAAACATATTATAAGAATTAAGAACGTTTCTTAGGGCTTAGAACAATGAAACCCAAAACATGATTTGTTGGTTAATTTTTATGGATAAAAATCCAATTAGTGTTTTCATCATAGACAATGATTGAACCAAACCTCATCATTATTTATAAACTATAAAATTACAATAAAAAGAGAAGAATATACATACCATATGCAATACCATATTAGATCACTCAAAATTATCCATTAAGATGCAATGATAAATGAATGTGAGAAGGTGATAGAATTGAATGAGAGAACATATAATAGATAAAATTATTGAAAAATGATGTTAAATTATTATTCAAGGTAATTAGAATCATAAATGCACCCTTGATGGGGTATTTATAGTATCTTGTGGCATTAAGAACAATATGAAGCTATTGGGGGTCATAGATAACCATTAGAGGCTAAATTAAAGCATGCAGGAACCACTCTAATAGATACATTTTTATGTCTAATTAGGTTCTACTAGCCGTTCAGTTGATAGATAGAACAATTGTTCTGTCCAAACCCCATCGACTCGTCGATAGAACCTAGATATAATAGGTTCTTTATCCTTTAACAACCATTGAAATGGTGGTACATATTAGTTGGAATCTATCACTTGGATGTCTCGGCCTGTTAAAAAAATCTTATGGACATTTATTTCCCATCAAAACATTTTGATCCTCAATCCAAAAAAATTATAAAAATTAAATTCTAAAACAATGCCCTTAAACTATTAGAAACAAAAATGTGTGTTTTTTATCATTCAAAACTACATATGAGAGTGAGATTGTTAAAAAACATTAATAAATTCTACCTTTTTCAATTATTTCCATTATATCATTGATAAAGTTATGTTTTACTGTTACATTTTACATGGGCTAATAAAAACCCATATCCTCTTATAATATAACCATAATAATTGTCACCCATCACTCACATTGTAGATAAACTTATATTTTCAAAACATTATTGTGATATATATATCAAATCATTCGGTTAAATTGACCCTCAAAAGCTATGGAAAATTATTCAATAATCATTTTTAGTCAATATCATTCATTTTTTCTCATTTTTTGTTTTTAATCTCAATTATGGTCCATTTTTTGTGCTTGGATTCTGAATTATTGTCATTCTTCTCATCTTCTCAATGTCAATCCGATTTCTCAAATGTTTTTTACATGGCCTTATGTGGATTGTTCAACAATTATGAGGAAGATGACCTCTTTCCTTGTTGTTTTGTTTAGATTTTGATATGATTTTTATGTTATCTAAATGATTTAATGAATTGTGAATGCTTATTTACATGAGAAATTAACTTAAATGTTATCAATTAACATTTAGTATTTATTATTCACTATTTATATTAAATGATGTCGATTCAATGATGATTTTGAAGAATTTCTTATGTAAATTGGTATCCTAAAGTTAATTGAGACCTATTGTGTAGTTCTATTATTATAAACAATAATTTTGGGATTATTTTAAAAAATTTTATGCATCATCACAAGTTAAAAATCATAATCTACTAGTTGGTCTCATATTCTTAGTAGTGCATAAGAACCAATAAGTATTCAAAACTTCATTCCTTATGACTTAATGAGTCCACTATAACTGGAAATTTTTAGTTTAATTTATCAATTGAATTAATTAATCTGAAATTTTAACATCATTAGGATGTGGAGACATAAAAAAATAATCATTAAAAACATTTATTTAATTGTATGGAATTTAATAAGGACCACCAACCTGATTTTAATCTTTTCCCTCTATATTTCATTCGTTCAAAACTGATGTTCATGCATTATCCAAGGCTTTTAATGACTAGATAAATCCTATACCAACTCATGATCGCATGTTTCATCCCAAAAAAATAAACATAATTTATTATATAATTTATAAATAATTAATAAATTAATTCATAAATTTATATAATGGTATATAACTCATCCGGGCTTGATCACCCATAAAAATATCATGCAACTTGGTGCTGACAACCACCGACATTCCCCTAAACCAATTTTGAGTCATTGCCCCCAACCCATATAACCAAATCCACATACACATTAATTATAAATTGGAAAACCCTATGATAATTGATAAAATTTACATAACTTATGGTATTTCTATGAAACTATGTATATATATCATTACTATAACTCGTTATTATTATTAGAAAGAAATCTTCTTATCATATGTCCAATTTCACAATGTTAACATGGAATTTTAACCTAATCATAAGTAGAGTGTAAGAAAATTATAAGAATGAGAGGAATGATCTACCCAGAGGTTGCTGATATAAAAAATGTACCTTAAATCATTGAAAAAATTCACATACAAACATTTATTAATAAAGGTGGTGAATGTGGGATAATTTAAGTACTAGCCTAGGTCTATGCATAAAACCAAGAGGAAAGGATTGGAGTTTCCCCCTCATCAAAATCAAGGGGTTATATATAACATTATTCTCACTTTAATGACCACATGTTATATGAAGACTCCTAGTAGTGGTTAATTACACAACTAGATTCCACGATCTAGATTGTAAAATCCAACAGCTAGCTATAGCCACCTTCTGATTGGAGGCACTATAGTCTTGGGCATTGGGTAGATAATAGAAACAAATTACTACATTGCTATTCCCACCATCCATTAACAACTTTATATTTCTCATTTGAGACATTCATACACCATTAGATATTAATTAAACATAAAAATCATCTTTCATTATGTTAAAACTCAAAAAAATTTCATGTCTGGTTCAATATATAACCCCTTCACTAATTCAAAAGTCAGTTTCCTTCTCCGAATTCAAATACCCAGACAAACACATGGAATTTTATGAATTGAACTGAGATCCATCTACTATGACCTCTTGTTAGGGTGATATACTTGATAAATATCCTAAATTTATGTGTATCACGTCATCCTTATAACCATAAATGAAGCAATCATAATATATTATCCCAAAATCCACTCATTTCTCACACCATAAGCACCGTAATTCAGAAATTATGGATTAATGGGTGATCCATCATCTTGGTGTCAATATTCCTCAAATCTATGATATAATTAAGCCTCAAGATTTTAATTATTCTTCTAATCTCACCAATTTGTGGATGTGAATTCAGGGATTGAATATAATTTTCTATTCCACTAACTACTTTTTTCCTGCCAAATGACATGTAATGTACTTGATGGATTAGTGTATTGAAAAATTATTGGTTAATTTATTAGTTGATAAGTGGGATGAATGAATTAATCATAAGTATTCTAGTCTAATAGTGAAATTATTATTCTTGATTAGAAATCATTTTTTGAAAATAATATTGCAAATTTGTCTCATTGAGTGTTGAAACTGAGCTACCTTAATTTTTTTTTCAAATAAAAAAAGATGGATAGTCCTACCTACATAAGGAGACTATCACCTCTATAAGATGACAATGTTCACTTCGGGGAAAAAATCCAATAAGTGGCATTGGGAGACCTTTCTAACCCACCCTCATTGATGCAAATGTTTATGGAAGCGCAAACAAGCATCTGGAATACAGAAATTAAAAGTCTATGGAAGGTAAATTACATGGTAAAATTCATCTTTGTTCATGGTTAGTTTCAAAAATCAACTATAATTTGACTGTAATATGTGTGTGTGTGTGTGTGTTTTTGTGACGTTAATTTAGTGTCATTGAGGGTATATCAATAAAAATATTCATTATAGATTCCCCAAAAGGTTCTGAAACATGTTATATATGACCTTTTAATTTTATAAATCTTTGCACATAATGGATAATATATTGAAATAACATACGTTTTTCCCTAATAGAGCCTATATGGTTTAACATATAATTAAATCAACCTGAGGATGGACATGAAGCACTTCCTTGTGACTCTACCTCATAGGGGTACTAGCCCACCATATCGATGGAGCATGAATGAAATAGGGATATCATGAATAAATGTTTGGTTAAGCTATGACTGTGATGTAATTGTTTTATTTACCAAAAAGTTTACAGTTCCATGAAATGTATCACATAGTCTCAAGGGAAAAGGATAATAAGTGAGGTGTCTCTTACAGACTCATAGATTATTTCACAATCTATCATACATAAAATGGTGGTTCCTTGATGAACCTCTCATCATGTATTGATGTAGTTGGAGAAACAATATTTTATAGATGAAGAGGCTATTCACATAACCCAACATCACACAGAGAAGAATGTTTCCAGGGAATGGTTATAGGGTCACCCATAATATCCATATCAAGTCGACCTAGCTATTGAACAGTTGTCTAGTTGGAGGTGAATTGATGTGATCCAATTGGAGATGATGTAAAAGAGTAGTTAAATGGTGGAAGGATATAGTGGCATGTCCGGCACATGGGAGGCTCAGAGTGGGGGGAAATAATAATAGGGAGACTATGTTTGTAAAGGAAAATGATGAGAGTCTATTTATTGGAGACTGAATGTTGAGGAAACAATGTTTTTTATCTATAAAAATTATAGAAATATATTATTATCATTTACATATTTTATAAAATACTATTAAAAAAATGGTCCACTAAATTAAATTATTTGGTCACTAGAAAATGATTGAAATACTAGGATTGATCAAAACACTCTTTTCTAAAATCATTTTGGTATATTAATAACACACAAATATATATACATGTTATTCATAATTATACCCATAATATCATTTTTGATATGTTTTTTGATCTTTTGATTTACATATCTTGTAAATAACATATTGATTTGAATAACCACCTACAAGGATGTAGCAATAATGATAACCACTTTACAAATTTAATGAAAATTTAATTTTTATTTTTCGTAAACCATCACACAATCAGTAAGATACCAATACAAAATAACATGGCATGCTGTAGAAGAAGATGTTGTGGAGAGTAAAAAAATTTCTTTATTGATCAATGTTATTATGTCATATCTAATAATGTTCACCCCATCACAAATGTATGGCATTAAGAGAGAATAATTTAAGCATGAAAAAATTAAAATAAATCACCACCATAGATAAACACATATTCATCATAGTCTTTTATTAGTTCTAAATAGAAATCTCTGATAAAAGAAGACCCTTTATAATAACTAGTACAAATTAATTATAAATGTTCATTTAAACATCACCAAAAAAGTGATGATAATGGGATATGTCTAATATTTATAACATCATTAAGTCGTTATTCCATTATGATGACTTCTTGGGTCACGTACTTAGTTGGAAAAATATTTTTTGGTGGAGGGATCATTGTATCCAGAATGCATGATATTATTTAGAATTTTTGGAACAAAGAAGGCGTAATTCATTTTCTTACCTCAGTGTTCCTATTTTTTTGGGTTGGCCAAAGCATTCTATTTTTCGAGCATCATTAGCCCGATCAGAAAAAAAATTATTTTATGGAATGGTATTTATCATTTCATGGTGGTCAAATGTTTTTGTTGAAATCCATCATCACATCAAGGATTGTTTATTCATTTATCTTTTATGAATGGCTTGTTTATTAATAATATTTTCACCGCCATTAAAAAATTTATTTGGTGTGGTAGTTTTATTGAATTTAATTTAGCCAGTATTTCATTTAAAAAATGTTTCAAGCATTATGATTCAGGGGCCTTGGTATAAAAAAAATTTATCTTTTTTACTTATTATTTGCAAGATCATTTCAAGTGGAGAATCATGAATAGAAAATCTGTATCAGTTGAATACATTCATTCCATATTTCTAAAAAAAACATATATATGGTTATATTCCTTATATGAATTCCTATGTTTTTATTTCCCTCAATTCCACCTTTTATATCAATAATTTTCATTCAAGGTGGCTGGTATCTATAGATTTTTCTTTGAATTTTTTTACTATAAATTATAACGGAGCTCCTCTGGTGGAATCCCTCTTGAATAGGTATATTTATCATAAATTATCTATTTCAATTTACGATCAAAAGAATAATTTGGATTATCTTCAAATTACTATTAGAAATTCTATATGTAGATATCGACTCTCATATAGATCTTATTTTTGGTCACGGTATATTAAATTTAATGGTTTATTGAATTCAAAAGAATTCTATGAGGATATTTCCAGATTGAACTATAGCTTGTAGTGAAATTGTAAAATGAACAGTAAATTTATCCATCACTCTCATTCAATTCTCATCTGGAGTGTTTTTCATGGGAACTTATTGGTTTTCCTTTCTTATAAAGATGTGGAATTTATATATGCTTTTTATGTTCTCTATGTCATCAAAATAGGGATGATATTAAGCATTTATTCTTGAGTTCTGCCAATACACCATCCATGTGGCACCTCATCTGATATTATCGCGATCCCTTTTCGTTGAACTTTCTCAATCCTTAAGTTCATTAAAATATTTCCATCAATCCTACATTCCCCTTAACATACCATTCTTTTTTGGTATTCTATTATAGAGTTAAATTTATTCATCTAAATTTCTTGCAATAAATGTTTACATGATCTGGTTTTGTCATTTCCTCAATTAGCATTGTCAAATTTATTGAATGTTATCAGAGAAGATAACCATACCCAAAAGTGTTTCTTCTATAACTCAGTTCATGCTCTTTTAGTACTATGGAGGCTTGGTAATAGAGGTAACTAACATCATCATTATTTCATTTCATTCTATAGTCACCTTTTTTGGTTGGATTAATGATTACTTGGATTTTTCATCAAGGGTTAACCTTGGTTCTATAGGTTTTGGCGATATTTTCAAGAAATAACATGGTGATGATATAGGATATCATTATGGTTCTTTTTGTTTTTACTCCTCTCTTCAGGTAGAAATTTTTGGTTTCATTGATTCCATTCAATGATATTCTATTCATGGTTGGAATTAGAATTGGTTAGAATGTGACTATTCTATTTTTTTCATGAAATCACAGTAGGTGTTACGCATCATTTTTTGAAGTTCAAATCTCATTTGATTATTTTCATGGACTATCTTTATTCCTTTTATTACATCATAACCCATGTTTGTATGGAGGCAAAATCGCTTGTGGATGGACTTTCCATGATAAGAGATGATATAGATATTTTTTCAATGTCTAATCTGGTTCCTCATGGTCTTTTACCTCTCCATTAGAGGGACATGTGGTAATTTTTTGTTTTTAGACGTTTGTAATTTGAACTTTTTTTTAATAATATTAGAGACGTCCCTTTCTAGGCAAAGTCTCACCATTCATTAAATATATAATTATTTGAAAAAAATAAATTTAGATTATAATTAAATAAAATTTTATTTAAAATATTATAATATTACATTATTTTTTTAATAATATTATCATTTTTTATTTATTATTATATATAATTTTATATTAATAAATATATATATATATTATTATATAAAAATATTATTATTTATATACAAAAAAAATTGATAAAATGTAACTTTATCAGTGCTTTTTTAGCCCTAATAATGGGATAACATTATCAACAATTAAAAATAATTTATAAAGTTTAGTCTTAATAATGCTTTTTTGTGTTAGTAGTGATAAAATAACTATTTATCCTCACTTTTCTTGAAAACATTGAGAAAAAATATGGAATATTAGAAAAAGAATGCTTATAGAGTGATGCCCCCAATCACATCAGGATGCTTTAACAGAATTAGAGTTCTTCTTCCATTGTCACCATAGTCATCAAATCCTACTAGTGCCACTGATCGTCTTTCTCAAAAATTCGATCTCTCTAAATATAATGTATGAACCAATTTGTCCTATTAGAGCTGACAATGACACTATTTATTTAGTCACACCTCTCTAAACCCAACTATCTAAATATTCACTTCCTCTTCGGGAATAAAACAAATTTCCCCAACAATGATTCCCCCTCCATGGTATAGCAACAATGAGGAATAATCATTACAATGCAGCACCCATGCACGTCGATCATCTCCTATTGTAGTGCATTGCCTAAATTGAGCTCCCCTATAGATCAGCCTCCCTCCTTCCACACTTTAGTGGACCAATATAGAACCCCTCCTCATTGATTTCTCTAAACCAAAGTATATTGATTTCGAATCTTTTCCACTCGGTTACACCATAGGCCCGACTTGCTGGTGCAACGCTCTATGCCAAATTGATCACCTCCTTCATCGTCATCTGAGCCACAAAAAATGTAGTAACAATTGATGAAATTCCATGTGTGACGGTTGTGGTTCGTGTGATTCTATGTGAAGTTCACACAAATAATTAGCGTGTTTCAGAATCTAAATTTTTCCATAGAAAATAGGCCACTGAGTATCAGTCCCACACAAATTTATTCTGTATATCCTTTGAAACAACATAAAACACAACCACATGCAACTAATAATAGAAATCTATAGAAATCTATAATTTTTATTAACATCTCTTGTTAATTTTTTAAATTTTTAATTAGTAATCAATTAATATTTACTAATTTTTATAACTATTAATTTTTTTATTTATATATCTATATAAAACTTTTTATTATTAAAAATAACATCTACAGTAGATATTCAATATCATACTATATTTAAATAATATATATATATATGTGTGTGTCTGTGTGTTAAAGATCTATAATTTTATACAATTATATGTTTTTCAATTTATATACTTTTTTAAAATTAATAGTATATAATATTATACTAAGATAATTTATTATTAATATTTTATTAAATATTTTAACTTTTATAGTTTTATTTATTTATTTATTTATTTACTTTTATAAAATTTTTTATATCATTTTTTACAAGTAGATTTTAAATATAAAATTAAATTATTTATTTGTACTCTTATAGTTTTCATTATTTTTAATATAATATAAAATTATTATTTTTATTCATTATAAATTGTTATACATATATACTTTTGTAAATTTTACATTTATATATTATAATTTTATACTTATATTAATTTTCAAAAATTTAAACTTCAATAAATTTTGTATTATTTTTTAAAAAATATGTACTTTTATATAGTTTTTTAAATATATAAAAATGTATCAATTATGTATATTTCATTAAGATATATATTATTTTATATATTATATATAATTTTATACATTTATATCAGTCTATGAATTATTAAACTAATATAAATATATACAAATTAGTAATTTATAATTTTATATATGTATAAATTTTTTAATTTATCAATAGTTTAAACATTATGAATTTTATATTATATAAATTTTACTTATATATATTAATACTATTTTAATATGTTAATTATTTATTCTAAAAAATCATTTGGATAATTAAGAGTTATTTTATCATATATTATTTTTAATATTTAAATCATAATAGATTGAAGTTGAATATATAGATTTAATTTAGTTTTGATTGAATTTCTCAAATAGAATTAATTTTTTTTTGTATTTGGTGTTCATAAATGTATCTAAGGGGGGGAATTTTTTATTCTCTTTTACAATTTCATTAGTATAAAATAGTATACTTATAAAAATGTATGTTATTATATATCTACAGTTGGATTTCAATTGAAGAATGATGTCTGATAATATAACAGTGAAACATTTCAACAACTAGGAAATATTGATAATCCTAAGAGGTGTGATGTGAATGATATGATAGTGGATCAATTTTCATTTCTTTCATAATACAAATATGAACATCATGACTTAAAATTAAATTTTAGTATTTAAAATATTTTAAAAAATATTATATTTTATTATTTTTAAAATTATTATTATATTTGATAGATATATTTTGTCTCAGTGAAATTGTTTTCAAATAATATTGTATTTTCTTTATTGAATTCAATATCAATATTCTCATTTATTTTTTATAATGTAAATGTGATCTTTAGAGTAATTTATTGGTTTAAATGTTAAGAAATAGGATTTCTATGATGTTTTCGAATGAGGATGTTATTTTTGAATTCAATGATGATATAAAAAATATATTTTAAATTTCACATTAACATAACAAGGTCTTTTGTGATTTGGAATAATAGTGAATATATTAATCAGTTTTTATAATGTTTCATACTCTATCAACTAGATGAGTTGTATCTATATGTAAAAATTCAATCATGTGTATGCAAGAATAGTGATTTAAATATTAATATGATCATATTAATTTTAGAGACCTCCTATATAACATGAATCATTCCTCATCCATAATAAAAATTGATAACAATACCCTGATAATAGCATGTCACTAACGCTTTCCAATCCATTTGATATCCATCATGGCCTCACTCAAAGAAAAGTTGAATTATTGTATAACCCCATTGAAACACCTAATCCTAATTTTTATCCAACATTATATACATATATTAAATTAGGGGAGTCCTACACAACTACATATTCTCTTGGATTTGGTGTTAGATTATAAGGGGATGAGTCTTAGGCAATAAAATGGAATAATAAATATCATCCTCATATTCTCCATCTCCTAAATAGTTATTATTGTATCTTGTTTCCAAAGACTCATACCCCATATATTTTGGACATTCATATATGTTTCTTTTAGTACTATGACTAGTAGTCATCCCATACCGAGTATCATTGAGCATTCTGGATGAATTCAAAGGATAACACCTATTTAATGTGGATTAATTATTTTCTAAATTTCATTTACCTATTTACATCACAGAAGGATGAAATTTTTTGAATCATTCAAATATATGGATCCCCTTATATTAAATCCCCATATTTTGTTTATTTATTTATTTTTTAAATATTAATATTTTTAGTTAAATATAATGATTATGATTATAGAATGGATGAATCATAATAATACGACTAATGAGTATGAAGATGGGGTGAAAGTATTCATCAAATATGAAAAATTCATGCATGTTAACCTTCAAAAATTCTCATTCGATGTTAATATCTCTATTATTTTGGAATTTATAGTCCAAAGGATTTGGAAGAACACATGAGTCAAAAAATGAAAAACAAATGTTATAAATGTTGGAATAAACATATGGAAAAGTGAATAGATCTAGTGTCTGGGTTAATACTATGTTTTATAGATCACATGATATGATTACAACTGTGGGTAATGAATAAGACCGTATAGAGGTTGTGATTTCATTTTTTAATAGTAATGATGATCATATTGATTAAATTTCTATGATATATGAATATTATCTTATTGATTCTCCAAACATGATTGAGTAGTTAAAGAGTTGTGAAAAAGAACCATTGTATTCTAGAAGCACTAATTATACAGCATTATCAGCTATATGGAAGAAGTATAATTAAAAATCTATAAAAAATAGAGTGGTAACATATTTAATGAACTACATTCTCCCATAAATGAAAATCTATCAAAATATAATATGTTTGTGAGACGAAAATGTGTTGCTAAATGAATCCAATGGTCAATGGGAATGATCTAAGAAAGAATAAATTCATCTTCAAATGAATTTATACTATTTCTAAAGGGTAAAAAATAACATATATAATCCCCACAGTGTGGTTCATCTCAAAACAAGAAAGACGAATTCGTTCCTATGAATGTTGTATAGTACATTCAAATAATTACAATGTTTTTTAGCTATATAAGAAGTGAGAGGACATGAAAGAAATTAGTGACGCACAAAGATACCAGAAATAAATATGGGAAATATCATCACATGGAAAATTATTTACAATAAAAGAGAATCAATCACGGGTTTCATAAATTAGGAAACCATCCGAGAAACCATTTCCTTGAGGTATCTATTGATGGAATGAATTCTTTTGGTTTTCAAAGAATCACTCAAAGTACATAGATGGTTATGTTGGAAAATTATAACTGTCCACTATCGTTATTCATTAAATGAAAATAAATCATGTAATCTATGCTTAAATTTGGATGAAAAAAACTAGGTCATGATATGGATGTTTATTTAGATTTTTTGTGGATGATTTAAATTTATAGTGGGATTCAGGTTTAACAATGTATGATACATAGATATATAATGATTTCATGATGATATGCATTTTAAATGGAATTTAATATTAATTTCTTACTTAAGGAATATTTTAATAGGATTTGGCATTAAAGGTACTCAAGGGTGTACCATTTTTGAATAAGGTATACAATAAATTCAACTGAAATGGTCGTTATAGAATTTTTTTCATGGTAATCCAAAATTTATACCCTGATGAAAAAAGTACTGACCTTAGATGACATTGTTCCATGGGAGTTTAGATTAACTTAAATCACCATATCTACTAATATGTGAACACTTTTTTTAGAATGTAAAATAGATTGACACTACTTTTGTTAATTATTTTTGAGAAACCTTACGAAAAATCAGTTGGAAATACAGATCAACATTTTTTAATTACTATACTGGGATTTTTTGAATGTGATACATTCTTCATATGTTAGTCTTTTGGAAAAAAATTAATGTGATAGTTTCATTGTCACGTTATTAATTGCATTTAAAAAATAAAAGGATGAAATTTAGGCTATGTTAGACAAGATCAACAATAGTATACAAGAACATTTTTTCACAATGAAGGGTGTAAATAGACATTTCATATTCATGTTTCATACAATCTTTAATGGTATGATATATATCTGTTCATCTGCATTATAGATGATGAAATGGTTTGAGAGGGGTATTCCTAAAATATCATGAAAATAATTTCAATGAATGATTTAATGTTACTTTGTATTAAATCACATGGATATCATGTTTCTGTGAATGATCTAATTCTAGTAGCTATATGATGCATTTTTTACAAAATTATGATCACAAATTAACCGAGAAATATTTATTTCTCAATGTTATATTTAGAAATTCTATAGACATGATGAAATTTCAAACTATGGAAAAGGAATTTTTTACAAATAATGTGAATTTAAAATGGGTTTCTTACTCTAATTATTCAATATTATTGTTCAATTTATTGTTCCCTTAGTAAGAGATATTTTACTGTGTTATCCTATACATTATCTATGGATGTACCCCATTTAATGGTATATGATGATTTTAAAAGTGTTTATCAAAAATCAATGTCACCTAGAAGGTTTTATTGTATAATGATATTTTTTATAGAAAGAAATATAATTTCATAATGAGTATCGTACCACCATGAAATGAATTGTTCTACCAAACACATCACACTTTAGGTGGATTATGGGTTATGGAATCTATGGAACTATTCTTTTTACAATAAATATTGTAATTCATTATATGGACCACTATTATGTTTTTATATTAAATTAAATGTTTCACCATAGGATGAAACCCACAATGAATTTCATAGGCATTTGAATCCACCATGGGATGAAAGGTGGATATTAAATACAAATAAAAAAAAATTATATGATTTTTTCATGAAATATATTTAACGAGGTAGATGACAATACAAATTCACATTCATATTAAATTCGATGGAAAGATAGAAGACCATGTGCTCATGTATTATATTAAAATTGTTATGTAATTAATGTGTATACGTTGTTTAAAAATTAAAATTTTCATGAAGTACCATTAAAAATCATGGAGTTTCACATGTGAATGAGGGTATTCATGTATATGGTACAAAATATATAAATAAAATTTATGTGAATATATCATATATTATAATTATCAATCAAATACAGGTGATGGATTACACAACATTCCTCATGAAAATATTTCTCTAAAAGTGGGTTGATAATATGATTCATTTTAAAATACTTGATTTGGGATTACTAAAAGTGGATTTAAATAATGATGGGTACAAAGAGAAACAATGTATAATGGTATCATAGGGATTAATATTATTTAATGTTCAAGATCCTGAAAATTGAAATTATTGTATTATTTTGTTATTTACCAAAACCATTGAAGGGTCATATGAAAATTTATGGGAATATGACACATTATTTGGGACAAAACATTCATTTTGTAGTTGTCCCAATGTAGTTTTGGTATTGTAGGTAATATAATAACATAAAGAATGTATTTGGATACTCGAATGAGGGGTTATATCCCTTCAACATTTTAGAAAAATATAAATTATTTATCTTGTTATAGTTTTCTGTACTATAGATTGTGTACCTCATTTTAGTATATATTAACTACTGCATATACATAATTTCAATTAAATGTTAAACCACATATATATATATTGACTCTTCCATAAGCTAATGATCTCAATATTGTGGGACATTATGATTCTCAACTAATTGTTTATCCTAATGTAGAGGATAAATGACGTTCTTCGCATTTCAATTATACTAATCTAGATGACCAAGAGGTTTACAAACATGTTACTTCTCATTTTGTAGATGAAAATGACCGTATTTTCATGTCGATGCTACTAATATAGAGGAAAAACATATTAATGATGTGGAATCTGGGGAAATGGTAGATGATGATGAAATTAAGTCCTATAAAAAAGAGAATCCTAGTGTGGCGGTGTTAGAATAAATTGTTAGGGAAAAAACAAACCAATCAAATTCATGGCCAGATAGAATGCATGTTGCCACCCTATTATACCCAAAAACGTCAAACTCAATTGTTTCATTAGGATTATCACTTTGTAGTGTCTTTTAATTGATATAGCTTCAGGGAACCATGTTTTGGAGATGTTTAAAACACACATATGTGAAGAGAGTATGGTAACATTATGATATTTATTCTTCATTTTAGTAAAAAATAAAATAATTAAATATTGGATTTTTATTTATTGTCCATTATAGTGTGAATTTATGTTAGAATAATTTCAGAAGAAACAAGTTTCATTCTTTGATGGAATGGCTAACAGAGGCATTCACAGAATTCTAGTGAATTTTCATCTCCAAATTTGTTTATTGGAAAATAAACCCATAACCACATTATATGAATGAACAAATGATAATCCATGAAGCATTCGATGTGTTTAAAATCCTTTGTGAGAGGATATATTTTCATGTACATTGTGGTTGGTAATACATTGTTTGAAAATATATTTACCAATCCCCATGAATGATAATTTTTAATTTATGAAACATCAACTGAGTGCTAAAAAATAAAGAACAAGAAGAAAAACTAATGTAACACATTAGTAAATAATTTATTGCATATGATTGACATGAATAAAAGTTTTGAAATATTTTAAATATACTTTAACATATTTATGTCACAGGAAACAAAAACATAATTTTAGTCAATTTTTTATCTGTGGGATGATGAATCCAAACAGAAATCTACATCTATACCACATCATGTGCTTTAAATAGAGGAATAATTAAATAAATTTGGGATACTAATAGACAAAAAAAATGTGGGAGAATAATGTATAAGTATTTCATAATAATAATATTAATAATATTTATATTACTTAATAATGATTACTTATTTGCAAGAATTTTCTATTAGACTTAGACAAAGAAATAATCAACATCTATTATGGATGAACACCTACTATTGGTTACCTTGACGTGGAAAGAATATTATGGTCATATAATAGGGGTTGGTTTTTGTGTTACATACTAAACTTATTTTGTGGTAAAAAAAGAAAATGGGGATAAAGTTAAAAATTATAAGAGATAAATGCATGATTATATACCCTTGAAGAAAAAATTCCGTAGTAGTCAAAGTTTCTAAAAAAAGTTATGGAGGGAGAAAATAGAAGAAGGAACTCATGGATAACATATGTATGAATGTACCTCCTCACCCCCAAAAACATTTACACAATCCATTCCCCTCAAATAGTTGTATTAAATTAGGTATTAAATACTCTCATAATTGTTTCTATGAAATTTGAATCAGGAACTTATATATACCTTTCTTGTACTGATTTTCTATAGGGTGAAAATGACATTGGTTTATATATATAGACACCCAACCATTACCTTGTTATAAGGGAAACCATGTTCAATATCTATGAAGACACCATACATAATAGATAAATTCCAAAAAATCATTTGAGATTGGAGATTACAATATTTCCTGAGATGATTATCGATCTAGTTTTAACACTTGATTATGTGGATTCTCACACATCCAAGAAAGCTATTAGGACCTTCAAAGCTTGTCTGTCAGTTATAGTAAATGATATTTTTATATATAGGTACTAATTTCCAATTTATTTTTCATTATAATCCTTAAAAAATTAACAAAATATGTTCTAAACTATGAAATTTTATTAAAAATATAAATTGGTATTGGGATGAAATGAAAGGTCCAATCATACTCATCTAAAAAATTTACCAAAAAATGAAAATTATCATTAAAAATAACCATTAACCCACCTATTGACTTCCACATTTACTATCATTGAATGTTTATACATATACAAAGATAAAATGTGTAATTAATCACATAATTGAATTTTATGAACAAATGCACATTAAAGCCACTTCAGAAATCATTTCAATTAATAATGTAAATGAAATCCTCATGTATGATTGGCTAAGAGCCTCAATTATAAACTTATAAATTAGGTATGTTTTTTTGATTTTTTTTTTGATAGATGAAATACTTTGTTCATTTTAACTAAATACAATTCATATTTTTGATGGTTTACATATGAATTAAAATTGAGGGGTTACCCCATGAACATAAATATGGTAGCATTTTTCCACATGTCAGATATACAAACCATCCAAAATGGAGTCATTTCTAATAGATTAAATAGATGAAAAACAATCCAAATCGTTTAAAATAAAACATAGAGTTGATAGAATCTTGTTAATTCCATTTTTGTGGGAGTAAAGCTCAATAATGTAATCAAATATAATATAATTTCATTCATTTTTAAGGATACATTGGTTACTCATTACATTCAACTTATATACAATAAATATTGATTTTCTAGATTCACTTCATGGATACCAAACACACTAACAACATGTGATTATGTTTTCCATTTTTAATACTCTACATCCAACAATTTAGAACTAAATTTATTTTTATGAATTATATATTATGTTTTAATGATAATACTATTCCAATTGGTTGGGGCTTAAATATCATTAAAATCATTGAATGAGGGCAATACAGGAACACAAGGAGTCTAAAAACTTCAATAAGTGGATTTGTATTGGGTTATATATAATAAGATTTCACTATCAAAACACATATAAAAACATATTAATTATTTTTTACAATGTTTTAGTAGTTAAAAATATAAAAAGTTATAAATTATTGTGGTTATTATGTGTGTAAATGTTTTTAAGGATATCATATTACATAAACAAACGAAAATCCATAGAGATTTTTTGACTACGATATTTATTGTTTCATTTAATATATTTATCAATCTTTTGTGTATTTATATTTACCAAAACTACTATGACAGTTGAATATTATCCTATTCACAATAAGAAATATATATTATTAGAAATTATTTTAATTTATACCCTATGTTATAATGTTAAAAAAAATTGGAATATGTGGCTTACTGCTTCTTATTTTGTTTATTTTCTCATCATTTTACATAATTTATTAGTTAATTTACTCATCATTTAACTACGGTACATATTTTGTTTGTTTTCAAAAAGATTATGAATTATTTACTTCATCAAAAAGGATAATTCACTCATGTACTATGACTATGCAATAAATCCAATACATGTTTACTCGATATAAATAAAAGTATATATCTTTAGTTTTAAATTGAAATTTTATTCATTCATTATTTTATATTTATGTTTAGTTTATTTATTTCTAGAATTAATAACATATGATTTTCTTAGAAATATAGGTGGATTATTTTACTTGGGTTGGTTTCTTTTTAATAATACTCATTCTCAAGAAAGATTAGAATTTGAGGCAGTAATAAAAACAATGAAAATAATGAAATGGGTCAAGATTGTACAGAACCGTCAAAAAGAGGTGAATTACTACAAGTTAACTTATTAGATATATCATCAATTAATATTCTATTTTTATTTAATTTCAATATTATTATTATGTAACAAATATTTTTCTCCTATATATATTGAAATTTCATATTTTCCTTCAACTATCGACAATAATCTAGAAAACAATGAACATGATCCTTTATGAGGGAAGAGGAAACCCCTTGTAGCCTGAAACACATTTTTTTAAGGATCATGGGATTTATCTTCCATAATAATGAAAAATGTTCCCTCCTTTAATTTTTTTTAGATATTTAGAAGTAATGAAAATATTGTATACTCAATCAGCCACACTGTAATATGATACAATGTTTCCTCTGTATGAATCATGCTATATGATCTTAGTTTATAATTTAAATTTTAGTTCCAAAAACAAATCACATACTCTTCGAAAAAACAATTATATTGTTCTAATACCTTTGTAGATCAATCAATAAGTTATTTTTTACTTATAAGAATCATCCACAACTCAATTAGAAACATGGTGTGGATGTCTTGACTAGAATTATTTTTTAATTTAAAATTGAATTTGATTTTAGAAAAATGAATAAGTGACCAACTGAAACCAATTAAATAAATTCATATTATTTTTATATGATGGAAAAACAACCATTTGTCTTATATTACATGTAGAAATAAATTGTATCCAAATCTGACATATAGTGGGACCGATATGATAATATGTGTGTCTTTTTATTTAAAATTGAAATTGGTATTAGTAAATAGAAAAATTTACATATTTAATACATTTAAAAAATCATATTAATTTTTTAATTTAGTAAAATTAACCATAAGTAATTTTTATCATTTAGGAATTAGCCACGCCTCAATCTGATGCACGGTGAGATCGATAAGACTCAAAGTGTGTTGTTTTATTTAATATTGACATTGATATTATTAAAAAGACCAAGGTAAAAACTAGAAACCATGAAAAAAAATTAATATTTATGATATACTTTAGAAAAATGATCCAAAACTATTTTGTGATGTGTAATAATCAACCAGACCTCAATCCAATGTGTGGTGTGTCTGGTATATCTCCAAGAGTGAATTTTTATTTAAAATTCACATTTATTTTAGTAAAAAAATGTGAAATATTTAAAACAATGAACAAGAATTTATATTATTTTTATATTTTCATTAATGGGTCCATAAGTAATTTTTTATTTGTATCAATTTATATCACATCATTTAAAGAGATGGTGTAAGCAGTAAAACTCCTTGTGTGTTTTTTTTCTAATTGATAATTATTTTAGTAAAAATTACAAGTGACTTATTGAAAAAAAATGAATTCATATAGTTTTCATACATTATAAATTTTATACATAATTCATTTTATATGTAGGAATCACCCACACCTCAATCCAATGCAGGTTGTGACTTCTATGACTCCAAGTGTATATTTTAATTTAAAATTTACTATAATTTTAGTAAAATGAGCATGTGACATGTTGGGGACTAGTAGAAAAAATTTATTTTTTTAAAACATTATTAAAATGATAAATATATAATATTTTATATGTAGTAATATACCTGACACATGGTGCGATCGATATAACTCAAAGTGTTTATTTTTATTTAAATTTTACCTTAATTTTAGTAAGAAGAAAAAGTGACAAACTAAAAACTGAGAAAACACGATAATATTAATTTGATAATTGAGTAAAGGGGTCCATATATAATTTTTGATATTTATTAATTATGTACACATCAATCTGAATAACATTTTGAGAAGTATATCCCAAAGTGATTCTTTTTTAAAAAAAATGCTTTATTTTTATTAAATAGGATGACTGATTTCCTAAAAACATAGAAAATGATTTCATATTGTCCTGAAAATTATAGAAAATCATCCCAATGTTATTTCTAACATCTAGGAATCATCTACACCACAATTAAATGTTTGGTATGTCTTGTATCAGTCCAATCATTTTTTTTATTTTAAATTGGAATTTATTTTTGTAAACATAACTTGTCAAATACGAACAACTAATAAAATGAATTAAAAATTATTTTGATGCCTTTGGAAATGGATCCGAAATACATTTTGTAAATTTATGAATCATCCTCATAATAGAACAAAACATGTTGTGATTATTATAACTTCATTGGTGTCATTTTATTTAAAATGGAAATTATTTTCATTAAAAATAAATATTGACATACTGAAAATTGAACATATAAATTTGGATTATTTTTATTATTTTTTATAATGATCCATATGTCATTTTTGAAATGTTGAAATTAACCACACCCCAATATAATGCACAAATTGGCCTATATGACTCCATGTATGTCATTTAACATAAAATTGACAATAATTTTAGTAAAAAGAAAATGTGATCGATTAAAAACGATTAAAATAGCAGAATTTTTTTATTGTTTTTAAAACTAATCCTTAATCCATTTGGACATTTATCAATCAACTCCACATGAATATTATGCATGGGGTGGTCGGAAACTCACGAAGTTTCTTTTAACTGTTTAAAATTTACATTTTACTTCAATTTGTCTGTCACTCACTATAAACTATAGAAACACACTCCATCTATTTTAATTATTTTAAAAAATTATTATAAAGTCATTCTTAATATGAAAAAATCAATCTCACATAAAATTTACACATAATTTGACCTAGATTTATAAAATTGTGTTTTCCTTTTTGAAACTACTATTTATTAAAAAATAACTGACATATTAAAAACCGACAAAATTCATTCATGTTTTTTATACTCAAGTGAAATGATCCATGAGTAAATTATGATGTCTTGGAATCCTACATACTTCAATCTAACATACTATGTGACATGGGTTACTCCAAGTATGTCTCTTTGTTAAAAATGAAATTAATTTTTTCTATAAGAACAAGTGTCATACTAAAAGATGAAAAAATAGTCTCAGATATTTATTATACGTTAGGACAACAATCCACAAGTTATTTTAGAAATGTAAGATTCAGCTACAACTTAATATAATAAATTATGTGACTGGTATAACTCCATTTGTGTGTTTTTTATTTAACATTTACATTTTATTAATTTAGTTTACCATATTTATGTTTAATTTATTTTATTATAATATTAAAAACATAATATTTGGTTTTCTAATATAGTTGGATTATTTTTTCTCAGGTTGGGAGAGATTTTTCAACAATTGATACCATAGTCTAGCCTTTTTTTTAGAGTCATGAGTGCCAAAGATCTCAAAAAAATAATTTTTTAAAATTTTTGTGGTTATTTATTATAAACGCAATTAAGTAAAACATGGTTTGAAATGTATATAGTAGTGTTTTTTTACTTGTGATTTTAAATTCAATTCAATTAAATTATACATTTACATGTCGGTGTACTTTTATATAGGTCATAAGTGCATTTTATTCAGTGTGTTGTTATTCAAAAAACATGTTGCATTAGGTTTCCCATTATATTTGTCATTTCTAGCACTGATAAAGATTCCCATTATCATCACTAATGAATGTAATGATTTTTGGGGCTTCTATCAGGGCTTTTTTTAGCATAGATAAATGTCCCCCTTTTCAATAATTTTTTTACTATAATTTGGGGAACCCCTTTAATTGGTGTTGAGGAAAACAATGGCCTCTAAAACTATTAAATCAATTTTACATGTTATTAAAGGTACTGTCTGTAGTAGTGAATAAATCATTTGATTTAAATGTCCATATTGAAACTACTCATCATTAGAGTTCATTTTAAATGGATTGAAATTGATATCCATCTCAATCATCCAATCATTCCTCCAATGTCTATGGGACCATCAATCCTCAAAATTTAGGTGTTATCATGAAGATACTATGATTCCTTCGATCTCTCTATGATAACCACAATTAGGATCCTTCAATCTTAGATAGAGAACACCACCTGGTTTCTATGATCATCACCTTCTCACACTAAGAACTATGATACAAAGGAGATATATGCTCTGAAAAACATAAATTGTATATTATACCATATGTTATCCACACCCTCTTTATATAGTGAGGTATAAAATTACCTAAAAATGGTCAAGGCCCCAAAATATTTATTACCAACTACATAATTCATAAAACACATCTTGTCAATGGATTACTGTTTTATAAATATCATTTACTTTTTTATCAATTTTTTGTAAAATAGTAAATATATTACATTATAAATATTTATAATTAACTTGAATATTCATTCTAGATAATATTAAGTGAAGTATAAATATTAAAATAATATTCTTTTGTTTTATATTTTCCCATGTATTAATTTTAAATTTTGTGAATAAATCTAATAAATAAATTCAATACTAATTAATTTTATGTTGAATAATTTGAATTTATTTTCTTCATCGAGTTCATTAATTCAAATAATATTCTATGAAGATGCATTGGGTACCACAATGTTGTAAACATATTTAAATTTTAATAGTCCAAACTATTGATTATTCTATGTGTGTGACCCTCTAGGACCTTATCCCGATATTTGTGAATACAGTTCACATAGTTTGAGCAGATTCTAGATAGCCATAAAGGACCATAAAAAGTAAAGGAAAAGTCATAGGAAAGATAAAAGTTATTATAAATATATTTCATATAATAAAATCTCTATTTTTATGTTTCACATAAAGAAGGTTGCACACATTTTTTCACCATCCTTTCCTGTATTGTTTGTTTACCTAATTGGATAGACATTCTTTCTTATACCATGTGATTATATATACATGTGGTAGTACCATTCTAATCCACAATGCATGACATATCACTTAATTTTTAATGTAAAAATATTATCATTATTAATAAATCAATAATATATCACCCGTGATGAGACTTATTAAACCTACCTCACTATGATATAATATTCATTGTTTTTATATTTCATCAATGTATGTATTAAAATATCATAAATGATTAACAATCATATGTTTGGAAAACAGTATACATATTAATAAGTATGAACTACTAATGAAACCAAATACATGTTGATAATCTCAAAATCACTAAGTTATAACTTCATGAAAATAGATCTCAATGCTTTTGAACCCCCAACTCATGATGGGTGCACATCATCAAGTTCCTATCAATATGATGTATCAAGAATATAATAAATAAGTTAATGATAACTATCATGGTATTTTAAGGTTTCCATTATATCCTAAGAACTATTATAACAATTCCATATAAAAAATAATATATTTACATTACCTTATAAATAGTGGATGAAAAAATATCAACAATATTATGGTATGTTTGTAAGATGAATAACTCGCCACATAGATGAAATAGTAATGGAAAATTATTGTTCCAGTTGGGTCTAGTTTTCCTAAATTAATAACACATAACACTATATTTTTTGCACTCAACTGAATTATTTTCTCCAAGTCATATATTATGGAAGATTATAGGCATTGAATAATTCATTATATCACCAGATTTGGCCCTTTAAAATGAATTATTTCTTCTAGGGTATGTATCATTGATCGGTATAGTTATAGAAACCATCATCATAACATTATAGTTAGTTAATTTGGATGAATTATTTCCTCCTAGGGGCGGCTCAAAATGTTTATACGCTTAGAAACTATCAAACTAACTCTATAGTTGGACATATTAAATGAAATATGTATTATTTTGTATGGATCTTGGATCGGTATAAGCATAGACACCATAACAGTAACACTGTAGTTGGTACATTAAGCTAAATGATTTTGTTGACTCAAATTTGTGAGAATAACATTCTGCAGAATTGGAATGAGTATTTCAATGTAGAAGAGGGATCATGAAACTTGAAACCGTATTTCATTTTGTTTTTTTATGGATTTTAAATTTAGATATGAATATAATGATGTAATATATTAGGGATCAATATTTTAACTTCAATGAGGGGCCTAGTGGGCATAATATGACTTCTATTGGTGCTACTTTGTGGACCGCAAAAGATATGGGTCATTTATTTTGTCACCAAATATTTTTAATAAGCTTAATATGGGGAATAATTATTATGAATATCCTTTTATATTTGATCATTTTTTCATCATGGGTTTTCAACCATTCTTGCTTTATTACTTTTTTATTTTAAATAACCATTTTTCCTAAATGAAAAAATTTTATCATCCAACATGAAAATACTTGAAAATTTCTTAGTCCACCCTATGTGGCTCACAAACTTGGTGGGATTTGTGTCTATTTTTATGGGGTCTTTAGTTAATGAATTGTATACCATTGTGCATAATGTATTATCATGGATACCATTGAATATTGTTTATAGATTTATGGATTATAACTTTTAATAGAGGTTCTAAGTTGAAGTTCATACCAACTTTATGAAACAGTTATATGTTTACGGTCCTAAATATTGGATAGATAATGTGGGGTTTAAGGTTATATAGTTTTGACAATATATTTTTGAGGTGGTTTATTTAGTAACATGGGTGAGTTATGGTTAATTTGAATTGGGGGAACCCAGAGCTACTAACATAGAAAACATTACAATTAGGTTAATCCTAATAAACCTAATTAGAATAGAAATTTCTGTTTGTGATAGAGAATATGCACTCCATAAGATTTATATATAGATCGGTCTTCTGATTGATGAATATAGATATGGTATTGAGTCTATACATAGCATGATTGTTCAATCTAAGAATGATTTTATCGTTTGGAGACTGCCCATAGTCTGATTATGTGTTCTTAGAATATAGATATGGTCTAGATAGTGTTCATGGAGAAGGATATAGAGAGGAAACACTCTCATTTCTACATGGTCCAAAGGAAACTAATAATTATTTTCAAATAAATTTGATTGATTTTTGGTTGTGTTGTATATATAAAAGGCACACTGTAAAATTCTACATGAATAGGTTTTTTTGTCATTATTGACCATAAAAAAATGGAATTCTTTTTATCATCCTAAATCTCAGATCAATAAGTTGTATAGTTTAAACTCACAATACCATGACAAGTAAATAATGTAGGGAATGATAAAAAATCACATATTTGATGGTAATCATGATGATAAAGTGGGTGACAGTGAGAAAACAGAATCTACATAAATATTTTGGTTCTGTGATGTGTAAATCATGGATAATTAAATTAATTATGGGTTTTGATGTTGTAATTTCATATCAATTATGATTGTAGACCATATTTCAATGATAGGTTCTAAAAAATGTTTTCAAGCTGTATGAGAATTAGATGATCCTCCTCCTAGGACACAGATTCCAATGGTTCATAGAAAATGTTGGGGGATCTTATGAAAAACCATATTAAGTCATGTATACATAGTCAAACAAAAGTGAACTGTGGTGTAAAAAACAATCATTACGGATTGATAGATAGATTATTTATGATTCAAACAATTTCAAAATTATATTGGTTTATATAATTTGGGATTGTCCAAATAGGGTTTTGGTGCCCAATGGTCACTCTAACATATATGGAACACACATTTGGGGTGACCAAATATGATATTTCATTCATAAAACTTTTTCCATTACTAGTGAGGACAATGAGTATGGATCGACATTTGATAATGTCATATTATAGGCACTGTAATATTTTTTCGTTTTTCAATGATGTTTGAATTTTTCCAGTGCTTTGAGTGTGGGAGGATTTTCAGTCCAAGGATTAACTTTTGGTTAATTTTCGCAATATGATTTTTCAACCATAAATGGTATTCGGTTGAAATATCATTATAAAAAACATAAATAAACCCCTGTTGAATAGTGCATTTAGTTTATGGGAATAATGCTCAATGTAAAAAGATACTTAGTTTAGGGATAAAAATATTTTACCATTGGTGCTAAAATGTGATACAAACTAAACATAATGTGTGATGTAAAACCTTGTGTGAATGAGGGGTGAATTCTAATACAAACTATCATAAAGAGGTTTCATATATTTTTGGTTCATTAGGATTAGACCAATGGTATAAATACCCCATGTCATGTAACCCATAGTACTGGGTTAATTTATTACATAGAAATAAGAAAAAAGTGTTCATGTCTTATTGGATCGATTAGTTCATCACTCTTAGAAAACTAGATTCATACATGATTATCATATTACATTAGAAATATAAAAATATAGATCACATAAACACACTTTAAAAAATGATATAATATATAATATACTTATGAATATCTTAGGGAAAAGAAAAAAAATTATAAGGGTGGTCTCATTTACTCAGTAAGGTTTATATATATTGTAATATATCAAGATTATATTGGGCATAATCTATGTGGAAAGGTAAATAACTAAAACACATACTTTTTACGAAATAACCTAATCCAAAAATTCATGAATTGATATTATCAATTTTGTAATCTCAGGGATAATAATGACATAATTCTCAAGGAAATAATTTATATAAATTGAAAATAATGATCTCAAACATCATGGTATATCTACCATCAAAGCCTTTTTCAATGACAAATTAATCCATGGGTAGTCATACACCAAAAAACACATATTAATGTCAGCTTATAGATTTGTTTCAGGTGACCAATTTATACTTCCTGGGCATAAATAATTATTATCCCCATCATTCAGTACATGTGTAGTGAATTCATAATATATTTGATGATCAATTAAATCTATAAAAAAATATTCTATATAAATATCTATATTTAGTAAAGAATAAAAATTTATCAATATTTCCCTTGATAATAAAATATTTTCAAATTATATAAACATATAGAGAATTTGAATATGGTTTATTCAATAATAATATCCATTATAAGAATAATTTGTATTTAAAATGGAAATATAATATCTAGTAAAATTTTTTCATAAATACATTATTGTTGAATTATATACACCATATTAAAACAATTATGTTCATAATATTAAAATATATATCAATGACGTTAAATTGAGATGAATTCCTAACATCATTCTTGGCGTCCCATATAATTTATTATGTTCTCTTTTAGTATAAATTTATATTTTTTATAATTAAATGTAAGAACCATATAAATTTGTATGATATCATAAATGATCCCTTTATAACATTTTTTCACATGTTCATTAGTAGTGTGTTTTTATCCTTATTTAGGGTGTTACCTATTTATATTTTCATATATGGTCTCATTCAGTAGTATCGATCCTAGATTACTGATCATGGTTTTATCATTTCCATAATTTCAGTGATGATATAATTTTTTTATTTATTTAATATATTCATATTTATTATCATCAATAAAATATAGAGATAGAAAAATTTAGAACAACAATCATGGAGATAGTAGGTCATACATACACAATAACACAAATTTTAGTTTTAGACAGAAATAATGATATAGTATAAATAAATAATTAACATTTATAGTATTATAATTATATTTATGTATCATATAAATTTATTAAATCTATCATTGATAAAAATACTTGTAAATATTAAACGAAAAATGGATCACATCTCATAATGGTGGTGGTAGTTCACACATACACACGGGTGACATTATCTTTTTCAAATAGATTGGATTGTAAGAAAATATACAATATATTACCATTCTTGAATAATATTTATATTATTAATATCATATATATTAATTAGTTCTATATTCATTACCATCCAAGTAATGTGGTGATTAAAAAAATTACATCGCTATGTTGATATGTTAATTTGTACATATGGAGGATCATATTAATCTTTTTTATAAAGATAGAAATTAGATATAATATTATTGTTTTATAATCATAATAAAATATTATTATATTTGATATTATATTTTTATAATAATAGTTTGGTTTTAACACCATATGAGTAAGAAGAAGAAGAAATAATCTTTAAAGAGGTAATATAGTCAATTACCTCTTCTTCGATAGACATCCTTTAGATATCCTCTTAAAAGAAATAGAGTAGGAATTTTGGAAGTTCCCAAACTATAAAAAATATATGTATATTTATAATATAAATTAGGAGTGCTTTTTGAAGATATTTTGATCATAGTGGAGTGAAATATTGAGGAAACGGGTGTTGTTTACAGGTGAGGGGAGGTCCATTCATAGAATTTCTAAATGTATGAAATTAAAATAAAGTATATTATTAATATAAACATATCTCAAATTTATATAAATTATATATAATATGACAAGGGTAATATATAATAACAGAAATTTTAATTAGAAAAAGTTTATATTGGTTTCCCTACCATTATATTTTAGTTTTAACTCATATTAACCCTTTTTACAATTAATGCAATATTACCAATTTTAAAACATTAAAGGCTGATATTATTAACATAAATTTAGTAAAAATAGATAAATGGAATATGTTTTATATTTTAAGTCAAATAATATTTATTTTGTTGAAGATAATATTTGTTTTAATTTTAAATCATTGAATCAAATTTGATTTATTATAAAATCTCATTAATGCCTTGTTTAACACTATTAATTAAATTTGACAACAATAAAAAATTAATAATTAAAATAAATACTTTGATGACATCTATAAAAAATTATATATACATATAATATTCTTGAGTCAGTATAAATCACCCAAATATTTTTTAGTGATATGAATATATTTTTCTATATTTCACTTAATTAAATAGATACAATGTCAGCATTGTATATAAATTTATGGTAAATATTTAATTACTAAAAATTAGAAATAAATTTACTTGATAATAAAACAATTAACATTTTAAATATGCATTTATTACCAAAAAATTTCTCACTTTATCCATATCTAAAAAATTTCGAGATAATAAAACAAATAGAATGAAAATATTTTATTTTATTTTCTTAAAATAATTTAAATTTTATTATCCATGAAAATGGGTAAATAATACATATAAATATAATCATTAATAACATTTACTAATTTATACGATAAAATGAAACTAAAAAATGATTTTGGTTCATTTAAAAGGCATTGTTTCATATTCTATAAACTTAAAACCCCATTTTACCTTTATCATAGAAACATAATTTACGATGATTTTTTTCATGATGACTAAAACTAAAGGGGTAATATGTCATAAATTTGGACCTCTAGATTCTAAATATGGAATCTATTTTTTTTATTTACGTCACATAAGTGGTTGTATTTAATTTAATATTAAATCTTCAAAATGTGATGAAGGTTTCTTAGAAAAATGGATTTTATGTATAAATTTGTTTTTATACTGAATAAAATTATTAAATTCCTTAAAAAAAATCTTGATTATGTTAAATCAAAATGAACTGATGAAATTTAAAAACTAATCCAAAATATAATTTTTGATCTTAAATCATTTAAATGAAAATATTTTTTTCAACAAAATTATGTATTTTGAACAATATATTGAAATATATGTCATTTAAAAAAATATCCAAATCACAAATTAAGGATCTTAGATTTTAGATGGTGATGTTGAATTGACTTCATGTGTTTATTGATAATCACATTCAGATGACGGGGTTTACATTGATTTTTGGGTTCTATATGGATAATACGACCCTCTCTAGAGGATGTAGATACCATCGATTTATAGGTCATATGAGGGGTGTGTATGATGATCCATTTTAAGAAAAGAAATGAACAGTTAAGAAAATTTTTGTTTGGGAATCAAATAGGATCGTTTTTTATAACATTTAATGTCTTATAGAGATCCAAGACCACTGAGGTGAAAATTTTGATATATGGGAAATAATGTTCATAATGGATGGTGAAGGGATTTTAAATTTTAGTTCTCCATTACTAGGTAATCATAACATACATGAATAGATAAAAATTATTGACGGCATTTAGATGGGTCCTAAATATATGATTCATACCTAATTAATTATCCATGTATAAAAGGAAAAAATCCATACATATTTCTGACATTATAGGGTATCGTTTTCAATCTATTTCTTGGTAAACCAAGATATCATGGTTCGATAATATTACTATGAGCATTGAATCCCCATGGAATGATGATAATAATCTGGTGATAGTCACACTTTTACATAGGTGAATTTTATCTTTATCAATTTCTTATAAATTAAAAATTCATGTTGAAGGATCTTATATAGAAGTTTATCATTTTTAGGATATTATTCTTTTTATTAAAATATATCAAAGATGAATTTATACTAGGGACTCTATATAAATCAACATTAAAGATTGGATACATCATCTTTTGTTTATCCACATGCTACTTTTCAAAGATCAGTCTCATGTACAGGGGTAGAAACTCAGACTTCACCTTAGTATAGATCCACACAATAAGGTGATGTGTATGTTTTCTTTTATAAACAATGATATTTGGCCCAGGATTATAGAACCAAGGGTTACAGTATATCATTAATTAATTGGAATAAATCCACAAATTTTTTTTGAAAGGGAATTTCCCTCCATAGATCATTCTAATTTGAAGTGAAATGGGGAGTTTTTTTACTTGGTTTACGATTAGGCCTATGATAAATGGTACAAGAAGCACTATGAATCCCTTGAGGACATGAATCAATCCACACATTGTTATGATGAAAATAAATCACTTTTTAGATTATAATTATATACGGGGTAAAGGAAATTTATATTTTTATCCCTATAATGAATTTACAATAGGAATAGCTACATAGATTTTTCTCTTAGGTAGGGGAGTCATCAATTACATTGCAATACACACAAATTAGTATAGAGTTATGCATGGACAATGAAACTATGCATTTCCTTTGGACATGGAATCTCATAATTATGTTTGTGTGGGTAATCTATTAATATCTAAAAGATCACATTATTCACCCACATCATGAGAGATAAATATTGATTGGAGGATCATCTTACCTCACCAAATCACATGACAATAACATTTTAAATACACACTATGGGATTACAAAAATGTGAGGTGTTGATTTTATATAATTTTAAAAAATGTGATTAATATGTAAATTCCATGTGGATTTAGCTTCATGTGACAGATATCGTGGTATTTATATAGAGTCTTACATATTTTTATTTATTATACTATTTTACACCATGGTACAAGGTTGATGATT